>JALPQD010000705.1:65615-767814 GCA_023101885.1 Typhlomys cinereus | reverse complement strand
TAGGCATGGAATACATGAGGATGAGGAACTCATGGAATGCATGAGAAACAGGCACAGACAGAACTCATGCACTAATGTCATGAGGGTCTAGGGTGCTTCCATGAGAAGCAGGCAAGGAACAGACTCATGGCGCTAATGCCATGAGAAGCAGTCATGAAGCTAGAAAGAACTCATGGCGCAAGTGCCAGGTGGGGCAAGGGCACCAAAGATGGCTGCCAGGGCCAGGTATATTTATACACCTAGACAAGCCCGGAAAATGGGCTTTTTCTCATTGGTTAACTCTCATTGGGGCCCAACCCAGTTGCTCTTGGGCCTGAGTGGGCTAGAGGTCAAGTTGTTCGTTTGATATGGAGAGCTCATCTCCATAATCCCTTCATAGGGAAGTTGGCCATCTCATTTCTGGGAAGATTGGAGTCAGTTCCTCAGCAGAGGTATTCTTTCAGGGTGATTCCAGCAGTGGGGGATGACCTTCAGGAATTCCAAAGACCTTCAAAGATCTTGAGAGACCCATCCTAGCATAGCTGCTCTAATCCTGCCTTACTCACACAGGTTTGAAAGGCGGTGGCCAAGGTGGAGGCAGTGGGGAGAATCTCTCTCCTTCCTTCCCATTTGCACACCATCCATTTGGATGACTAAAGAGGAGCCACAGCGAATAGCACCTTTCTCTCCCCAGGCCCTGCTGTGTGGGAAAGTGATGTAAGATCAGCCACATGCTCTACAAACCCAGGTTCCCACAAGGTGCTCAGCTGGGTCAGCTTGCCAGAAGAGAGAGGTTGCTGTGATTGGTTTCCAAAGGAGGGGTGGCCCAGAGTCAGGGCTGGGTATGAGACACACCTCTCCCAAAAGCCCCTCTTTGGAGCCAGGGTGTGAGGGGAAGGGAAGGTGGAGGAGTGGGTGGGTGCAGGCCACCTCTTTAATTACTGGGCCGGCCTCCTCCTCCTCAGCTATCAGACAGTTCACAATCTGCAGCACTCAAAGATGCCCTCGCCTAGCACAGCCATGGCCAGCAACGTGGTGCTCCGAGCCTTCTTCTATGTAACACGCTCCTGATCATCAAGATGTATGTGGTAGCTGTCATCACAGGTCAAGTCCGGCTGTGGAAAAAGGTAGATTTCCTGAGGTAGATTTCCTGGGGGGGTCTGCTCACACTCAGAAAGGAAGTCTGAGGACCAAAAGACGCACAGCCCAAGCTTAGTGGAATCTTGCTAGTCTCAGAAGCATCCCAATGTCCTGAAATCCTGCAGATTGCTGCCCCTGGCCAGGGCTCCAGCATCCTCTTCCCTCCGGGTGCTGCCTGGCCAAACGCCTGCCTCCAGGAGACCCCACGTGGTCCAGACAGGAGCCCAGGAACACTGGGCTCACCTAGCCTCCTGACCTGGCATTTGCTGGACAGAGAGATCTCTTATCTGGGTGGAGTGGAAATTCCAAATTTCTCATGCTTGCATGTACACAGTCCCACGGACAGGCGCAGATCCCTGCAGGACCCTGGGATGGTCACAGTGGGCACGCCCCTCCCTCGTCCCAGGTCCTGCTTAAGGATCAGCAGTAAATTGTCCTGGACTGAACCTATAGGAGGGGCTGGGATGCCCCAGGACCCCATCTTTAGTGTGTTTTTTAGATGACTGCGTGCAGCGCTGGCTGGGATGGGTTGGCATCCTGAAGCACCTCTGGATTGTTGGGGGCAGTTCTTTCCCCAAAAATGATCCTTTCCCTACCTTTGTCTGGCCCAACGGGGAGGCAACGCCTTGGCACAGAGATGTATGGGTGGGAACGCTGGGCAGATATCTCACCTCCAGCCAAGTTCAGCCCCTGGGGCAGTACAGACAGGATGCCATGCAGGTGGGGCTGGAGACCCATTGGGCATGCTGAAAATGTCATCCTAATTCTCTCCTGAAACTGAGGATGCAGGTCTGGGGGCAGGGACAGCTGGCTATGCCCTTAACTCTCATGCCAAGGTGTGGGACACCCGTGGAAGAGCCAAGCTCCTCTGGTTTTCCTGAAAAGAGTCTGGACTGAGGACACATGCCTCATATCAATGGGAAAAGGGTCCCCACGAACCCTCTGAATTCTACTTCCAGTGCATGCAGCCTGTGCTTCTCCTGATGGAAAGGAAAAAGGAATCTTTTTGGGCTCTCTCAGTCCTTTGGTCTTTCATGCTGGTTGTCAGGCTTGGGGCTGCCCTCTTCTCCCTCACTTCCCAGGCTTGAGGATTTTGGACAAATTGGAAGCTCAGTGTGTCCCTTTCATAAAGATTTCACTGCCTGGCTGGCAAATGTCCAGACCAGGAGATCTTTAGGATTTGTTTGTGATTGACAGAAGAACACAGGCACCCCTGGCCTCTCCACCATTTCCCTGGATGTAACACCCAACATCTGAAATTCCCCATCTGCTCCGGCATCTGGCTCCCCATCCAGGCCTGGGTTGTTGCATCCTGAGGCCCTTTGAAAGGGGGCATGGCGGGACCCTCGAAAGGGAACTGGGTGGGTGTGACCATCCTTAAGAGGAATGACTTAGGGCAGGGCTGCATCTGCCTCTGGAGAGGACCCCACCCAGTTCTCCTAAGGTGTCCCTCTGAGGACCCATTAGAGGAAAGCCTGGGTTTGGAAGGATGAGGTATTTGAAAAAATTGCCAAGATTCAGGCTCGCCATGGAGTCAATGGGCTGGCTTTGCTCGGCTGCTGGGGGACCAGAGAGACCACAAGCAGGGGTCCATCCATGACCACATGACTTTGAGTCTCTCTGCTCCCTCTCTAGAGAGGATCTGCAGATGAGGGAGGCTGAGACAGGGGGAGCTTAGAGGTCAGAGTCAGTGTGGAGTCACCCCGGCATGTGAGGCCCCATGTGGTTCCTGTTAACTTGATTATGTTGTGTCTGAATGAATCCCAGGCCCTCTGGCAAGTTAGGGTGGTGCCCTGTGGCAAAGCTACACCTCCAGATCTAGGCAGCAAACCTACCAGGGACTAATCCCCCCCAAGCCTTATCTTCTTTTCAGCCCAGGCTCAGGAATTAATGGGTGTGTGAGTGGCTGCTGTGAGACAGTGCGGGACAAACACTCAGTAGGATCTTTCCTAACGTGCTTCAGGCTTTTGCTAACCCTGAGGATGCCCTGAGACATGGAGGTCCCCAGTACTGCCAGAGTGACCCCGATGTGGAGTGCTGTCTTAGGTGAGTCCCCTGAGATGGCCCTCAGGCTGTCTTCATCCACTCATTACATTAATGTGGGAAAATATGTGCTCATGACTCAAAGTTTGGGTGTCCTAGTACCCCAGAGATGGAGGCAGGAGGATCAGGAGTTCAAGGTCAGTGTTGCAGTCTACCTGCATGCTTGCTGATAAATGAGCATCAAACAGCTTAAGGGAATAAGGGGTTTATTTTCTCTTATTATTGGTTAAGTTCTTAGTTCAGCTTGACGGGAGAACTCATAACAACACCAGGGCAGAGGGAACTGTCCACACCAGCTCTATATAACAGCTGAAAGAAGGAGAATCCCACTTGCCAAACCAGTATGTCTGGTCAAGTGTACAGAAGGATGCCAACTTCTTCAACTGACTCTCAGTATTTTATTCTTCTGTTTAGGACCTAGCCCCACCTACCATAAGCTGAGCCTTCCCCAGCATCTACACAATCTCTTGCAAGTTTGCTCTGGGCCCAACTCAAACATAATTCTCTACACATGTGCTCAGAGCTCAACCCCTCAACTTTGACACCTGTGCCTAACTATGACAGCCAACTTTGGCTATATAGAATGTTCCAGGCCAGTCCAGAGTTACATCAGCCACATTGATCCACATGGTTCAGGTCTGTGTCATGTGACTACCCCCACTCCAGGCACACACTCCTGTCAGCTCAGGGTGGATCATTGCCACAAGAAAAGTAACAATAAATGTCTAGGTAAGTTCAGCCATTTTTCTTTTCTAGGGTTACATCCCCTAGGCCACTTGGAACAATATTTCTTATCAAGGATAGCTAAGAAAACGCTAAGATCCTGGCCTCTGCCAGATTTATGTGACTCTCTGTCTTGCAAAGATAAGGAAGAGTGGAGTGTCCCATCTTGGGGCTCATGTGTTGTTCAAAGAACATTATCTTAGAAGTACCTTCACCTCAGGAAATCTTGCTCAAAAACAAATCTTTTTTTGTTGTCTTTTATTTTTGAATTGTCGTTTGAATTTGTTTAAGGATTTTTATTGTGTGTGTATGTGTGTGTGTGTGCCTGTGCTTCTCAATCCTCGCAAGAAGTGCATGAAGACTGTCTAACACACCTATACAAGTTCTAGGAACAGTTCACTCCAAATAGTTAGAGTGTTTTTCATGCCACCAGGGCACTCTTTAGTAGTTAAAGGTTCCACTATGTCAAAAAGATAGCTCCAGATATCACATAGCTTGCTAGCAAAATTCATTCTTACAATTCTGTTTCTCTAGAACCATTCCTGGTACCATTTCTGTATTAGTCAGGGTTCTCTAGAATCATAGAATTCACATAATGAATATGTATATATATATTACATAAGGGGAATTTATTGAGTTAGCTTACACAGTATGGCTAAGGCATTTCAATGATGGCTGCCCGAAGCTGCTCCACAAGTAGGCCCAAGGTTGACGGCTAAAGGCTGGAGGATTCCTAGAGAGTCTGTAGTCGAATTGAACTTGGAGGGTCAGGAGGCAGGAGGAAAGGGCACAGCCTCAGTGAGTCTGTCCTACTTTTCTGTATTCTACTTGTGGCCTTTATTTGGTCCATTACTTGGAGGTTCCCAAGAGATCTATGGACGTTCTGATGGGATCTAGGGTAGGTTATAATCCCTTCATGTAGTCTCAGTTGATATTTCCAGGTGTGGTCTCAGCTGATCTAAGTTAATAACAGGTGTGAAAAGTTGACATCCAGGATTAATTATCATACTGCCAAAGTTTGATTAACAAATACATACATTGGTAGAGAGAAGTGGGTATTGTTGTAAGAGCTTCTGGTACCATAATATGAAGTGTTTTGATTTTGAGAGAAATCAGTACCAGAGAAGTGAGACAGTGCTGTGTGAGACTAAAAGAATATGATATTAAATGTGAAGTTTGTGAAGCTGAAAGAAATTAGTAACCCACAGGGTGGCCAATGTTGTGATGTGGCCGGTAAGCCTTTGAAACTCTTTGTTGGGAGAAATATAGATTTTGGGTCTTTGTACATGGACAATCTTCATGTCTTGGGGACGGAGCCCAATGAGTCTTTCTTGTGAGAGTTTGGAGTAGAGGAAGACTATTAAGAATATAGACAATAGAGGCATAGCTTGTGATGGTGGAGTGGGAAACAAAGAATGTATTTGGAACTGAGAGAGTGACAAATGAAGCCATGTGTTGGTGTAGAGTTTACTGATGATTTGCCCTCATCCAGAAAGCTTGCTTAACGTTGAACTTGAATACTTGGTGTTTAGGAAATTTCAAGGCCTATAGTCTTGACAATGTGATATGACTACATTTTAGTGTTCCTCTTCAAGGCTATGAAAATGAACAAAGAATTGGACAGAAAGGAACAAAAACTGAGATCTGGTGCTGAAAAATGCAATGGCAAAGTTAAAGAAATCAACCAGAAAGTAGAGGACAAAATGTTTGTTGTGAGAAAGATTATCTCCATTAGTAAATCAAAGCCTGCTTTAAATTTTGATAATAGGGGCTGGAGAGGTGGCTCAGGGATTAAGCCTTTGCCTTGCAGGCGGAAGGTCCTGAGTTCGGATCCCAGATCCCACGTATAGATGCCAGGCGGAAGCGGGGGCAGCCTACGCTTCTGGTCCTGGTAGGGCGGAGCCTGTGAATCCCGGGGCAGAAGGAGGTGGAGGCGTCCATGGTGGTTCGCGAATTCGTCCATGGTTCTACACATACACAGACACACACAAACACAGACACACACACACACGCGCGCACACATACACACGCACATGTGCACAGTTGAATAAATAATAAAAAAAAATTTAAAAAAAAATTTAAAAAAAAAAATAAATAAATTTTGATAATAGGAGAAACCCTGCCCTGAGCACAAGATTCTCACACAAGGCCACCAACCATCAGAATACAAATCCTTTCAAATCAAGTTTCTATTTCTTGCTTATAGTCACTGCCCAGGAGAGAACGAGATTTTTCCTACATTCAGCACAAAGAAGCTGAATCAGCTATGATTAGAGAGGGCCCATGTCTAACCCAAACTTATAGCAGAACTTGCCAATGTCATCTACATGCTCCTGGGCTTTGAGGACATTAATCATGTGCTGGAGAGATGGCAAAGTGGTTAAAACTCTTTCTAAAAAGCAGAAGGTCCTGAGTTCAAATCACAGGTGTGGAGAGCATGAGGAAAGTTTCAGTGAGGAAGAAATGAATGTGAAAAGGCTAATAAATGAGAAAGCCAATGTGTAATATTAAAAGAACGTGAAAACAACTGAATATGAAAACAACTGTATGTAATTGTATGTGATAGATAAGTGGGCCACTGTGTCAGCCTAAACTCTGTGATAAAGAGGTAGGTTTCTGCATAATAAATGAAAATGTGTAATATCAAAATGAAGCCAAACAACTGTATTGTAAGTGTAAAAAAGACATGTATCCTGACGATGTAATGTGGAATAAAACAGTATTGAAGGGCCAGGCCGAGAACCGGGACCTCAGTTTGGTAGGGACAGAGCATCCCGAGATTCTGTCGGGTTCGCAGCCAAACTCCCAGATGCAGCTGCAACCAAAGTATGCCCTGCTACCCTGAGGATGTGACCATTGATCCTGCGGCACCCCTCAGCTCTGGCAATGTGTGGAAATGGCCCTTCATCCAGCCCCAGTCCCGGCTTGAGACCTGTGCCTTGGAATATGTCGATCAGTAAGCCCCCATGTGGTGTGGTTATTGCTGAGTGGCATAGACCTCTGGGGAGGTAGAAGTCAGTGGCACTGCCCCCCCCAGATGTGCTCCCGACAGCTGGCATAGTCTGCAGGATGCTAGTTGAAGTAGCCTGGGGTGAGAGAGGGGAAGCATCCGGGATCAGTCCAGGCTTGGCCAGCATGAGGAAAAGCATCCACAAGGCGGGGAACCAACCATGCAAGTAAGCCGTCTGGACCAAAAGGAGTTGTGACCTAAGCCGTATGGGGGGAACCCTACCTGAACTCCCCTGGACACACTACACTCCAGAAGGATGATTGGCAGGTCACATGTGAAGCACCTCCGGACAAGACTGAAATGACCTGGTGTCTGAGTTGGCTAAACTGGTGAATACATAGAATTTATAACTGTGGAGACACTCCGGGAATTACCCTTTTAAAAATTATAAAATGAGGAGATAACTGGTCAGTTAAAGGAACCCCAGTACATGTGAAAGTTCTTAAGTAAGCGGTTCACCAACAAAATGGAGCAGCACTATTATTTGTATACCATCTTGAGACCAACTTACAAAAGATATTACCATAAAAATATTTGTAAGCAATATTTTGGCCTAGCCGCAGAACGCCTTGGTTCAAGAATCAAAACCAAGACCAAACAGAAAAGAAGGAAAAGAGAAAAAAAAAGGAAATAATGATATCAGAACTTGACATTTGCCTAAGGGGATAGATAGAATACAAAGGAGCACAAAATTCTAGTGCTCAACTTTCTTCCTAGGCTTTTGTATGTTGGAACCGAAGTCCCTGTTTATCACCCACCCAGACCCCGAGAAGAACCACGAGGACCGAGAGGTTGCTGCAAGAGGCAAAAGGCAAGATTTATTCTGGCGTGCCAGGACCGTCCCTCTTGCAAGCAAGGAAGGAGCAGCCCTGACTGAGATCGGAGTAGGGTTTTTATAATGAAAGCAGTCACAGCAAACTCTATGGGAACACGGCACACAATAAAGTTAACCACCAAATGTTCTTTTGCTGATAGCGGTGTCTCTGGGCAGTTGAGTTATGGGGTGATAAAGTTGACCACCAAATGTTCTTTTGCTGATAGCGGTGTCTCTGGGCAGTTCCCCTACCGCCCAGGGTGGTACGTCCCGCCCGAGATCGGGTAAACAAGGTTGGCGCCTTTGGGCTGGCGCCAGCGGGAAGTTTTAGAATGCGCGCAGGTGGAGAGCTAGGTGCTGGGGGAAGGGAAGCTTATCTTAAAGTCCCACATGTAAACCTTTGATTTTACTAAAATGTTTAGAATCAGGGAAATGACAGGTTCACTAGTCACTACTGAGTGACAAAATAACAACTGAGATTCCTTACATGTTTAATGGTATTGTTTTTAGGTATTCATTTGTTTACATGCCTGAATGCCCAAATATCCTAGGCTTAGACTTAATGAAATAAGACATTTTAGTGATATTATGATATCATCCATGTAATTCTAGTTTTAGAGGCATCACAGATGCTGAAGAAAAAAAACTCATCATAGATCTCTGAGGGTGAAGGAATCAGACAGAATGTAGCAGAAAGCTTGCAGGCACAAGAAAGACAGTTTGTGCTGTAGAGTTAAAGCCAGAGACATATGTCAGTGGAAAGTTTAGTAAAGATTTACACTTGTCCTAAAAGCTTGACTGAAGTTAAGCTGGTGTTTGCCAGAGGAAAATGCAATGGCAAAGGCAAACTTAATTAAATTAGGAAGAAGCAAAGAGCAAAATGTCTGCTATATTAAACAGACTGATTCCATTGACAAATTGAAGCTGGCTTTTCATTTAGATCAGAGGAGTGGTCCTACATCCCTTTGGTCCCAAAAAGACCTATGTCACTTTGCTTTTAAGAAATCCAGAAAGCCTCCCTTTTCGCCCCACCCCCCCCACCGCTCCGCCGGTCGGGACGCGTAGGCGAGATCCAGCCGGGCCTCAACGCGCGCTCTAGGACCCCAGGTCAGCCCACGGGGACCCGGCTCCGACTCCCCGCCATCCAGCCGGAGCCGCGCGGGGGCCGAGGGACGAGGAGGACCTCCCCCCCCCTGGCGCCCGGGCCCCGCCCCAGCTGCCCTCGGTTAAATAGCTCCACGCCGACTTGCCCATCCTCCCTTTTCGCCCCACCCGCTCCGCCCCTCGGGACACGCGCGCGGTCCACCCGGGCCTCACCCCGCGCCCTAGGTAAGTCCCCGTTCGGGCCCCGCCCACCAGTACTCCCAGGCCAAATAATTCAGTTTAGTGAAATTGAGAGATCTTAAGAGTTAAAATGACAATGCCAAAGTCAAAGTGCAAATCCATGAGAAGCAACACTCAAGTAAACAAATTTCCCACTGAAGAAATTAATCCCATAATGTTAGACTCCAACCAGAACAAACCCGCGGAAAAAGGCCAAAAAAGCCTCACCCAGGATAAAGACTTTCAAAATATGATCATTACCATGTTCAATACTATGAAAGAGGAAATCCAGGAGGAATTACATAATCGAATCAATCGCTTTGAAGAGGAACACAACAAACATCTGGAGGAGTTGAGAAAAACAGTGCAAGAAACAAAAAGTGGCATAGAACAGTTAAAACAAACTCAAGCAGAGATTAAAACTGAGCTAAAAGACAAGTTATCTTCAACCCAGAACGCCACAGAGAGTCTTATCAACAGAACTAACGAAGCAGAAAACAGAATTTCAGACCTTGAAGATAAAGTGGGAGTACTAACCAGCTCAATGGAAGAGGTTGTTAAAGCCAAAAAGATACTTGAGAGAAATATCCAAGAGATATGGGACACCCTGAAGAAGCCTAACATGCATATTCATGGAATACCAGAGCAAGAATCTCAAAATACCACCCCTGAGGAAATTTTTCAAACGATCATGAAGGAAAACTTTCCTCATCTAAAAAAAGAAAGGCCCATCCATATACAAGAGGCATTCTGCACCCCAAACAGATACGACCAAAATAGAAGCACGCCACGGGAAATAATAGTTAAAACACTCCACATTCAAGATAAAGAACTGGTGCTGAGAGCTTCAAGGGAGAAAAAACAAGTCACTTTTAAAGGTAAACCTATTAAAATAACAAATGACTTCTCATTCGAAACAGTAAAAGCAAGAAGAGCTTGGAGAGACATACTTCAAGTATTGAATGAGCAAAAATGTCAACCCGAGCTGATTTACCCTGCAAAACTATCAGTCATGATTGAGGGAGAAAGAAAAATTTTCCAGCACAAAGACAACTTTAAGGGATACATGTCCACCAAACCAGGCCTTCAAAAAATGCTAGAAATGATACTCAAGCATGAGGAAAAAACGGGAATATCCAGGAGAACAGAAGGCAAATATAACACCATTAAAAGCGAAGCAATATACTTATAAAAGCTACTAAACATAATAAATGTCTGGAATTAAAAATAGTTTCTCCATTATAACACTAAATGTTAATGGAATTAATTCACCGATCAAGAGACACAGATTACAAACTTGGATTAAAAATCACAATCCATCAATCTGCTGCCTGCAGGAAACTCATGTCACCACAAAAGATAGGAACGCTCTAAAAATAAAAGGCTGGTCAACAATTCTACAAGCAAATGGAAGCAGAAAACAGGCAGGAGTAGCCATTATGCTATCAGACAAAGTGGACTTCAAACCAAAGAAAATTATAAGAGACACGGATGGATACTACATTTTAGTCACAGGTACAATTCACCAGGAAGACTTCACAATACTGAACATATATGCACCCAATACGGGCCCCTCCACATTCATTAAGAAAACCCTACAGCGTCTAAAGCAAGAAATCAACCCCCAAACGATAATGCTTGTGGACTTCAACACCGCCCTCTCAACATGGGATAGATCAACAGGTCAAAAGCTTAACAGAGACACTTTGGAATTTAATCAAACCCTGAAAGAAATGGACCTTACAAATCTCTATCGAACTTTTCACCCACGCACCAAAGAATACACATTTTTCTCAGCAGCACACGGAACTTTCTCCAAAATAGATCACATATTGGGCCACAAAATGAATCTACACATATACAAGAAAGTTGAAATTCTAACCTGTGCCCTATCAGACCACCACGGCCTAAAGCTAGACATCCACAACACATCAAACAAGAGAAAATACACTAACTCCTGGAAACTTAACACTATGATGCTGAATGAGAACTGGATTCAGGAAGAAATTAAAAAGGAAATTCAAGATTTCCTGAAAGTGAATGATAACGAAAATACAACCTACCAAAATCTCTGGGACACAATGAAAGCTGTTCTAAGAGGTAAGTTCATAGCTCTTAATGCCTACATCAAAAAAATGGAAACATCAGAAATAAACAACTTAACAATGCAGCTTAAAGCTTTAGAGAAACTAGAGCAATCTGATCCCAAAAGCAGTAGAAGAGAGGAGATTAGCAAAATAAGGGGAGAAATATCTGAAATCGAGATTAAGAAAACGATAGAAAAAATCAACCAGTCAAAAAGCTGGTTCTTTGAAAAAATCAACAAGATTGATACACCCCTAGCTAAATTAACCAAAAGCAAGAGAGAGAAAACCCAAATTAAGAAAATTAGAAATGAACATGGAGTTATCACTACTGATACCCAAGAAATCCAGAGAATTATAACATCATATTTCAAAAACTTATACTCTGTGAAGTTTGACAACACAAAAGAGATGGATGAATTTCTAAGTAAACACAACTTACCTAAATTGAATCAGGAAGTTGTGAATTATTTAAATAGTCCTATAACATATAAGGAAATTGAGGAAGTAATCTCGAATCTTCCCACCAAAAAATGTCCTGGACCAGATGGATTCAGCACAGAGTTCTACCAGACATCTAAGGAGTTAATAACACCAATACTCCTTAAACTGTTCCATCACATAGCAAAGGAAGGAACACTACCAAATTCCTTCTATGAAGCTAATATCGTTTTAATCCCAAAACCTAATAAAGATTCACTTAAACAAGAAAACTATAGGCCGATCTCCCTGATGAACACAGACGCAAAGATTCTTAACAAAGTCTTAGCAAATCGGATTCAAAAACATATTAAAAAGATCATTCACGGGGACCAAGTAGGCTTCATTCCCGGCACACAAGGTTGGTTCAACATACGCAAATCAATAAATGTAATTCATCATGTAAACCAGTCCAAAGTCCAAGACCACATGATACTCTCGATAGATGCAGAAAAAGCTTTTGACAAGATCCAACAGCCTTTTATGAACAAAACGCTAGAGACAGTAGGAATGGAAGGAACCTTTATCAATATAATAAAAGCTATATACAACAAGCCCACAGCAAGGATTATGCTCAATGGGGGAACAATTGCAAGCATTCCCACTTCGATCAGGAATTAGACAAGGTGTCCACTCTCACCACTTCTATTCAATATTGTACTTGAAGTCTTAGCTGAAACCATAAGACAAGAAAGGGACATAAGAGGGATTCAAATCGGCAAGGAAGAAGTCAAGCTATCCCTATTTGCAGATGACATGATCTTATACCTGAGTGATCCCAAAAACTCCACCAGGAAGCTCCTGGAACTATTTGAGAAGTTCAGCAGGGTGGCAGGATACAAAATAAATGTGCAAAAATCAGAGGCCTTCCTATATGCCCAGAATGAAAGAAGTGAAAAAGCCTTGAGAGAAACAATCCCATTTACTATAGCCCCTAAAAAAATGAAATACCTTGGTATAAACCTAACCAAGGAGGTGAAAGACCTTTACAATGAAAACTTTAAAACCCTAAAGAAAGAAATAGCAGAAGACACCAGAAGGTGGAAAGACCTCCCTTGTTCCTGGATTGGCAGAATCAACATCATAAAAATGACCATCCTACCAAAGGCAATATACAGATTCAATGCTATACCAATCAAAATCCCAAAGCAATTCTTCAAAGAAGTTGACCAAACAATCTCAAAGTTCATATGGAGGCACAAAAGACCCAGGATAGCAAAAACAATCCTGAGTAACAAAAACACAGCTGGAGGTATTGCCATATCAAACCTTAGTCTATACTACAAATCCATAGTTATAAAGACAACCTGGTACTGGCTCCAAAATAGACACACAGATCAATGGATAAGGATTGAAGACCCAGATATAAGCCCACAAAGTCACAGCCATTTGGTCTTTGACAAAGGGGCCCAAAGAATCCAATGGAAAAAGAACAGCATCTTCAACAAATGGTGCTGGCAAAACTGGATCTCCACATGCAGAAGATTAAAGCTGGACCCGTACTTGTCACCATGTACAAGACTTAATTCCAAATGGATCAAGGACCTTGATATCAGGCCAGAGACTATAAAAACCATAGTTGAAAGGATAGGGAACTCCCTCGAGCTGATTGGGCTAGGCCAACAGTTCCTAAACAGACATCCAATGGCACAGTCACTGCTACCAACTCTCAACAGTTGGGATCTTGTGAAATTAAAGAGCTTCTGTTCAGATAAAGAGATTGTAACGCGAGCTCAAAGGCAACCCACAGAATGGGAGAAAATCTTCACTAACCACACATCTAATAGAACTCTGCTGTCCAGAGTGCACAAAGAACTTAGAAAACTAAAGACCAAGGAAACCAATGGCCCAATTAAGAAATGGGCCAGGGATGAAATTAAAATGTCTAACAAATATCTTAAAAAATGCTCCACTTCCTTAGCCATCAGGGAAATGCAAATCAAAACTTCCCTGAGATATCATCTCACCCCGGTCAGGATGGCAAAAATCCACAATACAAACAACAACAAATGTTGGAGAGGATGTTGAGAGAGGGGAACTCTCCTACATTGCTGGTGGGAATGCAGGCTCATACAGCCACTCTGGCGAGCCGTCTGGAGATTCTTAAAGAAATTAAAGATTGAAATGCCATATGACCCTGCTATTCCACTTTTGGGAATAACCCCCATACAGCAGAGGTTCACCTCGATAGCACAAGCACGACCATGTTCATAGCAGCACTGTTTACAATAGCATAGTCATGGAATCAGCCCAAATGTCCAACAGTTGACGAGTGGATAAGGAAACTGTGGTACATCTATACAATGGAGTACTACTCAGCCATCAAAAATGATGAATTACTGGAATTTGCTGGGAAATGGATGTCATTAGAAACAATTATATTAAGTGAAGTATCCCAGACCCAGAAAATTAAGCGCCGTATGTACTCCCTAATAGATGGCTCCTAGTACCAAACCCACCCAGCCCACCTAGAGACAGTAATTCCAAGGATTATGAACAGGAGGGATGGGGTAGGAGGGCCACACCAGAAACAAGGAGAGAAGGGACCATGTTACAGCAGGGAAAATAGGCCTCCACCAAGGACCCAAATAAGTAATGAGACATCTGATTAAGTTCACAGACTTTTGTTCCTGATCATTTACTACTGAGGGGGTGTGATCTCACCAGAAGAGGAGGGCATATAGTCTGGCAGATAAAAAGTAACCATTTTGCAAATGGGTGATAGACCCCTCCCTTACTGTGGTTTCCCACTTTTATTACATCTACCTTTGAATGTGCTTTTATCACAAGACTCTAACAGCTTTTTGTCTCTGGCCAGGGGGTAACATACAATGCCCACCAGGATGGAGTGAAGGGCATTGCAGGACAGCAAAACTGCAAAAGAAAATCAACAAACCACAATCCAGAACTTCAGAGACTCTATATCAACCACCTAGAACTAGGCCAGCTTAGTCTCTCCCCATCTTGAAGCTCAGGGAAATTTGTGGAAGAAGGGGCGGTAAGAGTGTAAGAGCAAAAGGATGGGAGGAGCAATGATATGTAAGATACTCTATATTAGTTAGGGCTGAAGCAGTCATAATTGGACTTTGCATGTCCTGCGCATTGTCCAACACAGTGTTGACCTCACAAAGTCTAGCATCTGTTAAGGGCACCGAGACCCCTGGAGGCAAGGGATTGACAGCCATAGTAGTAATCTATGCTTAAGGGGAACAAGAGAAAGAGCTTATGGAAATGCCACTGGGTCCGTATATGTCATCGGAGAGGAGGACCCAGTGGAGAGTTAGGCGCACACAATAAAGGACTCTCTGGGAATTGGGGGGGAGACACTGGGGGAAGGGGAGGGGGGAGGGAGGGAACTGGTAAAAAATTTTAAAATGTATAATTAAATTTTTAATAAAAAAAAAAAAAGAATCCAGAAAGGAGAGGAGGACTAATTTAAATTGTTTTGCCCAAAGATTAAAATAGTTTACATGTTTTTGGACAGGCCTTAAAAGGTGACCTTGGAGATATACATCTGCCAGAGGAAAAAGGTCTCCAGTATGTAGATTAGCTCTTGGCTTTTACACCAGACAAAGGCAGTAACTATCCCAGGCGAGGGAACAGGTTGTCTTTACTAACTCTTGCCTATACCCACAGTAAGATTGCTGGGCTTGTTTGGTTTATCCATGTGCCTTCTGAATTAATGATTTAATCTTTGTGTATGTCTTGTAGATTTAATTTATCTGTTTTGTCTCCTTTAGATGGACCCTGAAACAAAGCCATCTGTCAAAGACCTCTAGACCATCCCAGCATTTCATAGGTGAGGACAGAACACTGCTCACACACTTCCCTCGCACCAACTCAGCAGGAAGTAGTCAGGGCGGTCATCACCCCTCATCCCTTGAGCAGTCTGAGTCCTCAGAAGGTTAAGGGGTACAATAGGCAGGTCTAGGACAGTCCATGCTGGGACAGTCTCTAAGGCCTTTGGAGTGTCTTTAAAATTCCTAAAGGATGTCCCCTACTGCTAGGATTATCCTGAATAAACACTCCTTCTGAAGAAATGACTCCGGTCCTCCCAGAGATAAGAGAGAAGGATATGGAGATGAGCTCTCCATATCAAACCAATAAGTAACCTATGGACAGGAAGAATATTCTGCTTCAGGCCCATGATTGGGCCTCAGGATGACCTAAAGAAAAGGAGGGAATGTGGGACCTGAACATATTTGTTTCCATTTTGTATCAGTCAGCTCCAAATTAGGAAAAACTTAACATTCTGGGAGCCCCCTAAACTGGAAGAGCAGCCTTTACGGTAACATTTCACCAACTTTGTCAAGGACAGATTGTGGTCAGAGCAGTTGGAAGCCAGTCACTAAATGCTCAAGGAATTCCAAGGATCATGAGTAATTCAAGGGGTGCTAGAAACTATTTATGGGGGGTTGGAGCAGACTAATCTCTGTATGTCAACGATACGTTTGATAGCAGAAATAGAATCCTTCCTTATTTCTGTTTGTCCTTCCTTTTTGTGTGTGTTCTCTTGGGTGCCACTAATGGACGAAATGGGACAGACTCAGATAACTCTTTTATCTCTTATGACAGACCACTTCAGGGAGTTTAGGGAAAGAACTCAAAATCTAAGTGTTGAAATGAAGAGTGGAAAATTCATCACCCACTGTTCTGATGAATGTCCCACTTTCAAGGCCAGCAGATGTGTGTTTTAAACTGTCTCCTGTTTAATTTACCCAGTAACACCTCTATTTTAATTTCTAAAGCAACTAAGGAAAAGAAAGCCTCTGCCCCCTATACTGTTTGTTGTTCTTTGTGCTTGGTCTGTGATGATCTCATTTTAAGAGTTACTTTAAGTGTTTTGACTTGCTTGGTTATCTGGATTTCCCGTAATATGTGTGTTTTATGTTTCTAAATAAGAAGGTTGTGGCCACTTCAATTTTTATTTTTATTGCACGCTTATATTCTTATTTTTGTTTTTGACTCTTTATTATTTGGCATGCTCAATTTAAATGCATATGCACACTTAAGAATGAATCACTTTGATAACATTAAAAGGCCTGAGTACATACTGACTAAAATATCCCATTTTATCTTTATTTTTATGAAGCTTCAGAAAAGGTGGTACATTTTTACCTAGGATCTGATAACATCACTTTTGTAATTCCTTTAAAAATTTGTTTCCCATGTAATACCAATATATTTAAAAGCCAGAAAGGAAAACTGATTTCTGAGAACTTCATTGGAATTTCTTCCTTCTTCTGGTATGTATGAGCACCCTTCCTTGGGTACAAATCTGCTTTCTAATTTCCTGTTCCCAGGTGTACTCCTGTATTCTGCTATACTCTTGCTAACTTAATTCAGATATAATGATTTTTAAGACGATGTCTACTGTTATTGTCTCTTTTAAAGGACACTTCTTAAAGGATAAACAACAGGAAACCATCAAGGAAAAATGCAAAGAAAATATGTATGGTACTTAGATGTGCAAGAGGATTAAAAGAAGGTTAATGGGATGAGATATCTTACTTAGAAAGTTAAAGTGTGTACAGGAAGTTTATGAGTTGATTACTTAAAAGAATGTTAAATTATGTTGTGAAGGTTTGTGGAATGTTAGGTTTATGAGAAGATTGAAAATTAAAGATGATGGTTAAAGGAAATGTTATGCATTATGCTTCTTCCATATTATAAACGAAAAAGCATTGAGCCTCAGAAATTAGAAATTATGAACTAAGCTGCATGTGTTCAAATGTATTTCAATTGTTTGTTTTGATTAAACAAGAATTTTGTTACTCATAAAGTCCAAAATTCTCAAGGGCAACAGGAAGCTCTTCCATTGGGTCACAAGAGGAAAGTGATTGTCACTCTTCTGGCCTTAGAGAAGACCTGAGACTAGAGCCTGCAACATTCCTGGCAGGGCCCTCCCCTCTCCCAGGGAGGTGGGTTCCCACAGAGCAGGGCTGTACTCAGGGTCAGACCAGCAGGAGAAGCTCAGGCCTTACCCAATGATGCCACCTCAGCTGGAGTTTAGAACAGGCTCAAAGCCAGCTAGGTAGTTTTTTCTGAGGATCCAGGTTACATACGGGGACTAATGTACAGCTGCCCCTTACGGACCCCACCATAGTGGAACCTTTGCTGGAGGGGCCCCACCAAGTCCAAGGTTCCCACCATACTGATAAAGGCCATTGAGGATATAGATTTGGATTGACGACATGGGAAAGTACTAGCTGGAAAAATAGTGCAAAGGTTTAGCAAGACAAACCCATTTGCACTAAGAATTAGATGCCCCAGAACCCGAGGCTGAAGACCCAGGAGGGAGCGACCAACAGGAGGGGAAAAAGAAGGGGATGCTCTTCTCATTCCTGCTGCAGTTCATTATCAAGGTAACAAGACCCTAAGTGCAGAAACCCCTAGCACCATGGTTTAATAATGCAAAAATGCCAAATGCAGATCTCTGCATGAAGATGTGAGATTTTACTAGAACAGAGATATAGCAAATGAGAGCCGACTTCCAGCACAAAGGGCTAGCAGATGGTAAATACTGGTTAAAGATATGGGAGAAGGGGGCTAATTTATTAAGACTAACTGGACAGGAGATGAAAGAAACGGTGGGGGTAATAGAGAACCCCCACATTTTCTAAGCATTAACTGACCTTACAGAGCAACACCCCCAGACAGAGACCACTCTGCGTGAATGGCTAGGAGGGGCCTGGCAACAGGCATTTCCCATACTACACATGGCCCAGGTAGAGAATACTAGGTCATGGAGTAACCTAGATGAAGGCATCAGGTTGTGCAGAAAATTAGGGCTGCTGTGGAAATTATATAACCCCAGCAGTGCCACCCCATGGGATGCGCAATTTACACCATCAGTTTGGAAAATTATTCTAAAAGGCACCCTCAGTGGAACAAAAATAATACTGCAAACTGTGTTTGCTTCATTCTAGACAATAAAAGATGTAATCAATTATTTTAAAAAAAGGAGACAATAGCACATGAACTGGAAGAAGCAGAGGAGAGACCAGCACAGGATGGCTGGCCATAAACCCAGACAAAGTAAAAGGACCAGCAAAAGAAGCAAAGTTCTTAGATGTACAATGGCCTACCCAAGGCCCCACCATCCCTGACAATATAGTTGATAAGATCGAGATGATAGCAGAACCTAGAAATAAGAAAGAGGAACAAAGAATAATGGGTCTGTTTGGATACTGGAGGAAGCATATACCCTATGTCAGGACAATTTTAGAACCATTATACAGAATAACATGGAAAGCAGAGGATTTTAGAACAAGAAGTATTAGTAGCAATGAAGGAAACAATTAGGATGCATAGAATGCTATTCACCCCTAGAGAAGGAGAAAAGCTAATAGTGGAAATATTGTTCCACAGCAGCCATGGAAATTGGGCCATATACGCAGGAACAGTAAGAAGACCCCTGGGATTCTTTGCTAAG
This sequence comes from Typhlomys cinereus, assembly GCA_023101885.1. NCBI lineage: Eukaryota > Metazoa > Chordata > Mammalia > Rodentia > Platacanthomyidae > Typhlomys > Typhlomys cinereus. The sequence goes on along the minus strand of JALPQD010000705.1, from coordinate 748,783 downwards.
AAATTCCAGTGGGCACAGAATGCATACTCAATGTTCAAAAAAAACACTGTGGAGAGCATATAAAGCGACAAAAATGACTTCACTTCTGGCACCACATCACCCAGTCGAACTAAGAACCGTGATACCGTTCCTACCCTGGCTGAAAGCCAAGGAGGAGATTATAATGCCAGAAAGCCTAGACGCTGAACTCTTGGATGCAGCTCCAGCCAAAGTATGCCCTGCTACCCTGAGGACGTGACTGTTGATCATGCAGCACCCCTCAGCTCTGGCAATGGGCGGATACGGCCCTTCATCCAGCCCCAGTCCCAGCTTGAGACATACGTTCTGTAATATGTCGATCAGTAAGTCCCCATGTAGTGTGGTTATTGCTGGGTGGCATAGACCTCCAGGGAGGTAGAAGTCAGTGGCACAGGCCCCCCAGGTGTGCTCGCAAGAACAGATTCTGTGGAAAAATATCATGTGGAAATCAAGCAGCCTTCACTTCCTATCCTGGTGGGCAGAGCCTGGGAATTCCCAGAGGTAAGCTAGAAGGAGGTAGAAGTGATTTTGGATGATTCCCCAAGTCACCCTTGGTTGTTAATAGGATACACAGTGACCTCTGATGCACACACACACACACCACACACAAACACATACACTACACAAATAAAATATTTTTAAAAAAATATATTAGGGGCTTGAGAGATGGCTCAGGGGCTAAGCCTCTGTCTCGAGAGTAGAAGATCCTGAATTCAGATCCCAGATACCACATAAAAACACTAGGCTGTAATGGTGGTACCCTGTACATCTTACACCTGGAAAGCTAAACCTGGGAAACTCTAGAGCAAAGCAAATAGGAGTTAGGCCAATTAAAGGGTGATTCCCGAAGAAAACTTTGGTCCTTCACAGGGACACACAGCACCCTGATACATGCAGACAAACACAGAGATTTATTTGTGGAAATAACAAAAATTTAAAAAGAAAACAAGAGAATTGTCAAAAAAGACCAAAAAAATCAAAAAATATAAAAATGAAGACATTAATGATGCAAGAGGTAGGAGGTGGTAGATCTCTCCTACAAGGTTTCAGAGACTAATGGAATCCAGCAGTATATGGCAGGAAGCCTTCAGTTTAGATATCCAAGAAGAGTAGTTTGTACTGTGGAGTTCAATCCTGGTTTGCTCTTAAGAAGTTATGATGTTAGAGATGCCAGAGCGAATGTGAGACGCTTACCAAGGAAAGCTATATACTTGACAAAAGCCAACCCTAAAGATTGAAGTTTTCTACAGGTCACTATATAGGAGTGTGGAACCAAAGCCCAGTGAAACTGACTCACCTGATGTAAAAGGAACTAGAGGATTCAGAATTTGTTCTGGTGGTGTTTGGTCTTCTTATGAACTGAACGTTCCTGGATATGCTCTCATTTATCCCTTTTGGGAGGGGAGTTTTTATTCTGTGCCATTGTATATTGGAAGTATGTAACTTGACTTTTCACAATACAGGAGGCTTTGGGCTTTTGCACTGTGTTGGTACTGCTAATGAAGTCTGTATCAAGACCTTTACACATTGACTAAGTATGGTTTGCAAAATAAGATGGTCAGGGGTGCAGTGTTATTGTTTGAAATGTGTCCACACACTCTCATGTGTTTTTGAAGGTCAAGGCACCTTTGAGAGATGGAACTTGCTGAAGCAAGGCAGTCACAGCGGTGGGCCTAGAGGTGTAGTAATTCTACCCTAACTCCTGGAGAAGTCTGATTTTGCAGCTAGCAGTCTTCTGCAGTCTTTTGCAGCTCTCAGATTCCGAGATGTTAGCCTGTTTCAGCCATCAGATGTGCCACTCCCACCATTAAAGACTATATCTGGTCTATTCTCTGGTACCATAAGCTGAATGAGTCTCCTTTTCTCCATTAAGTTGCTTGAATTTTGGTGTTCACTTACAACAACAAATATGAATAACCAGTATGCATACACAAATACACAGACACACAGACACACAGACACACAGACACACACACACACACACACACACACACACACACACACACACACACGAAGGAAGTTTAAAGAAAGGACAAGACAATGGACCAAAGGCACTTGGCAAAGGCATGAATCTTTCTCTTCTATGTTTTTTTTGGATTTGTTTATACTACAATTTGAATCAAGATGCTTGTTTGAGAAGAGATGGAGAGAGCATGTACATGGAACAGCACTGGTGTAGTGGTCAGAATACAACTTTATCAATTATTCCTCATCCTCCTCCATTTGGGCTTCTGTAGATTAAAGTCTGGTTGGCAGGTTTGGGGTTATGCCCCTATCCTGCTGAGCCATCTCCTTGGCCCTTCATTTTCCTAGGTTTTTCACAGAGTCTAGTGTGGCCCATTCTGGCCTCGAATGCCTCATTCTCTGCTTGCACTTTCTGTGTGTATGTACTATCACATCAAATTTATAGTCCTTCTGTTTTTGAGACAATAATGTTCCCAAGTTCTGGCTGGTCATCATAGAATGAAGATATTAAAAGATGGACAAATATCCCTCTTCCCACCTATTGGACTGACCTTACTTGAGAACTAGTGGTGACTAAAGGTATCTATGATCTGGGTGTCATAGTAAAATACAGGTTTGTACCTGACTTTTCATGATTCCATTCTCAGCACATTTATGGAGAAATGAGAGATAAGCCAAGAGCAACCCTGTAGATTGTGTTTTTGATAGAGAAGGCTCGATCCAAGTTTTCTGGAGCTAGTCCCTGGGCTGGTGAATAAGAGAGAGAGGACTTGTTGAGAAAGTTGGCGTCTTTCTGTGTACTTGTCCACGTGTGCTGGTGGCACATAAGTACTATCCCTCTCTCAATCATTATGTGGATAGGATGTGGTCTGTTCCCTCAGCCCTTGGTATAAAACTGGATAAGAGATTGTACTCCAACTATTGTAAATCAAAATAAAAAAACCCTTGCTTCCTGAAGTGGTGCTTCTGTTTCTCATGGAGAGCACTTGCTTAACTCTTCAGCCTTCTCTTCTATCTAGGAATGAGATTTCACCTTGTGGCAGATGGCATGCTAAACACCCCTTATACTAGGTGGCATTCTATAATGCCTGTTTCACCATACCACTCTCCTCCCCCTTGGCTGAATGAAAGATTTTTAAAAGTATTTTGAACATTCCTGCAGATGCTACTTCTGTTCATTTACTCCATTTTCATTTCTGACTTGCTCCCTGGCCCCTGTACACCCACACTCACACACTCACACTAAACAAACAGTTTTCAGAAAGCATGGAACTGGGGGCTCTGATAGGGAAGAGAGTTTGTTGCTCTGAAATCCTGAGTGGAAAGAGAACTGACATCTGACTGTTGTCCTCTAAAATATGCCTGTGCACTCTATCATGCACTGTCATGTGACCTCTCACATATTCATTCATTAGAAATTATAGCACAGAAGCAATGACAAGTATTTTTGTTTTCTGTCTCTTAACTTCCAAGTGTATAAATGGGGCTAAATACTTTGGCACACAAGCACCTATTCAAGTTTCTCCTCCAAAAAATCTGTTGTCTATTTGTCTCCTCCAAAAAATCTATGTCCTCTCCTCTTCTTCCTTGTACAACTTCTAGGAAGGAAGGGAGACAAAAAGGGGAAATAGCATTCCTCTAGGAAGGAGGTAGCCAGGAACTTGAATCCTCATCCTTGAAAGGGGTCTTTGATCATGTCTGAAGGCATCAAAGCAAGGCAGAAGACCCATCACTGGTCCAACTCTTCATTCTCGATGCTACTAATTGAAAGTGGCTGGGAAATATAGAATAGAAGCAATGAGATTCATTTGATGAACTATATCATCACAAACACGTTGACAAGCCACCATGGGGAGAGGAAACAGAAGCCTATGTCATCTGTGAAAACATGGGCTCCCAGTCTGTGTGTCCACACACCAGGTCAGTGCCTGTAGTTGACCTCATGGCCATAAAGTCCCAGAAAGAAACTGAGGAAGAAGTGTACCTTGTCAGTACTGCCCAGGGTCAGAGCTGTGTGCAAATCTGGCTGGAACATAGGAGCCATGAGTTCACTCAGATTCAATGGAAGAAAAACAAAGGAAATTTCAAATAATGTTTAACAGAGCTGACACAAAAGAAAAGAAAATCACAGAGAAACGTCAATAAAATGGACATAACTCATATTTCTGAGGCTAATTTTCTATTTTTCTTGGTGTGCTTGTGTTAAGGGCATACCTAGATTGGGCAGGCTGCCGCTCTGTGTTTCAGAGAATCCAGGCATGACTAACAGGCTCCAGGACTGATTCTGTCTCTGATTTGCACTGAAGATTTCATTGGCTAAGGTGCTCACTCCTCCCCTTCCAATCCAGTGTCCAATCAGACAGCAGTATGTCTGAGCACACTTCTTGAATCCCAATTTATTTGTGATGGCTTTCCATTTCCTCCCATGCCAATAGGTGGAGACACATGCTTTCTTGATGCACCTGCCTTTCTGGCTGTGCCAACATGCCTGACGACTCGTTTGCACAAGCACACTGAGTCTGCATCCCCAGAGAGGGCACGGGGAGAGTGTATTGCCCCACGGGCAGGGGGGATTGCTCAGTGGGTAAGGTGCCTGCTCATAATCCTGGTGACCTGAGTTCCATCCCAGAATGCCATGAGGTAGAGGGAGAAAACCAATTTCCTAAAGTTGTGCTTTGTCCTCTATCACAGTCCCATGGAATGCATGTGCACACCTCTGTCTCAACCTCTCTCTCTCAAACACATAAAACAAATTGATTTCATTTTGAGTTCTAGCTCTTCAGATTAAGAACTGAACTTTTAAATTGGGATGGTGAGTCACCCTTAAAATCCAATCAATGGAAACATGTGGGGGAGGGTCGAATACCTTGAGTTGTAAGTTAGAGCTCTTGACTTGCAGACTATGATTCTCTCTGAAAAAATAAAATAAAATAAAAAAAACAAATAAATAGAAATTAAAACTGGGGCTGTGAATCCTGCTTACTTGGTAGAGAGCTTGCTTTTGGAGGAGACCCAGAGTTCCATCTCTAGCAGTTTGTCAAAACCTAAATAAAACCTGACTTGTCCTCTGATGACTGTAATCCTAGCATTTGGGAGGCGGAGTCCTTAGGGCTTGGGGAAAAAAAAGAACTGCTTTGGTAGCATCTCAAAGGGAGGTCCCTTGTCTAGCAAATCCCAGCGCTGAGAGAACGGGAAAGTAAATTGATCAAAGACATGTAAACAAATTTTGGTTCACTGAAAAGTCTCAACAAGGTTAATGAGTCGATTCACACCTGGCACCAGGAGATCAATTTCCAGAACCTGCATGGTGGAAGGAGAGAAAAACTCACAAGAATTTTCATCTAAGCTCAGTACTTGTCTTCCCAAGCAAGCATGTGCTGCCCTCACTTTCTCTTACATCCAAGAAGAGGAGGTAGAAAATGAAGGGAACAGAATTAAACTAGATTCAAAACGCTGATTCTCCAGACTGAGGGCAGCTGTGCTTTCATGCAAGTGGCATTTGTGTTTGCTTTCAATTGCTGGGGTTCAGCACAGGCCTTCAGGTTGTTCCCATGGGCCTCAACCCGAGCAGTGTCACAAGTTTATCTTCCTGCTTGTCTCTCACACTGCTGAACAGTGTTCACTGACCTCTACATACACACACTGGCCCATGTGCTTTATGGTCAAAATAATTAAGTTTTCCAAAAAAAAAAAAAGGGACCAATGCCACAGGAAGTTTCCAGGTGTAGACATTTATTAGCAGTTAATCTGAGGTCCAGCCTAGGGCAATAGCAAGGCCTTGGGCACGGGCTGCAAGTGAGCCTCTCCCCTGGCCTCAGTTCAGTCTCTGAGACTCCATCAGTCCCAGCGATGTTTCCTCCACCAGGATTCCAGAGATACGGAAGTGACCCAGGGATGGGGGTGTGCTGGTTTGTGCACAGGCTAATCCTGCTGATGACTAGGGACAGGGAGGGCCTGAAGGAAAGTCTCTTTGAGTCCCCAACAACTCAATCCCCCAGAGCAGGAGGAGGCCCACAAGATGACAGCAGCCTGCACCACCCTAGGTCTGCAGAGCCCTGTCTCTGCACATGTAGGACACTCCTCAAATCTTCAGCTCCACAAGATCCCTGAGACAGGAGGCCAGTGACCTGCCTCCAATCAGAAACTGGTTCTGGTGTCACTCTGGAGGCTCAACCCACATGGTGTTGTTTGGGGTTCAACCTTTAATACTTTGATTGGCTTATTGTCAGGCCCTGTGTTGCAGTGTGGGAGTGAGTTTGGGTGGAGGGAGGATACATTCCTGGACTCAGCAGCAAACACTGAGCCCCTCAGCCCAGGCTCATCCCTTCAGACTTTGCCCCACTCTGTACAGAGCAGATCCTTGCACACATGGAAAGACCATTACCCCTGAGCTGCTCCCTCAGACAACTTTTTGAACTGTCTTCCTAACAGTATTTATTTACTGTCCCTCCTCAATAAACCCAAAAGCCCTCCTTCCTCAGCCTGCCATAGGCTGGATCCCAGGCAGGAGCCTCCATGTACTGCTCTGTCATTTAATTCCATCTTGAAACTGCATCCAGTTCAGCTGCTCACACTGGATTTGACAGGCAGCTGTGGCTTAGGCCAATCTTGAGCTCATGATGCTCTTGCTTCAGCTTCCTTCCAGGATAGGACTGTGCTCATCCTTTATCTCTGTGCCCTTCCAAATGCAGACAGATACAGACAGAACATTTTCATGAGTTCCACACCATCTGCAGAACAATCCAGCCTGAAAGTCCCATGGAAAAGGGTGATGGGTCATGTGAGATGAGGACTGAGTTCTGGAGCAGTGCTGAGCTAGATTCTGGTAAGATAGCTCAGTGAGTGGATTGCTAGCTACACGTCCACAGGACGAGTCAAGCCCCATCCTGTATCGCTCTACCTCCTTAGTGCTTTCCACTGGGATTTCCCATTTTCAGCCTCCCAGGTCTTGCAGGACAAGAGGGGCCACACTCTTGAGACCCTACTGAAGTGGTTTGGCATGATACCACTTCTCTGAAGACCTCCATAGATCTTGGTCATGGAGCCAAGCCCAGCACTGCCATGGACGCATAGTTGGCATGCTGTGGAAGCAGCTGGATCATAGAACCAGTTCTCATCCGAGGGGGCAGCTCTCTGTGTTGGCCAGCTTGACCATATCCACCCGTTCATGGAATTACTGTTTCCCAGAAATTTTGAGGAAAGCTGCCTGCTCGGATGAACTCCTGTTCAATTGTATCTTTCACAGTAACTCCATGAAGCATGTAGCCTCCCTGCTACCAGCCAGGGGAAAGGAACCTCTGGTATTTTTACATGGGAATCAGAATCTGAACTCAGGTCCTAATACTGGTGAGACTGAAGCTTTTTTTTATTTTAATACATTTTTATTATTATTTCAGCTCATACAAACTTAATAGGTACACCAGTTCCCTCCCTCCCTCCTCCTCACCCCGAACCCCCTGCTCCTCTTCCTCTCACCCCTCCCTCCCCATCCCCCCGTGCCTCCCGCCCCAATTCCCAGAGTCCTTTCTTGTGCATGCCTGACTCTCCTCTGGGCCCTCCTCTCCGATGACCTACAAGGACCCAGTGGTATTTCCCTGAACCCTTTCCTGTGTTCCCCTTAAGCATAGGAACACTACTGAGGCTGTCAATCCCTTGCCTCCAAGGATCTTGGTGCCTTTAGCAGATGCTAGACTTTGTGAGGTCAATAGTGTGTTGGACATTGCCCCGGGCATGCAATGTCCAATTATGATTGCTTTGGCCCTAACTTGTGTGGAGTATCTTGCAAATCATTGCTCCTCCCATCCTTTTGCTCTTACACTCTTACCGCCCCCTCTTCCGCAAATGTCCCTGAGCTTCAGGATGGGGAGAGATTAGTCTGGCCTAGTTCTAGGTGGTTGATATAGAGTCACTGAAGTTCTGGATAGTGGTTTGTTGATTTTCTTTTGCAGTTTTCTTGCTCCTGCAATGCCCTTCACTCCATCGTGATGGGCACTGTATGTCACCCCCTGGCCAGAGACAAAAAGCTGTTAAACTGGAGTCTTATTATAAGAGCACATTCAAGGGTAGATGTAATACTGATACCCAAAAGTGGAATCGCAGGGTCATATGGCATTTGGCAATGGGAGGGATCAATCACCCATTTGCAAAATGGTTACTTTTTAATCTGCCGGACTATATGACCTCCCCTTCTGGTGAGTTCATACCCCCTTAGTTGTAAATGATCAGGAACAAATGTCTGTGAACTTAACCAGGTGTCAGATTACTTTCTTGCAGTCCTTGATGGAGGCCTATTTTCTCTACTGTAACATGGTCACTTCTCTCCTTGTTTCTGGCATGGCCCTCCAACCCCATCCCTCCTGTTCATAATCCTTGCAATTACTGTAGGTAATACATAGATTTACCTATGAGTGTCTCAAGGTGGGCTGGGTGGGTTTGGTACTAGGAGCCACATATTAGGGAGTACATACAGCGCTTAATTTTCTGGGTCTGGGATACTTCACTTAATATAATTGTTTCTAATGACATCCATTTCCCTGCAAATTCCAGTAATTCATCATTTTTGATGGCTGAGTAGTACTCAATTGTATAGATGTACCACATTTACCTTATCCACTCATCAACTGTTGGACATTTGGGTTGATTCCATGTCTTTGCTATTGTAAACAGTGCTCCTATGAACATGGTTGTGCTTGTGCTATCGAGGTGAACCTCTGCTGTATGGGGGTTTATACCCAAAAGTGGAATCTCAGGGTCATATGGCATTTCAATCTTTACTTTCTTTAAGATTCTCCAGATGGCTCGCCAGAGTGGCTGTATGAGCCTGCATTCCCACCAGCAATGTAGGAGAGTTCCCCTCTCTCCACATCCTCTCCAGCATTTGTTGTTGTTTGTATTGTAGATTTTTGCTATCCTGACCGGGGTGAGATGATATCTCAGGGAAGTTTTGATTTGCATTTCCCTGACAGCTAAAGAAGTGGAGCATTTTTTAAGATATTTGTTAGTCATTTTAATTTCATCCCTGGTAAAATTTCTTTTAAATTCCAGGGCCCATTTTTTAATTGGGCCATTGGTTTCCTTGGTGTTTAGTTTTCTAAGTTCTTTGTGCACTCTGGAGAGTAGAGCTCTATCAGATATGTGGTTAGTGAAGATTTTCTCCCATTCTGTGGGTTGCCTTTGAGCTCGTGTTACAATCTCTTTATCTGAACAGAAGATCTTTAATTTCACAAGATCCCAACTGTTGAGAGTTGGTAGCAGTGACTGTGGCATTGGATGTCTGTTTAGGAAATGTTGGCCTAGCCCAATCAGCTCGAAGGTGTTCCCTATCCTTTCAACTATGGTTTTTATAGTCTCTGGCCTTATATTAAGGTACTTGATCCATTTGGAATTAAGTCTTGTACATGATGACAAGTATGGGTCCAGCTTTAATCTTCTGCATGTGGAGATCAAGTTTTGCCAGCACCATTTGTTGAAGATGCTGTTCTTTTTCCATTGGATTCTTTGGGCCTCTTTGTCAAAGACCAAATGGCAGTAATTTTGTGGGCTTATATCTGGGTCTTCCAGCCTTATCCATTGGTCTGTGTGTCTATTTTGGAGCCAGTACCAGGCTGTTTTTATAACTATGGATTTGTAATATAGACTAAGGTTCGGTATGGTAATACCTCCAGCAGTGTTTTTGTTACTCAGGATTGTCTTTGCTATCCTGGGTCTTTTGTGCCTCCATATGAATTTTGAGATTGTTTGGTCAACTTCTTTGAAGAATTGCTTTGGAATTTTGATTGGTATAGCATTGAATTTGTATATTGCCTTTGGTAGGATGGTCATTTTTACGATGTTGATTCTGCCAATCTAGGAACATGGGAGGTCTTTCCACCTTCTGGTGTCTTCTACAATTTCTTTCTTTAGGGTTTTAAAGTTTTCATTGTAACGGTCTTTTACCTCCTTGATTAGGTTTATACCAAAGTATTTCATTTTTTTAGGAGCTATAGTAAATGGGATTGTATCTCTCGAGGCTTTTTAACTTCTTTCATTCTGGGTATACAGGAAGGCCTCTGATTTTTGCACATTTATTTTGTATCCTGCCACCCCGCTGAACTTCTCAATTAGTTCCAGGAGCTTCCTGGTGGAGTTTTTGGGATCACTCAGGTATAAGATCATGTCATCTGCAAATAGGGATAGCTTGACTTCTTCCTTGCCAATTTGAATCCCTCTTATGTCCCTTTCTTGTCTTATGGCTTCAGCTAAGACTTCAAGTACAATATTGAATAGAAGTGGTGAGAGTGGACAGCCTTGTCTAGTTCCTGATCGAAGTGGGAATGCTTCCAATTGTTCCCCATTGAGCATAATCATTGCTGTGGGCTTGTTGTATACAGCTTTTATGATATTGATAAAGGTTCCTTCCATTCCTACTGTCTCTAGCATCTTGATCATAAAAGGCTGTTGGATCTTGTCAAAAGCTTTTCCTGCATCTATCAAGAGTATCATGTGGTTTTGGACTTTGGACTGGTTTACATGATGAATTACACTTACTGATTTGTGTATGTTGAACCAACCCTGTGTGCTGGGGATGAACCCTATTTGGTCCCCGTGAATGATCTTTTTAATGTGTTTAATGTGCTAAGACTTTGTTGAGAATCTTTGCGTCTGTGTTCATCGGAGAGATCGGCCTATAGTTTTCTTTATTAAGTGAATCTTTATTAGGTTTTGGGATTAAAACGATATTAGCTTCATAGAAGGAATTTGGTAGTGTTCCTTCCTTTGCTATTTGATTGAACAGTTTAAGGAGTATTGGTGTTATTAACTCCTTAAATGTCTGGTAGAACTCTGTGCTGAATCCATCTGGTCCAGGACATTTTTTGGTGGGAAGATTTGAGATTACTTCTTCAATTTCCTTATATGTTATAGGACTACTTAAATAATTCACAACTTCCTGATTCAATTTAAGTTGTGTTAACTTAGAAATTCATCCATCTCTTTTGTGTTGTCAAACTTCACAGAGTATAAGTTTTTGAAATATGATGTTATAATTCTCTGGATTTCTTGGGTATCAGTAGTGATAACTCCATGTTCATTTCTAATTTTGTTAATTTGGGTTTTCTCTCTCTTGCTTTTGGTTAGTTTAGCTAGGGGTGTATCAATCTTATTGATTTTTTCAAAGAACCAGCTTTTTGATGGGTTGATTTTTTTTCGATCGTTTTCTTAATCTCGATTTCAGATATTTCTCCCCTTATTTTGCTAATCTCTCTTCTACTGCTTTTGGGATCAGATTGCTCTAGTTTCTCTAAAGCTTTAAGCTGCATTGTTAAGTTGTTTATTTCTGATGTTTCCATTTTTTTGATGTAGGCATTAAGAGCTATGAACTTACCTCTTAGAACAGCTTTCATTGTGTCCCAGAGATTTTGGTAAGTTGTATTTTCATTATCATTCACTTTCAGGAAATCTTGAATTTCCTTTTTAATTTCTTCCTGAATCCAGTTCTCATTCAGCATCATATTGTTAAGTTTCCAGGAGTTAGTGTATTTTCTCTTGTTTGATGTGTTGTGGATGTCAAGCTTTAGGCCATGGTGGTCTGATAGGGCACAGGTTAGAATTTCAACTTTTTTGTATATGTGTAGATTCGTTTTGTGGCCCAATATGTGATCTATTTTGGAGAAAGTTCCGTGTGCTGCTGAGAAAAATGTGTATTCTTTGGTGCATGGGTGAAAAGTTCGATAGAGATCTGTAAGGTCCATTTCCTTAAGGGTTTGATTAAGGTCCAAAGTGTCTCTGTTAAGCTTTTGACCTGTTGATCTATCCCATGTTGAGAGGGCGGTGTTGAAGTCCCCAAGAATTATCATTTGGGGGTTGATTTCTTGCTTTAGACGCTGTAGGGTTTTCTTATTGAATGTGCAGGGGCCTGTATTGGGTGCATATATGTTCAGTATTGTGAAGTCTTCCTGGTGAATTGTACCTGTGACTAAAATGTAGTATCCATCTGTGTCTCTTATAATTTTATTTGGTTTGAAGTCCACTTTGTCTGATAGCATAATCTCTACTCCTGCCTGTTTTCTGCTTCCATTTGCTTGTAGGAATTGTTGACCAGACTTTTAATTTTAGAGCGTGCCTATCTTTTGTGGTGAGATGTGTTTCCTGCAGGCAGCAGATTGATGGATTGTGATTTTTAATCCAAGTTTGTAATCTGTGTCTCTTGATCGGTGAGTTAATACCATTAATATTTAGTGTTATAATGGAGAAACTATTTTTAATTTCAGACATTTATTATGTTTAGTAGTTTTTATAAGTGTATTGCTTTGCTTTTAATGGTGTTATACTTGCCTTCTGTTCTCCTGGATATGCCTGTTTTTTTCTTCACGCTTGAGTATCATTTCTAGCATTTTTTGAAGGCCTGGTTTGGTGGACATGTATCCCTTCATGTTGTCTTTGTGCTGGAAGATTTTTCTTTCTCCCTTGATCATGATGGATAGTTTTGCAGGTAAATCAGCCTGGGTTGACATTTTTGCTCATTCAATACTTGAAGTATGTCTCTCCAAGCTCTTCTTTCTTTTACTGTTTCAACTGGGAAGTAATTTGTTATTTTAATAGGTTTACCTTTAAAAGTGACTTGTTTTTTCTCCCTTGAAGCTCTCAGCACCAGTTCTTTATCTTGAATGTGGAATGTTTTAACTATTATTTGCCGTGGCATGCTTCTGTTTTGGTCATATCTGTTTGGGGTGCGGAATGCCTCTTGTATATGGATGGGCCTCTCTTTTTTTAGATGAGGAAAGTTTTCCTTGATGATCGTTTGAAAAATTTCCTCAGGGGTAGTATTTTGAGATTCTTGCACTGGTATTCCATGAATACGCATGTTAGGCTTCTTCAGGGTGTCCCATACCTCTTGTATATTTCTCTCAAGTATCTTTTTGGCTTTAACAACCTCTTCCATTGAGCTGATTAGTACTCCCACTTTATCTTCAAGGTCTGAAATTCTGTTTTCTGCTTCATTAGTTCTGTTGATAAGACTCTCTGTGGAGTTCTGGGTTGAAGATAACTTGTCTTGTAGCTCAGTTTTAAACTCTACTTGAGTCTGTTTTAACTGCTCTATGCCAGTTTTTGTTTCTTGCACTGTTTTCCTCTACTCCTCCAAGTGTCTATTGTGTTCCTCTTCAAAGTGATTGATTCTATTATGTAATTCCTCCCGGATTTCCTCTTTCATAGTATTGAACATGGTAATGATCATATTTTGAACGTCGTTATCCTGGGTCAGGCTTTCTTGGCCTTTTTCCGTGGGTTTGTTCTGGTTGGGCTCTAACATTATGGGATTAATTCCTTCAGTGGGAAATTTGTTTACTTGAGTGTTGCTTCTCATGGATTTGCACTTTGACTTTGGCATTGTTGTTTTAACTCTTAAGATCTTTCAATTTCACTAAACTGAATTATTTAGCCTGGGGTTCTGGGGGTGGGCAGGGACGGAGCTTACCTAGGTCGTGGTGAGGCCCGGCTGGACCGTGTGCGCATTCCTGCAGGGGGAGGGGGGTGGGGATGGGAGGATGGGGGCATCGGTGTGGAGCTATTTAACCCGAGGGGAGCTTCAGCAGGGCCCGGATGCAGGGGGAGGTCCTCCTCATCCCTCGGCCCTGCGCGGGGCTCGGGCTGGATGGTGGGGTAGGAGCTGGGTCCCTTGGGCTGACCTGGGGTTCTGGGGGCAGGCGTGGGCAGAGCTTACCTAGGTCGCGGTGCAGGCCTGGCTGGACCGCGCATGTCCCGGCCGGCAGAGCGGGGTGGGGAAGGGAGGATGGGGGCGTCGGCGTGGAGCTATTTAACCCGAGGGTGAGACTGAATCTTTACCCCTGAGCCATCTCTCCAGCTCCATATTTGCATGTTTTCAAGTTCAAGCAATGTTAGGCAAAGAAAACATTTCTATTATATCCACTCTAGTGTTGGTGGGTATACCTGGGTATCTAGTAAGGAGGATAATGGTGAAAAACCCATGAGTTTAGTTGACACAGGTCAACTGGAAAACATCATGCAGATTAAAAAAAAATCCTGGGATTCCAGGTGTCCTCACTGTGTACAGTCTCCCTGGACAGAGTCTCCCAGTGCTTACACTTTCTCTCTGAAAGTTTTGAGACAGGATCTCTCTCTGTAGTCCAGAGTCTCCCAGTGCTCAACATTATGTGGACTGAGGCTCTGTGGACTCACACCAGGAACTTAGGAAGTCTCACAGGACATGGACAGACACCTGATCTTGAGCTTTATCAGGGCTTTGTGCCATGTGCACTTTGGACTTCAATCATGACATCTGTCTACATCTGCAATAAATTTTCTTCCTTCTCACAAATGTTTTGTATTGTAGAGTAATTAAAACATGAGGACATAAAGGCGATAGTTGGACACACTGGGGATTTTACAGGGAAAGGTGGATGAAGGAATATCAGGTTAAAATGCCATCTGTACATGTATGAGATTAAAAAGAATAAAAATTAGTTAGAAGAAAAATGCCTTTTTTCCAAACAGAGAATCTATTTTCTTTTATCTCTTCTTTTCTTCATAGCCTCCACCTCCTTGTGTAACAGGGTTGCCCTGCAGGACAGACAGGCCTGCAACTAACAATGCAGACAAGGTGATTTCCAACTTGTGCATCCTCCTTGAGCTTCCAGGCATTGCTACAGCATTTGCTTTCTGTGAAGTCAAGATTTAGGAAAGCAGCTGGTCAGTGTGCTCTATACTATAAATGTATTCATCCCTTCACAATTTCATATGCGAACATATTCCCCACCATTGAAGTAACTAATCTTAAAAGTACACCATGGTGGCTGGGGATGTGGCCAGCTGCAGAGAATCTACCCAGCATGCACACAGGATGGAGATTTGTCCTGGAACACGCAAAAGTGAGCAAAGTGGCTTTGCTTGCAACCCCAACTTCAGGACAGGAGAATCAGAAGTGAAGGTGATCTTCATCTTCTCAGAGCTGAGGTAGGCCTGGAACACTTCACAGACAGTCTCACAAAACTGTAAAAACTGAAAGGAAGGGAGAAAATAGTCTTGGAACTTGCAGTGTGGTGTAAGTGCCCATGGAGGTCCAAGGGTGATTTCAGGAATGATTCTGTATTTCTTGACGTGGTTTTCATGTTCCCCAGGCTCCATTTTCCAGAGCTGGAAATGCAGACCATTACCATTTCTGCTCTATGTTTTTATGTGGGATCTGGGAACTGAACTGAACTCACACACACAGAAACACAAACACCTCTTCCTCCCAAATGCATCCAAAGACAGACAGATCCAGCTCCACCTGCAATGCTTCAGTCCTGATTTCTCATTTTGTTTTGGTTAATTCTATGGTGTGTTTTCCTGTATCTTGGGAGTAGTCACACTCTGGGTGTGGACATTCTTCTGCACCAGACTGATTCAGGATCTGCTCTGAAAGACAATCAAGAAACATTTTCACACGGAGATTTCTTGTGTTTCCAGTGAGGTCCTCGTTGGTTTTCTCCTCCTCCTTCCTTCCTCCTCCTCCTTCTCCCTCTCACCTCTTTGTTTCTGTAAATCTCCTCTATAAATGTTTTTTGCTTTGTATTTATTGTTTTGTTTTCTTTTAATTTTTGAGACAGTTTCTCATTCTGTAACCCAGTCTAGCCTAGAATTCACAGTCATCCTGCCTCATTCTCCCTCATGCTGGGAAGCATGGCATTGTCTCTGAAAGTTTTGAGACAGGATCTCTCTCTCTCTGTAGCCCAGTGTGGCCTGGGACAATCCTGCTGCCTGAGGACCTATGTGCTGGGATTACAGACAGGCCCCACCATGCCCAGCTGTTTATACTGGAGAAGATATTTTTTCATTTTATTTGGCTCATATTCCTCAGCAAGGACATTTTCCAGTACAGTTATCTCTTGCTTTCCAACATAAGGATCAGATTAATCACATTGCCACACACTTAGAGCACTGACAGTTCTGAATAAGATTTTTTTCACTTGCCATCTAAATTTCAACTTCCAAAACTCAATCATGAAACTTGGAAAAAGCTAAAATCCTATCAAAGAAACAAAAAACAAAAGATGGACTAGTGATGAAGTTTAGTTTTAGAGTGCTTGGTTAACATATGTGGAAAGACCTAGGTTCTATCCCCAATGCTATAAATTAGATGCTGCTTCTTATTGGATGGTGGCAGTAGGTGGATTTAAACCCAGATTCTGATTAGATGGTTGTGGAGAGCATGAGGAAAGTTTCAGTGAGGATGAAATGGATAAAGACATGGAAAGACTAGTAGAAGACATAATAAATGAGGAAGCCTATGTGTAATATTAAAATGAGGCAAAAACAACTATGTGTAACTGTGTGTGATAGATAAGTGGGCCACTGTGTCAGCCTAGCTTTGGCATGATAAACAGACATGTAACCCAATGTTGTATTGTGGTTGTGCATTGGCATGATAATAAACAGTATTTAGGGGACAGGTCGAGAACTGGGAGCTCAGTTTGGTAGGGAGAGAGCATCCCAAGACTCTCTTCAGTTGGCAGCCGAACTCCCTAATGCAGCTCCAGCCAAAGTACACCCTACTATCCTGAGAAAATGACCGTTGATCGTCCAGCACCCCTCAGCTCTGGCAATGGGTGGAAATGGCCCTTTGTCCAGCCCCAGTCCCAGCTCGAGACCTGTGCCCTGGAATATGTCAATCAGTAAGCCCTCAGGTGGTGTGGTTATTGCTGGGTGGCATAGACCTCTCGGGAGATAGAAGTCAGTGACACAGGCCCCCCAGGTGTGCTCCTGACAATGGAGGAAGTTGAAATTTGGGGAGCAACCAAAAGAGAGATTTATAAATTAAGTTTCCAACTGTCATCTAGTGTGCTGTAGCCTCAGAGTTAGAAGGCCAGAATACCCTGCAGGCCACATACACCTCTGGTAAGTCACCCTTCTATACACACAAGTAGTAATCATGAAAATGTTTTTCCTCCTTTTCTTCAGACAGATTGGAAAGGGTCTTCCTGTGTATGGTATAGCTTGCATCCTTAAATTTTCTTAACTAAGTGGAAATCTTTTAATAGCACTGGGGATAGAACCTAGGTCTTTCCACATATGTTAACCAAGCACCCTAAAACTAAACTTCATCACTATTCCATCTTTTGTTTTTTGTTTCTTTGGTTAGTTTTCCGAGACAAGGTCTCTGTAGAGCAGGCTGGATTAAAATCAAATTCAAAGCAATCCTTTTGTGTCACCTCCCTGAGTGCTGATATCCTAGACCTTAGCTACGGAAGATTTTATTTGAAAACAAAATGGATTGGAATTTTGTTATTGCTTGACATGTATTTACTTTGTTTACCTTGAAATGGTAGATAGTAGAATTTGAGTTCTTCATAACTTTAAAACTCAGACTACAATTTTTGACTACAATTTTTTGACTACAATTTTTTTCTCTCCTTCATTCGTTGTCTTCATTCTTCCCCTAAAATTCTGATAATGCTTAAGGATATCAATGAAAATGGCCAAAGAGTCAGAGGCTGCAGGAGCACAGGGTTCTTCTTATAGTCTCTGGAGTTTATCATGAATCCACAGTTCCTCTACAGCTTGTGTAACTGAATGTCTACCACTGAGGCACAGGGCTGCTCTTGTGATAAGCAAATCTCCATGAAATCATTTGACAAAGCAGAAGTCAGGGCTGTTGTGACATCTGATGCCAAATGAGACATAGGACCAGAATCTAGAATCTCAGGCAATATATTCTAGACTGAGATGGACTCTCACTGTATCCTCGATTGGCTGGCATCTGTCTGTGCTAGCCTGAGTTGACCTGGAACTATCATGCTTCTGCTTCTTGATTTCTAGTATGATAGGTGTGCAAGGTCAGGAGCATGAAGCTTTAGCTTACCATGTGGGCTATGCCTAAAGATAATGTGGACAACAGTCACATGATCTTGGTGATCTCTGAGGGTCACAGTAATATCTGAACTTTCTCACAGGGAATTGGTGGAGCCAAGAGCACAGAGTTGCCATTGCATAACACAGGTCTTGAACACAGTCAGTGGCAGAGAAATGGTTAAGACTATTGTCTGCATCTTTCTGATTTCCCCTTCCGTCCTCCCCCAGAGTTTTCAGTCCTCTTCATCCACTTGGTTATTTATTTGAGGGAAACAGGATAGAGGGATACTGAAAGGCACCTGTCACTAACCATTTATTTTATCAGGCAGGGTCACACTCTGTAGAGCATGGTTGGCCTTGAATTCAAAAGAATCCTTCTGCCTCTGCCTCCCAACAGGGAGCTGGCTGGCAAGTGCTGCCTTTGGGGGTTATTTTTTGTTGACTCGAGACCTCTCTCACTGTAGCTTCTTGAAACGCAAGTCCTTTCTGCCTTAGTAGCTGACCATGCGAGTTACAGATCCTCCACCAACATGGTTTTTCTCATTGGCAGAGGTGAAGATGTAGAGGTGCCTCAGTCTCAGTCTGAAAATGAGTTTGTTCTCTGTCTTCCTCAGGATCATTATGCCTGAGATATGCAGGATGGACATCAAGTCCCTGCCCACCCTCCTGGAGTTGGCAGTTCACAATTTGCTGAGGGATTGGCCATCTTCGCTGGAGATTCTGTCCAGGGAACTCTTCCCACCACTGTTCAAAGAGGCCATCAGCAGTGGACACAACCATACTGTGAGGTCAATGGTGGAAGCCTGGCCCTTCAAATGTGGGCTCCCTGATGAAGACGCTTGACCTGGAGACCTTGCAGGCTGTGCTGAGTGGCACCTACCTGCTGCTGACCCAGAAGGATTGCCCTAGGTGAGTTAGCTTCAGATAATATGTAAGGGAAGATGTGGAGTACATAGAAAAGGCACCTGGCATGGGGGGTCAGGTATCAAAGCTTGCCTGACAGACTTCTGACATCAAGTGGAGCACTCCGATGGGAATGGCTGAGCCAGAAAGAAAAGGCTTGTGTGAGAACTGCTTGGAACAGACTCAACCTCAACAGAATGAATTGCCCCTCCCTCCTCTCGCAGGCCTTAGAATGGAACGACCAGGGTCTTGGGAGCACTGAGGGGAAGCGTGGGAGCCAGGGTCACTTATGCAGCTCAGCAAAGGTGCCTTGCCTATTTTTGGAGCTTCTGAGAGTCTTCCTTACCTAGGCAGAAGCAGACAGGTGGAACATCTGATCTTAGTGTCTTGGAATAAAAGCAGGTCTATGTGCTGATATATCATATATCTGCTTTGTCCACAGGAGGTGGAAACTACAAGTACTGGAGTTGGAAATGTGGATGGCAACTTCTGGAACATTGTACTGGAGTCCAACATCCAGAATGCTCAACACAGGTCCTTCCAGGAAGTCAAGAATGCAGATACCCCCAGTATCTGCAGAGAAGCAGCTACTGAAGGTGGTAGATGACTTCCACCTGGAAAGCCACCATCTAAGTGAAAATCACACACTCCTCTTGCAGAGGGCCAAGCTGACAAAAGATTCCATGCAGCTGTGTAGAAGGAAGCTGCAGATCTGGGCCCTGCCAGTCTCCAGGAACCTAGAGATGCTGAAGGTTTGTGAGCCAGACTCCATTCAGCAGTTGAAACTGAATTCAGGGTGGAAACTGGGAACACTGACCAGTTTTGCATCTTACCTAGGCCCAGACGAAAAACTCCCACTCCTTCTGGCAGGTATCTGCACCCAAACCTGCCCTCTTAAGGATGAGGAAATGGAGGAAAAGTGTGTTCTCCAGTTCATTTCTCAGTTCTCCAAACTTCAGAGTCTCCAGCATCTGCACATAAATGATGTCTCCTTCCTCCAGAATCATCTGAAGCAGTTGCTCAAGTAAGGAAGTGGTTTGAGATGATGCTGCAGAGCCAGAGTAGCAACTGCCAGGGATAGATCAATGAGAGGTGAAGATTAGTAGTGCCCTAGGGTCTGACAATGTTGGAGATGTTAGAATGCCTAGGACTGGTATTGATTCTAACTGGGAGAAATGTGTAATCTCCCATGACTACTGGGAAGCACAGGGCTGAACTCTGTGGGCATTGTATACCACATGCTTTTTAGAAAGCCAGCTGTGGAGTCAGGTCTATGAGGTGAGTTTTGAACTCCCCATTAACTAGCAGGACAAAGCTAAGGAGAGCAGAAGAGGAAGACTAGAGGCCAATCAGGTGGCAGGAGATACACTTTCAAGGAGGTTTCCTTTGGGCTCTGTAGCCCTATGAAAGAGCATCAGTCTACTCTTAATTTCCTGTGGATAGAATATTCCAGTATATCTATAGCATGAGTCCTGGGAAGTGGATCCTCCAGTCACTTTTGAGAGGTTGGTAGTTTGGAAACCTATGAAGAAAGGCTGTGGTTAGCCTGAAGGGTGGTCTAGCAACACAAAAATTAGCACCCAAGATTATGATTATGAGGTCTCACCAATGCTGATTCTTTTTGCTTCTACCACTGAGTCCTCATGTGTCCAGCACTTTTTTCATGATGCTGAAGAACCTCCTGTGCCACACTGCCACCCAAAGCCAGCTGACCCTGGAGCTTTACCCTGCCCCTCTGGAAACCTATGATGAAATGGGTGATGTGTAAGTCATTAAGGGCGTTTTGGGCTTATATAAGGTCAAGGTCCAATCACGTGTTGTCATCTCTTCCATGGGACAGCCACTAGTCATTTAATGGTTTACTAGGTATCCTTTGCAGGGGCAGGTTAGATGGCTGCTTCCCATTGGTTGTTCATCCCTCTGCCTGCATGGTCCTCTGTTGGGACATGTCCAAGGTATGTCTGGGCGTGCCCAGGCTTGTCCATAGCTAGGGCCTCCCTGAATCGGTAGTGCCACATTGATATCTGGTGAACATCCGACATCTTTGTCATCCTCACCAGACCATATCTTCCAGAAATCTTGGTGTTCATTGAAAAAATTCATCACTTGCAGTTCCCACTGAGATCCAGTGTCAGTCCACATATCCTTCCACATCCCAACTATCGGCTCCTACACAAGCCACTCTCTGCCTAACATCATTTCTTCTCAGAAATGAGGATCAACACCTCACACTTACTAGGTAAGACAGGGCTCTTGTCCTCAGCTGCATCTGTAAAGCTCTCTGACATCCCTCCATTCTTTTTCCCTTCAGTCTCCCTGGTGCCTTTTCCAGGGTCAGTGGAGGAGGGAGTGAGAGACTGTCTACCGAGGCTGCATCAGCTCTATGCTGTGCTCAGCACCTGACAATCCTTTCTCACTAGGACTCAGCTTTGGTGGAGGTTTCAGGAATCTTACTGAAAGACCCCTGTCTTTCAGTCAGGAACGAGGCCGCCGAGAGAAAGACCAAGACCCTTCTCGCTGCAATAGCATGAGGTTTTATTTAACGACGCGCCGGGCGGCTCCAGCAACCTCTCACGCAGGAGAGACTGAAGCGGCCCCGAGCAGCTCGGGCAAGGGGTTTTTAAGGGGTCTTGGGGTAGGGGGGGTTGCTTAGCTGAGGAATTTTCTATGACCTTTACAGTCATTGGTCGGCAAGAGCTCGGGTGGAGTTGGCTCTTGGTGATCGTTCCAGTCCACCTGCTTAACCGCAGGCTGTTCATTCTGGGTGACATTCATTGATGGAATTCCCTTTTGTGCAAACTTGCTTTTCCAGAACTGAAGGGCCGGAGGTCTTAAGGGGTGGGGAAATACCTGTAAAAAGCTCAAGGCTGTACATAGTTTTAAGCAATGACTAACAATGGATGCTTGGATGGCTATAAACAATGGATGCCTGAATGACTACAAGCAAGGGCTATACTGTGGGCCTGAACCAGCCTGCTTTGTGAATTTTAGGGCGAGGGTCTCAGGGTCCAACATTACAATGTGATACCCTGGAAGCCTCTGAAATTTTTACTCCATTTCCCTGGCCCTGTTTTCTCTTCTCATACCTTCAAGAGCCTCCCTTCCACACTGCCTGGGTCCTGCTCACTTGTGGTGATCCTTGTGTTTCAGCAGCATGTCTCCTCCATCCAGCACAGCCTGCAGGGTCTCTAGGTCTCTGCTCTCCATCAGTGTCCCCAGGGGGAGCCAAGGGAAAGGCCAGGCTGGGACTATTACCCTCAGCATTTTAGATTTTCTGCTGGTGAAGGCCTCCTTGAATAGTCCTGGGCAGGGCTCCATGAGCAGATCCTCCAGGGGAGAGATGGGCCAGGATTCCTCCCTTCCCAGCTTCTGCCTTGCCAGCTGTAGGAGTGTGGGTGGGGCCTGGATGCTCCTCTTGGTAGGTCTGTATGAGAAGGAATGGGGGGCAGGAAAAGATATCCTTCAGACTTAAAGCTTAGGAACCCTTTTCCCAACACAGAAGCTGTCCCAGGACAGATCAGAGCTCCAGCCATGCTGTACTCCTGAGTTTGCACCATTCTAGACTCCAGTGCTCTCAAAGCAAAAGCACCTCCCTTTGGCAACATGGGGATCCTCTCCCAATCAGCCTGAAGAGCTGGAAAACCAATCCAGTGATTCAGGTCCTGATCCTCTGAGTCTTATTCCTCTGAGAAGGGGACCCAGAAATAGGGAAGCTGAGCCCCTCCTTCATGGGACACTACCTTATGGTCCCTCTGGGTTCTCAGAGGAAACGGTGTGTGTAACCAACCTGCCCATAAACGTCCCTCAGTAATTGATCCACTCTGGGGACAACTGAGAACCTGTAAAATTAATATCCTGAAAGACCCCCGTCTTTCAGTCAGGAACGAGGCCACCGAGAGAAAGACCAAGACCCTTCTCGCTGCAATAGCATGAGGTTTTATTTAACGACGCGCCGGGCGGCTCCAGCAACCTTTCACGCAGGAAAGACTGAAGCGGCCCCGAGCAGCTCGGGCAAGGGGTTTTTAAGGGGTCTTGGGGTGGGGGGGTGTTGCTTAACTGAGGAATTTTCTATGACCTTTACAGTCATTGGTCGGCAAGAGCTCGGGTGGAGTTGGCTCTTGGTGATCGTTCCAGTCCACCTGCTTAACTGCAGGCTGTTCATTCTGGGTGACCTTCATTGATGGAATTCCCCTTTGGGCAAACTTGCTTTTCCAGAACTGAAGGGCCGGAGGTCTTAAGGGGTGGGGAAATACCTGTAAAAAGCTCAAGGCTGTACATAGTTTTAAGCAATGACTAACAATGGATGCTTGGATGGCTATAAACAATGGATGCCTGAATGACTACAAGCAAGGGCTATACTGTGGGCTTGAACCAGCCTGCTTTGTGAATTTTAGGGCGAGGGTCTCAGGGTCCAACATTCCCCCCTTTTCTATAGGCACACTCCAATCATGGAGTGTTAGTCACAGTTCTTGCGGTAAATTTCTGGGAGGATTGGAGTCAGTTTTTCAGCAGGGGTGTTCCTTCCAGGCGATTCCAGCAGTAGGAGATGTCTCTTCAGAATTCCAAAGACCTTGAGAGACCCATCCCAGCATAGCTGCTCTAATCCTGCCTCACTTTCCCATAAACCTATTTGAGAATTCAGACTGCTCTGGGGATAAAGGGCGATGATTCGGATCTGGCTGCTTCCTGCTGAATCGGGGCGAAGGAAATAAGAGCAGTCTGACATTCTCATCTATGAAATGCTGGGTTGGTCTAGAGGTCTTTGATAGATGGCTCTATTACCTCAAGGTTGGTCTAAAAGAGACAAAACACAGGCAAATTGAGTCTCCAGAATCTATAGAAGGACCAGATCATTGTAATTGGGAAGGCACATGAGATAAACCGAACAAGCCCAGCAGTCTTGCTGTGGGTACAAGCAAGCAGGAGTTAGTAAAAGAACACATTTACAAGGTGTAAAAGCCAAGGAGACCTTTTTCCTCTGGCTACTGTAGATCATATTTTAAAACCTGTCCAAAACAATGCGAACTGATTCTTTGTACAGAGCAATCTAAATTATCCTCCTTTTTTATTCTGAAAAATAAAGCAACATAAGTCTTCTTCTTTTGGGGGACCAAAGGGATGTAGCACCATTTCTCTGATCTAAATGAAAAGCCAGCATTGATTAGCTAAGGGAGCTGCTCTGGAGCTACACCTGGAGTTTTGCTGTTTTTCTTAGTTTACTTCTTAAGTTTGCCATTGCTTTTTCTCTCTGTCAAGCACTGAGTTTAACTTTAGGCAACCTTTTAGGACAAGGGAAAAACTTTATTAAACTTTTTGCCAACCTATGTCTCTGGTTTTAATTCTATAGCATAAACTGTCTTTCTTGGGTGCCTTAGGCCAGAGCTGCAGCCTCGAGACCAGGGCTCCCCTGGATCAGGTGAGGCAAGGAGTCAGCAGAATGGAGAACAAAAACAACTCTCTTGGCTTAGTGAATCTGGACCCGTTTACTGAAACTTCTGTGACAGCTTTACTTTTAGGAAGGACATTTTTTCCAAGAACCTATCCCATTGCTTGAGGATAATGGCACTTAACATAAATATTCTCTCAGTATTTCCAAATCTAGCCAGTCTATATTGCTGTACCAGATAGCCAAGAGGCTGAGCCCACATACTTGTAACAGAGACTGCATTTTTTTTTATATATACAGAGAAAGATTGAGCTCCTTTTGATTTCAGTAAGGAACATATTTTACAATTAACTATATGTGTCCCCAACATTTTATAAGTCCCAGCATGGGCTTAAGCAATATAATTATTAAAAGAATAATTTTTCCTATGATAGCATCTTTTTATTTTTCTGCTTTGTGCTTCAATCCAGGAATTTTGCTTGGATTTTAGGCATAGCATCTTTAACATTCTTGCTTGCAAGTCCTAGGTAATGATCTATCTGCACTTGGGATGTCAGTCATAAATAACAGGAATACTGACGAGTGAAATCAGCTAAAATCAGTGGTGTCAGACCGTTGAGCAAGGCACCAACATAAGTAAACACCCATATTAACACTGCAAACTTCAGAGAATCAACTAAATCATCAACTAAGAAAAGGCACCTGAGTTCTTTTATGGTGCAGTTCACATGACTGAGAGCAGAATCAATTCCTCGGATCTAGCAACATTAGATTCCAAATATGCCCTGAATGGGTGGCCTTTATCTGATTTCTGGATTGCTTGGGTCATACCCTTATATACTCTAAAGCTGATAGTCACAGAGAGCGGGGCCAAGGCAATGTAGGCCGTCACACTCACAATGCTGAATACTGTCAAGGAAAGCAGCAGGAACAAGCTGGCGTCAAACACCACTCCAGTTTTCTTAATCTCTCTAGTAGAGGAGGTCAACAACCACGGAGCCCAAACCCCTGTGGCCAGGGTGGAGAGGGGTGCGGCAGGGGCAGAAGGGGTCTAGGCGGGCTCGGTCTGGGGGCTCACGCCAGCCCGGGGCAAAATGTAAATTACCTAGGAAAGAATGTTTAGCACCTGTCCCTGGGCGTTATTGTGACATACCAAGAAATTCCTAGCACCTGCCCATGGGGTTACAGTGACCTTCCCCAGGGAACAGGCTTTAGGCCTGAACTGGGAAGAAACACCAAGACCTGACAATTTCTATGTTTTTTATTTCTCCTAAATAAAGCCATGTCTTTTCTCCAGAAAATGTTTCCTTGAGATAATATCTTATCAGGTTGGAATCTTATCCATCAGAATGGTTGGATAAGGATGCAGCATTTAGGGTCTTTAAACTGCAGACTTTTGTTACATGCTATCTGGCATTTTCTGTAACCCATGATTTTCTCTTTTAATACCTTTGGTGCATCTAAAACCAGAGCCACGTGGATGACTTTATAACAGTGCTAAACTATTTTATTCTATTAAGCCTAAACCTTGAATATTCGGGCACTCAGGCATGTAAACAAAGGAATGCCTAAAAAGCATCACTATTAAGCATATAAGGAATCTCAGTAGTTACTTTGTGAGTGCAATGAGCCTGTCATTTTCCTGATCTTAAACATTTTAGTAAAATCAAAAGTTGACAAAAGCCTAGGAAGGAAGTTGAGCACTAGGATTTTGTGCTCCCTTGTCTATTAACATAGAAACAAAGAGGCTTCCCATTTGCACGTTAAACCCAAGGTTCTCACGAGATGCTCAACCTGGCACTTTTGGGCTTCCTTTTGCTGGATATCAGTGGCAAACTCCTTTTTCCCATCGGAGGGAAGCTAAGAGCTTCAGGCCATTTCATTGGTCTCCACCAGAGAACTCGCTCGACCCCTGGGCCCTGAGGTTCAGGGGGCAATCTCCCTCCAGTGGAAATTCCCATAGTTGGGACATAGGCCACATGAAAGCTTTCTGTGCTCACAACAGTCTCAAAGCGCCCAGTCTGGTCATATTCGAAGCATCTTTTTCCACCTTTCCCCTGTCGGGAGGGGTCCTGGGTTGATCTGCTTGGGGTGCCTGTTTAACCTATCCCCTAAGGCAAATGTCAAGTTCTGATTTCTTTGCTTTCTGGTTCTTTCTGTTTCTTTTCTTTTTTATACTAAGTCCTAGGTCACCTGTCCTATTTTTAAGGTCCTAGGACAAACAGAAACAAAGGATTCTACCTACAAGACAGAAATGAAAGCTTCCTGATGGTGCCAACCTCTCCCTTACAGATGATGGGGACCTATTTCCCTCAACAGATGAGAGCCCTGTTGTCCTCCACATGAGAGTTTACTTCCCCCTGACAGATGAGGACTTTGGCTGACATGGAAGCTAAATGAAATTCCTGTCTGTTTCACCTTAGTCTTGAGGGCATTGGGAGGCAAAGCTTTTCCTGAGTTACTAGCTGGTACTTTTGGTCCAGCTCTATAGTCTCTCAACTTTCTGGCATTTGTTTGTCTAGTTGGATGGTAGTATAACTTAAAGATCTTCCTGGGATCATCTCTTGTCTAAGATGTATACAGGGCATGTCTGAGAATATGCTATGACTTGACCCTCTTTTAGGTTGGTAGAACTAAGCATTCACAATTTCTAGATAGTCCCTGGACATAGAAAGGGGAAATCTCTCTCTTTTGGCTTCAATTAGTGAACCTGGACTTGAGGAAAGAATGTGTGGCTTAGCAGAATTCTGATAATTACTATATACACAGTGTTGTCAGCAAAGACATCCACTGACACTGCCCGTGGTGTGGTCCGGGGAGGCCAGCACTCCACCCAACGCTACCAGAGCCCCACCCGATGACACTAAAAGGGGCGAGTCCATGGTCCACACATGCCTGAAGCTTCCTGTATTCCCTATGCTATTTAAACAGCATAGTCATTGTCTCAGACTTGAAACACTTTCCTTCAGGGCAAACATTTTTAGGAATTCCCTTCCATTGACTAACAAGAGCTAAAGTTACATTGATCCCCACTGTACTACCTAGACCAAGAGCTAGAGTCACATTGATCCCCACCACACAACGCAGACAGACAAAGGTTGGGAATCCCTCCAGGAGAGATCATTCAAGTACCAGTCTGGCCACACTCTTTGCAGAGTCATGGGTGATAACTTAGCCATAGTGGGTTCAGCTGTTTCGTGACTTGCGATCGGATTCTAATCCGATCCCACCCTAGACCATATGTTATCACCATGGAAACACAGAACTGGCCCAATCGAATCCCGTGGCTTTAAGAGATCTTAGGGATCTCGCCGTGGGACTACAAACTCGAGCCAGAGGTGTTACAGGTTTCCCACCTCAGGCTGACACTCACTCACACATTCATACAGAGGTTAAAACATTCCCTCCCCCGTTTTGCAGGTGCCCTTTTCCTCCCCCTCCAAGAGAGGCCTGCTCCAAAAGGTGAGCAGAGGTTGGTTTAGCACAGTCTCTTTTACCGTAAAGTCCAAGATTTAGAGAAACTCCCTAGTTGGCCTTGAGTCTGTTCCAAGCTGTAGCTGAGGGGGGGCTCAGCTTCTCCTGCTGGCCACCTCCCTGGGGGCAGGGAGGGCCCTGGTCTCAGACTTCTCCAGTTTTCACTTATGACCCCACTGATAAACTTCCTACTGTCCTTGAGAAGTTGGGATTTTAGAAGTAACTAATTTTCTGCTTTAAACAGACAACTGAAATACATTTGAATACATGAAGCTTAATTCTTAATTTCTAATTTCTGAGGCTCAATATCTTTTGTTTTATAACATGGAAGAAACATAACAAATAATATTTTCTTTAACCATCATCTCTTATTTTCAGTCTTCTCATAACTCTACATCCCACAAACCTTCACAACATACTTTAACATTCTTTTTAAGTAACCAACTCATAAACCTCCTGCACATACTTTAACTTTCTAAGTAACATATCTCATCCCAAAACCTTCTTTACCTCTACGTACTATACATATATATTTCTTTCTATTTGATGGTTTCCTGCTGTTTTCACATTAGTTATCCTGTAAGAAATATCCTTTAAAAGAGGCAGTAGACCTTATCTTAAAAATCATTATATAGCAGAACATAGGAGTACACCTGGGAACAGGGAATTAGAAAGCAGATTTGTCCCCAAGAAAGGGAACTCGTACATACCAGGAGAATGAAGGAATTCCAATGAATATTTCTGAAATCAGTTTTCCTTTCTGGCTGTTAGATATGTTGATATTACTCATAGGAAAACAAACTTTTAAAGGAACTACAAAAGTGATGTTACCAGATCCTATGTAAAAACACAATGCCACTTTTTGTGAAGCTTCAAGATAAAACAAGATATTTTGATCAGTACGTACTCAGGCCTTTTTACATTATCAAAATGATTTATTCCTAAGTGTGCACGTGCATTTAAATTGAGCATGCCAAATAGTAAACAGAGTCAAAAACCAAAATGTGATCATAAGCGCGCAATGAAATTTATAGTGGCCACAGCTTGTTATTTTGAAACATAAAATAACCAATCAAGTTAGAACATTTGAAGTAACTCTTTATCATCACAGGCAAAATTTTCTACCTCAACACTCAGATTTTGGGTTCTTTTCCTAATATCCTTTTAGTGATTCAAGACAAGATAGACAAGACACAAATACTGCAGACTGCAGATCAGACAAACTACAGACTGCAGATTAGACAAACTACAGACAGCAGATTAAACAAAACCAGATGGGGAACGGACACTTCTGTCCTTTCCCCTACAGAGAGTCCAGAGCGTCCCCTGGGACCCTCACGGTCTCTGCGATATGACACGTCTGTCTCGCAGTTACTGACCGCCCCGAACCTCATAAGAGGAAACAAACAGACACAGTATCAAACACAAACAGACACAGACTTAAACAAAACACAAGTAAAGACAGACAGGAGCGCTCACATACCTCCGAGGCCGGTGTTGGGGCAATCTCTCGGGGGTCTCGAATCCCGGACGAGCCCCCAAAATGAAAGACCCCCGTCTTTCAGTCAGGAACGAGGCCACCGAGAGAAAGACCAAGACCCTTCTCGCTGCAATAGCATGAGGTTTTATTTAACGACGCGCCGGGCGGCTCCAGCAACCTTTCACGCAGGAAAGACTGAAGCGGCCCCGAGCAGCTCGGGCAAGGGGTTTTTAAGGGGTCTTGGGGTGGGGGGGGTGTTGCTTAACTGAGGAATTTTCTATGACCTTTACAGTCATTGGTCGGCAAGAGCTCGGGTGGAGTTGGCTCTTGGTGATCGTTCCAGTCCACCTGCTTAACCGCAGGCTGTTCATTCTGGGTGACCTTCATTGATGGAATTCCCCTTTGGGCAAACTTGCTTTTCCAGAACTGAAGGGCTGGAGGTCTTAAGGGGTGGGGAAATACCTGTAAAAAGCTCAAGGCTGTACATAGTTTTAAGCAATGACTAACAATGGATGCTTGGATGGCTATAAACAATGGATGCCTGAATGACTACAAGCAAGGGCTATACTGTGGGCTTGAACCAGCCTGCTTTGTGAATTTTAGGGCGAGGGTCTCAGGGTCCAACAATCCTTACTTTCTTTTTTAAAGATTGGTTCCTGGTAATGGGATGTTCCCAGTATTTCAGTATTTGACAGAATACAATAGGGTTGCAAACTCATGCCAGTATGAAGTACATATCAAGGCAGTTTCTAGAACCACCTTATGGAGAACTCAAAGCTTATAAGTAGCTTCCAGAAACAACAGTGGAAGATGTTTAGCAGTGTTCAGAGCATCTGAAGAAGCACATGGAGAACCGACCTCACCTGCCTGTCATTGGGGTATTTCCCATGATGCATTGTGGTTTGGGGCAACACTAGATAATGATAATAATAATCGTTAACTGCTGTGTTTTGCTGTTGCCCATTAACTTTTCCATTGGCTTAGGCTAGATCACCACAGCGTCAGCCCTGGCTTGAGATGATCCATATGAGGTTCATGTGAATTGAGGAACTTTTGTCTGTAAAATGAAACTGATAACAACTACTCAAACCTGTGTACATTATTGTTCCTTAGCTTTTTGTTTGTTTTCAGTTCTGGGGCTAAAACTCTATAACCAGATTATTTTGGGCCCAGTTTAGCCCCTCCTTGCCAGTTATTACCATCTTCTGATGATTATTACTTGTTATGTAATGAGATAAACTGTGGGGGTTGCTAGGCCCAGAAGCCTGCACTCTGGATGATTCATTAGCAACTGAACAGACCATTGAGTGACTCCTCCCTTGGGCGGTTGAGTTTGCCTCTTGTCTGCAAGACAATGATAGGTCCAGCTCCCTCCTTGGAAGTTGAGAAAACTCCCAGGTCGTTTGGAACACTTTTGTTTCTCCAAGAAACTGGCTGGGCTGTTCTACCTCCCTATCAGTTCTTTCCTGCCTATCAAAAGAGATGTTAATACAGGGACCATTGTCCATTCCCTTCTAGCAACAAGGTGGCATGCATGTTTAGCATACCTGACAATATGTCTGCCCCAAGGCAATTGGGTGTCACTCCTGTCTTCCTTTTGTTAACCAAAATGTATGCATTTTACATAGTCCTGTAAAGAATTTGCCCCTGCTTCTTGATTATAAAAACCCTGTACTTTTTCAATAAAGTTGGCTTGGATGATGGTGGACATCCAAGACCCCCTCTGACCCAAGCCTGAAACTTTTAATTCCTTCTGCTCCCACTTCAGATTCCCACGTTTGTAGGTTCGGGTTCATGCTGGTTCGTGGGCCCGGACTAAACCAGGTAATTGATGAGCTTAACCAAGTCCCTTCCTTACACACCAATAGTTCATGCCCCTTAAATTTAATATATTTAGATGTTCTTTGTGGAGTCTGTCTTCTTAACCTTCTTGTCACTCTTGGCTCTCCTACTTAAAACCCTTCAAACCCTGAATCCTCCGTGGGCCCCTTTCCGATTGGGCAACTAGATGGGACTTTGTTGCATGGACCTATGCAACATGACATTCCTGTTCAGGAGAACTTAGCAAAGAATGAAGGTGTCACTCATTATCAATACATGGCTGGAATGACCGATTCCCTTCCTTGCAACACCACATTCAGAACAAAAGCTATGCTGACTGGTCATTCAGTACCCAATGGCCATTCACCACTTGAAAAGCCGGTGCTTTTTCACCTACCCCACTGGGACAGGGCATAACTCATTCACCTCTGTCCTTTACCCTCCTCACAAGCCCAGGGACTATGAAAACCCCCTTCAGATGCTAAGTCTTCTCCCTTCTAAAACTAACTATGTCTCCATGAAATCAATAAAAGGTTTTGCATCCATTCTCCATGCCATAACTTACTTTAGGCTTTTAATCTTACTGAACCAGGGCCTGACCTATGCTTGACAAATGTTCAGTCACTGAGCTACATTAACCAGCTCTTTTAGTGAAAGACAAGGTTTCCCTAGTATACTGGTTACTCCTTGTGTTGCTGTGAGACAATACCCAAAGTCAAGCCACTTAAGAGAGAAAAGGAAAGGAGATTCCTTCAGTTTTTGGTTCCAGAATGGATATACAGTCTTTCATAGTAGAAACAGCATGGTTGGAGCCAGAAGCTAGAGGCAGGGTAAGTCACATCCATCCAGAAGGCTGAGAGTTGCAAGGTTGCCAATTGTAAGAACATACCTCTCCTGGAAGTGAGACTAATTTACCTCAAGGCCAACCCCTGTGACTGTCTTCTTCCAGCAAGGCTCCACTTCTCAAAGATACCATGATTTTCCCAGTCACATGATCCTGTAGGGGACACATTTCAAGCCATGATCTCTGCATATCCCAAGCTAGCCTAGAACTAGACATTCTCATGCCTCAGACTACCAGGGTTCCCTGCTGAGATCAGGCTGTGCCCTGCATTATTTCTATAGTTTATAACATTGGTTTGTAAGGACCAGTGGGATAGATCTGTGGGTTCAACACCCTGCAATCATCAGTGGCAAACTTGTTTCAAGCCTCTGAAGCCCAAGTAGGTAACCGAGTCATGTGATTTTCAAAGTTATCCTCTGTCATATAACTGTGTACCGTGATCTCTCTCAACCCTAGTTGTCACAGCTGGCCAACCTCAGCCTTCTATGACTTTTCAAATGCTTTTTTGCCTGCCATGGACCATACATTGTTTCAATGTGTGTATGGGGTTCATACCTGTGTCACCAAAGTTGACTTGACTTGCAT
The DNA here is from genome assembly GCA_023101885.1 of Typhlomys cinereus. Lineage (NCBI taxonomy): Eukaryota > Metazoa > Chordata > Mammalia > Rodentia > Platacanthomyidae > Typhlomys > Typhlomys cinereus. Next base: position 716,482 of record JALPQD010000705.1, on the reverse strand, counting down.
CCTCACTGCCTTAGTTGGCAATATTAATTGATGTGTGTTCAGACCAACTGACCAAACCCTGACCCCAGGATTGTCTTTAAGTTACATGTAAAATCAGTTTCACTTAGAAAACCGAATTGTCAGAACCAGACCAGTAGCTCTTGTGTATGTCCCCACCCTGTAGGTCGATTGTGTTTCATAGGTCCAGACTACCAGGCTCCAGAGTATTACCTGGGGCTGCAGGTTTCGGGGGTGGTACTCCTCCTCAGTGACTGATACACAGTAACTTATCTCCCCGACCTCCATTTTGTCCACACCCTCATGGCACACATTGCTTCCTGGGAATGCAAGCCCCCCCCCCCGCCCACACTGTTTTCTGTGATCTCAATAACAGATACCTGAGTGCAAATACATATCACACTATTCATACATTACATGGCATAGAAGGACCCCTTCTTCTGAAACCTGGAAGACACCCCCCTCTCTGCCATGTGGGCTTTAATGATCCACAGGGTCAAACCATATGTCCTGCTGTGCAGTTTTAGCTCTTACCCAGAAGGACTACCCACCTCAGTGTCTCCCTGACTCCGATATCCTTGGCCTTCCACAAATCATACTCCATGAAGTGACTCTAAGGAAATGAGGGACTGAGATGATGGCTGAGAAGGGTATGGTGCTGGTCTTCTGACTGCTAGATCACAAAAGCTAAGCTTATAGGTCAGCCACTTATTGCCTATCCAGCACCTTCCCTAAACTGCCAACTCCCAGCCTGTAGCAGCCCCAGGTTAGGGTGCAAAATGGGATCAGCTTTCTAAATCACATCATAAATCACATATACAACCTTCAGGGCTAAACTTTGAGAAACTGCCCATGCCCCAGGTCATAGACGCCTCTCTAAATTCATACCCAACTCACCTATAAAGTCTAAATGAAAGGAAATGCCTTTGTCCTGCACATGGCTATTAGTCCCCCTGTGCCATTTCTCCTGCTGGTGGAGGCCAGTTTTGTTAATGTTATTCAGGCACCACTCAAAACCCAGAGACCTGAACCCTGTCAGGGCATCTTTCAGTGAACCCTGTAAAGAGCCTGTGTTGTTGACTGAGTCTCTACCCATATGATAATCAGCAGTTAGTTTTTGGGATTTATGAAGATTATTGGAGTCAGATCTCCATGTGTGACAAAGAAGTGAGACAAGGATACAGGTCCAAAGCCATTCCTGGATTCACTCCACATACATGAGATAGGTGGGTTGCTGTTTAGTTGAACGTCTTTTCCAGCATGTGGTCTAATTCTTTTGCTCTGGACAATGAGAAAATGACTTAATAGCCTTGAGCAGCCTCCTCAACCCAGAATTCCTCCCACTTCAGCAGTCCCCTCTGAGGCAGGCACGTAGGTGGGAACCACCACACCTGGCTGAGTTTTGTTCTTAAGTTCATGAAGGATGTGGTGATGAGGTTCTTTATTGCAGATAGAAAAATTTTCTCAAAAGAAACAGGTTGCGGTCCCCAGTAGCTCCAAGACTTTAGGTGGGTCCAAGTGTACATCTTTGTGGTTTCGGACCTCTATACTGGTCCCTGGACAACTTGACCACGTGATCCTCTTGCTGTGGGCACAGCCTTCCAGAGGGTAGGTCCCCAGGGCATATTTCCACCTTTACCAGGTCTTGGGCTGGTGAGATGTTTTCCCAGCAAGAGTCCCTTGCCAGTCTGGAGCTAAGCTGAAGGCCACCAGGCCACCTCGGCAAGGCCAGGCCTAAATTAATTAAAAAAAGAGCATCCCTTCCTCCAGCCTAGATGCCAAGACTCATGGCTCCCAGACTGGCCTGCAACTTGTTATGTAGTTGAGGATGACAGTGCTCAGGTGGTATGAGAGGCTGCACTCAAGCCTTCATTCATTCTTAGTTCTCCAATTAAGTTAAGTTACTGGTGAGGACCTATTTGTGTTAATTTGTCTTGCTTATTCATGGGATTAAATAAAGAAAACCTTTGAAGGGAAGGAATTTAGTTTAGTAATAGAGCACTTGTCTATTGTATAAGGCTTTGTGTTTGATCTCCAGCTCTGGTGATACACAATCAAAACCAAACCAAACATGCACACACACACACACACACACACACACACACAAACACACACTTCCAAAAGAGAAAGACACAACTCCACCTGCAAGGCCTCAATGATGATTTCTCATTTTGTTCTGATCAATTCCATGATGTGTTGGTCTAAAACTTGACAGTAGTCACAGTCTGGGTATTGAACATTCTTCCTCAGTGGACTGACTCGGGATATGTTCTGAGAGACAACTGAGACACATTTTCACATGATATTTTGTGTTTTCTGTGAGATGATCATAAAGCTAATCCTCACTCACCCTATGTCTCTCTCTCTTTTCTCATGCTCTCTGGTGTTCTCTTACCCTCTCTCATTCCTCCATTTCTATTCTATTTTTGCTTTGTATTTTTTTTCTTTTTCTTTTGAGACAAGGTCTCACTCTACCTAGAATTCACAGTCCTCACACCTCAGTCTTGCTCAAGCTGGGAAGCCTGGCATTGTATCTGACATGTTTATTTCTATGTAGTCAAGGGTGCCCTGGAAAAATCCTGCTACCTGAAGTTCTATGTACTGGGATTACAGGCAGGCCCCAACTACCCAGCTGTTCACAATGGAGAATACTTTTTTATTTCCACTCATACAAACTTAACAGGTACGCTGGTCCCCCCCTCCCTCCAACCCCCTATCCCCTGTGCCCCCTTCCCCTCCCCCTTTCCTCCCCATTCCCCAGTGCCTCCCCCTCCCATCCCCAGAGCATCCTTTAATATGTATACCAAACTCTCCTCTGGGTCCTCCTCTCCGATGAGGTGGCAGGACCCAGTGGCATTTCCCAGAACCTTTTCTTGTGTTCCCATTAAGAATAGGAACACTACTGTGGCTGTCAATCCCTTGCCTCCCAGGATCCTAGTGCCTTTAGCAAATGCTAGACTGTGTGAGGTCAATAGTGTGTTGGACATTGCGCAGGGCATGTAAAGTCCAAATATAATTGCTTCAGTCCTAATTTCGGTGGAGTATCTTGCATATCATTGCTCCTCCCATCCTTGTGCTCTTACAATCTTACCGCACCCTCTTCCGCAAATTTCCCTGAGCTTCAGGATGGGGAGAGATTAGGCTGGCTTAGTTCCAGGTGATTGATATAGAGTCTCTGATGTTCTGGATTATGGTTTGTTGATACCATAATCAGTTTTGCTACTCCTGCAATGCCCTTGGCTTCACCCTGATGAGTATTGGATGTCACCCCCTGGCCAGAGATAAAAACCTGCTAAACTAGAGTCTTGTTATAAGGTAGATGTAATAAAAGGAGGAAACTGCAGTGAGGGAAGGGTCAACCACCCATCTGCAAAATGGTTACTTTCTATCTGCCAGACTATACACTCTTCCTTTCTGGTAATATCATACCCTATCAGTTGTAAATGATGAGGAAGGAAAGTCAGTTAACTTATCCAGATGTATCATTACTTACTTGCAGTCCTTGATGGTGGTCTATTTTCTCTGCTGCAACATGGTCCCCTCTCAACTTGTTACGGTAGGGCCCTCCTTCCCCATCCTTCCTGTTCATAATCTTAGCAATTACTGTAATTACTACAGAGATTTATCTTTGAGTGTCTCTAAGTGGATTTTGTACTAGGAGCCACCTATTAGGGAGTACATATGGTGCTTAATTTTCTGTGTCTAAGATATTCACTTAATATAATTGTTTCTAATTCCATCCATTTCAAGGCAAATTTATTAATTCATCATTTTTGATGGCTGAGACATAGATGTACCACATTTTCCTTATCTTACAGTGGAGAATATTTTTTAATTCCATTCAGTTCATCTTCTTCAACAATGACATTTTTGAGTATAATTATGTTTGGCTTTTCACTATCAGGTGTAGATTAAACATTCTGCCTCACTCTCAGAACGATGAAAATTCTCAGGGTTGGAGAGGTGGTTCAGGGGTTAAGCCTCTGCCTTGCAGGGGGAAGGTCCTGAGTTCAGATCCTAGACCCCAGTTATAGATGCCGGGCAGAAGCGGGGGCAGCCTGCGTTTCTGGTCCTGGTAGGGCAGAGCTGTAAATCCTGGGGCAGACTAAACAAGGAGAAGGTGGAAGCGGTCCATGATGGTTCCCGAATTTGGCCATGGTTCTACACACACACACACACACAGACACACACACACACACACACACACACACACACACATGCATGCACACACGCATACACGCACAATTGAATAAATAATAATAATATAAAAAATTTAAAAAGAACTATGAAAATTCTCAAAGAGATTAGCAAAATGGTGTCAGTCAATGTATGAGCAAGTCCTTGCTTTCCACATGACATCTTATCTTCATCTTTCAAACCTCAGTCAGTCAACTTGAACAAAGCTAAAATCCTATCTTGTTTAGGAGGATAGTGAGTAGATGTGGTCAATCAGATATTGGGATGATAAGATATTGGGAGTAGCAGATTTATTCAGACTCTGATTTGATTGGATAGTGGAAGTTGCAAAGGGGGAGATACCGGAAGAAAGATGTGTGAAAGAAGCTTCCAGATGTCATCCAGTGCACTGCAGCATCAGAATGTGGCCTGGATTGCAAGGAGCTAGGAGGCCAAAGCACCCAGCAGACCTCATCCAAGTCTGGTAAGCCATCCTCCTGTGTACACAGGTAGAGCATCAGGAAAACTTTCTTTGCCTCTTCCCTTCGGGGAGATTGAAGAAGGTCTTTCTCTGTAGTTTGGGCTTTTCTGGATCTTTGAAATTTCTTAACTAAGCAAAAATCTTTCCATAGCGTTGTGGATAGAACCTCCTTTTTCACACACGTGACCCAAGCACGTATCCAATCCTGTCTCACCTCCCTGAGTGCTGAATTTGTAAGTGTGAGCTATGGAAGATTTGATTTGAAGACAGCAATTTCATGGGAATTTATTAATCCTTGACATTTCTTGACCCTGAGTTGATAGATAATAGAATGTGTGTCTTTCACGACTCTGTAAGCCTCATGTTCATTTTCACGGAAACTTCCTTTTATTCTGTCTTCTTTCTTTGAAGTTATAAACACAATTGGCAAAGGAAGGAGAAGCTGGAGGAACACAGGAATATTCTGAAAGTTTTCACCGTTTATATTGAATCCACAATTATTCTAACACTTGAGTAACTGAATGTCTACCACAGAGAGACAGGCCTGCTTTTGTGATACATAAATCACCATGAAATCATTTGACAAAGCAGAGCTCAGGGCTGTTGTGAGATCCAGTGCCACAACAGGCACAAGAACAGAACCCAGAATGTGAGGCATTGTACTCTGGCCTGAGATGGTCTCTACCTTTACTGGTTGGCATCTGGATGTTGTCACTTTGGTTGACCTGGAAATCTTCTGCTCTGTCCTCCTGATTTCTACTGTGAAAGGCGTGTCAGGCCAGGTTGAGCTACAAGGCATAAAGCTTTACATGAACAGTTAGGATGTGCTTAAAGGTAGAGGGTCAGCAGCCATGTGATCCCTGTGGTCTCTGAGGGTCACAGTAATATCTAGACTTCTCCTAAGGGAATGGGTGGGGGAAGACAAGGGAGTTTCCGAAGGATTGCTCAGGACTCAGGTCCTGGTAGGAGTGGAGAAATGGTCAAGACTACTGTCTACATATTTTGGATTCCCATTTTGTCCTCCCCAAGAGTTTCAGTCCATTCTCATCCCTTCATTTTATTTATTTGAGAGAAACAGGTTGGGGGGGAGTAAATGGCAGTTATTCCTTTCCACTTATTCCTTCAAGCAAGTTCACACTCTGTAACCCATGATTGGCCTTGAATTTACAGGAATCTTTTTGCCTCTGCCTCCCAACAGGAGTTAGCTTGCAAGTGCTGCACATTTTTTTTTCTTCTCTCTTCACTTGAGTCTTCTCCCAATGTAGCATTTGGAAACCCAAAACTTTTCTGCCTTCTGAGCTAGCGATATGGATTACATAGCCTATGCCAACCTGGATTTTCTCAATTGCCAGAGCTGTACAGGTACAGATGTCTCTACCTATGTCTGAAAATGAGTTCTTTCCTCATTTTCTCTAGGATCCTTCTGCCTGGAGACCTGAGGGATGGACATCAAGGCCCCACCTACTGTCCTGAAGGAGGCATTACAAAGCCTGCAGAGGGATGAGTCCTTGGCCATCTCTGCCCTGGAGATTATGCCCACGGTGCTCTTGCCCCCATTATTCAACTAGGCCATCACCAGTGGACACAACCACACTGTGAGGGCAATGGCGGCAGCCTGGCCTTTTGCATGCCTCCCTGTGGGCTCCCTGATGAAGACCCTTGACCTGGAGACCTTGCAGGCTGTGCTGAGTGGAATCGATCTGCTCCTGACCCAGAAGGTTCGCCACAGTTAAGTGAGTGAGGTCCAGGTAGTATGGACCCAATGTTGTGGGTACAGGGAAGAGACAGCTGGGGTGAGATCAGTTTTCCAAAACTTGCCTCAGACACTTGTGACAGCAGCAGCATGAAGCACTTCAGTAGCCACAGCCGAACCAGTTAGAAAAGGCTTGTGTGAGAACGGCTTGGAACAGACCCAACCTCAGCTAAACGAGCTGCCCCTGCCTCCTCACACAGGCCTTAGAATGGGACAACCAGGGTCCTGGGGACACTGAGGGGAGGCATGGGATCTGAGGTCAGTGATGCATTTCAGCAAAGCTGTCTTACCTGGCCTATGAGCCTCTGGGGGTCCTCCTCGGCACTGAGCAAGCAGATGGGTGGAAGGGCTGATATTAGAGACTTGGACTACAGCAGAGACTGACAGGGAGTCACATGCATCTGTTGATACATCTGTTCTCCCACAGCAGGTGGAAGGTACAAGTCGTTGAGTTTGGACATGTGGATTCCAACTTCTGGAACATGTGGTCTCTAGACCAAGATCCAGACTGCTCGACACAGCTCCCTACCATAAAGACGGGAATGCAGAAACCCCCAGTATGTGGAGAGAAGCAGCTCCTGAAGGTGGTAGCTGACTTCCAACTGGAGAGCTAGCCTCTAGATGAAAGCAACACATTCCTCCTGCAGTGGATCCAGATGCGAAAAGGCTCCGTGAAGCTGTGCTGTAGAAAGCTTCCCGTCTGGACTCTGACCATCTCCAAGATCCTGAAGATGCTGAAGGTTTGTGAACCAGACTCCATCCAGGAGTTGGAACTGAATTCATGGTGGAAACTGGGAACCCTGACTGATTTTGCACCTTACTTGGGTCAAATGAGAAATCTGTGCAGCTTCCTTCTCTCAGGCATCTACAAGGGAACATGCTGTCTTCAGGGTAAGGAGATGGAAGAGAAATGTGTCCTTCAGTTCATTTCTCAGTTCTCCAAACTCCAGAGTCTCCAGCATCTGAACACAAGTGAAGTCTACTTTCTCAGGGATCACCTGAAGCATCTGCTCAGGTAAGGAAGTGGACTGAAGTGAAGCTGCAGAGAATGGCAGAAACTACCAGGCAGAGATTAGTGGGTGAGTGAAGATTGTTAATGCCCTAGGTTCTGACAGGACTGGAGATGATAAGATGTCTAGGTCTGGTGTTCTGAGAATGGGTGTATATGTAATGTCACAGGACTATGTCTTTTTTATTATATTTATTCATTGTTTCCAATTATACAAGCCTAATAGGTACCTCTGTCCCCTCCCTCCCTCGATGCCTTCCCAGACCCTTTGCACCCTCCCCTTCCTTTCACCTTTCTCTCTCCCTTTCTCCCAGTGCCCCCCCTTTCACCACTCCCATTCCCTGGAGCATCCTTTCATGTGAAAGTCAAACTTCCCTCGGAGCCCTCCACTCTCTTGTGGTTTAAGGACTCAGTTGCATTGCCCAGAGCCCTTTCTTGGGCTCTCCTTTAGTATGGGAACACTATTATTACTGTTAATCCCTTGCCTCTAAGGATCCTAGTGCCTGTGATGCATGCTAGACTTTGGGGGGGTCTTTGACCTGTCAGGTCATTTCGCAAGTCATGCAAAGTCCGATTATGGCTAGTGTAACCTTAACTTGTGTGGAGTGTCTTGTGTTTCTTTGCTCCTCCCCATCTTTGGGCTCTTACAACCTTACTGCCCCCTCTTCTGAAAGTTCCCCTGAGCTTTAGGATGGGAAGAGATTTGGCTGGTCTGGTTCCAGATAGTTAATGTAGGGTCTCTGGTGTTCTGAATTATGGTTTGTTGTTGTTTTCAGTTTTGCTGTCCCTGTACTGCCCTCGGCTCCATCCTGAATGGTATTGGAGGTCACCTCCTAACCCAGATAAACGGCTGTTTAAATGGAATCTTACTGTAAGAGTAGATTCAAAGGTAGATGGAATAATAGTAGGAGACCACAGAGAGGGAGAAGGGGGTCAGTCTCCCATTTGCAGGATGGTTGCCATCTATTTTCCAGACTCTATGTCCTCCCTGACTGGTGAGATCAAACTTCCTTAGTCACAAGTGGCCAGGAAGGAAAGTGAGTGAGCCTAACCAGATGTCTCACTACTTACTTGCAATACTTGATGGTGACCTATTTTCTCTACTGTAGCATGATCCCCTCTCTCCTTATTTCTGGAGGGGAGCCTCCTTCCCTTCCCTCCTCCCCATAATCTTTGGAATTACTGTAGATATTATAGAGATTTATCTTTGAATATGTCACTAAGTGGGGTTGGTACTAGGATTCACTTATTAGGGAGTACATATGGCGCTTAATTTTCTGTGTCTGGGATATTCACTCAATATAATTTTTTCTGATTCCATTCTATCCCAGCAAATTTCATTAATTCATCTTTTTTGATGGCTGAGTAGCATTCCATTGTGTAGATATACCACATTTTCCTTACCCACTTGTCAACTCTTGGGCATTTGGGTTGATTCTATGACTTTGTTATTTTAAATAGTGCTGCTATGAACGTGATTGTGGTTGTGTCATTGAGGTGAATTTTTGCTGTATGGGGGATTATTCCCAGAAGTGGAATAGCAGGGTCATATGGAATTTCAATGTTTAACTTTTTTAAAAATCGCCAAGCTGATCATGATTACTTCTATATGGCACATACTTATCTCTCTGGGTATTGTGTAAAGCATCCCTTTTCGAAATCCAATTATGTGGTCAGGTTCAGTGAGGAGTGTTTGGAACACCTGTTTAATTAACCTGTCAGATCTAAGGAGAGATGAATAGGATGGGCAGTGGATGATCAGTTGGGGAATATCTGCACATTCAACCAGCTGTGCTTTGGACTGTGTAGCCCCATGAAAAAGAACCAGTTTACTTCTAATTCCCTGTGGATGGAAGAATGTTTCAGTATACCTGGGTTATGAATGCTGGGAAATGGACCCTGGGGTCCAGTATGAGGGGTCAGCAGTTAGGAAATATATGATGTAAGGCTGTGTTTAGCTAGATGGTTTGTCCACTACCACAGTTAGCACTCATAATTATGATGGTGAGGTCTCACAAATGCTGATTCTTCCTTTTACCTTTGAAGCCTCATATGTCCAGGTTTGTTTTCATGATGGAAAGTGAGCAAAGGAGCTTATAAGCTGTGGGATGAGCCAGTTTCACAGTGATACTGGCCCACCTCAGCCTAGAGCTGGAGACTTGAGTGGGCACACTCCAAGAGGCAGCAGCCTGCTGATGACGTTAATCACAATCACATTGACCTTGGCACTTGAGTGCTCTGTGGGTGCCACCAAAACCTTCTAACACCACTTTTAGGAGATAACATCTTGCTCTCTTCCTAAGTGCCTGAAGACTCCCTTGAAGAGCCTGTCCATCATGGTCTGCTCCCTCTCACAGACAGACATGGATTATATATCCCAGTGCCAGATGCTGTGGCTACTCACACACCTCAACCTGAGTGGAGTGTTCCTATGCTACTCAAGTGCAGGAAATCCTAGAGAGAGTTGAGGGCACTCTACAGAGCCTGGTATTGGAGGACTGCAGAATGGAGGACTCCGAGATCAGTGTCCTCCTGCCAGCCCTGAGCCACTGCACCCAGCTCAATGAGGTCAATTTTTATGGGAACAAGTTCTCCATGCCTGTCCTGAAGAACCTGCTGTGCCACATGGATGCTTTGAGTCAGCTGACCCTGGAGTTTTACCCTGCCCCTCTGGAGATCTATGACAAAATGAGCAATGTCATCCCAGAGAGATTTTCCCAACTCTCTTCACAGCTCATCAACACACAGTGTGCCCTAAGGCAGCCAAGGAAGATCTCCTTTGCTACAGATGTCTGCTGGGAATGTCACAACTACTTTATCTACAGCCTGGGAAATACTCTGCTTCACTGCTGGCAGTTTGAATAAAGAGGTGACTTCTAGCTCTGGGGCTTTGGGGCCCACCCAGAAACACAGAGCACTGAACTTTAGACATGTTAAAAACATTGGCAGGAAGAAGATAAAGGAGAGAATTTGGTTTGGAGGATGTGAAGTGGACAGATGGAACTGTGAGGAAGGGTGTGTGGATATAAGGGAGCATGGGCCTGTGGAGCCAGGCTCCTAGGAGAGACAACATGACAGTTCTGAATCCTCTGATGTGATGTCTAGTGCCACATGCAAATAGGGACTTTCCCCTGAATCACACTTGTAGATTCATGGTCAGAACTTAGAATCCTGCAAGTTTGCATCTAATACCCTCAACAGGTCTCAAGGTTACCTGTCCTGGTTTCGTTGTGAAGAGAAAGTATCTGTCCTGTCTTTTAATGAAGCCCAGGGATTGTTGGCATCAAAATGGAGCAATTCTGGCATTGCCATCAGCGCTCTTGTCTTTGCTCCCACATGGACACTGCTTCCAACACATGCATGTGCCTACACAGTGTGTTACCCCAGACTCGCAAAGCCTTCTTGACTCATTGTCCTATGGAACATATTAGGGATGTCTGGGCATTGCAGTCAAGCATACTCTGCCATGAAGATCCATCTGCATCCTGTGTTCCCTGATCTTGTCAATGTAACAGGATCTGTAGTCCCTAAGAAACAAATTTCTGGGCTTGTTTGGTGAGGTGAATTGAGATGGGAGAGTCACTGAATGTGGACCAAGCACCCTTTGACTCGGCTGGGATCCTGGGTTGAATAAAGGGAATGAGCAGCAGAGCACCAGCATTCACCTCTCTGCTTCCTATTGTGGGAACAATATGAGCAGAATATTGCCCCTCCCATTGCTCCTCACTATCTGCATAAACTGTGCCCTTGTAATATAAGCCTAGTAAACTCTTTAGTTGCACCTGATAATGTGTTCACTTATACCAAGGAGTGAGGAAATACACACATCCAAACTCACACAAACACACATGCATGCATGCACGTGTGTGCACACACACATGCACGTGTGCACACACACACACACACACACACACACACACACACACACACATGCACATATACTGTCATGGTTCAAAATATGTCCCCCACAGTCTTATGTGTTTGGGTAGGTCATTTCACCTTTGAGAGTTAGATCCTTGCTGGAGCAAGGCTGTCTCATTGGGTCAGCCTTTATGTGAATTTGTCCCCTCCTACCTGCTGGAGAAGTCTGTTTTGGTAACTAACAGTCTATCAGGTCTCAGCCTCAAAGATGTCTGCAGTGACATAACCTGTCTCCAGTTTCTGCCAGCCAGCCAAGTAGTGTCCCCCTTGTAAGACTGCATCTACCCTCTTGAAACTTTAGCTGAATAAATCTCCCTTTCTCCCTTAAGTTCCATGGTTAGAGTTGATTTTCTAGCTGTGCTTGCAAAATGTTGCAGATTGTGTGTCCCAGAATTGAAGCAGAACACTCCTTAAGGATTAATGGACAGTTTGTTAGAGGAGAGAAAGAACAGAACTCATGAACTTCAGTCGTGGAATAACATGAGGGACTAGGTCTCCCTGGAGAACTCCTGGACTTTAAGCATGGAATCTATGAGACTGCAAGGAACTGGAAAAAAATTTATGGACTCCAGACATGGAGTGCCAAGAGAAGCAAGTGCCAGACATGACTTCCAAGGTCAGGTATATTTACACACTAAGGCAAGTCCCCCCCCCAAAAAAAATGCTTTTCCTCATTGGTTAGCTCACCTTGAGGCCCAGTTGATCTTGTACCTACTTCAAGGTGGGGCTTATCTATAAAGGATAACTAATCTCCATATCCTTTCACAAAGTGGTTGTCCAGGGAAATTAGAAAAGGGTGTGTTCCTCCATTGTAATCCCAACAGAGGCAGATGGCTTTCTAAGACTTTCAGTGACCCTTCCAACATGGCTGCTCTAAAATTGCCTAATTAGCCCCTTAATTTTAATGAGGACTTGACTGCTCAAGAGATAAGGGTGACCATTGCTCTGTCTACTTCCTGATGAGGAGATGAAGAAAGTTTGAGTAATCAATGGTTTCCATCTATGAGATGTTGCAATGGTTCAGAGGTTCTCATATTTGAATCTTTATGGATATGAATCTGGAAAAGACAAAACAGACAAATTAAGCTTACAACATCCAAACACAAGGTTTGAGCTGTTGTCATTGAGAAGCCCGATGCAATAAGCCAAAGGAGTTAAGCAGTCTCACTATTGATACAAGCAAGAATTAGTAAAGAAAACTTGTTATCTTGTCTGAAATAGTCACTACCTTTGTCTGGTGTGGAAGCAAAGAGCAGCAGGTAATCTCCACAGTTGAGGAGACTTTCCATCTCTGGCAGCTGTAAATCACAGGAACTGAACTCAGATCTTCAAGCTTGAGAACAAGTTTGAGAAACTGCTGAGTTATCTTGCTGACACCACAATCCCCACTTTTTTGAGATGGGGTCTTATTTATGTTCACTATGTAGCTGAGGATGACCTTGAAGTACATGTGTGTGGGTGTGATGAGGGTGAGGGGTAGAGGGTTGTGGAGGCCTAAGGGCAACATCCTTAGGGATGGGAATCATCCTGGAATTTTGTTCTACCTCCTTACTGCTTTGTTTTGATTTCTCCAGGTTCTGCTTTCCAGCACCAGAAATACAGGCCATCTCCATATCTGGCCAGCATTTTTACCTAAGATCTTGCCAGACAAAGACTTTACCCCTTAGCCATCGCCCCTGACTATAACTTTGAACTTTTTTTAAACTTTATTTATTTTGTGTGCATGTCTGTGTGTGTGTGTGTGTGTGTGTGTGTGTGTGTGTGTGTATAAGAGAGAAAGAGAGAGAAGGAGGGCACTATGTGCCACTGTAGAAGACCAAGGGTGACTTCAGGAATCATCCTGGATTGCTTCTGCCTCCTTTTTTGTGTCCCTCTGAGATTTCCCAGGCTCTGCCCACTAGGGCTGGAAGTACAGGTATTTCCTCCTGGCATTTTTTTTAAATGGGACCTGGGATCCGAACTCAGTACTTTATGCTTGTGGGGCAGAGTCTTAACCCCTGAGTCATCTCTCCAGCTCAACCTTGAACTTCTGATCCTCCTCCTGTGTCCACCTCCAGTGCTGGGGTAGTGGGCAGGTTGGGTTTAGAATGCATTGCTTCATGGTAGGTGCTGGACAAATGCTATAACTCCTGAGCCAGCTCCCCAATCCCCATGACCCAGTTCTCCCATCTATAAGACAAGCATAATTAGCCTCATCTCATCTCTTCATATGAAGACTGGATTAGTGACACATCTACATTATGTAAGCATCACCTAAAAATATGTATTGCCTGATGCTTGGCTGAGATGTCAGCAGCGACATGGCTCCTGTGATATTTATGATCACTGCTATGAGAAGAGATAATGAAAGGCCCAATCAAGGTGTGACTGTTGGGTTAGGCAGATGGTGGATGAATTGGCGACATTATCCTGGCATTGGTTTTGGTTTGAGAGTTTTCCTCCTTTTGCGTTGACTCACCCTGGGACAGGGCTTAATGCCATGAACAGGCAAGTACGTGTGTGTGTGTGTGTGTGTGTGTGTGTGTGTGTGTGTGTGTGTGTGTGTGCACGCACGCACACGTGCACATATGTTTGAGGCAGGGTCTCCCCTTGTCCTGGCTGATTTGTAACCCAACACCTACCGAAGGATGACCTTGAATTTCCCACCTTCCCTCTTCTACCTCCCAGGTGTGAGCCACCAAATGCCGTTGCTGAGGATTGAACCCAGGGCTTTGCACAGACTTGGCAAGCACTTCACCAGCTGAGCCAGATCCCCAGTTGTTCTCATGCACGTATGACATCCATGAGCACGCCAGGAAACATGTGTCTCAGAGGACAACTTCCTGGAGTGGTCCTCTATCTACACCTTTGCGTGGGTTCCACAGAATTCAGGTGGTTAGACTTGCATCTGTTCTTCACAAACGGGAACTCATGTAGCCCTAGCCTGGGCTGGGTTTGAGCTCACTGACTGGTATGGTTTGAAATGTGTCCCCCACATGTGTTTGGCGAGGTTATGGCACCTTGAGAGGTGGAGCCTTGCTGGAGTAAAGCAGTCACAAGGGGTGGGCCTTGAGGTGAATTAGTCCCACCCTACCTACAGAAGTCTGCCTTTGCTGCAAGCAGTCTTGCAGCTCTCAGCTTCCAAGATGTCTGTGGTGATTTAGCCTCCTCCAGCTTTGACCAGCCAGCCATGCCGCCTCTGCTTTGAGAAACTGCCTCCCCTCTGGAACTGTAAGCTGAATAAATCTCCCTTCCTCCCTTAAGTTTCTTGATTTTGGGTGTTTTCTCATAGCAATAGTTAAGAGTAACTGTTATAGAAATTGGTACCAGGTAGCGGGGTATTGCTGTGAGATCAAGAACAGCTGGTACCACAACGTGAAGTTGTTTGTGAATCTGAGAGAAGTTGGTACCCAGCAGTATGGTCAATGCTGTGATGTGGCTAGTGTACTTTTCGAACCATTTGTTGGGAGAAATATGGAGAACTTTGAGACTTTGTGCTGGGAAAGTCTTTGCATCTTGGTGAAGGGGCCAAATGGGCCTTTCTCATGAGAGCTCAGAGGAGAGCAATGTTGTGAGAGATGCAGGCAGTGGAAGCCCAGCTTGTGATGGTCCAGAGGGGAACAGTCTGTGTTTGCAATTGGATGAGTGACACATGGAGCCATGTGTTGGCAGAGAGTTTAGTGAAGTTTTGCCCTCATCCTGAAAGCTTGCCTGAAGTTAAGGTGGAGTGCTTGGCAGAGGAAATTTCAAAGCAATGTAGTCTTGAAAATGTGATATGGCCACTTTTAGTTGTCTTCAGAGTTATGAAAAAGAGCAAAGAATCAGGAATTATCAAAAACTGTAAGACCTGATGATGAAAAATACAACGCCAAACTTGAAGAGTTGAACCAGGAAGAAGCAGAGAACAAAATGGCTGTCAAAGAGATTAGCTCCATTTGTAAATCAAAGCCTGCTCAATTTAAATAATAGCAGAGGCCCTAGCTTGAGGGCAAGATGCTCAGGGAAGGATCCCACTCATAAGAATGCAAATCCTTTCAGAAGACTGGAGCTAAAGGGTGGAGTTTCAAAGCAACTGCTCAGGAGTGAAAGAGATGGTCAACATACAGAAGCATAACCAGCTATGATTCAAAGGGGTCAGTCTTGGCAAAGTCATCCATGTGGTTCTGATTTTAGAGGCATCAATGATGCAAGAGGGAGGAGATTGTGGAGTCCTCTTCCAAGATTTCAAAAATTGTCAGAATCATGAGGAAAGAAGCCTGCAATTTAGAGGCCCAAGAAGGCCTGGTTTGCTATTGAGAAGTAGATGTTAGAAATGCCAGAAACAACGTGGGACACCTGCCAAGGAGAGCTGTATACCCTGGGAGGAGTCAGCTCAACAAAGCAATGCATTTTATGGGCAGCTGCACTGGAGATGTGGAATCAAAGCTCTTAGGAACTGAGATGATTTCAATAAGAAGCTCACCTGTTGGACTTGGAGCTACAAGATTTGGGGTTTGTTGATATCAGGCCAGAGACTATAAAAACCAAAGTTGAAAGGATAGGGAACTCCCTCGAGCTGATTGGGCTAGGCCAAAACAGTTCCTAAACAGACATCCAATGGCACAGTCACTGCTACCAACTCTCAACAGTTGGGATCTTGTGAAATTAAAGAACTTCTGTTCAGATAAAGAGATTATAACACGAGCTCAAAGGCAACCCACAGAATGGGAGAAGATCTTCACTAACCACACATCTGATAGAACTCTGCTGTCCAGAGTGCACAAAGAACTTAGAAAACTAAACACCAAGGAAACCAATGGCCCAATTAAAAAATGGGCCCTGGAACTTACAAGAAACTTTACCAGGGATGAAATTAAAATGTCTAACAAATATCTGAAAAAATGCTCCACTTCCTTAGCCATCAGGGAAATGCAAATCAAAACTTCCCTGAGATATCATCTCACCCCGGTCAGGATGGCAAAAATCCACAATACAAACAACAACAAATGTTGGAGAGGATGTGGAGAGAGGGGAACTCTCCTACATTGCTGGTGGGAATGTAGGCTCATACAGCCACTCTGGCGAGCCGTCTGGAGATTCTTAAAGAAATTAAAGATTGAAATGCCATATGACTTTTCTATTCCACTTTTGGGAATAACCCTCCATACAGCAAAAATTCACCTCGATAGCACAAGCACGACCATGTTCATAGCAGCACTGTTTACAATAGCAAAGTCATGGAATCAGCCCAAATGTCCAACAGTTGACGAGTGGATAAGGAAAAGGTGGTACATCTATACAATGGAGTACTACTCAGCCATCAAAAATGATGAATTACTGGAATTTGCCGGGAAATGGATGTCATTAGAAACAATTATATTAAGCGAAGTATCCCAGACCCAGAAAATTAAGCGCCGTATGTACTCCCTAATAGGTGGCTCCTAGTACCAAACCCACCCAGCCCACCTAGAGACAGTAATTGCAAGGATTATGAACAGGAGGGATGGGTTAGGAGGGCCACACCAGAAACAAGGAGAGAAGGGACCATGTTACAGCAGGGAAAATAGGCCTCCACCAAGGACCCAAATAAGTAATGAGACATCTGATTAAGTTCACAGACTTTTGTTCCTGATCATTTACTACTGAGGGGGTGTGATCTCACCAGAAGAGGAGGGCATATAGTCTGGCAGATAAAAAGTAACCATTTTGCAAATGGGTGATAGACCCCTCCCTTAGTATGGTTTCCCACTTTTATTACATCTACCTTTGAATGTGCTTTCATCACAAGACTCTAACAGCTTTTTGTCTCTGGCCAGGGGGTAACATACAATGCCCACCAGGATGGAGTGAAGGGCATTGCAGGAGCAGCAAAACTGCAAAAGAAAATCAACAAACCACAATCCAGAACTTCAGAGACTCTATATCAACCACATAGAACTAGGCCAGCTTAGTCTCTCCCCATCTTGAAGCTCAGGGAAATTTGCGGAAGAGGGGGCGGTAAGAGTGTAAGAGCAAAAGGATGGGAGGAGCAATGATATATAAGATACTCTATACTAGTTAGGGCTGAAGCATAATTGGACTTTGCATGCCCTGCGCATTGTCCAACCCACTGTGGACCTCACAAAGTCTAGCATCTGCTAAAGGCACCAAGAGCCTTGGAGGTAAAGGATTGGCAGCCACAGCAGTGTTCCTATACCTAAGGGGAACACGGGAAAGGGTTCATGGAAAGGCCACTGGGTCCTTGTACGTCATCGGAGAGGAGGGCCCAGAGAAAAATCAGAAATGCACAAGAAAGGACTCTCTGGGAATTGGGGCGGGAGGCACTGGGGGATGGGGAGGGAGAGGGGTGGGGAGGGGGAGCAGGGGGTACGGGGGGAGGAGGAGGAAGGGAGGGAACTGGTGTACCTAATAAGTTTGTATGAGCTGAAATAAAAAAATTAATTAGGGCTGGAGAGGTGGCTCAGGGGTTAAGCCTCCGCCTTGCAGGCGGAAGGTCCTGAGTTCGGATCCCAGATCCCACGTATAGACGCCAGGCGGAAGCGGGGGCGGCCTGCGCTTCTGGTCCTGGTAGGGCGGAGCCTGTGAATCCCGGGGCAGAAGGAGGTGGAGGCGTCCATGGTGGTTCCTAATTCGTCCGTGGTTCTACACACACACATACACACATGCGCGGGCACATACATACACACACACACACACACACACACACACACACACACACACGTACAATTAAATAAATAATAATAAAAAAATTAATTAATTAATTAAAAAAAAAAGATTTGGGGTTTGTCCTGCTGGTTTTTGGTCTTGTTATGGACCGATCTTTCCTTCCTTTTGGAATGGGAATGTTTATTTTGTGCCATTGTATGTTAAAAGTATGTAATTTGTGTTTTGATTTTACATGAGGCTTTACTTTGGACTTTTGGACTTTGTTGGTACTACTGATGTACTCTATGAAGATTTTAAAGTTGAATTGAGTATGGTTTACATAATGAGATGGCAATAAGCCTGTGGGGGCCAGAGGTGGAGTGTTATGGTTTGAAATGTGTCCCTCACAATCTCTTGTGTTTGGCAAGGTCATGACACCTCGAGAGGTGAAGACTTGCTGAAGGAAGGCAGTCACAAGGAGTGGGCCTTGAGGTGGATTAGTCCCATCCTACCTCCAGGAGAAGTCTGCCTTTGCGACAAGCAGTCTTGCAGCTCTCAGCTTCCAAGATGTCTGCGGTGACTTAGCCTCTTCCCGCTTTGGCCAGCTAGCTATGCCACCTCTGCTTTGAGAAATTGCCTCCCCTCTGGAGCCATAAGCTGAATAAATCTCCCTTTCTCCTTTAAGTTTCTTGATTTTGGGTGTTCTCTCACAGCAATAGTTAAGAGTAATTGTTACACTGATGTAGCCAGGGATGATTCTCAGCTGCTGCTGAGCCTTTTTCACCTAGTATCCTTGGCTACTGGTCTCTGTCTAGACGTCTCCCTGTCTCCTTGGTGTGTGTCCTCAACACAGAGCCTGTAGACAGCCAGGCCCATGCTGTTCCCACTGAACTCAGGACCTGCTTGGAGTCTAGATTCTGAGCAGTGAGGGGGAGGGAGAGTCCCTGTGTAGGAGCATGCCCCTTCCCATCTGAGCAAGGCTTGTGTTTTGCAGGTGTGGCTGATATACTCTGCAGGGATCTGGGCCAAAGGCCTACATGGCTTTGACTTGGAGATGGCACTGTCAGATTGTGTAAGAACCTCTGGACCTTCAAGGCCAGTGGGGAGCAGATGGAGTGCATTTCCTCCCTGACTACCCTAATGGGACCCGATCAGATCCAGCCGAGCTTAAGGAAGGATCTGTGGTCCAGGGAAGTTGCTCAAGGAGGGAACTCGCTGGCTGGCATTCCTATAGCTGCAGGCTAGAGCAGCACTGGACTTCTATGCAGGGTAGAGGTGTAATAGATAAGGGGGTGGGAGCATGTCCACTTCAGTACATTGGCTCTGGTAATGCCCTTCAGTTCAGATGCAGACAGCCCTGAGTTCAGATCCCAGGTCCCACATAAAAAAAGCCAGGTGGAAATGGTAATGGCTTGTACTTCTGATCCTAGAAGGCAAAGTCTGGGAGACTGTAGAGCAAAGCGTAGAGGAGATAGAGCAATCCAGGGTGATTCCCAAAGTCACCCCAGGCCTCCACAGACACACTTAGTGCTCTCTGATACACACACAGACACACACACACACACACACACACAATCAATCAATCAATCAATGAATCAATCAATCTTTTTTTTTCATATTAGGTGAACTTTTTAATTACAAGCTTGACTCCCACTGAAGAATGTCATTAAAAATGTTCAATGATACAAAATATTCTATAACAGCAAATATTTTTCTTTTTTTCTTTTTTTTTTATTTCAGCTCATACAAACTTATTAGGTACACCAGTTCCCTCCCTCCCTCCTCCTCCCCCCCGTACCCCCTGCTCCCCCTCCCCAAAGATAAGTAAACCTCCTTTTTTTCACCTTACTGATCCTGTCTAGTATCAATTGCTGTAGATCAACTTCTCCATACAGCCACCCCACAAATATATACAACTCCTGGGAGTACACCACTCACCCTCACATATCACCAAGATACTGAATCACACTAATATTCACCCCTTGTCTACTTAAACTGACTTAACTGATGTACTAACAGCCTAATAGCCTCATCTAGGAAATTACAATAACAATAGATAAACACACCCAATCCAAGGCAGGCACTAGCAGTTAAAAGTTTCAGGCAGAGTTTAAAGTTGAACTAAAAGACAAGTTATCTTCAACCCAAAACTCAACAGAGAGTCTCATCAGCAGAACAAATGAAGCAGAAAGTAGAATTTCAGATCTTGAAGACAAAGTGGAAGAATTAACCAGCTCAATGGAAGAGATTGTTAAAGACAAAAAGATACTTGAGAGGAACATTCAAGAGATATGGGACACTCTGAAGAAGCCTAACATGCACATTCATGGAATACCAGAACAAGAATCCCAAAATACCACACCTGAGGAAATATTTCAAATCATCATAAATGAAAACTTCCCACAACTAAAGAACGAGAGGCCTTTCAAATACAAGAGGCATCTCGCACTCCAAACAGACATGACCAAAATAGAAAATCGCAACGGCAAATAATAGTCAAAACACTCCACATTCAAGACAAAGAAAAGGTGCTGAGAGATTCAAGAGAAAAAAAGCAAGTCACTTTTAAAGGTAAACCGATTAGAATAACAAATGACTACTCAATGGAAACAGTAAATGCAAAAAGAGCTTGGAGAGATGTACTTCAAGTATTAAATGAGCAAAAATGCCAACCCAGAGTGCTAAACCCGGTGAAACTATCTGTCATGATTGAGGGAGAAAGAAAAATTTTCGAGCACAAAGACAACTTGAAGGGATACATGTCTACCAAACCAGGCCTTCAAAAAATGCTAGAAATAATACTCAAGCTTGAAGAAAAGAACAAGTGTATCCAGGAGGACAGAAGGAAAGTATAATACCACCAAAACATAAATATCAAACAATACACTTAGAAAATCCATTAAACATAAAAAATGTTCAGAATTAAAAATAATTTTTCCATTATAACATTAAATGTCAATGGTATTAATTCACCGTTTAAGAGACACAGATTACAAACTTGGATTAAAAACCACAATCCAATAATCTGCTGCCTTCAGGAAACTCATCTCACCACAAAAGATAGGCACATCCTAAAAATGAAAGGCGATCCAAAATCTTGCAAGCTAATGGAACCAGGAAACAGGCAGGGGTAGCAATTATGTTTTCAGACAAAGTGGACTTCAAACCAAAGAAAATCATAAGAGACACAGACGGATACTACATTTTAGTCACAGGTACAATTCACCAGGAAGACTTCACAATACTGAACATATATGCACCCAATACAGGCCCCTCCACATTCATTAAGAAAACCCAAAATGTCTAAAGGAACAAATCAACCCCTAAACGATAATTCTTGGGGATTTCAACACTGCCCTCTCAACATGGGATAGATCAACAGGTCAAAAGCTTAACAGAGACACTTTGGAACTTAATCAAACCCTTAAAGAAATGGACCCTACAGACCTCTATCGAACTTTTCATTCACGCACCAAAGAATACACATTTTTCTTAGCAGCACACAGAACGTTCTCCAAAATAGATCACATACTGGGCCACAAAATGAATCTACACATATACAAAAAAGTTGAAATCTTAACCTGTGCCTTATCAGACCACCATGGCCTAAAGCTGGACATCCACAACACAACAAACAACAGAAAATACAACAACTCCTGGAAACTTAACACTATGATGCTGAATGAGAACTGGATTCAGGAAGAAATTAAAAAAGAAATTCAAGATTTCCTGACAGCGAATGATAATGAAAATACAACTTACCAAAATCTCTGGGACACAATGAAAGCTGTCATGAGAGGTAAGTTCATAGCTCTTAATGCCTACGTCAAAAAAATGGAAACATCAGAAATAAACAACTTAACAATGCAGCTTAAAGCTTTAGAGAAACTAGAGCAATCTGATCCCAAAAGTAGTAGAAGAGAGGAGATTAGCAAAATAAGGGGAGAAATATCTGAAATCGAAATTAGGAAAATGATAGAGAACATCAACCAGTCAAAAAGCTGGTTCTTTGAAAAAATCAATAAGATTGATACATCCCTAGCTAAATTAACCAAAAGCAAGAGAGAGAAAACCCAAATTAACAAAATTAGAAATGAACATGGAGTTATCACTACTGATACCCAAGAAATCCAGAGAATTATAACATCATATTTCAAAAACTTATACTCTGTGAAGTTTGACAACACAAGAGAGATGGATGAATTTCTAAGTAAACACAACTTATCTAAATTGAATCAGGAAGTTGTGAATTATTTAAATAGTCCTTTAACATATAAGGAAATTGAGGAAGTAATCTTGAATCTTCCCACCAAAAAATGTCCTGGACCAGATGGATTCAGCACAGAGTTCTACCAGACATTTAAGGAGTTAATAACACCAATACTCCTTAAACTGTTCCATCAAATAGCAAAGGAAGGAACACTACCAAATTCCTTCTATGAAGCTAATATCGTTTTAATCCCAAAACCTAATAAAGATTCACTTAAAAAAGAAAACTATAGGCCGATCTCTCTGATGAACACAGACGCAAAGATTCTCAAAAAAGTCTTAGCAAATTGGATTCAAAAACATATCAAAAAGATCATTTATGGGGACCAAGTAGGCTTCATCCCCGGCATACAAGGTTGGTTCAACATATGCAAATCAATAAATGTAATTTATCACATAAACCAGTCCAAAGTCCAACACCATATGGTACTCTCGATAGATGCAGAAAAAGCTTTTGACAAGATAAAACAGGCTTTAATGATCAAAACGCTAGGGACAGTAGGAATGGAAGGAACTTTTATCAATATAATAAAAGCTGTGTACAGTAAGCCCACAGCAAGGATTATGCTCAATGGGGAAAAATTGGAAGCATTCCCACTTCGATCAGGAACTAGACAAGGATGTCCACTCTCACCACTTCTATTCAATATTGTACTTGAAGTCTTAGCTGAAGCCATAAGACAAGAAAGGGACATAAGAGGGATTCAAATCAGCAAGGAAGAAGTCAAGCTACCCCTATTTGCAGATGACATGATCTTATACCTGAATGATCCCAAAATCTCCACCAGGAAGCTCCTGGAACTAATTGAGAAGTTCAGCAGGGTGGCAGGATACAAAATAAATGTACAAAAATCAGAGGCCTTCCTATATGCCCAGAATGAAAGAAGTGAAAAAGCCCTGAGAGAAACAATTCCATTTACTATAGCCCCTAAAAAAAAAGAAATACCTTGGTATAAACCTAACTAAGGAGGTAAAAGACCTTTACAATGAAAACTTTAAAACCCTCAAGAAAGAAATTGCAGAAGACACCAGAAAGTGGAAAGACCTCCCGTGTTCCTGGATTGGCAGAATCAACATCGTAAAAATGACCATCCTACCAAAGGCAATATACAAATTCAATGCTGTACCAATTAAAATCCCAAAGCAATTCTTTAAAGAAGTTGACCAAACAATCTCAAAATTCATATGGAGGCACAAAAGACCTAGGATAGCAAAGAAAATCTTGAGTAACAAAACTGCTGGAGGTATCACCATACCAAACCTTACTCTATACTACAAATCCATAGTTGTAAAAACAGCCTGATATTGGCTCGAAAATAGACACACAGATCAATGGATAAGGGGTGAAGACCCAGATATAAGCCCACACAATACAGCCATTTGATCTTTGACAAAGGGGCCCAAAAAATCCAAAGGAAAAAGAACAGTATCTTCAACAAATGGTGCTGGTAAAACTGGATATCCACAGGCAGAAGATTAAAACTGGACTTATACTTGTCACCATGTACAAGACTTAATTCCAAATGAATCAAGGACCTTGATAAAAGCCCAGAGACTATGAAATCCATAGTTGAAAGGGTAGGGAACTCCCTCGAGCTGATTGGCTTAGGCCAACAGTTCCTCAACAGACATCCAATAGCACAATCACTACAACCAACACTCAACAGATGGGATCTTGTGAAATTAAAGAGCTTCTGTTCAGATAAAAGTGATTGTAACTCAAGCACAAAGGCAACCCACTTAATGGGAGAAAATCTTCACTAACCATATATCTGATAGAGCTCTACTATCCAGAGTGCACAAGGAACTTAGAAAACTAAACACCAAGGAAACAAATGGGCCAATTAAAAAATGGGCCTTGGAACTTAAAAAAAAAAAAAAAAACTTTACCAAGGATGAAATTAAAATGTCTAACAAATATCTTAAAAAATGCTCCACATCCTTAGCCATCAGGGAAATGCAAATCAAAACTTCTCTGAGATATCATCTCACCTCTGTCAGGATGGCAAAAATCCACAATACAAACAACACTAAATGCTGGAGAGGATGTGGAGAGAGGGGACCTCTCTTACATTACTGGTGGGAATGCAGGCTCATACAACCACTTTGTCAAGCCATCTGGCGATTCTTAAAGAAGTTAAAGATTGAAATGCCATATGACTTTTGGGAATAACACCCATACAGCAAAAATTCACTTTGATAGCACAAGCATGACCATGTTCATAGCAGCACTGTTTACAATAGCAAAGTCATGGAATCAATCTAAGTGCCCAACAGTTGATGAGTGGATAAAGAAATTGTACATTTATACAATGGAATACTACTCAGCCATCAAAAATGATGAATTAATGAAATTTTCTGGGAAATGGATGGAAGTAGAAACAATTATATTGAGTGCAGTATCACAGACACAGAAAATTAAGCACCGTATGTACTCCCTAATAGGTGGATCCTAGAACCAAACCCACTTAGAGACACTCAAAGACCAATATCTGTAATACCTACAGTAATTGCAAAGATTATAAACAGGAGGGATGGGGAAGGATGGCCCCACCAGAAACAAGGAGAGAGGGGATCATGTTCCATCAGAGAAAATAGGCTACCATCAGTGACTGCAAATAAGTAATGAGATATCTGGTTAAGTTCATAGACTTTCCTTCCTGATCATTTGCAACTAATAGAGGTATGATCTTACTGGATGGGGAAGGCATGTAGGCTGCCAGATTGAAAGTAACCATTTTCCATATGGGAGACTGACCCCTCCCTCACCACGGTCTCCTACTTTTATTCCATCTACCTTTGAATATACTCTTATAACAAGACTCTAATTTAACAGGTTTTTATCTCTGGCCAGGGAGTGACATCCAATACCCATCAGGATGGAGCCAAGGGCATTGCAGGAGCAGCAAAATTGAAAAAAATCAACAAACCATAATTCAGAACATCAGAGACTCTATATCAATCACCTGGAACTAGGCCAGCCTAATCTCTCCCCATCCTGAAGCTCAGGGAAATTTGCAGAAGAGGGGCGGTAAGATTGTAAGAGCACAAGGATGGGAAGAGTATGCAAGATACTCCACACAAGTTAGGGCCAAAGCAATCATAACAGGGCTTTGCATGACCTGCACAATGTCCAACACATTATTGACCCCTCAAAGTCTAGCATGGAGTAAAGGCAGTAGGATCCTTAGAAGCTAGGGATTGACAGCCATAATAGTGTTCCTATCCTTAAGGGGAACACAAGAAAGAGTTCTGGGAAATGCCACTGAGTCCTTACACCTCATCAGAGAGGAAGACCCAGAGGAAAGTTTGACATACACATTAAAGGATGCTTCAGAGATGGGGAAGGGGGCACTGGGAGATAGGGAGGGAAGGGGGAAAGGAAGGGGATAAAGGTGGAGGGAACAAGGGAGTCTAGGAAGGGGTGAAGGAAAGGAGGGGTCTGATTTGCCTATTAAGTTTGTATTACTGGAAATAAATTAAAAAAGAAAAAAAAACATTGGCAGGGAAAACGTAAGTGAGAGAACTCAGTTTAGGGGATGTAATGCAGACAGATGATCTCATGGGGAAAGGTATGTGGACATGAGGAATGGTGTATGTGTGGGACCCTGCTCTCTGTGGAAAAAGAATGACGATTCTGAAGTCCATGATATCTGTTCTGATATAACACACAAAGAGGGAGCTTCCCCTGTGCTACACTTGTAGATTCATGGTCAGAAGCTGGGATCCTAGAAGTTTTCCATGGTGTGCCTCCACTATATCTCAAGGTTAGCTGTCCTGGGTCTGTTGGGAATGGAAAGAACCTTCAGTGTGTCTTAGTGAAGCCCAAGAACTCTTGACAGCAGACTGGAGCAATCCTAGCATTCCCTTCTGAGTCCTTCTGTTTACTCTCACATGAACTCCTCTTTCATCCAATTGGTATTCCAGGACACTCACCAAAACCTTCATGACCCAGTGTTCCATGGCGCTTATTGGGGGTGTGTGAGTATTGCAAAACCTTCAGATCAGGGCTCTTCATCATGTGAAACTGGAAACTCAACCATGACATCTACCTATATCTGAAATACATTTTCTGTCTTTTCACCTATGACTTTGTATTGTAGAACAATTAAAGACATGAGGACATAAAAGTGGAAGTTGGACATGCTATAGAATGTCCAGGTGGTGATGGAGGAAGCAATGGCATAATTAAAATGCCATCTGTATAGTCCTGTGGTTAGATCCCAATGTGGACTTGACAGTCACAGGCTACAGGGGGCACAGCTGTGAAGAATCAATGGTTGGAACAGGTGCCTGAGGAAGTCTGCAGGCACTTGCTTAATTGGTATGGAAAGCCCATCCCACACTGTACCTGGCTCCTGTGCTGATCCAGAGGGAACTGATCCATGCCTCTTATTTTTTTGTGACTACCTCCTTTCATGGCTCAACAAGACTCTCTATTTCTACACTCTTTGTTCTCATCATTGTCCTTGAAAGTTGGGGTTGTAACACTCAGTAGTTCAGCACTTGCCCACTGTGTGCAAGTCTTCAATTCCTAGTACAGACCCTGCAATATGAAACAAACTTTTAAAAATCTCAACAATGTTTTTGACATGCAGAGTTCTAATCTGCATCTTTTTGAGTATCTTAGAGGAATATATCCTTTTCCAGACATAGACACATGATGCTTCTGTCTGAGGTTGGGTTCCATTGGATTTTATCCTTTGCTCTCTACAAATTCAAGATATCTCAAAGCTATTTAAAGTATGTAAGATAAAAGCGTAACAAAGATATTAGAAAGATATTCATGGCATAGAAGTGGGTTCTCAAATTATGTGGCATTCTGGAACTGCAACCAACTATATGATACCCTGTCCCATGTGTGTTCTGCAATTTAGGCAATTTATTCCAGTGATCATTTAAAGTGAAATGTCAAAGCCTTTTATTGGGACAAAAACAGGTTAAAAAAAACTTTCCCTATGGCACTGAAAATGTGGCTTAGGGGTTGAGACTCTGCCTCAAAAGCAAAAGGTCCTGAGTTCAGATTTCAGGTGCCATGTAAACAATGCCAGATGGAACTTCAAGAGACCTGCAGTTCTGACACTGGTGGGTAGAGCCTGAAAAATCCAAGAGTGAAGTAAAAAGGAGATAGGCAAAACAGGATGATTCCCCAAGTCACCCTGATCTTCCTCAGGGACTTTGATTCACATTCACACAAACACATACACACTGAAACATAAACACATACGCACACACACAAATATGTAAAAAAGAAAAAAATCATTAAAAATTCAATATCCATACCCTAAGAAGTTTGTTTATATCTGAAGAAGTACTAATAGCCTCAGAAAAGATGAGATATGATTATTTCTTCTATTTATTCATTTATTTATTTAAATGTGTACTCATACACAGGGGGAGCACATCCCAGCAAAGGATGAACAATCTGCTTCTATGAAGTCTGAAGATCATTTTAGGATGACATTTCTCTTTTTCCACCAACCATTACACTTATTTTTTATGTTTTCTGAAGTTTTATCTGAAATAATTCTTTTTTATTTTTATTCATTTATTTTTTGACACAAAGTCTTATGAAGCCCATGCTACCCGGTTTTTATTTTATTTTTGCATGTGTGTCTCTCTCTGTGTATTTACCAGAGGGCACTGTGTGTGCCCATGGAGGCCCAAGGGTGACTTTGTGAATGAATTTGGAAAGTGCTGTCTCTCTTTGCTTTTCTGTAGAGTTTCCTGGACTCATCTTCCATAGCTGGAAGTGCATCTTGTAGCCACCATTGGCAAGAACATGACTATTGCAAGGTATCATTCATAACAAAGGAATCTATGGGTTAGGTTGATGGCTCAGATTAAAATCATTGCCTCCCAAGAAAAAAGACTTAAGTTTGGAGCTGGAGAGATGGCTCAGAGGTAAGACTTTTCTCACAATCAGAAGCTCCTGAGTTTGGTTCCCAAGGCCCACAGAAAAATCCCAAGAGTGATCAGTGGTGGCCTATACTTTGTGCCTTAGAGGGAGAAGCAAAAAAGAAATAGACAATCCAAGATTATTTCAGAAGTCACCCTTGGACTTCCACAGAGACACATTTCTCTCTCTCTCTCTCTCTCTCACACACACACACACACACACACACACACACACACACACACACATGAATAAATAAATCAGCCAAAGGGCTGGGGAGAAAGGGGGGAAGTATCAAAAAAAGATTATGAGTTTGGAGGCTTAGATTTCATGTAAAAACATCAGGATTATATAACAGAAGCCTGTATTTCATTTCCTGTAGAGCTACGTCTGGAAAAACAAAAAATTAAGTAATAAGAATGATTCCTGATGTGATACTAGGTCTCCACAGGCATATATACTCAAGTGCACTCTTACACATAAACACTCTCTCTCTCACAGACACACAGACACACAGACACACAGACACACACACACACACACACACACACACACACACACACACACACACACACACACTGGTGCTAACTAAAATATTTCCCAGATGGCTTTTTTTTTGTGGGAATTCTTTCCATACTCGGTGAAAAAGATCCTTCAATCTGTTGTTAAAGCAAAGAGCCCACCAGAGGGAGCACATGTGCATGTTGCACTTAAGGAGGACAGAGGACAACTTTCACAAGGCAAATTCTCTCCTTCCTCCAAGAATGGTTTGGATGCATTCCTGTTGCTAGGTCTGCACGCAGGTGCCTTTGCAATTTGGCAGGCTCTGGCCATCCTTCCAAAAACAGATGGTGCTGGTCAAACAGTAACACTGTTGAAGTAACTCTCAGGGATGGAAGGTGATTCCAGAGCTGAGAAGCGAACTTCTCAGCACCTCCCTCCCCCAATGGACACAGCCTGTCACTGCATTCCGCCCCCTGTAACAAGGAGATCTGGGGTGATAGAGGAATCTTGAGTTCAATGCCAGACTAGACTGCGGAGGAGCACCCTGCCACAACCAAACAAGAAACTACCAAGAGTGGAGCACTAACCTATTGCCAGCATAGCAGGGCAGAGGCAATAAGATAGCTACAACTTGGAGAGCAAGTCTACACCATGTGTCTCATGTTAACCTAATGTGTGTGGTCAGACAGAGTCTCAAAAACAAAAAGTAACAAGTGACAGCGTTTTCAACATTAACAAAATAAAAGTTCCTAGGAATTTTGAAGCCAGGTGCTTGGGATGCAGCTGAGTTGGTGAGGGGCTTGTGTAACATGTAGGAGCCCCTGGAGTAACTTTAAGCCTAGCACTGCATGGAGCAGACATGGTTCCTGATATGCTGTCCCAGCACTCAAGAGGGACAGGCAGGAATCACTAGGTCAGGACCTTCCTTAGATATAGGAGCAGGTTGAGACAGCCTTCATTACATGAGACCCCATCTCAAGCACCAGCCAAAATTAACACACAACACAAAAGTCCAAATATATTCAAATGCCATGAACAAAGGCATAATGAAGACATTTGAACTCATCCTGTCATCCCAGCATTTGGGAGGCTGAGGCAGGGTGTGGTCATACACACTGGTCGTGGTGGCAACGAGGAGACAGAGACAGGAGGATGGTAATTCTATCCAGCAGGGGTTACACAGTCAGTTCCAGACTCTGTAGGAAACAGAACAAAGCAGGAACCCCAAACTTCAGCAAAGAAACCTGCAGCCACCTCAAGAACAACAACAAAGTCTCTACAAACTGTCTCAGAAAACCATCTTTAAGATGCAGGCAGAGTTTGATTTTGGAGTTGAAAGGAGACTTCAGACAGCTGACTTGAAAAGACAAAATCAGCACTCACAGGTCAGGGCCAGAGTGAAGGTCCCATGTATAAAGCTCCTCCTCAAGAACCTCAATACCTGAGTTTCATCCATGGAGAAACAGATGGTGGACAGAGAGCTGATTTCCAAAACTCATCCTCTGAGCTCCACCTGGCACAGTTGGCATGGGGGAACATTCCCTCCTCTTTCTTTGCTTTCTCTACTCTGTTTTTCTCTATCTTGTCCTCCTATCATTCTCTCTGCTGCACCTCTCTCCTTCTCATTGTCTCTCTCTCTCACACCCTAAATCAAATATTTTTATGGAAAGCAAGCACATGCTTCCCCAGCCACACTGCTGCCTCTCTGCCAACTTCCCAGTCAGTCTTCCTGATTCCCTTCTGAGAAGCTTTGGCTTGCCTGTGTGCTGCCACCTGTGATCCCTGCACTGAGGAAGCTGAGGCAGGAGGGTCACCTTGAGTTCTGGGCAGTCTTTCCTACACTGCAAGTTCTAGGTTGTGTTAGTCAGGGTTCTCTAAAGAAACAGAATATATAGAATGCACTATATGTATATAAATAAGCTTATTAAAATAACAAAAAATAATGTCCTTCAAAGTAGCCACCTTTGAAGCTGCCTTCAGATGCCTCACTCCTGATTAGAATGTTACACAAATCCAAAAGACCACCAAAATATTTCAAGCCCTTGCTTCTATGGAGGGTCAAATATGCTGGGTTCTGACATCAGTGAAGAACAGCTGGGCCCTGACATCAGCAATGAACAGTGAACAGCAAGAAGGCCTAGAGATCAGGCTCCAAAGGCAGTGGGAACAGAAACAATGTGATGCAAAAAACGAAGCTCTGAGTCAGCGAAGGATGGAGGTGGCAACAGCAGCAACAAAGAAGGCCAAGGTGCTCTAAAAGTGAAGGACGCTCACAGAGTATATGCCACAGCAAGTCGACACAAGGTAAAGGAAGAGCAAGTCCCTCCTCCTTGCACCTCCTATTATCTGGTCTACCCCTGGAAAGAACCACCCACTATGGGTTGGGTTTTCAGCAGCAATCAAGTATCTACAGACTTGTTCAGAGGCCATTCCAACCATTAACTGTCCACAGTTGCACCCCAAACAGTCTGCAACTGTCAAGTTGACACCAAAATACAACCATAACATAGGCAATCCAGGGTTCTAACAAGTCTCTATCTCAAACAAGCCTTAGGTGCCCCTGGACTGTGAACTGTCCTTCTGTTTTCTATGAGGTGAGTATGGCACTCTCTGTGAGGGTGCTTTGGATATAAACAAAGATCCACCCAAGGGTGAGAACTTTTGGTTTTGGACAAAGGATCCCATGTAGCCCAGACTGTCTGTGAAGAGGAGAGGAGAGGAAGCGAGGCCTTCAAGATAGGTTTTGTTTCAGTTCCAGCAGCCTCAGTGAGATCCTGGAGCAGCAGGAGCAGCAGACTCACACCTGGTAAGGTGAAGCCCTGACCCATTCTATCTATAGGCTGAACCAGTAGCCTTCCCCAGTGCTAGGACCCAGAGGTTACAACCCCAACCAATACAGGCTGCACTTTGAATGCAACAGTCAGGAGGTGCTGGAGAGGAGAAAGAGACAAGCCAGGGATCAAATGCTTCAGCCTCTCAGGACTCAAGGGCTGGAGCTGGATATCCGGGAGCTCTAATAGTCTGGCTTAGTCCTGGACTTTCCCGGCGGTCTCCTTGGAACTATGAAATGTCCAAGGAACAACTGAGGAGCCAGGAGGAGAGGAGCTTCCAGGAATATCTTGTGAAGATCTATGGGACTTACACATCCGAGAAGCTCAGCTACTTCGAACACAATCTGGAGACATGGAGGCAGCTATGATGAGTATTAGAGATGTCTGACATTGTTTTGCTTATCATTGACATCAGACATCCAGTTGTGAATTTCCCTCCAGCACTTTATAAGTATGTGACTGGAGAGCTGGGGCTGACCCTGGTGCTGGTTTTGAACAAGGTGGATCTGGTCCCTCTGGCTCTCATGGTTACCTGGAAACATTATTTCCACCAGCACTACTCTCAGCTCCAGGTGGTCCTATTCACTTCTTTCCCTAGAGACACCAGCACCCCATGAGCCTGGGAATGTGTTGAAGAAGAGTGGAAGGAGAGGAAGAGGATGAAGGTGAGTGTCTCCAGAACACCAGGCCACACCCATTACTTTCAGACCTACTTTCTCACCCTTTCCGTGAAGTTGTGTGACTGCCCAAGCCTCATCTTCCCCTCCCTCCGGCCCAGGCAGTTGCAGGTTGTGGCCAGGATCTATCCCATTGCCCAGATCCAGGAGCCCTACACTGCAGTGGGCTACCTGGCCTCCAGGATCCCCAAGCAGTCCCTGCTCCATCTGAGCCACCCTAAGGCTGAGGACCCCACAGATGAACACTCCTGGTGTGCTTGGGACATCTGCGAAGCTTTGACAGAGAAGCCCAGTTACAAGATGGCCAAGGGGGTCCCCAATGATGTGTACAGAGCTCCCAACGATCTGAGCCTCGCAGTGGATGGCAGCCTCAGCATGTGCTTACATCCACCTGGATACAGTGAGCAGAGAGGTACCTGGGAGTCTCATGCAGAGACCAGAGAGCTGAGAGTTTCACAGGGCAGGTTGGGAGGAAGAGCTGGGCAGCTTTTGTGAGGAAGAGCAAGAGGAGGTCCCATAAGCTGATGAAGAAGGAGAAAGCTATAAGGACCCTCTAATATCCACTCCCAGGTCCTTCCTGTCTGTCTCAAACCCTTGGGTCCTGACCTGTGATAATAAATGCTGAATCCTGTGTCCTCTGCTACCTGTGCTTTTGAACTGGCCCAGACATAGCTCCTCTCTGCTGCCCTGATTGTGAACAAAGATTGCTTGGTAAAAATAAAGAGCGAAAGATACAGGTTGATCTTGAGTTTTGCCATAAGTTCAACTGGTTTGGAACCCCTAATATGAACACACCAATGTGATACAGAGGACCAAAATCTCTTTCTTTTTTCTAATAAACTCTATTTTCCTTCTCTAATCATGCCTTCAACTCTGGAACACAAGAAACTACACATAAGAAAATCCTCCTTCTCAATGTTCTCTTCCCTTCTAAGGCTCATTCAAACTTTCTCTGAGAGTTGAGGCCAGTCTGGACTGTCTAGTGATCTCCAAGAGCTTTATGGCTGCAGAGCAAGACCCTGTTAAAATGAATAAAATGTTGTGTCTGGGCCAGTAATGCTGGGCTTGGAGAAGTTGATTCCCAGAGAGGCAGTTCAGCACACTGGCTGCAGAAGAAATCAAGAAGAGGCTCTGGGCCATCAAGATGCCTCAGTGGGTTAGGCTCCTGCTCACAAACCTAGAGATCTGAGTTTGACCCCCAGAAGCCCTCTTGGTGGAAGAAGAAAACTGACTTCTGAATCTTCTGTTCTGATCTCCCATGCACCATGGCATGCATGTGCACAACTTCTCTGTATCTACTTTAATAAAATTATCTGTTAGAAAGACTGTATAATTAAATTCCTAAAAATAAAAGCATATTTAGAGAAGCTAAGTAAATAAAAAGTGTAAGAGATAGCATGGAGATTTCATCCAATTCTGCCTTATTATTGCATGTAGGAAAATCCAAATAAATCCCTCTTTTAGGGTGAGTGGAAACAGAAGTCAGAAATGAACACAATTGAACATTGTAGATGCTTTAAGCCCACTACTTGTTCTTAGATGTAGTCAATTCCTTAAGCCAGAGTAGGGACATTGATTCACCTCTTGGAGGCCTTCACATGCAGATGGCCAGACAAAAGGCTAGAAATCCACAGAACATGGTCCTAGAGAAATGAGAGTAGTGAGCCGTGCATTATAGTGCATGCCAACAATCATTGAGAAGATGGGAGAATCACTAGTTCATGATCAGCTTCAGCTATATAGCTATGTCAAGGTTAGTTTGAGTTAGATAACCCAATCTAATGAAATCAATTAAATATATAGTGGGAAGTTGGAGTATGAAAACAGGGAGAGAGAAAAGAAGGGAACATACAGACCTCATTCCCTGTTTCTCCTTTGAACTTTCTTCTTTATTCCAGTCTGTGTATACTCTCTTGGAAACCATTGTCATTCGCTACATATTTTTTATTTTCCCAATGGGTTTGAAATAAACCCATTTAGGTTGACAACCTATTGCATGCTGTGCACACATTCCCATGAGAATCACATAGCCCAGATAGAGCCAAATGTGGGCCAGTGAAATAGAGCCAGTGAGTTCTAAGCTGGAGCACTTGGGCTTCTTCAGCCTCTTTCCCTTCCCTAGAATCTCAGGCCTCTGCTGTCTGTGACATTGGAAAGCAGGCCAGTGAATCAAAGAGGCACCAGAGGAAGAGCATCCATGTTCAGTTGATGATGACTTTGTCACTATCATGTCAGAAAATTCCCACCAGTCCCTGTGTTGTCAATGGCCACATTTGGAAATTCAGAATGTGGGCCCAGAGAGATGGCTTAGTGTCATATTTGGATACATGTCAATTTGACAATTGAATGTTTGAGCTCTGGGCACATTTGTGGTGAATTAGTAGTTGAGTTAAGCCCAGAGAAAGTCTGAAGGAAATTGTCTAGCTGATGAGGAAGGTCCAGCCTATGGTGGGTGGGATTAGGCCATGGAATAAATCATGGAGAGTTGGTTGAGACAGTCAGCATCCTTTTGTATACTGGGCCATGCATGCTGGTCTGGCAAGTAAGGATCATCCCTCTCTCAGCTGTTTTGTAGAGATGGTGTGTCCAGTTCCCTCGGCCCTGGTGCTGGTGTCTGCTCTCCTGTCGAGCTGGACTAAGAACTGTAACCAGTAACTGTAAGGAAATAAACCCTTGTTCCCTTAAGCCATTTGATGTTCATTTATCATCAGCCATGCAGGCTGACTGCAACACTTAGAGCTTAAGAATCTGCTTTGTAAGCAGAAGCATCTGAGTTCAGGGTCCATTGTATAAAATGTTGGGTGGAAATTGTGGTGACTTGTACATCTTGCCCTGCCAGGTAGAACCTGAAAACTCCAAAGAAAAGCAACAAAACAATCCAGGATGATTCCATAAGTCTCCCTTGGACCTGCAAACATGCACACACACTCCATTGCATCCAAGATGCTTTCTCCAAAAGATCGAGAAAAAGGAAGTGCTAAGATTAGGTCTTGATTGTGCATGTGGTAGGTGTCCACAAGGGTATCATCCTCTCCTGCTCCCAGCCCTTTTGATTAATGAGCAACAAGAAGCTTATGATGTGTGAATACTTTTCCTGGGAGTCACTCTACATAGCTGTCTAACACCCCTGATTGGAGTTCCTCAACACAACACAGTAAGTATTACACCAAACTCTGATTTGAGGAACCAAGTTTACTGGACTTCCTCCCAGGAGTAGGGGCCATGGCTACTTACAGGAGCAGGGAGGGCCTAGCATGGCTGATGGCTGCCACTTGCCTTCCTAGATGGAATTCACACTCCAACTAAACTTCCCCAACTTTTATACTCTAGAGTCCCTCCCAACCTCACGTGTGAGTGCACAAGGGGGCCATGTACATTCTAGCCCTTCTCAACCCTCTGTCTCTGAGAAACATGAACTGTCAGCAGGTACCATTTTCAGAATCTCAGACAAAATGGCAGCTGCTTGTTCAGAGGACAACACTACACAGCAGCTAAGGGCGTGCACTAGTGTCCATGATCCCTGCATTTGAGAAGCTCAGGCCAGAAGTTTAGGAATTATAGGGTCGGTGTGCTGGCACATGCCCTACAGAAGTTAATTTATATGAAATGCTCTTAGTTCTGGTCTGGTCACCATGTCCACATTCTACCCAGCCAGGTGCTGATCCCTGTGGGGAAAGTGATCCATAGTCTTATTTTTTTGTGACTACCTACTTTAATGGCTCTACAGAGCTCTGTATTTCTAAATTATTTGTTGTCAGCATTGGCATTGAGATTTGGGAGTAACATCCAGTGGTAGAGCACTTGCCTAGTGTGTGTAAGGCCTCAATTCCTAGCACAGACCCTGAAATATGAAAACAAATTTTAAAAGGCTCAACAATGGTTTTGACATGCAGAGTCATAGGCACATGCAGAGACATAGGCACATGATCCTTCTGTCTGAGTTTTACTTTCATTGGATTTAATCATTGCTCTCTAAAAATCAAGACGTCTCAAAGTTATTTTACGTATGTATGATAAAACCATAAAAGAGATGTTAGAAAGACATTCATAGCATAAAAGTGGGTTCTCAAATTATGTGGCATTCTGGAAGTGCAGCTAAATATATTATACCCTTTCTCATGCATGTCTTGCAATTTAGGGCAAATTATTCCAGTGATCATTTAAAAGTGAAATTTCAGAGCCTTTTATTGGGATGAAAAGAGGTTTAAAAAAATGCCACGATTGGGCTTTTCACAACTAGGAGGCTTTGGGCTTTTGTACTGTGTTGATACTGCTCATTTAGTCTGTAACAAGACCTTTACATTTGGAGCAAGTGTGGTTAGCAAAATGAGATAGTCGTGGTTGCAGTGTTATTGTTTGAAATGTGTCCCCACACTCTCATGTATTTTTGAAAGTCAAGGCACCTTTGAGAAATGGAACTTGTTAAAGGAAGGCAGTCACAGGGCATGGGCCTTCAGGTGTATCAGTCCAACCACAACTCCTGGAGAAGTCTGATTATGCAGCTAGTAGTCTTCTGCAGTCTTTTGCAGCTCTCAGATTTCAAGATGTTTGCAATGACTTAGCCTGTCTCCAGTTTCAGTCACCAGTCATGCACCTCCCACCATAAAAGACTATATCTGTTCTCTGGTACCATAAGGTGAATGTGTCTCCCTTTCTCTCTTAAGTTGATTGAATTTTGCTGTTCTTTTATAGCAACAAATATGAATGACCAGTACACATACACACACACACACACACACACACACACACACACATGAAAGAAGACTAAGAAAGGACAAGACAAAGGAGCAAAGGCACTTTGCAAAGACATGAATCTCTCCCTTCTATGTTTTGTTTGTTTATAATATAATTTAAATCATGACGTTTGTTTGAGAAGAGATGGAGAGAGCATGTACATGGAACAGCATTGGTGTAGTGGTCAGAGTACAACTTTATTAATTATTCCTCATCTTCCTCCATTTGGTCTTCTGTAGACTGAAGTCTGGTTGCCTATCCTGATGAGCCATCTCCTTCACCCTTGATTTTTTTTCTAGGTTTTTCACGTGTGGCCCATTCTGGCCTTGAACTCCTCATTCTCTGCTTAAACTTTCTAAGTGCATGTACTATCACACCCACTTTATAACCCTACTGTTTTTGAGGCAATAATTTTTCCAACTTCTGGCTGGTCATCATAGCATGAAGACATTAAAAGATGAACAAATATCTCTCTTCCCACCTATGAGACTGACCTTACCTGATAACTGGTGTTGACTAAAGCTGTCTTTTCTATGATTTGGGTGTCATAGTAAGATACAGGTTTGGACCTGATTATTCATGTTTCTAAATCTCAGTACATTTGTGGAGAAATGAGAGATAAGCCCAGAGCAACCCTGTAGGAGATTGTGTAGTTGATAGAGAAGGCCCAATCCAGGTTTGCTGGAGGTCATCCCTGGACTGGTGGATACGAAGGAGAGAACTTGTTGAGAAAGTTGGCATCCTTCTGTGTACTTGGCCACATGTGCTGGTGGGACATAAGTACTATCCCTCTCTCAATCATTATGTGGTAGGTGTGGGCTCTCCTGTCAAAATGGATAAGGGATTCTACTCCAACTATCATAAATCAAAATAAAAACCTCTTGCTTCTTTAAATTGTACTTCTGTTTCTCATGGAAGGCTCTTGCATAGCCCTTCAGCCTTTGTCTTCTATCTAGGAAGATTTCATGTTGTGGCAGGTAGTGTGCTAAGCACCCCTTTCCACTAGGTGGTGCTCTACAGTGCCTGTTTCACCACACCTCTCTCCTCCCCCTTGGCTGAGGGAAAGTATTTTGGGCATTCCTGCAGATGCTACTTCTGTTCAGTTACTCCCTTTTCATTTCAGACTTGCTCCATGGCCCCTGCACACCCACACTCACACACTAAACAAACAGTTTGCAGAAAGCATGAAATCTCAGAAGAAGCCTCAGAAGGGAAGTAAGTTTGTTGCCCTGATACCCTGATAGTGGAAAGAGAACTGACTTCTGACTGTTGTCCTCTAAAGTATGCCTGTGCACTCTATCATGCACTGTCATGTGACCTTTCACACATTCATTCATTAGAAATTACAGCACAGAAGCAATGACAAGTATTTTTGTTTTCTGTCTTTTAACTTCCCAGTGTGTAAATTGGACTAAATTCTTTCCCACACAACCACCTATTCAAGTTTCTTCTACATAAAATCTATTGTCATTGAGTTCTCTAATGTTCTTCTTCCTTGCATAACTTCTAGAAAGGAAGAGAGATAAAGGGGGAAGTAAGAAGGGAAGAACTGAGAAAGGAAGAAGAGGATTAAGAACTGAGAGGAAGGGCAGGAGGGAAGGAATAAGATGCAGGAATAAGGCAAAGAGGAAGAAATGAGGGAAGAAGAGATAGAAGAAAGAGCAAAAAGGAAAGAGAGAGAGAGAGAGAATGAAAGAAAACAGAAGAAAGGAAGAAAAGAAAGGTAAGAAAGAAAAAAAAACATAAGAAAGTCACAGCTACATGTGGGTGTCAACTTGACAAGTAAAATTTATAGGTCTGGGAATATGAATAAAATGTAGTTCAGTTAATCCCTGATTGTATGATTGATGGGGTAGACCCAGTCTCTGCTAGGTGGGATTAGTTCCTGTGCTGGTGAATCAGAGGGAAGGATCTGGTTAAGGAAGATGACATACTTTAGTGTGTTCAGTCAGACCTGTTGTCTGGCAAGTGGTGTTTGTCATTTTCTTGGCATTGCTGTGAATTGTGTGTGGCTCCTTGTATTCGAAGGAACTCTTATGCCAGACTGGACTAAGAACGGTGGTTGTACAATTGTACACCACAATCCAGGAATGCGTAGGGAATGTATGATCCACATTCTTCAGCTTGATCATTTCTCTCCTCTGACTTCCTGTAGAAAAAAAAATCAAGGGTGCAGCATTCAGCCTGGGGTGCTGCCATCCCAATATCAACTACCCACACTGCCTGGGTTTCCCTCAGGTGAGATGAACTGTTAGAGGCCAGAGTCACTAAAGGGCCAAAAGGAACTCGTAAAACTTGTTTGACATGTGCCCCCGGGATCCAGCTACCAGGACATTCCAGAAGAGCCGTAAAAACTCCCTGGATCCAGATAACAGATATTGCAACTGCAGGACCACCAGGCGCCTGGACCATCATGCGCCTCCACCGATGCTTATCTCTTTTCCCTTGCCCCTCTTCCCCCTCCAGCCTGAGCATATAAGCTGTACCCTAACCCTAAATAAAGGAGACCTTGACAACTCTTTGCTTGGTCTCCCTCTTTCTTTCTCGCCCATTGTTCCCTGCAGGCTCGATCCTCCTCGGACCCACAAATAACTGGTCCTGCTGGACAGGACAATGAACTGTCTCTGTCACAGCATGAGCAGCTCATCCCTCAAGGCCTGCCAGATGTGCTGGTCACGATTCTCCATCATCCCCTTAAGAGGTGGGCAGAGAAAGGGCAAGGCTCATCCTGTGCAGTTGCAGTGTTGGTATGTCTGACAACTAAGGTCTGCTCAAAATAGTGGTGGGAAAAGCTCCATGAACTCCAGAGCAGAGAGGGACAACTTCTTGCTTCTCAGTAGCCTCTATCCTTCTTGTTTCAGGACTGTGGCTTGGGCCTGGATGTCCATTAATAATGATCTTCATAAGGAGCCTGGGAATTTTCTGGAAAGAGCACTTGTTCCGGCTGTCATGACAGAAGCCCTTTTACCCTCCTCCACAGGATCTATCAGAGCAGAGTCACTGCTCAAGCAAAGATGGGGAACTAAGTTTACCTCTTTCCTCTCAGCCACTGGAAGGTCTCAAAGTCATGGTCACTAACTGTCCACAAGAGGATCACTTGTGCAATCATGTGGTCTCCTATTTCACCTTCTCATTCTCAGCACTCGTCTTCTGAGTACAATTCTTCCAGAAGTGGGTAGCCAGGAACTTGAATCCTCATCCTTCAAAGGGGCTCTGATCATGTCTGAAGGCATCAAAGGAAAGCAGAAGACCCATCACTGGTCCAACTCATCATTCTCAGTGCTACTAATTGAAAATGGCTGGTAAAGACAGAATAGAGGAATGAGATTGATTTGATGAACTACATCATCACAAACACTTTGACAAATCATCCTGGGGACAGGAAACAGAATCCTACATCATCTGTGAAAACATGGGCTCCCAGTCTGGGCGTCTGCACACCAGCTCTGTGCCTGCAGTTTATCTCGTGGCCATAAAGTCCCAGGAGGAAACTGAAGAAGAAGTCTAGTTTGTCAGTGTTACCCAGGGCCAGAGCTGTCTGCAAATCTGGGTAGAACACAGAAGCTCTGAGTTCACTCAGATTCAACACAAGAAAAACAAAGGAAACCCCAAACAATGTCTAACAGAGCTGATACAAAAGAAAAGAAAATCACAGAGAAACTTCAAAAAAATAGGCATAAGTCATATTTCTGACGTTGTTAGTTCTCAATTTTTCTTGGTGTGCTTGTGTTAAGGGCATGATTGCAGTGGGCAGGCTGCTTCAGGCTGCTACAGGCTGCCGCTCTGGGTTCCAGAGTATCCAGTGACTGACAGGCTCCAAGACTGAGTCTGTTCCTGAGTGCACTGAAGGTTTCATTGGTGCTCACTGAGCACTGAGGTGCTCACTTCTCCCCTTCTAGTACCAGTGTACAATCAGACAGCAGTATGCCTGAGTGCACTTCTCAAATCCCAATTGCTTTGTGTATGCTTTCCATTTCCTCCCATACCAATAGGTTGAGAGACACATGCTTTCTTGGTGCACCTGCCTTTCTGGCTGTGCCAACATGACTGACCATGTTCATATTTCTGGTGAGTCATTTACACAAGTGCACTGACTCTGCATCCCCAGAGAGAGCACAGGGATGCACTAGCATGCATGGGAGATTGCTCAGTGGGTAATGTGCCTGCTCATAATCCTGGTGACCTGAGTTCATCCCAGAATGCCATGAGTTGGAGGGAGAAAACCAGTTTCTTAAAGTTGTGCTTTGTCCTCTATCACAGTCCCTTGGAATGTATGTACACACCACTTTCTCAACCTCTGTCTCTCAAACACATAAAATAAATTGATTTCACTTTGAGTTCTAATTAAGAACTGAACTTTTAAAGTGGGATAGTGAGTCACCCTTAAAATCCAATCAATGGAAACATGTGGGGGAGGGTCGAGTACCTTGAGTTCTAAGTTAGAGCTCCTGAGTTGCAGACTAAGATTCTCTCTGAAAAAAAACCAACAACAACAACAAACAAACAGAAATATAAAACTGGGTCTGTGAATCCTGCTTACTTGGTAGAGAGCTTGCTTAATACTTAGAAGAGACCCAGAGTTCCATCTCTAGCAGGTCGTCAA
Organism: Typhlomys cinereus; assembly: GCA_023101885.1. Lineage (NCBI taxonomy): Eukaryota > Metazoa > Chordata > Mammalia > Rodentia > Platacanthomyidae > Typhlomys > Typhlomys cinereus. The sequence continues at coordinate 675,028 of JALPQD010000705.1, read as the reverse complement.
AACCTAAATGAAACCAGACTTGTCACCTGATGACTGTAATCCCAGCATTTGGGAGGCAGAGTCCTGAGAGTCAGGTGTTCAAGGTCACCCTCAACTACATTACAGTTATATTTGGCCACATTTGGCCTCAGAAGTTCTTGGGGCTTGAAAAAAATAAGAACTCCTTTGAGTAGCAGTTCTGAGGGAGGTCCCTTGTCTGGCAAACCCCAGGGTTGACAGAACAGGAAAGTAAATTGATCGAAGACTTGAAAACAAACTTTGGTTCACTGAAAACTCTCAAGAAGGTTAATGAGCCTGAGTCACATCTGGCACCAAGAGATCAATTTCCAGAACCTCCATAGTAGAAGGAAAAAAAAAGTCTCACAAGAATTTTCATCTGAGCTCAGTACTTTTCTTCCCAAGCAAGCATGTGCTGCCCTCACTTTCTCTTACATCCAAGAAGAGGAGGCAGAAAATGAAGGGAACAGAATTAAACTAGATTCAAAACACTGATTCTCCAGACTGAGGGCAGCTGTGCTTTCACCCAAGTGACTTTTGTGTTTGCTTTCAATGCTGGGGTTCAGCACAGGCCTTCAGGTGGTTCCCATTGGCTGCATGCAGAGCAGGTCCTTGCACACACAGAAAGGCCATTACCCCTTAGCTACTTCTTCACACAATTTTTAAAACTGTCTTCATAACAGTATGTATTTACTGTCCCTTCTTAATAAACCATGGCAGCCCTCCTTCCTCAGCCTGCCACAGGCTGGATCCCAGGCATGAGCCTCCATGCACTGCTCTGTCATTTAATTCCATCTTTGACATTGTGTCCATCTCAGCTGCTCACACTGGCTTTGACAAGCAGTTGTGGCTGAGGCCCATCTTGAGCTCATGATGCTCTTGCTTCAGTTTCCTGCTGGGCTAGGACTATGCTCATCCCTCAGCTCTGTGCCTTTCTGAATGCAGACAGAACATGTGTTGCACACCATCCATAGGACAATCCAGCCTGAAAGTCCCATGGAAACAGGTGATGGGACTTTCAGGATGAGGACTGAATTCTGGAGTTACAGTGCTGAGCTGGACTCTGGTAGGACAGCTCAGTGAGTGGGATCACTAGCTATGCATGCACAGGAAGAGTCAAGCCCCATCCCGGATCATTCCACCCCCTTAGTGCTTTCCTCTGAGATTTCCCATTTTCAGCCCCCCAGGGCTTGCAGGACAAGAGGGGCCACACTCTTGAGACCCTACTGAAGTGGTTTGGCATGACACTGCTTCTCTGAAGACCTCCATAGATCTTGGTCATGGAGCCAAACCTAGCACCGCCAGGGTCACATAGGTGGCCTGCTCTGGAAGCAGCTGGAGCATTGGACACATTCTCATCCTAGGGGGCAGATCTTTGTGTTGGCTAGCTTGACCGGGTGTGTCCACCCATTCATGGACGTGCTGCTTCCCACACATTTTGAAGAAAGCTGCCTGCTCTGATGAACTACTGCTAGTTTGTATCTTTTACAGTAACTCCAGGCAGCATGTAGCCTCCCCTATGTCAGCTGGCAGAAAGGACACTCTAGTATTTTTACATGGGACTGAGGATCTGAACTCAGGTCCTAACACTTGTGAAACTGCATTTTTACCCCTGAACCATCTCTCCCGCTCCATATTTGCTTGTTTTCAAGCTCAAGAATTCTTAGGCCAAGAAAAATTTCTATTACATACAATCTAGTGTTGGTGAGTAAACCTGGGGACATAGCAAGGAGGATAATAGTGAAAAAACACATGAGTGCTATTGACACAGGTCAACTGGAAAACATCAGGCAGATTTAAAAAAAATCCTGAGATTCCAGATGCACTCACCGTGTACAGGCTGCCTGGACAGTTTCCCAGTGCTCACAGTGTGGACAACTCATGTGGACTGAGGCTCTGTGGGCTCACACCAGGAACTTAGGAAGTCTCATGGACAGACACCTGATCTTGAGCTTTATCAGGGCTTTGTGCCATGTCCATTTGTGACCTCAACCATGACATCTGTCTACATCTGCATGTGGGACCCTGAGACCCTCACTCTAAAATTCACAGAATGGGCCAGTCCAGGCCCACAGTGTAGATATTTGCTCATAGCTGATCAGGCATAGCTATAGTTAGCTATTGCTCATAGCTATTTAAGCATAGCTACTGCTAGCCATTGTCTAAAACTATGCACCTTGCTACTTCCCTCCCTGCCCTGAAACCCCTGGTGATGGGAAAAGGAGCTGTAACCCTTAGTGATGGAAAAACAGGCTGTAACCTCAAGATGACTAGCCCTAGGGAAAACAAGTCTTGCAAGAAAATTCTGTTAATAGCATAATTGCTATCTGGAGCAAATTTCCTGCAGTTAAGCAGGTAGACTGCATCAATCACGGAGGCCTGGACTCTTGCTGACCAACGAGCCCCCCCACCCAAAACCCCTTTATAAACCACTTGCTTCAGTCGCTAGGGGCCGCTTCAGTCTCTCCTGCGTGAGAGGTGGCTGGAGCCTCCCGGCGCTTCATTAAATAAAACCTCATGCTATTGCAGCGAGAAGGGTCTTGGTCTTTCTCTCGGTGGCCTCGTTCCTGACTGAAAGACTGGGGGTCTTTCACTGCAATGAATTTTTTCTTCCTTCTCGCAAATTATTTTGTACTATAGAGTAATGAAAACATGAGGACATAAAGGTGAGTGTTGGACATACTGGGAGAATTTCCAGGGGAAGATGGATGAAGGAATATCAGATTAAAATACCATCTGTACATGTATGAGATTAAAAAGAATAAAAATTAGTTAGAAGAAAAAATGCCTTTTTTCCAAACAAAGAATCTATTTTCTTTTATCTCTTCTTTTCTCTACAACCACCACCTCCTTTGTGTAACAGGGTCACAGGACAGACAGGCCTGCATGAAGGACCCTGGCCCTAAAGAAGAAAGCTTACAGAATGGGCCAGGTACACAGTGTAGATATTTGCTCATAACTGATCAAGCATAGTTATAGTTAGCTATTGCTCACAGCTATTCAAACATAGCTACTGCTAGTCATTGTCTAAAACTATGTACCTTGCTACTCTCCTCCCTGCCCCCCAAACCCCTGATGACGGGGAAAAAGAGCTGTAACCCTTGGTGACAGGAAAACAGGCTGTAACCTTAAGATGACTAGCCTTAGGGAAAAACAAGTTTTGCAAGGCAATTCTGTTAATAACATAATTGTCATCTGGACCAAACTACCTGTGGTTATGCAGGTGGACAGCACCAATTATGATGGGAACCCACCCAAGCTTTTGCTTGTACAGTTCCTTATCAATAAGACCCCTACCCAAAATCCCTTTATAAACCCCTTGCCCTAGTTGCTCGGGGCCGCTTCAGTCTCTCCTGCGTGAGAGGTTGTTGGAGCTGCCCTGCGTGCTAAAATAAAATCCTCTTGCTTGTTGCATCGAGTACAGTCTTGGAGTCTCTCTCGGCGGTCCCGTTCCTGACTGAAAGACTGGGGGTCTTTCATGCAGGACAGATAGGCCTGCAACTAACAATGTACCCAAGTTGGCTTCCAAATTGTGCATCCTCTTTGAGCTTCCAGGCCTTGCCTACAGCATTTGCTTTCTATGAAGTCAAGATTTAGGAAAGCAGCTGGTCAGTGCGCTCTATGTTATAAATGCATTCATCCCTTCACAATTTCATGTGCAAACATGGTGTACTTTCAAAATATTCCCCAACATTGAAGTTACTAACCATAAACATATACCATGGTGGCTGAGGATGTGGCCAGCTGCAGAGTCTGCCCAGCATTCATGGGGGATGGGGATTCATCCTGGAACACACAAAAGTGAGCAACATGGCTTTGTTTATAACCATAACTTCAGGACAGGAGAATCAGAAGTGAAGGGGACCTTCAGCTGTCCGGGCCCAGGAACCAACATGAACCTGAATCTACAAACATGGGAATCTGAAGTGGGAGCGGTAGGAATTAAAAGTTTCAGGCTTGGGTCAGAGGGGGTCTTGGATGTTCCTTATCATCCAAGCCAACTTTATTGTAACATTACAGGGGTTTTATAATCAAGAAACAGGGCTAAATTCAGGAAAACATCAAAGAGGAGCAGAACCAAATTCTTTACAAGATTATGTAAAACATATGCATTTTGGTTAACAAAAAGAAGACAGGAGTGACACCCAATTGCCTTGGAGCAGACATATTGTCAGGTATGCTAAACATGCATGTCACTTTGTTGCCAGAAGAGAATGGACAATGTATGTATGTCCCAAAACAGAGTTACATCATGCGTGTATTAATATCTCACAGGTAAACAGGACAGAACTGTTGGGGGAGGAACAGCCCAGCCAGTTTCTTAGAGAAACAAAAGCTTTCCAAATGACCTGGGAGTTTTCTCAACTTCCAAGGAGGGAGCTCGACCTATCATTGTCTTGCAGACAAGAGGCAAACTCAACCGCCCAAGGGAGGAGTCACTCAATGGCCTGTTCAGTTGCTAATGAGCTCATCCAGAGCTCAGGCTTCTGGGCATAGCAACCCCCACAGTTCCTCCTTGTTTTTATTATTAAAAAAAATAGACCTAGTTTCAATATTAATGAAGCCAAGATTACAAAAGGCAAACGAATCAATTCCCAAATAGCAACAAGTGTCAAGCCAGTCAGATCTTTTTTGGAGTTTTAAAATTACATGTTATTTAAATGAGTCTGAATTCTGTCCCAGATATAAATCCTATCTCAGTACCAATATTGACTTATTTTACTTTTAGGAGAAGCACAATTAACAATAAAACAATAGATACATTTGATGGGGTAAATGCAAGCAAAAGTCAACAAACAATTGTACATTTTTAGGAACCAAAAGTAAAACATGGTGAGTACACAATAGTGATTTTTAAATAGACAATAAAGTCCTTTTGTATATGGTGAGTGGAGTTAAATTTTAAAGTCCAGTTTGTGAAAGATTCTCACAGTCAGTCCAAGCAGGGGTTGAGAATCCATTGTGGGACTTTAAGATAGGCTTCCCTTCCCCCAGCACCTAGCTCTCGGCCAGCGCGCATTCTAAAACTTCCCGCTGGCACCAGCCCAAAGGCGCCAACCTTGTTTACGCGATCTCGGGCGGGACGTGGTTCCGCCCTCCATCCTGGGCGGTACAGGAACTGCCCAGAGACACCGCTATCAGCAAAAGAACATTTGGTGGTCAACTTTATCACCCTATAACTCAACTGCCCAGAGACACTGCTATCAGCAAAAGAACATTTGGTGGTTAACTTTATTGTGTGCCGTGTTCCCATAGAGTTTGCTGTGACTGCTTTCATTATAAAAACCCTACCCGATCTCAGTCGTGGCCGCTCCTTCCTTGCTTGCAAGAGGGACGGTCCTGGCGAGCCAGAATAAATCTTGCCTTTTGCCTCTTGCAGCAACCTCTCAGTCCTCGTGGTTCTTCTCGGGGTCTGGGTGGGTGATAAACAGGGACTTCGGTTCCAACACCATCATAGAAGTAAATATTTTGTGTCCAGGCATTGATCATCTAAGAAAGTCTGATACTTAAGTCTAGAATGTTGAAGAATAGAGCAGCATGAGAATAGCCAAGGGATGCCTGGGGGTCACTGGTTGTTGAGACTCTTGGACTAGTCTGGCTCCTTCAGGTATCAGAGTGTCTAGTTGGCTCCAGGTCAGGATCTGGCTCCTCAAGTTGTTCTGCATCAATGCCAGCTCCTTTTTTCCTGTAGGCTGAGAGCTGTGATCTTGTCAAGGAAGCTCTCCATGATTTTCTATCGGGCAGACTAAATGCTTGGGAATCCACCTGTTGATGGAGAAACACAAAGATACCCGCGACTCCAGCAGAGCTCTGAGTCTGGTTAGAACAGGTGCATGTCAAAGGTGTTCTGCTATTATAAAACCATTTTAACTGTATTTCTTTCTTTCTTTCTTTTTTTTTTTTATAAAATGGAGGAAAGAATTAAATAAGGTGTATCTGAGGAAGTCCTTTCCCCCTCCTTAATTTTTAAAATACCGTTTAATCATGTCATTAGCACATTTAACAATAGTAATTATAATTAATAAAAGAAAAATTTGTCCTATGATAGTATAGGTTACTATCTAGGAGAGGTTTTCAAAAGTATATGATTGATTTTTTCTAAAATCAATCTTAAACAGGAGTGGTCTTGGTGACATTTGATATGTATCTTAGTCCTCTGAGGAATTATAGATAGAGGGACTTTAATGTTTTACTTTTTTGTGTCATAATTAAACTTTATCTTTGAAAGAAATAAAGAATTGGGCTTTTTAGGCAATAGTGTAGACAATAAACATTTATAAATGTATACTTTGAAATCTGAGATATTGTAGCTCTCAATTTACTTATTTACTTTAGCATCAGGTAACCACAAAACTTATATCTTTAAAATATATGAATCTTATAAACACAAAAACATTAAATCAAAGATAAAGAACTTTAAATCTCATTTTGAAATGAAAATTTTAAATAATTTACCCTGCCCCTCTGGAGGCCTATGATGAAATGGGTGATATTATCCCTGAGAGATTTGCCCAACTCTGTTCCCATCTCATGGACACACTGTGTGCCCTAAGGCAACCCAGGAAGGTCTCCTTTGCTATAGATATCTGCTCAGAATGTCACAGTCAGTTCATCTACAGCCTGGGCACCACCCTGTGTCACTGCTGACAATTTGATTGAAGAAGTGACTTCTAGCTCTGGGCCTGGGTCCCACTTGGGACTCAGAGCAGTGTGCTTTAGACATATTAGAAACATTGTCAGGGAGAACTTACTGTAGTGAGACTTGTCTTCACATGACCTGCACAAAGACTTACTTACCAACATACACTATCCAGGAACTCAAGAGAGATAGGAATATCAGTGGAATCTTGGAGACTAAAGCTGGGTTAGTGAAGGGAAATGTCCCTACAGTCATACATCACAGAGTCCTGAGACTCTACAAGAGTAGACAAGCCAAAGGGAAACCTGGTGCCCATACATGGAGATAGTAAACAGTATGGGAGGGAGTTATATGGATTGATGAAGGAAAAGGAAATAGATAGAAGGGGAGGGTGATGGAGGGAAGCAGAGATATGTACTCAATATACTTGTAAAACTTCAAAAAAACAAATTTGAAAATAAAGAAACAATGACAGGAAAATGTAAGTGAGAGGACTTGGTTTAGATGATGTAATGTGGACAGATGATCCCATGGGGAAGAGTGTGTGGATATAAGGAACCATGGGCAGTGTGGCTAGGGTTCTTGTGGAGACAGAAATGACAATTCTGAATCCCCTGATGTCTATTCTTAAAAAAAATCCCCTGCCTCACACTTGTAGACAGAACCTTGCATCTTGGAAGTTTTCCATGGTATGCCTCCTCTAGGTCTCAATTTCATCTGAACTGGGTCTGCTGGGAAGGGAAAGAATCTTCACTGTCTGTTAATGAAGCCCAAGAACTCTTGGCATCAGACTGGATCAATCCTGGCATTCCCTTCAGCACCCTTCCATTTGCTCCCACATGAAAACCACTTCCATCCTACTGGTGTACCTGGTTACTGCTGACAAAAACCTTCATGACCCACATTCCCTTGGTATTTTGGGGGGATGTCTGGGTATTGTGTTCTAGCACTCTTGGCCTTGAAGGTCCATCCTCATCTTGGTGAGGTGAAGTGAGATTGGAGGTCACCGTGAATGTGGACCAGAGCATCCCATGAATGAACTGGGATCCTGGGTGGATAAAGGGAAAGAACAGTAGAGCACAAGTATACATCTCTCTCTATTCCCTACCATGGGAACAATATATGCAGGGTCTTGCCTCTCCCACCACTCTTCCTTATCTGCATAAATTGTACCCTTGCATTGTAAGCCTAATAAAGTCTCTTTTTAGTTGCACCTTGTAATGTGTTGTGTTATAGTACTGAATGAGGTAATATACACACACTCTTTCAATCACACACAAAGACACTCAGACACAGACATACATACATGAAGTATAATTAAGGATGAAAAAAGGATAAGACAATGGAAGAAAGGCAACTGGTCAAAGACATGAACCTTTCTCTTCTTTGTTTTAGTTTTGTTTACAATATAATTTAAATTATGTTGCTTATTTCAGAAGAGATGGAGAGAGCATGTACATGGAACACCACTAGTGCAGAAGTCAGAATACAGCTTTGCAGTTATTCTTCACCTTCCATCATTTGGGCTTCTGTAGATAGCAGTCTGTTTCCAAAGTTTGGGAGCAGGCGCTTTCCCTGCTGAGCCATCTCCCTGGCCCTTGTGTTCTTTCTTATTGTCATGGAGTGCTCAATGGTTCTCCTCCTTGAATAACCTCCAGGAAGGACTGGAGATAAGGAAGGGAAGTAGGGAGGTATGGAAGTGAGAAAAGGAAGGGAAGGAATAAGAACTGGGAAGGAGGGATTAAGAACAGGAGGAAAGAGGAAGGAGACAACTGGTAGAAAAGTGATCCAAAAGGAAAATAAGGAAAGAAGGAAGGGTGGAAGGAAGGAAGGAAGAGAAAGGAAGGAAGGAAGAAGAAGGAAGGAAGAAAAGGAAAGAGAGTTCCCTTCCCAACCCTCCCTTCCCATCCCCTCTCCTCTCTTTCCCTTCCCTTCCCTTTCCACAGAGAGTCTTTTTAAGAATATTTACTTATGGGCTGGAGAGGTGGCTCAGGGGTTAAGCCTCCGCTTTGTAGATGGAAGGTCCTGAGTTCGGATCCTAGATCCCAAGTATAGACGCCAGGCGAAAGCGGGGGCGGCCTGCACTTCTGGTCCTGGTAGGGTGGAGCCTGTGAATCCCAGGGCAGAAGGAGGTGGAGGCGTCCATGCTGATTCACGAATTCGTCCGTGGTTCTACACATACACAGACACACACACACACACACACACGCGCGCGCACATATGCACATGCGCACAGTTGAATAAATGATAATAATAATAATAAAAAAGTTAATATTTAAGAATATTTATTTATTTGAAAAAGAACATAGTGGCCGCAGCCTCAGCTCCAGTGGCAGCAAAGGTCAGTGCTGATGGAAGCTGGCACCTGATGGCGTGAGCTACCCAGCAGGAGGTTGAACCTCCTTTGTTGAAAAAATGGATAAAAATTGCCTAACTGGGGGCTGGAGAGGTGGCTCAAGGATTAAGCCTCGCCTTGAAGGTGGAAGGTCCTGAGTTCAGATCCTAGACCCCACGTATAGACGCTGGGCAGAAGTGGGGCGAGGCCTATGTTTCCAGTCCTGGTAGGGCAGAGCCTGTGAATCCCCGGGCAGAGTAAACAAGGAGGAGGCGGCCCATGGTGGTTCCCTGAGTTCGTCTGTGGTTCTACACACACATACACGCATACACACACATACACGCGCACAATTGAGTAAATAATAATAATAATAATAAAAAAGAAAAAATTGCCTAACTGATTAAGGTATGGAAAATGTTGGACAGTTTAGCTTTCAAAATGGATATTTTGGAGGCCAACATTGTGCGCATAGGGTTGGGCCGGGCCGGGCCGGAGTGCCCCGCAGCCCTGGCTCTGCTTGCCAGAGGACCACCCGCACCCTTGTCAAGTGACTATTAGGAATGGTGGCTTCGTGGGGCTGGTATGTGGGCTACACAGGGGATCCTGTCTACGGTGCTGCCTAAGCAAAGATTCTTGTTTGACCCATGATTACAAGTCAGATCTCTCTGTCACTGCCGTGCTGTATTCTATTGAACGTTTTAAAGTGGAAACCAGGTGCGCCAGACAGTGGCAGAGAGGAGGCGAGACTATTTCTACAGTCAGTGTCTGACCAGCGGACAGCTGAATGATCGATAGCCTCACATGCCATACTGCATGTCAGAACCTGAATTCCATCTGTGCTCACAATGCGGATGGCCTCTCCTGGACTGGAGCTCTGTGTATTCACAAGTGGGATGGTCTCCTGTGGGACTAGGCTCCGTGTGCTCACAATGCATATGGCCTCCCATGGGCTAGGGCACTCTGTGTTCACACTAAGTTCAAACTTAGTCTCATAGATGATGGACACAACTGCTCTTCCTCAGTTTTATCATATATTCTTAACCATTTGGAACTAGGAGCTCAATCATAACTATCTACATCCTCAAAGTGTTTTCTTTTATTGCTTACATATTATTTTATATTGATCAATTTAAAAAATTAGGACATTAGGGGTTGGAGATTTAGCTCAGTGGTAGAGCGCTTGCCTACCAAGCGTGAGGCCCTGGGTTCGGTCCCCACACCCAAAAAAAAAAAAAAATTAGGACATAAAGGCAGAATGTGGACATGCTAGGGAAAATGTCCAAGGGAAGTGGGAGGGAGATAGGAGTAGCTATGATAAAATGCATTATCTGCATGTATGAAATTGTGAAAGGCTGAAAATAAAAAATTAAAAAAAAGGAAAGAGAGAAAAAGTGAAAAACAGAAGATGGAGAGAAAAGGAAAGGCAGAAAGGAAGAAAGAAAGAAAGAAAAAGAAAGAAAGAGAAAGAGAAACAAACAAACAAAGAAAAAAAGTAAGTAAAAGTAAAAATCACAGGTAGATACAGGTGTAACGGTTACTCTTAACTACTGCTGTGAGAGAACACTCAAAGTCAATCAACTTAAGGGAGAAAGGGAGGTTTATTCAGCTTACAGTTCCATAGGGAAGGGACAGTCTCTCAAAGCAGAGGTGGCATGGCTGGCTGGCCAAAGCTGAAGGAGGCTAAGTCACCACAGACATCTTAGAAGCTGAGAGCTGCAGATTGCTTGCGGCAAAGGCAGACTTCTCCTGGAGGTAGGGTGGGAATAATCCACCTCAAGGCTCACCCCTTGTGACTAACTTCCTCCAGCAAGGCTCCATCTCTCAAGGTACCTTGCCAAACACATGAGACTGTGGGGGACACATTTCAAACCATGACAATAGTGTCAACTTGATAAGTCTAATTTGAAGTTCTGGGAACATGAGTTCCCAGAAATAGTTGGGTTAATCCCTGATCAAACCAATAGGAGCTTGTCTGATTGCTGGGAAAGGCTCAATCCCTGGGTGGGTGAGAACTGCTCCTGTGCAGGTGAATACAATGCAGGGAGATGGTTAAGTAAGATGAAATATTTTGCTATGCTTAGCCAGACCTGTTGTCTGGCAAGTGGAATTTGTCTGTCCTTTGAAATTCCTGTGAGTTTAATATGACTCTTGGTAATGGCATGAGCTGTCATGCTAAACTGGATTAAGAACTGTGATTATACAATTGTAATATAGCTAGTTAAGGAAGTTTGCATTGTTTGCTATTTAGCCAGACATACTGTCTTGACAATGGGGTTTGTCCCTCTCTCAGCAGCCCTGTGGATTTGTTGTATGCAGTTCCTTAGATCCTGGACAATGGGACATTCTTTGAAAGCCAAACACATAAGGGCTTTATTTGTTTCAGTTGATTTTAGATGAAAATCTAATTTCCCTCTGAGTATGAAACACATCAGATCATGGAATCCAAGAAATCCAATTATGTGAGACACAGGCTCAAAAGTAACATACACTCTGTGCTAGAAAGAGGTGCTTCAAATTTGGAGCCACTGTCTTTTTCATGGTTACTGTGATGACTTTGGAAGAGCATCACCATTAGACTGGTAAATTGTTCACAATAAATAAAGACAAAATTCAGGTGTATATGAAATTTAAGGTAGGTTTTGTCTAACAGAAACACTATTTCAAAAACCAGAAAAGGAAAGAAAGGAAGATGGCATAGGAGGGAATAAAGAGTTATACAACGTTCCTTCTTCTTTTAACTGACTTTTTAAATTTTGTTCATTTAGTAAAATTTTGAGAGAGATTGGTGGGGGAGAGAGAATATGTCTCAGAAGGCATTGTGTGGAGGAAGAAGGGTGACCTTGGGAATCATCCAGAATGGCTTCTACCACCTTTCTGGAGTTACAAAAGCTGAGATGGAAACTGGTTAAATAGTTTAGTGGGTAGGGATTCCCAGGTGTGGAATTCAAATCACAGGATGGGACAAGCCACCTCCTGGTTCATTCTACCTCCTTATTGATTTGCTCTGAGATTTCCCAGGCTCTGCACTCTAGGGATAGTAAAGCAAGGTGCCACCATTTCCCAGTGGATTTTTACATGGAACAGGGAAAGTGAACTCTGAATCTAGTGTTTTTGAGACAGGATCTTAACCCTTGGGTTTCAAGCCTCAAAGATACTGGTTTTTAAACTCCACCACACTTAGGGAGAAGAGAATTTTCTAATCTACCTAGTCAAGTGATAGTTGATAAATCCGGGGCCTTGGCAAGTTGAATTGTGGTGTTAAACAGATGAGCTCAGCAGACACAGGCCCACTGGGAAACACCGTGAACTCAAGGGACAGAAAACCCAAGGATTCCAGGTGCCCTCACCATGTGCAGGCTCAGTGGGCCAGGGCTCTTTGTGCTCCCAGTATGCACAGCCTCCTGTGGGTGGGGCTTTGTGTGCTCATCCCATGAACTTAGGAAATTTCACAGGAGGTAGACAAACATCTCTTCTTCAGCTTTAACAGGGCTCTTCATCATGCACAACTGGAAGCACAACTGTAACATCTGTCTACATCTTTGAAGCATTTTCTTATTCCTCCCATACTATTTTGTATTGTAGAGTAATTAAAAGCCTGAGGACATACAGACGAGGGTTGAATATGCTGGGGTATTTCTAGGTGAAAATAGAGAAAGAAATGTCATGATTAATGCTTCAGACCAGATAGCAACAACTAGGGACAGATTAGTGGGAGGGAGAAGATTGGTAGTGCCCTAGATTCTCACAATGCTGAGGATATTAGAATGTCTAGCTCTGGTATTGTTTCTATCTGAGAGAATCTGTAATCTCCCATGACTACTTCTAGAAAGCCTAGGCCTGTCTCTGTGGGTATTGTATACAGCATCCCTTATAGAAATCCAGCTGCTGACTCAGGACCTGTGGGGTGAGTTTTGATTGCCTCCTTAACTGACTTGTCAAAGGGGAAGGGAACAGGAAAGCAGTGGGTAATCAGGGGGTGAGGACCTGCACATTCAAAGAGGTATGCTTTAGCCTCTGAAGCTCCATGAAAGAGTAGCAGTCTACTCCTAATTCCCTGTGGATGGAAGAATATTCCAGTATTCTTGTGGTATGAGTGCTGTGAAATGGACCCAGGGGTCAGTATTGAAAATCCTATGTAGAAAACTGCGGTTAGTCTGTAGAGTGTCTACCAACACAGTTCGCACCCAGGATGATAATGGTGAGGTCTCCCCAGGGTGATTCTACCTGGTTATACCTCTCAAGCCTCATGTGTCTAGGGCTATTTTCAGGATGGACAGTGAAAAAAGGAGCCTCCAAGCTGTGGGCTGAGCCAGGTTCACAGTGATACTGGTCAACTTCAGCCAAGAACTGGAGACTTGAGTGAGCAGACTCCAGGAGGCAGTAACCTAAAGATGACCTCAATCCAGTCACATCGACCTTGGCACTTGCATCTCCTGGGTGCACCCAATATCTTCCAACACCACCTTCAACACCACCGAGCTAACATCTTACTCTCTCCCCAGGTGCCTGAAGACCCCCTTGAAGACCCTGTACATCACAATCTGCTGTCTTTCACAGGAAGACATTGATTATCTGTCCCACTCCTTGAATCTGTGGCAGCTCACAAACCTCAACCTGAGTTGTGTGGTCCTATTGCACTCAGATGCTAGGCCCCTGCAGGTGCTCCTGGAGAGAGTTGCGGGCACTCTACAGAGCCTGATATCGCAGGACTGCTGGAAGGAGGACACCCAGCTCAGTGCCATCCTAACAGCTCTGCCCACTGCACCCAGCTCACTGAGGTCAACTTCTATGGGAACAACTTCTCTCTGACTATCCTGAAGACCCTGCTGTCCCATACAGCCCCCCTGAGCCAGCTGGCCCTGGAACTTTACCTTGACCCTCTGGATGAAATCTATGATGTCATCCCAGAGAGATTTGTCCAAATCTGTTCTCATCACATGGACACTTTGTGTGCCCTAAGACAGCCCAGGAAGGTGTTTGCTATAGAGGTCTGCTTGGACTGTAAGAGTCTGTGTGTCTATAGCCTGGGACCACACTGTGTCAGTGCTGGCAACTGTAATGAAAAAGTGACTTTTGGATTTGGGCCTGTAAGTCACACTCAGGGACACAGAGCAGTGGGCTATAGACATGTTGGAAACATTGTCAGAGAGAACTCACTATAGTAAGACTTGTGTTTACCAGACCTGAAGAAAGACTGACGTACTAAGATGCCCCCATACACTGGAGGATTAGCATATATAGTCAAACCTTGGGGACTAGAGCTGCATGAGTGAAGGGAAATGCCCATACAGTGGGGAAGCCCCAAGAGGGGCAATGTGGTACATCACAGAATCCTGAACACCCAGAAGAATAGGCAAACCAGAGGGAATCCTGGTGGCCATACATGGGGACAATCAATAGTGTGGGAGGGAGTTAGATGGATTGATGAAGGAAAAGGGATCAGATAGAAAGGGGCATGATGGAGGGACACAGGGATATGTACTCGATATACTTGTAAAGCTCATAAAAAATTAAAATAAAGAAACATTGACAGGGAAAATGTAACTGAGAAGACTTGGTTTAGCGAATATGATGTGGACAGATGGTCCTATGGGGAAGGTATGTGAACATAAGGAACTGTGGTTCCGTGGGGCCATGCTCCCTATGGAGACAGAATGACAGTTCTGAATTGCCTTATATCTGTTCTGATACAACATGGAAAGACGCAGTTTTCCCCTTCCTCATACTTGTAGACTCATGACAGAATCTGGGATCCTGAAAATTTTCAGTGTTTTGTCTCCACTAAGTCTCAATCAGTTGTCCTGGGTCTGTTGGGAAGGGAAAGAGACTTCACTGTTAATGAAGCCCAAGAACTCTTGGTATCAGAGTGGAGCAATCCTGGCATTCCCTTCAGCATCCTTCTGTTTGTTTCCACATGAACACCTTTTCCATTTTACTGGTGTGCCTGGGCACGCAAAACCTTTGTGACCTGGTGTCCCATGGCACTTATTGGTGTTGTGTGCATATTGGAAAACTTTTTCAACCTCTGTCCTGTGGTACTTATTGGGAATGTCTGGTCTGGGTGTTTCAGTATAGCCCACTCGGCCTTGAGTGTCCATCTGCACTTTATGTGCCTGATTTTCTCATTGTAACAGGACCTAGAGTTTCTAGGAAACATATTTCTGGTCTTGTCCGGGAAATTCTTCGGTGAGGTGAATTGAGATTGGGGTGGGGGGACACCGTGAATGTGGACCACAGCATCCCATGGCTGAGCTCGGATCCTGGGCTGAACAAAGGGAAAGAGCAGCAGAGCACCAGCATCCATCTCTCTCTGCTTGCTACACTAGGAGCAATGTGAGCAGAGTCCTGCCTCTCACTCAGCTCGTCCCTAAGTGCATAAATTATACTCTTGCATTGTAAGCCTAATAAACTCTTTCTGTAGTTGTACCTTGTAATGTGTTCTGTTATGTCCGTCAATGAATACTAAGAAAGACTAAGAAAAAATAAGACTATAGAGGAAAGGCAACTGGGCAAAGATATGAACCTTTCTTTGTTGTAGTTCACCTACATGGTTGCTGATTAAATGGCCATCTTAGTGCTTAAGGGAACAAGAGGTTTATTCTCTTGCTAGAGAGTGTTCACAGTTTCACATCCTGCTTTGCAAGAGAACTCACACCATCGCCAGGGCCAAAGGAACTGGCCACATCATCTTCACAAAGCATCTGAGAGAGGGCCAATCTTTACTTACCAGACCAGCATGTCTGACCAAATATATACAAGTATGCCTTCTTTTTCAAACAGTTCCCTCCATTTTATTCACCTGCCCCAGGACTAGTCCCACCCACCATGAGCTGGGCCTTCGCCATCCACTAGACAATCTACTGTAGGTTTCCTGTGGCTTCACTCAACTACTAATTCTCTACAAAGGTGTCCACAGCTCAGACCCTCAATTGTCAAGTTGACACCTGTACCTAGCTAAGACATTCTTATTTCTCTTTCTTTTGGCTTTGTCTGTAATATAATTTAAATAATGGTGGTTATTTGAGAAGAGATGCAGAAAGCATGCACATGGAACTACACTAGTGTAGAGGTCAGAGTACAACTGCCAATTATTCCTCCCCTTCCACTATTTGTGCTTCAGTAGATAAAATTCTGTTTTCAAGGTTTGGGAACAAGTGCCTTCCCATCTCTCTGACCCATATGTTCTTTTGTGTTGTCATGGAGTGCTCAACTGTTCTCCTATTGCATAACTTCCAGAAAGAAAGGGAGATAAGGAGGGGAATTAGGGAAGTGTGGGAGTGAGAAAAGGAAGGGAAGAAGTAAGAACTGGGAAGGAGAGATTAAGGAATGGGAAGAAAGGAAAGAGGAAGGAGACAACAGGCAAAAAAGAGAGATAAAAGGATAAAAGAAGGTAAGAACAAAGGAAGGAAAGAAGGAAGAAAGGAAGAAGGAAGGAAGGAAGAAGGAAGGAAGAAAGAAAGGAGGAAAGAAGGAAAATAAGTAAAAGTAATAGTCACAGGTAAATATAGGTGGTAACTTGACAAGACTAATTTGAAGCTCTGGGAACATGAGTAAGAAATAGTTGAGTTAATCCCTGATCAAACCAACAGGAGCTCATCTGATTGCTGGGAAAGGCTCAATCCCTGGGTGGGTGAGAACTGTTCCTGTGATGGTGAATACAATGGAGGGAGATGGATAAGTCAGATGAAATATTTTGCTATGCTTATCCAGACCTGTTGTCTGGCAAGTGGAATTTGTCTGTCCTTTGGCATTCCTGTGAGTTTGGTATGATTTCTGCTGTTGACATGAGCCATCATGCTAAACTGGACTAAGAACTGTGATTATACAATTGTAAAAAAGCTACTTAAGGAAGTTGGCATCATTTGGTATATTTAGCCAGACATACTGTCTTGACAATGGGGTTTGTCCTTCTCTCAGCAGCCCTGTGGATTTGGTGTGGGCAGTTCCTTAGATCCTGGACAATGGGATGTTCTTTGAGGACCAAACACATGAGGATTCTATTTGTTTCTGTTGATTTTAGATGAAAATCTCATTTTATTCTGAGTATGAAAGACATCAGATAATGAAATCTAAGCAATCCAGTTATTCAAGACACAGGCTCAAATGTAACACTCTGTGCTAGAATGAGGTGCTTCAAATTTAGAGCCACTATATTTGTCATGGCTACTGTAATGACTTTGGAAGAGAATCACTGTTAGGTCTGCTGAGTGTTTGCAATAAATAAAGGCAAAATCCATGTGTATATGAAATTTAAGGTAGGCTTTGTCTAACAGAAACACTATTTCAAAACCGGAAAAGGAAAGAAAGGAAGATGGCACAAGAGAGAATAAAGAGTTCTCATTCACCATTCATTCTTTTTTTAACTAACTTTTAAAATTTTGTTTATTTAGTAATTTTTGAGAGAGATTGGAGGGGAGAGAGAGTCTGTCTCAGAAGGCATTGTGTGGAGGAAACAGGGTGATCTTTGGAATCATGCAGGAAGTTTTCTACCACCTGTCTGGAGTTACAAAGGCTGAGATGGAAACTGGTTAAATAGTTAAGTGCGTAGGGATCCCCACATGTGGAATTCAAAGCATAGGATGGGAGAAGCCACATCCTTGTTCATTCTACCTCTTTATTTGTATGTTTTGGGATTTCTCAGTCTCTGCACTCTAGGGATAGAAAACAGGCTGACACCATTTCCCAGTGGATTTTAACGTGGAACAGGGGATGTGAACTCTGGGCCTAATGGTTTTAAAGCAGAATCTTAACCCTTGGGTCTCAAGTCTCAAAGATACAGGTTTCTAAACTCCACCACACTTAGGAGAAGAGAATCTTCTAATCTACCTAGTCAAGTGGTGGTTCATAAATTTGGGGGCTTAGCAAGCAGAATCATGATGTTAAACAGATGAGCTCAGCTGACACAGGCCCACTGGAAAACACTGCGAGTTAAAGGGACAGAAAAACCAGGATTCCAGTTGCCCTCATGGTGTGCAGGCTTATAGGGTCAGGGCTCCTTGTGCTCCCAATGTGGACAGCCTTCTGTGGGTGGGGCATTGTGTGTTCACACCATGAACTTGCCAAATTTCACAGGAAGTGGACAAACATCTCTTCTTCAGCTGTACTTGGGCTCTTCATCATGAGCAATTGGAAGCTCAACTGTGACATCTGTCTATATCTGCAATGCATTTTCTTCCTCCTCCCATACTATTTTATATTATAGGATAATTAAAAACCTGAAGACCTAAAGGTAAGGATTGAATATGCTGGGGAATTTCCAGGTGAATATGGAGAAAGAGATGGCATGATTAAAATTCCATCTGTATATGTATGAGATTGAAAAGAATGAAAATCAGAAAAGAAACAATGCATACTTTTTCAATCAAATTATCTATTTCCTTTAATTTCTTCTTTTCTCATGCCCCCCTTCCTCTTTGCCATGAGATCTCACTGCAGAACAAACTGGCCTGTGACTAACTATGCAGACCAAACTTGCTTCCAACCTGAGTGTCCTCTTACCTTGGCCTCCCCTTTAGACTTGAGCATCTAGGCCTCACTACAGAATTTGCTTTTGGGAAATCAGGAGATCTAGCAAAGCAGACAAATCCTCCTCTCTGTATTACAAAACCATTTATTCCTTCACAATTGCACATGTAAGTATAATATGCTTTCACAACATGACAGTGATTAAATGTGAAGTGTACAATGGGGGCTGGGGATGGGGCCCAGCTGCAGTATCATCCCAGCAACTTAGCAGCATTGCCTTGGTTCCCCAGGAAAGAGGAGATATGGTAAAGTGGTTCTGCTAGTAACACCATCAGGGGAAGGTGGAAACAGGATGATCAGAAGTGAAGATGATCTTCAGCTTCTCAGATCTGAGGTCAGCCTGGGACACTTCACATACAGTCTCAGAAAACCAAAGGTGTAAAAAGGGATGAAGAAAACAGAATCTACAGAATATGAGGCATGAGGGTGGAAGCCTGGGAAGGAGGATCCCGGGTTCTCTGGGTTGAAGAAAGAGCTGAAGACAGTCTTACAGTTTGTCACTGGAGAATGTCTCCTGTAGTCCAGAGCAGTCTGAAGTGTACTTACAGCCAGCATTGGCACTGAACTCCTCATCCTCTTGCTTCCACCTCCTCAGTTCTGGGGTCACAGTTGTGGGATACCACTCCCACTCCAAACCTAATTCGATTACACATCTTTATTTTCTTTCTACATCTCCCACTACAAAGTTTTAAAGATTTTTATACACAAAACATCAGAATTCTCTGAATGCCACAGTGGGCTGCTGTGGTCCTGGAAGACTAGACAAGAGCAGGTGGGGAGTACTCAGGGCCAGCCTCAGCTAGGCAGTCAATTCAAGGTCAGGCTTGGTCACATGACCCCTATTTCCAAGAGCCAATGTAGAAAAACACACAGAACAGGAGGGAACTAGAAGGTGGGTGAGTAAGAGGAGAGAAACAGGGAGCTCAGACCCTCTTCAATCCCTGAAGATCCTCTTTGCTTTCTTTGGTTTTATCTTTCACTATGCCTGTGGTCCTCCATGATAGCTGACCGTGACACCTCAAAGCAACCTAACTGAGAAAGAACACCACAAACAGGACATCTGGGTTCCATTTTCTGACCATGACTTTACCATTCATGCCATAAAAGTTCTTCATGTGCATTGTTTTGCCAGGACTCATGATGGGGACCAGCAAAAGGCTTTCTGGCAGTAAGACATGATGTTCATATATTCTATCATTACATATCAATTTCTTTCCCATTGTTAAGGGTTACTCTTAGCGATTGCTGTGAGAGAGCACCCAAAGACAAGCACCATAAGGGAGAAAGGGAGATTGATTCAGCTTATGGTTCCAGAAGGGAGATACAGTCTTTCAAAGCAGGGGCAGCATAACTGGTTGGCCAAAGCTGGAGGTGGGTACATTACTGCAGAATCTTGGAGGCTGAGAGCTGCTAGACTGCTTGCTATCACCTCAAGGCCTCCCCCTTGTGACCACCATCCTCAAGCAAGGCTCTACCTCTCAAGGGGCCATGACCTTGCCAAAACACGAGACTGGGGGACACATTTGACACCATTTGTCTCAACTTTTGCATATGTACTTTTCTTTTTCTATTAATATTTTTGAAAAATATCAAGTGTCTTTGCTTATTTTTGAGAAAGGACCTCATGTAGGACCGGTTGACTAAGAACTTGATACATAGCCAATGATATCCTTGAACTTCTGGACCTCTTGCCTCTACCTCCAGATGCTGGCATAAGACGTGTATTCTGGCTGCCCCCAATTTATATGGGGATGGGTTTACAAATGAATATTTTTTCAAGTGAGCCAATCTCTGCCCATACTAAGCTACATTTGAAGGTCTAGATCATCTTGCACACATATATACACACAGACACACACAATCAATGTCTGATAACACATAATGTGTATCCCTGAAATAGGCCATTAAACCTTCATCCTCACCAACCCAAATCCTCCAGAAGTCCTGGTGTTCATTGCAAAAATTCATCCCTTGCAGTTTCCACCTGAGATCCAGTGTCAGTCTACGTCTCCTTCCTCATCCCAACTGCCAGCTCCTGCACAATCCATTCTCTGCCTCACGTCATTTCTCAGAAATGAGGATCAACATTTAACACTTACTAAGTAAGAAAGACAGGGCTCTTGTCCTGAGCTGCATCTGTAACCCTCTCTGACTTCCCTCCATTCCATTCCCCTTCAGTCTCCCTGGTGCCTCTTCTAGGGTAGATGGAGGAGGCAGTGAGAGACTCACTCTGCTGAGGCTGCATCTGCTCTATGCTGTGCTCAGAACCTGACAATCCTTTCTCATTAGGTCTCAGCCTTGGTGGAGGTTTCTGGAATCTTCCAAGCAGATGCATTGTAAGCCTCTGAAACCTTTTACTCTATTCCATGGCCCTGTTTTCCCTTCTCATACCTTCAATGGCCTCCCTTCCACACTGTCTGGATCCTGCTTCCCTGTAGTGATGGTTGTGTTTCAGCAGCACATCTCCTCCACCCAGCACAGTCTGCAGGGTCTCCAGGCCTCTGGTCTCCATCAGAGCCCCCAGGGGCAGCCAAGGGAAAGGCCAGGCTGGAACTATCATCCTCAGCATTTTAGATTTTCTGCGGGTAAAGGCTTCCTTGAATAGTCCTGGGCAGGGCTCCATGGGAAGGTCCTCCAGGGTAGAGATGGGCCAGGATTCCTCCCTCTCCAGCTTCTGCCTTGAGAGCTGTAGGAGTGTGGGAGGGGCCTGGATGCTCCTCTTGATAGGTCTGCATGAGGAGGATCCTGGGGGGGGGGCAGGAAAAGACATCCTTCAGTCTTAAAGCTTCACCCCAACACAGAAACTATTTCAGGACAGATCAGAGCTCCAGCCATACTGGACTCCTCAGTTTGTACCATTCTGCTCTCCAGTGCTCTCAAAGCAAAAGCATCTCCTTTTTGGCAACATGGGTATCCTGTCCCAATCAGCATGAAAAGCTGGACATCCAATCCGTGATTCCAGCCCTGATCCTCTGAATCTTGTTCCTCTGAGAAGGGGGCACAGGACCCTCAGGGTTCTCACTAGAACCAGTGTGTGTACCCAACCTGCCCACAAATGGCCCTCAATAATTGATCCACTCTGAGGACAACTGAGAATCTGTAAAATGGACATTCTTACTTTCCTTTTCAAAGATTGGTACCTGGGGATGGGATGTCAAATACTGTATTCCACTATTTGACAGAATTAAATAGGATTGCAAAATTATGACAGTGTGGGCCACATATCAAGGCAGTTTCTAGAACCACCTTATGGAGAACTCAAATATTATTAGTAGCTTCCAGAAACAACAGTGGAAGATGATTAGGAGTGTCCAGAGCATCTGAAGAATCACCAGGAGAGCCTGCCTCACCTGCCTGTCACTGGGAGATTTACCATGATGCATCACAATCTTGGGAAGACAGTAGATAATGAGAATAATGAGCATCATCTTTAACTCCTGTGTTTTTGTTGCTTGTAACCTTTCCATTGGCTCAGTCTAGATTAAAGGGCATAAGCCCTGGCCTGAGATCAGCCCTGTGAGGTTTGTGTGAATTGAGAAACTTGTATGTAAATCAAAACCAAATAACAACTACCCCAACCTGTGTACATTATTGTTCCATTGCTTTTTGTTTATTTCAGTTCTATGGCTAAAACTCTAGAACCAGATTATGTTGGACCCAGTTTAACCACTAATTGCCAATTACTGCCATATTCTGATGATTATTACTTGTTGTGTAATGAGTTAAACCAGGTAAGTGACTAGCTTAATTCCTTACACACCTGGATACAATAGTTTATGCCCCTTAAATCAAACCCTCGATTTTAATATATTCAGTTGTTCTTTGTGGAATCTGTTTTCTTAACCTTCTTGTCACTCTTGGCTCTCCTAGTTAAAATCCTTCAAGCCCTGAGTTCTCCCTGGGATCCATCCCCATCGGGCACCTGGATGGGACTCTGTCATATGGATCTGTAACCATCCCATGCTGTTTCTGTTCAGCAGAAAGTAGCAAAGAATGAAGGTGTCACTCCTTATCCTCAATACATGCCTTTCGGGCAACCCCCATATTCAGAACTAAAGCTATGCTGGCTGGCTGTTCACTACCCAAAGGCCAGTCACCACATGAAAAGCCAGCGCTTTTTCACATACCTCATTGGGACAAGGGATAACTCAACTCACCTCTGTCCTTCACTCTCCACACAAGCCCAGGGACTATGAAAACTCTACTCCCCCTTCAGATGCTGAGTCTTCTCCCTTCTAAAAATTAACCATGTCTCCATGTAATCAATGAGGTATTGCATCCATTCTCCATGCCTTAACTTGCTTCAGGCTTTTTATGTTACAGAACAAGGGCCTGACAAATGTTTAATCACGGGATATATTAACTAGCTCTTTTAGGTTTCCCTAGTGTACTGGTTACTCTTTGTGTTGCTGAAAGACAATACCCAAAGTCAAGCCACTTAAATGAGAAAAGGAAAGGAGATTCATTCAGTATATGGTTCTGGAATGGATATACAATCTTTCATGGTGGAAACAGCATGGTTAGAGGCAGAAGCTTGAGTTAGGGTAAGTCATACCATCCAGAAGGCTGAGAGCTACAGGTTTTCAACTGTAAAAACATACTTTTCCGAGTCTGGAGAGGTGGCTCAGGGGTTAAGCCTCTGCTTGCAGGCGAAAGGTCCTGAATTCAGATCCTAGACCCCATGTATAGACCCCGGGCGGGAGTAGGGGCGGCCTGTGTTTCTGGTCCTGGTAGGGCGGAGCCTGTGAATCTGGGGCAGAGTAAACAAGGAGGAGGTGGAGCCGTCCATGGTGGTTCCCGAGTTCGCCCATGGTTCTACACACACACACATGTGTGCACACACACACACACACACATGCACACACATGTACAATTGAATTAATAATAAAAAAAATACCTTTCCTGATGAGACTAATCTACCTCAAGGCCAACCCCCTGGGACTGCCTTCTTTCAGCAAGGCTCCACCTCTCAAAGATACCATGATCTTCCCAGGAACATGATTTTATGAGGGCCACATTTCAAGTCATGACATCTATATATCCCAAGCTAGCCTGGAACTGGACATCCTCATGCCTCAGACTACCAGGGTTCCTTGCTGAGATCAGGCTGTGGCATTTTTACAGTTGGTCTGCATTGTTGCTGACAAATTCCCATCAAATGGCTTTAGAGAAGAAGGAGTTTGTTTCCCTACGACAGTCTGGTTAAATTCTTTGTCCATCTTGACAGGAGAGCATGCACCAACACAAGGGCTGAGGTAACTGGCCACACCTTAACCACATAATGGCTGAGAGATAGACAATTCTTACTTGCCAGACTAGTATGTCTGGTCAAGTGGACAGATGGATGCCAACTCTCTCAACTAGCTCTCTGTGATTTATTCAGGGCCTAATCCCACCCACTATAGGCTGGGTCTTCCCCATCAGCTAGGCAATCTCCTTCAGGTTTGCTCTGGGCTTAACTGAATCATCAAATCTCTACAACAGTGCCCAGAATTCAAACTCTCAACAGTCAAGTTGACACCTCTGCTTAACTATGACACTCCACCCCTTGTCAACTTGACACAAAAACAAAAGCACTTTTAAACTGTAACCTTTCCTTGTCCCCACACATGTTAAAGTTATCTTACAAATATAAATACATTTCATAAACAAATTTAAAATATTCTCATTAAAATTTCAGTTATTAAAATGTTGTATCTAAAAGTCTTTCTTTAAATATGCCAAATAAAATCTTTAAATATTCCAAATGGAATCATTGCAACAATGAGAAAACAATAAGTTAAGACCAAAGTCCAGCAAATTAGTACATCCTATACGTCAATGTCTGTCTTCTGTTGCTCATCATAGTCAAGATGGCTCAAAGATTTCTAGGCATTCCCAGTCCCTGTTTGCAGCTTGAAGTTTTAAAAGCAGAGTTGCTTGAACCGGGCTTAATCTCCACTTGCAACTGTCCTCAGTAGCAGTCCCACGGTTCTGGCATCTCCAACAGTACTCTGGGTTCCTCTGCAGCTATAAGGTTTACTTTCTCTTGCAGGAACTCTATGCCTGCTACTTGGTGCCAAGCTTTTGCCCATCTCCATGAACCGTTCAGTAGTACATCAAAACCAGTATCACCTGAATGACACTGCCAGATTCTGAAGTGAGGTTAAAATGTAGCTTAGTCCACTGGAGCTACAGCTGTATCAACATTAACATGCTGATGCTGGAAAAGCCTCTTTTCTAGACAGCCAAATTTGCAAAGGGAAAGAAACAGCTTTGACTTGGGCTTTTGGCCCCTGAAGGAATCTGGGTTTTCAACCCATGAACTTGCCATATGTTGGTTTTCACATCTTCCACCATCCCAGTGCAAGTCACTAGGTTTTCCTTCATTGATGCTCATTTCAGCTGCCTACCCTTCCTCATGTAAATCCTGAAGGCTGTCACCACAACTCTCCTCTATCAAGAAAACAGTCTATCATCTTCAAACTCGACTTTGCCAAAGTCCTTGTTTCCCTCATCAAAAATTGGGCCCAAACAATCTCTAATTCTCTCAACACTAACATTGGCCCCTAAACTCTGAAGAATGGTATTGGTAATCTACAAAGTGTAAATCTTCAAGAATTTCCAACTTTCTCCAGCAAAATCATTCAAAAGCCACAAAATCCACATAGATTAATCAGCAACACCCCAATTCCTGGGTACCAAATTCTGTTACAGTTCGCCGGCATCGTTGCTGATAAATGACCATCAAATGGCTTAAGGGAACAAAGACTTTATTCTCTTACAATTTCTGGTTACATGTCATAGTCTGACTTGACAGGAGATCACGCACCAATACCAGGGCTGAGGGAATTGGCCACACCATCACCACAAAACTGCTGAGAGATGGACAATCCTTACTTGTCAGACCAGCATGCCTGGCCAAGTGTACAGAAGGATGCCAACTCTCTCAACCAGCTCTCTGTAATTATTCCAGAGAGTTCTTGTATAAATAGCATCCACCCACCATGGGCTGGGCCTTCCCCATCAGCTAGACAATCTCTTGGAGGTTTACTCTGGGCTTAACTCTATTACTAATTCTCCACAAATGTGCTCAGAGGTCAAACCCTCAACTGTCAAGTTGCCTAATTATGACAGCCCTGCATTGAGTAATTCTGTAGTCTATAATATAGGCTTGTAGGGACCAGTATGATAGATCTGTGGGTTAAGCAACCTGCAATCAACAATGGGGAACCTGCTTTAAGCCTCTGAAGCCCAAGTAGGTAACTGAGTCATGTGACTTTTCAAAGTTATTCGCTGACATCTATATGTGTACCATGGCCTCTCCCAACCCTTCTCTGAAAGACTGAATTCTAGGCTGTGCCTTTCCACCACAGACCCATTCTCTAAGTAGCTTTTGATTCCAATGAAGGTGGAGAATGGTGGGGCCTCTGGATGGACCACAAACCTCACATGTCCATCACCATCAATCAGGTCCAACTTTTGGGTACACAGGGACTCCAGAGTAGATGAGTATTTAAATGTCTTATCAAAGAAACCATGCCCAAGAACTTACTTGCTGTGCTATACTAGAGGGAGGGTATAACTCCCTCATGGGGCCCCCATAAAAGGTTAGACAACAAGTATGGAGATAGCAAGAGCCCTAGGGGCCTGACTAGCTGTGTGGGGCAAGGCCCAAATTCACTACTGTCCCTGAGACTTTCTTTGCTGATGAGTGGCCTTGGGTGGTCCCTACCCCATCTGTAGCTTTGAGTCATCTGGCCCTAGTTTCCACAGCTGACCCAACCTCAGCCCTTCATGACTCTCCAAACATCTCTTTGTCTACCATGGATCCCACATTGTTTCCATATGTGTATGAGGTGCATGCATGTGTTACTAAAGGTGACTTGACTTGCATCCTATGTGCCTCAGTTGGCAATAGTAATCAATCTGTGTATTCAGATTGACCAAACAGTGATGAAACCCTGACCTAAGGACTGTCCCCAAGCTACATGTAAAATCAGTTTTACTTAGAAAACTGAACCAGAACACATGCCTTGCAGGTCATGCCCAGCAGCTCCTGTGTCTGTCCCCACCATGTAGGCTGATTGTGTTTCCAGGGTCCAGACTACCAAGCTCCAGAATTATCATCTGGGGCTGCAGGTGTCTGGGGTACATGCCCACATGATGGATACATGATAACTTATCTCCTGAACCTCCATTTTCTCTACAATCTCAGGGTCACACATTGCTTCCTGGGAATGCAAAACCCAGCCCCTGCCCACACCGCTCTCTCTGAACTCAATATCAGATACCTGAGTGCAAACACATACCACACTATTCATACATTACATGGCTTAGAAAGGACCCCTTCCTCTGAAACCTAGAAGAAACCCCTCTCTCTGCCATGTGGGTTTTAATGGTTCATAGAGTCAAGCCATGTGCCCTCCTGTGCAGTTCTAGCTCTAACCAATCTCTTACCCAGGTAGACTATCCACCTCAGTGTCTTCCAGAACCCCTAATCTTTGGCCTTCCACAAATCCTACTGCATGAAGTGACTTTAAGTGATTGAGGGAGTGAAATGATGGCTGAAAAGGGTATGGTACTGGTCTTCTGATTGCTAGATCACAAAAGCTAAGCCGATCAGCCACTTACTACCAATCTAGCACCTTCCCTAAGCTGTCACCTCCTGTCTGTAGCAGTCCCAGGTTGGATTCCACAATAGGATCAGCTTTCTGAATCACATCATAAATCATATCTACAACCTTCACTGCTAAACTCAGAGACATGCCCATGTCCCAGGCCATAGACTCCTCTCTAAATTCAAACCCAACAAAGCTATAAGGCCTAATTGAAAGGAAATTTCTTTGTTCTGAACATGTTCATTAGTCCCCTCTGCCATTTCTCCTGCTGGGGGAGGCCAGTGTTATCAATGTCATTTAGGCACCACTCAAAACCCAAAGATCTGAACCCTGTCAAGGTATCTTTCAGTGAATGCTGTAAAGAACCTGTGTGCTGACTGAGTCTCTACCAACTTCATAATCAGCAATTAGTTTTTGGGCTTTTTGCAGATTGTTGGAGTCAGATCTCCATGTGTGACAAAAAACTGAGATAAGGGTGCAGGTCCAGGCTGTTCCTAGATTCTCTCCACACACATGAGATGGATGGGTTGCTGTTTAGTAGAATATCTTTTCCAGCATGTGGTCTAATTCTTGAGCTCTGGTCAATGAGGAAATGATGTAATAGACTTGAGCAGCCTCTTAAACCCAGAATTTCTCCCTCTTCAGCAGCCCCCTCTGAAATAGGAGCTTAGGTGGGAACCACCACACCTGGGTGAGGTTTGTTCTTAAGTTCACCAAGGATGTGGCGATGAGGTCTCCATTGCAGATAGGAAAATCTCCTCAAAAGAAACAGTTTGTGTTCCCCATGTGCTGCAAGACTTTAGGTGGGTTTGGGTAAGCATCTTTGAGATTTTGGATCTCTAGTCTGGTCTCTGGATAGGTCAACTGCCTGGTACTCATGCTGTGGGTGCAGCCTTCTTAGGTGTAGGGTCCCAGACATATTGCCACCTTTGTCAGGGCTTGAACCAGCTAAGAGTTTTTCCAGCAAGATTCCCTTGCCATACTGGAGTTCAGCTGAAGGCCCACAGTGCGCTGTATCCAGGCCATGTGTAGGAAGAAGCCTTTCAGCAGGAAACAGAAGCAGCAGTTACAGGATAAGTAGGAGGAGAAGCAAGGACTTAAAGATGGGCTTTGCTCCAGTTCCAATAGCCCTGCACCTTCCAAAGGCAAGGAAGGACAGGCACGCAGCCCTCCACAGGATGCTTATATGAAGGAGCAGATGAAATCTAATCTTTTGCTGTCTATCTTTTACAGTATGACCACAGATCTCTTTGTGGAGTGATTTCAAGTGTACCTGTGTGTTAACCCTTTTACACAGCTAGAGCTGATTCAATTTCTTACTTTTATTTTTGAAACATACTATTTGTTTTCTGTTGGTGAGTGTGTGTGGGCATTGTTTGTGCCCATGGAGACCCAAGGAGTAATCCTGGATTTCATGGCTTGGTTTCATGTTCTCCAGGCTCCATTTTCCAGAGCTGAAAGTGCAGGCCACAGTCATTTCTGCCATGCACTTAATCTGGATTTAAACTCGAACATATACAAATGCCCAGAAACCCCACATAGACATGGCTTGCACATACAAGAATGCAGTAACAGTATTAATTTACAACAATATGAGCCAATTTGTGTGTTCTTTCCTTTTAACCTTCTCTTTATACAAGAGAGGTAACTGTCAAGATTATTGGAAGCTCTGCTATCTTGGCTCTTGTGAAAAAGTCACATATAGTCAGGGTCAAATATCTGAGAACCCAAGAAAAATCTGTGTCATTACATAGTCATCTTTATTACTATTACAGACCAAAGACAGACTGTGTCAAAGTATTGTTTAGGATGAAAGATCAGTCAGCAGATATGATGTCCCAGGAAGAGGACTAGGCTGTTATGCTAACTGGGTGTCCCTATCTCAGAGAAGAGCAGCCTGATTCATGGAGGAAATGATGTGAAATGAATCAAAGAAAAAGGAGCCAGGGAAAGGAGTCAGATATATGTGGTAATCAAAAGTCTTCCTGGAGTGCATATCCAGAATATAGAGTTTCTCTAGGGCTTCTGTTGAAAGCATATCTAGGGGGCCTGTGTCGCTGACTTCTACCTCCCCAGAGGTCTGTGCCACCCAGCGATAACCACACCACACGGGGGCTTACTGATTGACATATTCCAGGGTGCAGGTCTCGAGCCAGGACCAGGACTGCATGAAGGGCCATTTCCGCGCATTGCCAGAGCTGAGGGGTGCCGCACAACCAACGGTCACGTACTCAGGGTAGCAGGCCATACTTTGGCTGCAGCTACATCCGGGAGTTCGGCTGCCAACCGGACAGAGTCTCGCAATGCTCTGTCCCTACCGAACTGAGGTCCCGGTTATCGGCCTGGCCCTCCAATACTGTTTTATTCCACATCCCATCATCAGGGCACATATCTGTTTACACATACAATACAGCTGTTTGGCCTCATTTTTGAAAGGAAATATTTTCATTTGTTATGCAGAGACCCACTTATCTTTCTCACAGTTTAGGCTGACACAACGGCCCACTTATCCATCACATACAATTACATACAGTAGCATTCACATTCAGTTGCTTTCATGTTCTTTTACTATTACACATCGGCTTTCTCCTTTATTAGCCTTTCCACATTCATTTCTTCCACACGGAAACATTCCTCATGCTCTCCACATCTGCTATGGTGGTCCATCATACTCCACCTTGAACGACCACCTGCATCTTGTTTTCCTGATCTTGCCAAACATACAGGACCTAGAGTCCCTCAGAAACACTTTTCTGATCTTTTCTGTGAAGTTGTGTGGTGAGGTGAACTAACATGGCAAGGTATATGATTCAAGATTCTCTAGACTTATGGAATTCACAGAAGGAATACAAACAATATGTAAGGTATAACATATATAACATACAACATATAATAGATATCATTAAAATATTCTTGTGGGGTGGGGACACACCCAACAAAGCCTCACACACCTCGCAGCTCTTTCATCCCAAAGTATGGCTCCGAAAGATGTTAGGCAACTGTTTTTAAAGGCAAAAACCACAGACACCTGGCATCTTTTGTTTTTTGATTCCTCATTCTTTGGAGAAGGGTGCTTAGCAGTAAATTCTCAGTTAGGATTGGTCTGTCTGTGGGAATCAAACATCTTCCTGGAGGGCATATCCAGAATGTAGAGTTTCTCTAGGGCCTCCTACCAGACACTTGGCCTGGGAGAGTGATGTCAAAAAAGGGTCTGTGATCCTACTGTTCTCCCATGGAACATCTTGGGTTCTATGTTCTTCATGCATCCAAAACCCACTGTGAGATCTAGGCTTCCTGGCAGAGTGCTAGAGCCTACATGCTCTCTATTCCTCCAGAAGCCACAGGTGTCCCAGCAAGAGGAAGACTAGAGAGTGGGTGAGGACCTTGAACCGACATGCTTCTGAGTATCAGCCATTTCCAGTGAGATGGCTCAGTAGGGAAGGAGCCTGCTCACAAACCTGAAGACCCGAGTTTGGTCTTCAGAAATTGACTCAGTGGAAGGAGAGAACTGACTTCTGACCTCCACCCATTCCCGTGCATTTTTCTCCCATTCTCTCTCTCTCTCCTCTCTCAAATAAATATTGAAAAGTGAAAAAAACTTTCTTTCTCTCTGATCTTCCTCATCTCCCTTCCTCTCTCTTCCGTTCTAATGCTCTCCTACCTGTAGGATAAATCATGGTTCTCTTAGCCACCTGTCCCCCAGCTCTAATAAACTTGTTTTTCTTAAACCTGAAAACAAATTAATTACAAAAAGAGCGTTCCTTCCTCCAGCCTAGATGTCAAGACTCATGGCTCCCAGACTGGCCTGCAACTTGTTATGTAGTTGAGGATGACGGTGCTCAGGTGCTATGAACGGTTGCACCCAGGCCTTCATTCTTGCTCACTTCCCCAACTAAGTTAAGTTGCTGGTGAGGCCCTACTTCTCTTAATTGGTCCTGCTTATTCATGGGATCAAATAAAGAAACCGTGAAAGGGATGGAATTTAGCTCGGTACCAGAGCGCTTGCCTATCTACAAAGCTTTCTGCTTGCTCTCCAGCTTTGGTGATACACAAATACAACCAAACACACACACACACACACACACACACACACACACACACACACACAGACACAACTCCACCTGCAAGGCCTCAGTGCTGATTTCTCATTTTGTTCTGATCAATTCCATGATGTGCTGGGCTTAATCTTGAGAGTAGACACAGTCCAGGTGTTATTCTTCCTTACTGGACTGACTCAGGACGTGTTCTGAGAGACAACTGAGACATATTTTCACATGATAGTTTGTGTTTTCTGTGAGGTCTTCATAAAGCTAATTCTCTCTCTCCCCAAGTCTCTCTCTCTTCTGAGGCTCTCTGTGGTTGGTTCTCTTACCCTATCTCTCATTCCTCAAAGTCTAATCTATCTTTGCTTTGTATTATTTTTTTCTATTGAGACAAGGTCTCCTTCTGTACCCAGTGCAGCCTAGAATTCACAGTCCTCCTGCCTCAGTCTCGCTCAAGCCGTGAAGCCAGGCATTGTCTCTGACAGTATTGAGGCATGGTTTCTCATGGTTTCTACATGTTTTCTCCATGTAGTCCAGATGACCTGGGGCTCATGAGGCTCTATGTACTGGGACTACAGATAGGTGCCGCCTCACCTGCTGTTCAAAGAGCAGAATAATTTTTACTTTCATTCAGATCATCTTCCTCAGCAATGACTTTTTTATTGTTTATTCAACTGTGCATGTGCTTGTGGTGTGTGTGTGTGTGTGTGTGTGTGTGTATGTATGTGTGTGTGTGTGTAGAACCACTGACGAATTTGGGAACCACCATGGACTGCCTCCACCTCCTCCTTGTTTATTCTGCTCCGGGGTTCACAGGCTTTGCACTACCAGGACCAGAAACGCAGGCCACCCCCACTTCTGCCTGGCATTTATACATGGGTGCTAGGATCTGAACTCAGGACCTTCCGCTTGCAGGACAGAGGCTTAACCCCTGAGCCACTTCTCCAGCCCTAACAATGACATTTTTGATATAATTCTGTTTGGGTTTGCAACATCAGGTGTAGATTAAACGCTCAGCCTCACACTCAGAACTATGAAAATCCGCAAAAAGATTAGCAAAATGGTGCCAGTCAATGTATGAGCAAGTCCTTGCTTTCCCCATATCATCTTTTCATCTTCCAAAACTCAATCAGCTAACTTGAACTAAGCCAAAATCCAATCTTATTTAGGAGGTTAGTGATTAGGTGTGTTCAAACAGATATTGGGATGATAGGATTTTGGAAGTAGGTGGATTTATTCCGACTCTGATTTGATTGGATGATGAGAGTTGCAAGGGGTGGGGGAGATACCGGAAGAACCCTGTATAAAAGAAGCTTCCAGCTGCCCTGCAGTGCCCCGTAGCCTCAGAGTGTGGCTTGGATTGCAAGAAGCCAGGAGGCCACAGCGCCTGGCAGACCTCATCCAAATCTAGTAAGTCACCCTCCTGTACACACGGGCAGAGCACCAGTACAACTTCCTTTCCTTCTTCCCTTCAGAGGGATTGCAGAGGGTGCTGCTTTGTCGTTTGGGCTTTTCCGGGTCCTTTCAATTTCTTACGTAAGCAAAAATCTTTTATAGTGCTGGGGATAGAATCCTGCTTTTCCGCACCCGTTAACCAAGCACTCTAAAACTACATTTTAACACTAGTCCATGTATTTATTAGTTTGACTAATTTTCTGAGACAGGGTCTCTTTAGACCAGATTGGCTTCAATTCCAAATCAAAGCAATCCTGCTGTCTCAACTCCCTGAGTGCTGAGATTATAAGTGTGAGTGTAATTTGATTTGAATAAAATTCCAGTGGGGGCTTACTACTACCTGACATTTCTTTACCCTGAGATGATAGATAGTAGAAAGTGTGTTTTTCTTGACTTTGTAAGTCTCATGTTCATTTTCCCTAAAACTTCCTTTCTTCCTTCCCTCTCTCTTTGTAGCTTCTATTCCCTTAAACTTCCTATGGGAGTTGAAGTTATAAACACAACTGGCCAAGGAAGGAGAGGCTTCAGGAACACGGGACTATTCTGGTTGGCTTCGCAGTTTATATCGAATCCAGAGCCATTCTACCACTCGAGTAACTGAAAGCCTACCACGGAGAGACAGGCCTGCTCTTGCGGTAAGTACATCTCCATGGAAGCATTTGACAAAGCAGAGGTCAGGGCCGCTGTGAGATCTGGTGCCACACTAGGCATAAGAACAGAACCCAGAATGTGAGGCAGTGTACCCTGGCCTGAGATGGTCTCTGCCTGAATCCTTCACTGTCTGGCAACTGGATATTGTAGCTTTCGTTGACCTGGAAATCTCCTCTGGGTCCTCCTGATTTCCATGGTGACAGGTGTGTAAGGGCAGGCTGGGCTACGGGCATAAAACTTTTCTTGAGCACTCAGAATGTGCCTAAAGTTACAGGGTCAGGAGTCATGGGATCCCTGCGGTCTCTGAGGGTCACATTTGTACCTAGACTTGCTGCAAAGGGAATGGTGGGTGTAAGACCAGAGTGTTGCCCAAGGATCGCTCAGGAATCAAACCCAGGTAGAGGTAGAGAAATGGTCAAGACTATTGCCTACATATTTTTGTCTCCCTCTCCTGTCGTCCCCGTGCATTTCAGTCCTCCCTCTCCCCTCATTTTATTTATTTGAGGGAGAAACGGTGTGGGGTGAGTGAAAGTCAGCTCTTCTTTCCACTTATTCCTCCAGGCAAGTTCACACTCTGTAGCCCATGATTGACCTTCAATGCACAGGAATCATTTTGCCTCTGCCTCCCAACAGGAGCTATCTGGCAAGCGCTGTCACATTTTTTTTTTCTTGCCCCAAGTCCTCAATCACTGTAGCATTTGGAAACCCAAAACCTTTCTGCCTTCTTAGCTGGCAATTCGGGTTACAGAGCCTCCACCAACCTGGATTTTCCCGATTGCCAGAGGTGTAGAGGTGGGGGTATCTCAGCCTCGGTCTACATATGAGTTCTTTCTTCGTCTTCTCCAGGATCTTTCTGCCCTGAGATCTGCAGGATGACCATGAAGGCCCCACCCACCCTCCAAGAGATCGCCGTGCAAAACCTGCTGAGGGATGAGTCCTTGGCCTTCTCTGCCCTGGAGATTCTGCCCAGGGTACTCTTACCCCCGCTGTTCAAAGAGGCCATCACCAGTGGACACAACAACACTGTGAGGGCAATGGTGGCAGCCTGGCCCTTCACGTGCCTCCCCGTGGGCTCCCTGATGAAGACCCTTGACCTGGAGACCTTGCAGGCTGTGCTGAGTGGAATCGACCTGCTGCTGACCCAGAAGGTTCGCCCCAGGTGAGTTAAGTGCAGCTAATGTGGACAGAATGACGTGGGGCACAGAGCAGAGACAGCTGGAGTGGGGGCAGTTCTCAAAATCATGCCTCAAAGACTTGACAGCGGCAGCCTGAAACACTCCAGTCTTCAAGGCTGAGCGAGCTGGAAAAAGCTGGTGTGAGGACTGCTTGGAACAGACCCAGCCTCAGCAGAATGAGCTGCCCCTGCCTCCTCACATAGGCTTTAGAATGGGACAACCAGGGTCATGTGGACACTGAGGGGAGGCATGGAATCCGAGGTCAGTGATGCATCTCAGCAAAGCTGTCTTCTCTGGCATGGGAGTCTCTGGGAGTCCTCCTCAGCACTGAGCAAGCACGTAGGTGGAAGGGCTGATATTAGAGCCTTAGACCAAAGAGCGACTGACAGGGAATCGTGTCTATCTGTTGATGCATCTGTTTTTGCCCACAGGAGGTGGAAACTACAAGTCGTTGAGTTTGGAAATGTGGATTCCAACTTCTGGAACATATGGGCTCTAGACCAGGATCCAGGCTGCCTGACACAGGTCCCTCCCAGGAAGCCAGGAATGCAGGAATCCTCAGTATGTGGAGAGAAGCAGATCCTGAAGGTGGTAGCTGACTTCCACCTGGAGAGCCACCATCTGGATGAATACCACACACTCTTCTTGCAGTGGGCCCAGCGGAGAAAAGGCTCCGTGCAGCTGTGCTGTAGGAAGCTGCAGGTCTGGGCCCTGCCCATCTCTAAGATTCTTGAGATGCTGAAGGTTTGTGAGCCAGACTCCATCCAGGAGTTGGAACTGAATTCGTGGTGGAAGCTGGGAACACTGACTGGTTTTGCACCTTATCTGGGCCAGATGAGAAATCTCCACAGACTACTTCTGGCCGGCATCTACAACGAAACCGATCCTCTTAAGGATGAGGAGATGGAGGAGAAGTGTGTCCTCCAGTTCATCTCTCAGTTCTCCAAACTCCAGAAGCTCCAGCATCTGCACATGAATGGCATCTACTTCCTCAGGGATCACCTGAAGCAGCTGCTCAGGTAGGGAAATGGGCCGAGGTGATGCTGCAGACCAGGGCAGCAATTGCCAGGGTCAGATTAGTGGGAGGGGGAAGACTGGTAGCGTGCTAGGCTCTGACAATGTTGGAGATGTTAGAATGCCAAGCTCTGGTGTCGTCTCTAACTGGGAGAATCTGTAATCTCCCACGACTACTTTGAGGAAGCACAGAGCTGACCTCTGTGGGTATGTAAAATGCTGCTCTTTTTGAAAGTTAGCTGTGGAGTCAGGTACTATGTGGCAAGGGGAGTTTTGAACTCCTCCTTAACTAGCCTGTCAAAACTATGGGGAAGGCAACAGGAAGAGCAGAGGCTGATCAAGTGGGGAGGCCATGCACATTCAATGAGGTTTGCGTTGGCCTCTGTAGCCCTGTGAAAGATCAGTAGTACATTCCTAATTCTCTGTGGATGGAAGGATATTGCAGTATATCTGTGATGTGAGTGCCAGGAAAGGGACCCTCGGGTCACTTTTGAGGTTTGGGTAGTTGGGAAACCTATTAAGAAAGACTGTGGTTAGTCTGAAGGGTGGTCTACCAACAGCAGTGTTAGCGCCCAGGACGATGACGACCAGGTCTCACCAGGGGCGATTCTTTCTGCTTCTTCCTCTCAGGCCTCATGTGTCCAGAGCAGTTTTCGTGATGGACAGTGAGGAAAGGAGCTGCCAAGCTGTGGGATGGGCCGGTTACGCAGTGATGCTGGCCAAGCTCAGAGTGGAAGTGGATATTTGAGAGGGCAGACTCCAAGAGGCAGCAGCCTTCAGGTGACCTCCATCACAGTCACACTGACCTTGTGCATTTAGGTCTCCTGGGTGCCACCAACACCTTCCAACACCACTCTCACTAGCAAACATCTTGCTCTCTCCCCAGGCACCTGAAGACCCCCTTGAAGACTCTGTCCATCACAGCCTGCTGGCTCTCACAGGCAGATATGCACTATCTTCCCCAATGCCAGAGGCTGTGGCAGCTGACACACCTCAACCTGAGGGGAGTGTTCCTACTCCACTCACATGCTAGGCCCCTGCAGGTGCTCCTGGAGAGAGTTGCGGGCACCCTGAAGAGCCTGGTATTGGAGGACTGCAGGATGGAGGACTCCCAGCTCAGCGCCCTCCTGCCAGCCCTGAGCCGCTGCACCCAGCTCACCGAGGTCAACTTCTATGGGAACAACTTCTCCCTGACTATCCTGAGGACCCTGCTGTCCCAGACGGCCCCCCTGAGCCAGCTGACCCTGGAGCTTTACCCTGCGCCCATGGAGACCTATGAGGAAATGGGCGAGGTCAACCCAGAGAGATTTGCCCAACACTATTCCCATCTCATGGACACGCTGCGTGTCCTAAGGCAGCCCAGGAAGGTCTCCTTTGCCACAGATGTGTGCTCCGAATGTGACTGTCGGTGTTTCTACAGCCTGGGGACCACCCTGTGTAACTGCTGGCAGTTGGAATGAAGAGGTGACTTCTGTCTCCACACCCCTGGCGCCCTGTTGAGTGAAATAGAACACGGGGCTTTAGACATGTTAGAATCGCTGGCAAGAAGAACTCGCTGCAGTGAGACTTGTCCTTATCAGGCATGTGCAAAGACATCAGAGAGTTCTGAACCCCCACAAGTGTAGGCAAGCCCACACAGAAGCCTGGTGCCCATAGATGGCGACATTCTGCAGCTTGGGAACATTGCGTTGGATTGATGAAGGAAAGGGATAGTGATGGAAAGTGGAGGGCTTGAGGGAAGCAGAGATAAGTTACTCAACATACTTGTAAAACTCCAAAAATAAAAGTTTGAAAATAAAGAAACATTGGCATGGAAAATGGAACCGAGAGGACTTTGTTTGGAGGATGTGATGTGGACAGATGATCTTGTGGGGAAGGGTGTATGGATTCGTGGAACCTTGGGCCAGTGGGGTCAGGCTCCCTGTGGAGACAGAATGACAGTTCTGAATCCCCTGATGTCTGTTGTGAGACAACACACAAACAGGGAGTTTCCCCTGCACCACACTTGTAGATTCAGTGTCAGGAGCTGGGATCCTGGAAGTTTCCCATTGTGTGCCTCCACTGGATGTCAAAGGCAGCTGTCCTGGGTCTGTTGGGAAGGGAACGAACCTTCACTGTCTGTTAATGAAGCCCATGAACCCTTGGCATTGTGCTGGAACAACCCTGGCATCGCCTTCAGCGTCCTTCCATTCACTCTCACATGAACCCCTCTTCCGTTCTACTGATATGCCTGGAAACTCAGAACAATTTTCATGAGCCACTGTCCCATGGCGCTTGTTGAGGGACATCTGGTGCCGCAAGCACAGCTGGGGGGCCTGTGCCGCTGACTTCTACCTCCCTGGAGGTCTATGCCACGCAGGGATAACCACACCACATGGGGGCTCACTGATTGACATATTCCAGGTCACAGGTCTTGAGCCGGCACCAGGGGTACAGGAAGGGCCATTTCCGTGCATTGCCAGAGCTGAGGGGTGCCCCACATCAACGGTCACGTTCTCAGGGTAGCAGGGTGTACTTTGGCTGGAGCTGCATCAGGGAGTTCGGCTGCCAACCGGACAGAGTCTCGCAATGCTCTGTCCCTACCAAACTGAGGTCCCGGTTATCGGCCTGGCCCTCAATACTGTTTTATTCCACATCACATCATCGGGGTACATGTCTGTTTACACTGACAATACAGTTGTTTGACCTCATTTTGATATTACACATTTTCATTTATTATGCAGAGACCCACTTATCTATCTCACAGTTTAGGCTGACACAACGGCCCACTTATCCATCACACCAAATTACATACAGAGTCTTTCACATTCAGTTGCTTTCACATTCTTTTACTATTACACACAGGCTTTCTCATTTACTAGTTTTTCCACATTCATTTCTTCCTCATGGAAACTTTCCTCATGCTCTCCACATCTGCTATGGCGGTCCATCATACTCCACCTTGAAGGACCACCTGCATCTTGTTTTCCTGATCTTGCCAAACATACAGGACCTAGAGTCCCTCAGAAACAGTTTTCTGGCTTTTCTGTGAAGTTG
Organism: Typhlomys cinereus; assembly: GCA_023101885.1. NCBI lineage: Eukaryota > Metazoa > Chordata > Mammalia > Rodentia > Platacanthomyidae > Typhlomys > Typhlomys cinereus. Next base: position 636,557 of record JALPQD010000705.1, on the reverse strand, counting down.
TTTGGTGAGGTGAACTGACATAGCAAGGTATATGATTCAAGATTCTCTAGACTCACGGAATTCACAGAAGGAATACAAACAATATGTAAGGTATAACATATATAACATACAACATATAATAGATATCATTGAAATACTGTTGTGGGGTCCGGACACACCCAACGAAGACTCACCACACAGAAACAGGAAGCTTTACTACAGTAACGGATGCATTGGGGCTACACCTCACAGCTCTTTCATCTCGAATGTAGCTCCAAAAGATATTAAGCAACAGTTTTTAAAGGCAAAAACCACAGACACCTGGCATCTTTTTGTTTTTTGATTCCTCGTTCCTTGAAGAAGGGTGCTTAGCAGTCCATTCTCAGTTAGGGTTGGTCTGTCTGTGGGAATCAAACCTCTTCCTGGAGGGCATATCCAGAATACAGAGTTTCTCTAGGGCCTCCTACCAGACACTTGGCCTGGGACAGTAATATCAACAAAGGGTCTGTGATCCTACTGTTCTCCCATGGAACATCTTGGGGTTCTATGTTCTTCATTCATCCAAAACCCACTGTGAGATCCAGGCTTCCTGGCAGAGTGCTAGAGCCTACATGTTCTCTTTTCCTCCAGAAACCACAGGTCTCCCAGCACAAGGAAGACTAGAGAGTGGGTGAGGAGCTTGAACCAACATGCTTCTAAACATCAGCCGTTTCCAGTGAGATGGCTCAGTAGGGAAGGTTCCTGCTCACAAATCTGGAGACCTGAATTTGGTCTTCAGAAATTGACTCAGTAGAAGGAGAGAACTGACTGCTGACCTCCACCATTCCCATGCATTTTTTGCCCATTCACTCTTTCTCTCCACTCTCAAATAAATAAATATTGAAAAGAGAAAAAAAAAAACCTTTCTTTCTCTCTGATCTTCTTCATCTCCCTTCCTCTCTCTTCCGTTCTAATGCTCTCCTACCTGTAGGATAAATTGTGGTTCTCTTGGCCACCAGGCCCTCAGCTCTAATAAACTTGTTTTTCTTAAATCTGAAAATAAATTTATTAAAAAAAGAGCATCCCTTCCTCCAGCCTAGATGTCAAGACTCATGACTCCCAGACTGGCCTGAAACTTGTTATGTAGCTGAGGATGACGGTGCTCAGGTGCTATGAGAGGTCGCACCCAGGCCTTCATTCCTGCTCACTTCTCCAACTAAGTTAAGTTGCTGGTGAGGTCCTACTTGTCTTAATTTGTCCTGCTTACTCACGGGATCAAATAAAGAAAACTTTGGGCGGGAAGGAATTTAGCTCAATAATCTAGCACTTGCCTATTGTACAAGGCTTTGATCTCCAGCTCTGGTGATACACAACTAAAACCAAACACACACACAAACATCTTCAGCTTCGGTGATCCACAAATAAACCAAAACATACTCACTCTCTCTCTCTCTCTCTCTCTCTCTCTCTCTCTCACACACACACACACACACACACACACACACTCTCTCTCACACACAGACACACAATCCCACATCCAAACAGAGACACACTCAACTCCATGATGGGTTGGCCTTCATCTTGAGAGTAGATGCAGTCTTGGTGTTGTCATTCTTCCTTACTGGACTGACTCAGGATGTGTTCTGAGAGACAATTGTGACACATTTTCACATGATATTTTGTGTTTTCTGTGAGATCATCATAGAAATAATTCTCTCTTTCCCCAAGTCTCTCTCTCATCTCAGGCTATCTGTTGTCCTCTTACCCTATTTCTCATTCCTCAATGTGTAATCTCTGTTTGCTTTGTATTTTTTTCTTTTTTTTTTACTTCTATTTTTTTTTATTTCAGCTCATACAAACTTATTAGGTACACCAGTTCCCTCCCTTCCTCCTCCTCCCCCCGTACCCCTTGCACCCCCTCCCCACCCCTCTCCCTCCCCATCCCCCAGTGTCTCCCGCCCCAATTCCCAGAGAGTCCTTTCTTGTGCATGTCTGATTTTCCTCTGGGCCCTCCTCTCCAATGACGTACAAGGACCCAGTGGCCTTTCCCTGAACCCTTTCCCATGTTCCCCTTAGGTATAGGAACACTGCTGTGGCTGCCAATCCTTTACCTCCAAGGCTCTTGGTGCCTTTAGCAGATGCTAGACTTTGTGAGGTCTACAGTGGGTTGGACAATGCGCAGGGCATGCAAAGTCCAATTATGATTGCTTCAGCCCTAACTAGTATAGAGTATCTTATATATCATTGCTCCTCCCATCCTTTTGCTCTTACACTCTTACCGCCCCCTCTTCTGCAAATTTCCCTGAGCTTCAAGATGGGGAGAGACTAAGCTGGCCTAGTTCTATGTGGTTGATATAGAGTCTCTGAAGTTCTGGATTGTGGTTTGTTGATTTTCTTTTGCAGTTTTGCTGCTCCTGCAATGCCCTTCACTCCATCCTGGTGGGCATTGTATGTTACCCCCTGGCCAGAGACAAAAAGCTGTTAGAGTCTTGTGATGAAAGCACATTCAAAGGTAGATGTAATAAAAGTGGGAAACCATACTAAGGGCGGGGTCTATCACCCATTTGCAAAAGGGTTACTTTTTATCTGCCAGACTATATGCCCTCCTCTTCTGGTGAGATCACACCCCCTCAGTAGTAAATGATCAGGAACAAAAGTCTGTGAACTTAATCATATGTCTCATTACTTATTTGGGTCCTTGGTGGAGGCCTATTTTCCCTACTGTAACATGATCCCTTCTCTCCTTGTTTCTGGTGTGGCCCTCCTACCCCATCCCTCCTGTTCATAATCCTTGCAATTACTGTCTCTAGGTGGGCTGGGTGGGTTTGGTACTAGGAGGCACCTATTAGGGAGTACATACGGCGCTTAATTTTCTGGGTCTGGGATACTTCACTTAATATAATTGTTTCTAATGACATCCATTTCCTGGCAAATTCCAGTAATTCATCATTTTTGATGGCTGAGTAGTACTCCATTGTATAGATGTACCACCTTTTCCTTATCCACTCGTCAACTGTTGGACATTTGGGTTGATTCCATGACTTTGCTATTGTAAACAGTGCTGCTATGAACATGGTCGTGCTTGTGCTATTGAGGTGAACCTCTGCTGTATGGGGGGTTATTCCCAAAAGTGGAATAGCAGGGTCATATGGCATTTCAATCTTTAATTTCTTTAAGAATGTCCAGACGGCTCGCCAGAGTGGCTGTATGAGCCTGCATTCCCACCAGCAATGTAGGAGAGTTCCCCTCTCTCCACATCCTCTCCAACATTTGTTGTTGTTTGTATTGTGGATTTTTGCCATCCTGACCGGGGTGAGATGATATCTCAGGGAAGTTTTGATTTGCATTTCCCTGATGGCGAAGGAAGTGGAGCATTTTTTAAGATAATTGTTAGACATTTTAATTTCATCCCTGGTAAAGTTTCTTTGAAGTTCCAGGGCCCATTTTTTAATTGGGCCATTGGTTTCCTTGGTGTTTAGTTTTCTAAGTTCTTTGTGATCTCTGGACAGCAGAGTTCTATCAGATGTGTGGTTAGTGAAGATTTTCTCCCACTCTGTGGGTTGCCTTTGAGCTCGTATTACAATCTCTTTATCTGAACAGAAGCTCTTTAATTTCACAAGATCCCAACTGTTGAGAGTTGGTAGCAGTGACTGTGCCATTGGATGTCTGTTTAGGAAGTGTTGGCCTAGCCCAATCAGCTCGAGGGAATTCCCTATCCTTTCAACTATGGTTTTTATAATCTCTGGCCTGATATCAAGGTCCTTGATCCATTTGGAATTAAGTCTTGTACATGGTGACAAGTACGGGTCCAGCTTTAATTTTCTGCATGTGGAGATCCAGTTTTGCCAGCACCATTTGTTAAAGATGCTGTTCTTTTTCCATTGGATTCTTTGGACCCCTTTGTCAAAGACCAAATGGCTGTAACTTTGTGGGCTTATATCTGGGTCTTCAATCCTTATCCATTGATCTGTGTGTCTATTTTGGAGCCAGTACCAGGCTGTCTTTATAACTATGGATTTGTAGTATAGACTAAGGTTTGGTATGGCAATACCTCCAGCTGTGTTTTTGTTGCTCAGGATTGTTTTTGCTATCCTGGGTCTTTTGTGCCTCCATATGAACTTTGAGATTGTTTGGTCAACTTCTTTGAAGAATTGCTTTGGGATTTTGATTGGTATAGCATTGAATCTGTATATTGCCTTTGGTAGGATGGTCATTTTTACGATGTTGATTCTGCCAATCCAGGAACAAGGGAGGTCTTTCCAGCTTCTGGTGTCTTCTGTTATTTCTTTCTTTTGGGTTTTAAAGTTTTCATTGTACAGGTCTATTACCTCCTTAGTTAGGTTTATACCAAGGTATTTCATATTTTTAGGGGCTATAGTAAATGGGATTGTTTCTCTCAAGGCTTTTTCACTTCTTTCATTCTGGGCATATAGGAAGGCCTCTGATTTTTGCACATTTATTTTGTATCCTGCCACCCTGCTGAACTTCTCAATTAATTCCAGGAGCTTCCTGGTGGAGTTTTTGGGATCACTCAGGTATAAGATCATGTCATCTGCAAATAGGGATAGCTTGACTTCTTCCTTGCCGATTTGAATCCCTCTTATGTCCCTTTCTTGTCTTATGGCTTCAGCTAAGACTTCAAGTACAATATTGAATAGAAGTGGTGAGAGTGGACAGCCTTGTCTAGTTCCTGATCGAAGTGGGAATGCTTCCAATTGTTCCCCATTGAGCATAATCTTTGCTGTGAGCTTGTTGTATATAGCTTTTATTATATTGATAAAGGTTCCTTCCATTCCCACTGTCTCTAGCATTTTGATCATAAAAGGCTCTTGGATCTTGTCAAAAGCTTTTTCTGCATCTATCGAGAGTATCATGTGGTCTTGGACTTTGGATTGGTTTACATGATGAATTACATTTATTGATTTGCGTATGTTGAACCAACCTTGTGTGCCGGGGATGAAGCCTACTTGGTCCCCATGAATGATCTTTTTAATATGTTTTTGAATCCGATTTGCTAAGACTTTTTTGAGAATCTTTGCGTCTGTGTTCAGCAGGGAGATCGGCCTATAGTTTTCTTTTTTAAGTGAATCTTTATTAGGTTTTGGGATTAAAACGATATTAGCTTCATAGAAGGAATTTGGTAATGTTCCTTCCTTTGCTATTTGATGAAACAGTTTAAGGAGTATTGGTGTTATTAACTCCTTAAATGTCTGGTAGAACTCTGTGCTGAATCCATCTGGTCCAGGACATTTTTTGGTGGGAAGATTCGCGATTACTTCCTCAATTTCCTTATATGTTATAGGACTATTTAAATAATTCACAACTTCCTGATTCAATTTAGGTTAGTTGTGTTTACTTAGGAATTCATCCATCTCTTTTGTGTTGTCAAACTTCACAGAGTATACGTTTTTGAAATATGATGTTATAATTCTCTGGATTTCTTGGGTATCAGTAGTGATAACTCCATGTTCATTTCTAATTTTGTTAATTTGGGTTTTCTCTCTCTTGCTTTTGGTTAGTTTAGCTAGTGGTGTATCAATCTTGTTGATTTTTTCAAAGAACCAGCTTTTTGACTGGTTGATTTTTTCTATCCTTTTCTTAATCTCGATTTCAGATATTTCTCCCCTTATTTTGCTAATCTCCTCTCTTCTACTACTTTTGGGATCAGATTGCTCTTGTTTCTCTAAAGCTTTAAGCTGCATTGTTAAGTTGTTTATTTCTGATGTTTCCATTTTTTTTGACGTGGGCATTAAGAGCTATGAACTTACCTCTTAGAACAGCTTTCATTGTGTCCCAGAGATTTTGGTAAGTTGTATTTTCATTATCATTCACTTTCAGGAAATCTTGAATTTCCTTTTTAATTTCTTCCTGAATTCAGTTCTCATTCAGCATCATAGTGTTAAGTTTCCAGGAGTTAGTGTATTTTCTCTTGTTTGATGTGCTGTGGATGTCAAGCTTTAGGCCATGGTGGTCTGATAGGGTACAGGTTAGAATTTCAACTTTCTTGTATATGTGTAGATTCATTTTGTGGCCCAATATGTGATCTATTTTGGAGAAAGTTCCGTGTGCTGCTGAGAAAAATGTGTATTCTTTGGTGCGTGGGTGAAAAGTTCGATAGAGATCTGTAAGGTCCATTTCTTTCAAGGTTTGATTAAGTTCCAACGTGTCTCTGTTAAGCTTTTGACCTGTTGATCTATCCCATGTTGAGAGGGCGGTGTTGAAGTCCCCAAGAATTATCGTTTGGGGGTTGATTTCTTGCTTTAGACGCTGTAGGGTTTTCTTAATGAATGTGGAGGGGCCCGTATTGGGTGCATATATGTTCAGTATTGTGAAGTCTTCCTGGTTTATTGTACCTGTGACTAAAATGTAGTATCCATCCGTGTCTCTTATAATTTTCTTTGGTTTGAAGTCCACTTTGTCTGATAGCATAATGGCTACCCCTGCCTGTTTTCTGCTTCCATTTGCTTGTAGAATTGTTGACCAGCCTTTTATTTTTAGAGCGTGCCTATCTTTTGTGGTGAGATGGGTTTCCTGCAGGCAGCAGATTGATGGATTGTGATTTTTAATCCAAGTTTGTAATCTGTGTCTCTTGATCGGTGAATTAAGTCCATTAACATTTAGTGTTATAATGGAGAAACTATTAATTCCAGACATTTATTATGTTTAGTAGCTTTTATAAGTATATTGCTTCGCTTTTAATGGTGTTATATTTGCCTTCTGTTCTCCTGGATATGCCTGTTTTTTTCTTCACGCTTGAGTCTCATTTCTAGCATTTTTTGAAGGCCTGCTTTGGTGGACGTGTATCCCTTCAAGTTGTCTTTGTGCTGGAAAATTTTTCTTTCTCCCTCCATCATGACAGATAGTTTTGCAGGGTAAATCAGCCTGGGTTGACATTTTTGCTCATTCAATACTTGAAGTATGTCTCTCCAAGCTCTTCTTGCTTTTACTGTTTCGACTGAGAAGTCATTTGTTATTTTAATAGGTTTACCTTTAAAAGTGACTTGTTTTTTCTCCCTTGAAGCTCTCAGCACCAGTTCTTCATCTTGAATGTGGAGTGTTTTAACTATTATTTGCCGCGGCGTGCTTCTATTTTGGTCGTATCTGTTTGGGGTGCAGAATGCCTCTTGTATATGGATGGGCCTCTCTTTTTTTAGATGAGGAAAGTTTTCCTTGATGATCGTTTGAAAAATTTCCTCAGGGGTGGTATTTTGAGATTCTTGCTCTGGTATTCCATGAATACGCATGTTAGGCTTCTTCAGGGTGTCCCATATCTCTTGGATATTTCTCTCAAGTATCTTTTTGGCTTTAACAACCTCTTCCATTGAGCTGGTTAGTACTCCCACTTTATCTTCAAGGTCTGAAATTCTGTTTTCTGCTTCGTTAGTTCTGTTGATAAGACTCTCTGTGGCGTTCTGGGTTGAAGATAACTTGTCTTTTAGCTCAGTTTTATACTCTGCTTGAGTTTGTTTTAACTGCTCTATGCCACTTTTTGTTTCTTGCACTGTTTTTCTCAACTCCTCCAGATGTCTGTTGTGTTCCTCTTCAAAGCAATTGATTCTATTATGTAATTCCTCCCGGATTTCCTCTTTCATAGTATTGAACATGGTAATGATCATATTTTGAAAGTCGTTATCCTGGGTGAGGCTTTCTTGGCCTTTTTCCGTGGGTTTGTTCTTGTTGGAGTCTAACATTATGGGATTAATTTCTTCAGTGGGAAATTTGTTTACTTTAGTGTTGCTTCTCATGGACTTGCACTTTGACTTTGGCATTGTCATTTTAACTCTTAAGATCTCTCAATTTCACTAAACTGAATTATTTGGCCTGGGGTCCTGGTGGGCAGACGCGGGCGGAGACTTACCTAGGGCGCGGGGTCAGGCCTGGCTGGACCGCGGGCGAGCCTCCCGACTGGCGGAGCAAGGTGGGGTGTAAAGGGAGGATGGGGGCATTGGCGTGGAGCTATTTAACCCGAGGGCAGCTGGAGCGGGGCCGGGCGCAGGGGGAGGTCCTCCTCGTCCCTCGGCCCCCGCGTGCGGCTCCGGCTGGATGGTGGGAGTCGGAGCCCGGTCCCTGTGGGCTGACCTGGGGTCCTGGTGGGCGGGGCCCGAACGGGGACTTACCCAGGGCGCGGGGTAAGGCCCGGCTGGACCGCGCGTGCTCGCGTCCTGACCGGCAGAGCGGGGTGGTGTGTAAAGGGGTCCATCACTATTTTGATGATGAACAGTGGGGAAAGTAGATGCTAGGCTGTGGGATGAGCTAGTCTCAGTGTTGCTGGTCAACCTCAGCCTAGAAGTGAGCAGACTCCAAGAGGCAAATAGACCTTGGGCAATTGGGTCTCCTGAGTGCCACTAACTCCCTCCAACACCATTTTCAAGAGCTAACATCTTGCTCTTTCTGCAGGTGCCTGAAGACTCCCTTGAAGACCCTGTCTATCACAGTATGTTGCCTTTCACAGGCAGTCATGAATTACCTGCCCCTCTGCCAGAGACTGAGACAGCTCAGACACTTGTCAGCTCCTGGAGAGGGTTGCAGGCACCCTGCAGAGCCTGGTATTGGAAGACTGCAGGATGGAGGACTCCCAGCTCAGCACCCTTTGGCCAGCCCTGAGCCGCTGCTCCCAGCTCATTGAACTCAATTTCTATGGGAACAACTTCTCCCTGCATGTCCTAAAGGATCTGCTCTGCCACACTGCCACCCAAAGCCAGCTGACCCTGGAGCTTTACTTTGCCCCTCTTGGGACCTATGAGGAAATGGGCGATGTTATCCCTGAGCGATTTGCCCAACTCTGCTCCCATCTCATGGACACACTGTGTGCCCTAAAGCAACCCAGGAATGTCTCCTTTGCTACAGATATCTGCTTGGAATGTCACAATCAGTGCCTCTACAACGTAGGCAGCACCCTGTGTCACAGGTGGCAATTTGATTGAAGAAGTGACTTCTAGCTCTGAGCCTGGGTCCCACCTGGATCACAGGGCAGTGGGCTTTACACATATTAGAAACATTGTCAGAGAGAACTTATTGTAGTGAGACTTGTCTTTAGCACACCTGTACAAAGACTTACCTACCAACATACACTATCCAGGAACTCAAGAGAGATAGGAATATACAGTGCAATCTTGGAGACTAGAGCTGGGTTACTGAAGTGAAATGTCCCTTCAGTCATATATCACAGAGTCCTGAGCCTCCACATGGGTAGACAAGCTAGAGGGAAACCTGGCACCCATACATGGGGACTGTCAATAGTATGGGAGGGAGTCATATGGATTGATGAAGGAAAAGGAAACAGATAGAAGGAGAGGGGTGATGGAGGGCACCAAGGATATGTACTCAATATACTTGTAAAACTTCAAAAACAATAAATTCAAAAATAAAGAAACAATGGCAGGGAAAATGTAAGTGAGAGGACTTGGTTTAGAAGATGTATTGTGGACAGATGGTCCCATGGGGATGGGTATGTGTATATAACAAACCATGGGCAGCATGGCCAGGGTCCTTATGGAGACAGAACAACAATTCTGAATCCCCTGATGTCTATTCTTAAACAAAATCCCCTGCCTCACACTTGTAGACCATGGACAGAACATTGCATCTTAGAAGTTTTCCATGGTATGCCTCTAGGTCTCTACTTCATCTGAACTGGGTCTGTTGGGAAGGGAAAGAATCTTCACTGTTTGTTAATGAAGGCCAAGAACTCTTGGCATTAGACTGGATTAATCCTAGCATTCCCTTCAGCATCCTTCCATTTGCTCCCACATGAAACCACTTTCATCCTACTGGTGTGCCTGGACACACAAAAACCTTCATGACCCACATTCACTTGGCATTTTTGAGGGATGTCTGGGTATTGTGTTCCAGCACTCTTGGCCTTGAAGGTCCATCTGCATCTTGGTGAGGTGAAGTGAGATGGGAGGGTCACCGTGAATGTGAGCATCCCATGAATGATCTGAGATCCTGGATGAATAAAGGGAAAGAGCAGCAGAGCACAAGCATCCATCTCTCTGTGCTCCTTACCAGGGGAACAATGTGAGCAAAGTCTTGCCCCTCCTTATCTGCATAAATTGTACCCTTGCATTGTAAGCCTAGTAATCTCTTTCTTTAGATGCGATGTGTTTTGTTATAGCAACAAATGAGGTAATATACACACTTTCTCATATACACTATTTCAAACACACAAAGACACACATGTACATATATGAAGTATAATTAAGGAAGGAAAAGTTTCTTTTAAGTTCCAAAGCCCATTTTCTAATTAGGCTATTTGTTTCCTTGGTGTTTAGTTTTCTAAATTCTTTGTGCACTCTGGATAATAGAGCTCTATCAGATATGTGGTTAGTGAAGATTTTCTCCCATTCTGTGGGTTGCCTTTGTGCTCATGTTACAATGTCTTTATCTGAACAAAAGCTCTTTAATTTCATAAGATCCCGTTGAAAGAATTAATGTAGAAAAATAAATTTCCAATTTCCTAGGCAAGCAAGATTGTGATGAGCCAGTCTCAGAATCACATTACCTCACTCCAACTCAAGGATTCCCAAAAAGGCAAAGGAGGTGTGTGTCCAGGCCAGATACCGGGACTTCTCCCCACCCCAGGAATTCCAAGGAAACACACTCATCCCCAGGTTTCCGGGTAAAGCCACGAGTACGTGCTGCTATGCTCGTCGCCACCGAACCCCGCTTCCGCCTGGCGTCTATACGTGGGATCTGGGATCCGAACTCAGCACCTTCCGCCTGCAAGGCGGAGGCTTAACCCCTGAGCCACCTCTCCAGCCCTAAATGGCTCACTTTCAAGGCCAGCAGATGTGTGTTTTAAACTGTCTTCTTTTTAATTTACCTAATAACACCTCTATTTTAATTTCTAAATCAACTAAGGAAAGAAAGCCTCTGCCCCCCTGTACTGGAGGGCCAGAAGAACTGTCTGTCGTTTTTTGTGCTGTGTCTATGATAATCTCATTTTAAAACAGCAGGAAACCATCAAATAGAAAAAATATATGTATAGTATGTTGTGAAGGTTTGTGGGATGTTAGAGTTAGAAGAAGACTGAAAATAAGAGATGATGGTTAAAGAAAGTATTATTTGTTATGTTTCTCCCATGTTATAAAAGAAAAGATATTGAACCTCAGAAATTAGAAATTAAGAATTAAGCTTCATGTATTCAAATGTATTTCAGTTGTCTGTTTAAAGCAGAAAATTGGTTACTTCTAAAATCCCAACTTCTCAAGGATAGTAGGAGGCTTACCTGTGGGGTCATAAGTGAAAACTGGAGAAGTCTGAGACAAGGGCCCTCTCTGCCCCCAGGGAGGCGACCAGCAGGAGAAGCTGAGCCCCCCCCCCCCCGCCTCAGCTGCAGCTTGGAACAGACTCAAGGCCAACTAGGGAGTTTCTCTAAATCTTGGACTTCACGGTAAAAGAGACTGTGCTAAACCAACCTCTGCTCACCTTTTGGAGCAGGCCTCTCTTGGAGGGGGAGGAAAAGGGCACCTGCAAAATGGGGGAGGGAATATTTTAACCTCTGTATGAATGTGTGAGTGAGTGTCAGCCTGAGGTGGGAAATCTGTAACACCTCTGGCTCGAGTTTGTAGTCCCACGGCAAGATCCCTAAGATTTCTTAAAGCCACGGGATTCGATTGGGCCAGTTCTGCGTTTCCATGGTGATAACATACGGTCTAGGGTGGGATCGGATTAGAATCCGATCGCAAGTCACGAAACCGCTGAACCCACTATGGTCAAGTTATCACCCATGACTCTGCAAAGAGTGTGGCCAGACTGGTACTTGAATGATCTCTCCTGGAGGGATTCCCAACCTTTGTCTGTCTGCGTTGTGTGGTGGGGATCAATGTGACTCTAGCTCTTGGTCTAGGTAGTACAGTGGGGATCAATGTAACTTTAGCTCTTGTTAGTCAATGGAAGGGAATTCCTAAAAATGTTTGCCCTGAAGGAAAGTGTTTCAAGTCTGAGACAATGACTATGCTGTTTAAATAGCATAGGGAATACAGGAAGCTTCAGGCATGTGTGGACCATGGACTCTCCCCTTTTAGTGTCATCGGGTGGGGCTCTGGTGGCGTTGGGTGGAGTGCTGGCCTCCCCGGACCACACCACGGGCAGTGTCAGTGGATGTCTTTGCTGACAACACTGTGTATATAGTAATTATCAGAATTCTGCTAAGCCACACATTCTTTCCTCAAGTCCAGGTTCACTAATTGAAGCCAAAAGAGAGAGATTTCCCCTTTCTATGTCCAGGGACTATCTAGAAATTGTGAATGCTTAGTTCTACCAACCTAAAAGAGGGTCAAGTCATAGCATATTCTCAGACATGCCCTGTATACATCTTAGACAAGAGATGATCCCAGGAAGATCTTTAAGTTATACTACCATCCAACTAGACAAACAAATGACAGAAAGTTGAGAGACTATAGAGCTGGACCAAAAGTACCAGCTAGTAACTCAGGAAAAGCTTTGCCTCCCAATGCCCTCAAGACTAAGGTGAAACAGACAGGAATTTCATTTAGCTTCCATGTCAGCCAAAGTCCTCATCTGTCAGGGGGAAGTAAACTCTCATGTGGAGGACAACAGGGCTCTCATCTGTTGAGGGAAATAGGTCCCCATCATAGGGAGAGGTTGGCACCATCAGGAAGCTTTCATTTCTTTCTTGGAGGTAGAATCCTTTGTTTCTGTTTGTCCTAGGACTTTAAAAATAGGACAGGTGACCTAGGACTTAGTACAGAAAAAGAAAAGAAAGAAAAAGAACCAGAAAGCGAAGAAATCAGAACTTGACATTTGCCTTAGAGGATAGGTTAAACAGGCACCCCAAGCAGATAAACCCAGGACCCCTCCCGACAGGGTAAAGTTGGAAAAAGATGCTTCGAATATGACCAGACTGGGCGCTTTGAGACTGTTGTGAGCACAGAAAGCTTTCATGTGGCCTATGTCCCAACTATGGGAATCTCCACTGGAGGAAGATTGCCCTCTGAACCCCAGGGCCCAGGGGTCGAGCGAGTTCTCTGGTGGAGACCAATGAAATGGCCTGAAGCTCTTAGCTTCCCTCCAATGGGAAAAAGGAGTTTGCCACTGATATCCAGCAAAAGGAAGCTCAAAAGTGACAGGTTGAGCATCTCGTGAGAACCTTGGTTTAACATGCAAATGGGTAGCCTCTTTGTTTCAAGGGAGCACAAAATTCTAGTGCTCAACTTCCTTCCTAAGCTTTTGTCAACTTTTGATTTTACTAAAATGTTTAAGATCAGGAAAATGACAGGTTCATTGCACTCACAAAGTAACTACTGAGATTCCTTATATGCTTAATAGTAATGCTTTTTAGGCATTCCTTTGTTTACATGCCTGAATGCCCGAATATTCAAGGTTTAGGCTTAATAGAATAAAATATTTTAGCACTGTTATAAAGTCATCCACATGGTTCTGGTTTTAGATGCACCAAAGATATTAGAAGAGAAAATCATGGATTACAGAAAATGCCAGATAGCATGTAACAAAAGTCTGCAGTTTAAAGACCCTAAATGCTGCATCCTTATCCAACCATTTTGATGGATAAGATTCCAACCTGATAAGATATTATTTCAAGGAAACATTTTCTGGAGAAAGGACATGGCTTTATTTAGGAGAAATAAAAAAAATATAGAAATTGTCAGGTCTTGGTGTTTCTTCCCAGTTCAGGCCTAAAGCCTGTTCCCTGGGGAAGGTCACTGTAACCCCATGGGCAGGTGCTAGGAATTTTTTGGTATGTCACAATAACGCCCACGGACAGGTGCTAAACATTCTTTCTTAGGTAATTTACGTTTTGCCCCCGCCTGGCGTGAGCCCCCAGGCCGAGCCCCTGCCACACCCCTCTCCACCCTGGCTGCACCCAAGTGCAGGGGTTTGGGCTTCGTGGTTGTTGACCTCCTCTAGTAGAGAGATTAAGAAAACTGGAGTGGTGTCTGACGCCAGCTTGTTCCTGCTGCTTTGCTTGACAGTATTCAGCATCGTGAGTGTGACAGCCTACATTGCCTTGGCCCTGCTCTTTGTGACTATCAGCTTTAGAGTATATAAGGGTATGATCCAAGCAATCCAGAAATCAGATGAAGGCCACCCATTCAGGGCATATTTGGAATCCAGTGTTGCTATATCGGAGGAATTGATTCTGCTCTCAGTCATGTGAACTGCACCATAAAAGAACTCAGGCGCCTTTTCTTAATTGATGATTTAGTTGATTCTCCGAAGTTTGCAGTGTTGATGTGGGTGTTTAATTATGTTGGTGCCTTGTTCAACGGTCTGACATCACTGATTTTAGCTGATTTCACTCTTCAGTATTCCTGTTATTTATGAGCGACCTCAGGTGCAGATAGGTCATTACCTAGGACTTGCAAGCAAGAATGTTAAAGATGCTATGCCTAAAATCCAAGCAAAATTCCTGGATTGAAGCACAAAGCAGAAAAATAAAAAGATGCTATCATAGGAAAAATTATTCTTTTAATAATTATATTGCTTAAGCCCATGCTGGGACTTATAAATGTTGGGGACACATATAGTTAATTGTAAAATATGTTCCTTACTGAAATCAAAAGGAGCTCAATCTTTCTCTGTATATTACAAAATAAAATGCAGTCTCTGTTACAAGTATGTGGGCTCAGCCTCTTGGCTATCTGGTGCAGCATTATAGACTGGCTAGATTTGGAAATACTGAGAAAATATTTCTGTTAAGTGCCATTATCCTTAAGTAATGGGATAGGTTCTTGGAAAAAATGTCCTTCCTAAAAGTAAAGCTGTCGCAGAAGTTTCAGTAAACGGGTCCAGATTCACTAAGCCAAGAGAGTTGTTTTTGTTCTCCATTCTGCTGACTCTTTGCCTCACCTGATCCAGGGGACCCCTGGTCTCGAGGCTGCAGCTCTGGCCTGAGGCACCCAAGAAAGACAGTTTATGCTGTAGAGTTAAAACCAGAGACATAGGTTGGCGAAAAGTTTAATAAAGTTTTTCCCTTGTCCTAAAAGGTTGCCTAAAGTTAAACTCAGTGCTTGACAGAGGGAAAAAGCAATGGCAAACTTAAGGAGTAAACTAGGAAAAACAGCAAAACTCCAGGTGTAGCTCCAGAGTAGCTCCATTAGCAAATCAATGCTGGCTTTTCATTTAGATGAGAGAAATAGTGCTACATCCCTTTGGTCCCAAAAAAAGACTTATGTTGCTTTATTTTTCAGAACCCAAAAAGGAGGATAATTTAGATTGTTCTGTACAAAGAATCAGTTCGCATTGTTTTGGACAGGTTTTAAAATATGATCTTAAATTTACAGTAGCCAGAGGAAAAAGGTCTCCTTGGCTTTTACACCTTGTAAACGTGTTCTTTTACTAACTCCTGCTTGCTTGTACCCACAAGACTGCTGAGCTTGTTTGGTTTATCTCATGTGCCTTCCCAATTACAATGGTCTGGTCCTTCTGTAGATTTTGGAGACTCAATTTGCCTGGGTTTTGTCTCTTTTAGACCAACCTTGAGGTAATAAAGTCATCTATCAAAGACCTCTAGACCAACCCAGCATTTCATAGATGAGAATGTCAGACTGCTCTTATTTCCTTCGCCCCGATTCAGCAGGAAGCAGACAGATCGAATCATCGCCCTTTATCCCCAGAGCAGTCTGAATTCTCAAATAGGTTTATGGGAAAGTGAGGCAGGATTAGAGCAGCTATGCTGGGATGGGTCTCTCAAGGTCTTTGGAATTCTGAAGAGACGTCCCCTATTGCTGGAATCGCCTGAAAGGAACACCCCTGCTGAGGAACTGACTCCAATCCTCCCAGAAATTTACCACCAGAACTGTAACTGACACTCCATGATTGGAGTGTGCCTAAAGAAAATGGGGGAATGAAAGAATAAATGTAGAAAAATAAATTTCCAATTTCCTAGGCAAGCAAGAATGTGATGAGCCAGTCTCAGAATCACATTACCTCACTCCAGCTCAAGGATTCCCAAAAAGGCAAAGGACATGTGTGTCCAGGCCAGATACTGGGACTTCTCCCCACCCCGGGAATTCCAAGGAAACACACTCATCCCCAGGTTTCCGGGTAAAGCCACGAGTACGTGCTGCTATGCTCGTCGCCACCGAACCCCGCCCCATTCCCTTCGCACCTAAACTTGCACCAATGAGTTTAAAAGTTAAGTGTATAAGCCAATTATTAGGTGACACCTCATTACCTCAACACCTCCTTACAAAAACTGTATAAAAAGTCTGTGCCCTGTGTGCTCAGGGTTGCCTCCTTCATTCCCGTATGGAGCGGCCCCAGCGCGCTGGAATAAAATCCTCTTGCAGTTTGCATCGATCTTGTTGTCAGTGTGGTCTCCAGAGTTGGGTCATCTTCCGAGTGGGAGTTTTGTCCCAACACCGTCTGCTGAGTGTTGGTTGTACTAACTGTGCTATTGGATTTCAATTAAGAACTGATGGCCTAGTCCAATCAGCTCGAGGAAATTCCCTAAGCTTTCAACTAAGGTTTTTATAGTCTCTGGACTTATATTGAGGTCTGTGATCCATTTGGAATTAAGTCCTGTACATGGTGACAAATATGGGTAGAGTTTTAATCTTCTACATGTGAAGAACCAGTTTTGCAAGCATCATTTTTTGGAGATGCTGTTCTTTTTCCTTTGGATTTTTTGAGCCTCTTTGTCAAAGATCAAATGGCTGTAATTGTGTGGGCTTAATATCTGGCTCTTCCACCCCTATCCGTTGATCTGTGTGTCTATTTTGGAGCCAGTACCAGTCTGTTTTTATAACGATGGATTTTTAGTATAGACTAAGGTTTGGTGTTGACGATACCTCCAGCAGTGTTTTTGTAACTCAGGATTTCTTTTGCTATCCTGGATCTTTTGTGCCTCCATATGAATTTTGAGATTATTTGATCAACCTCTTTAAAGAATTGCTTTGGGATTTTGATTGGCATACCATTGAATCTATATATTGCCTTTGGTAGGATGGTCATTTTTATGATATTGATTCTGCCAGTTCAGGAACATGGGAGTTCTTTCCACCTTCTGGTGTCTTCTGCAATTTGTTTCTTTAGGGTTTTAAAGTTTTCAGGGAAGAAATGGAAATGTCTAACAAATATCTTTAAAAATGCTCCACATCCTTAGTCGTCAGGGAAATGCAAATCAAAACCTCCCTGAGATATCATCTCACCCCTGTCAGGATGGCAAAAATCCACAATACAAACAACACCAAATGATGGAGGGGATGTGGAGAGAAGGGAATTCTCCTACATTGCTGATGGGAATGCAGGCTTATACAGGCACTCTGGGGAGCCCTCTGGTGATTCTTAAAAAAGTTAAAGATTGAAATGCCATATGACTCTTCTATTCCACTTCTGGGAATAATCCCCCATACTGCAAAAATTCACCTCGATAGCACAAGCACAACCATGTTCATAGCAGCACTGTTTACAATAGCAAAGTCATGGAATCAACCCAAATGCCCAACAGTTGATGAATGCATAAGGAATATGTGGTACATTTATACAATGGAATACTACTCAGCCATCAAAAATAATGAATTAATGAAATTTACTGGGAAATGGATGGAATTAGAAAAAATTATATTGGGTGAAGTATCCCAGACAAAGAAAATTAAGCACCATATTTACTCCCTAATACGTGGATTCTAGTACCAAACCCACTTAGTGACACACTCAAAGATAAATCTGTAATACCTACAGTAATTGCATAGATTTTAAGCAGGGAGGGAAAGGAAAGGAGGGCCCCACCAGAAACAAGGAGAGAGGGGATCATGCTCCAGCATAGAAAATGGGCCACCATCAAGGACTGCAAGTAAGTAATGAGACATCTGGTTGGGCTCACAGACTCTCCTTACTGGTTACTTGCATGTGATGGGGTATGATCTCTCCAGAGACGGAGGGCAGAGAGTCTGCCAGATAGAAGGTTACCATTCTGCAAATGGAAGACTGACCCCCTCTCACAGAGGTCTCCTATTCTTATTCCATCTACCTTTGAATCTGCTCTTATAATAAGATTCTATTTTAACAGCATTTTATCTCTGGCCAGGGGGTGATATCCAATACCCAGCAGGATGGAGCCAAGGGCAGTGCAGGAGCAGCAAAACTGAAAAAAAAAATCAACAAACCATAATTCACAAAATCAGAGAAGGAAGGAAGGAAGGAAGGAAGGAAGGAAGGAAGGAAGGAAGGAAGGAAGGAAGGAAGGAAGGAAGGAAGGAAGGAAAGGAAAGAGAATTCCCCGCCTTCCCCTCCCCCTCACTCTCCCCCTCCCCCTCACTCTCCCCTTCCCCTTCCTATCCCTTCCCCTCCCCTCTCTTTCCCTCCCCTCCCTTTCCCTCCCTTCCCTTCCCTTCCCTTCCCTTCCCTTCCCTTTCCTTCCCTTCCCTTCCCTTCTCTTCCGTTCCCTTCTCTTCTCTTCCCTTTCTACAGAGAGTCTTTTTAAGAATATTTACTTATTTGAAAAAGAACATGGCAGCCACAGCCTCAACTCCAGTGGCAGCAAATGGCAGCACCATTACAGCTGGGACCTGAAGGCAGAGCAACCTGGTCGGAGGTTCAACTTCCTTTGCTTGAATAAATGGATCAAAATTGCCTCACTGATTAAGTTATGGAAAATGTTGGACAGTTTAGCTTTCAAAATGGATATTTTGGAGGCCAACATGGCAGCTTACAGGATTGGGCCAGGGCTGGGCAGGAGTACTCTGAAGCCCAGCTCTGCTGGCCAGAGGACCACTCACACACCCTTGCCTGGTGGCCACGGAGTGTGCTGGAAGAAGCAGGGGGTGGGGGACAGTGCTGGGCAGCAGCATGGGGATGGCACTGGAGCTGCAACTCTGCCAGAGGAGGAGCAGCACATGACCATGCTGCTGCGCATGGGCTTCATGGACCCCACCACCATTTGCAAGGCCTTATGCCTGGCCAAGAAGAACATCAAGGAGGCAGTGGTGCTGCTCACCAACGAGCCCCCTTGCCTGGACTATGCCAGCTAAGAGACCAAGGTCAGGGGCCAGACAGCAGCCCTGGGGCAATGGCAGTAGGGACACAGAAGCTTTGACCCACCGCCCACCTACCAGGAGGTGGTGGATCTGGAGGGTTCACCTGCAGAGGACAATCAAAGATGGCTGTGCCCATGGGATGGCAGCAGCAGACGTTGACCTTTTTTCCATCTAATCACTAGGCCCCAGCAGTAGCAGCCTGAGTATGAGGACTACGCTGGGCCAGAGTCTCCAAGAAAAAAAGCAAACAAGAGAAGAGGAAAGATGCTCCAGGAATGCTTCAGCCATGTCTAGGTCAGCTGTAACTTAGCCTGCCTGCCAGCTTCAACCAGCCATGCTACTTCTGCCGCCTTGAAAGACTATCTATTTCCCATCTAGAACTGGCATGGCATTAACTATTGGTGGCCTGTGTTCACTCATGTCTTGCCACTGTGACCCTCAGCCCAGGGACCCCCGCCACTCACACCCACTGAGGAAAGATGGGACCCATGAGGCACCTGACCAAGAAGGGCAGGACAGATTCCCCACTTGAGGAAGTCCCCCACTTGAGGATGGCGGGGACGCTGGAAGATGCCTCGAGGTTCTTCTGGATGCTGCTGGTAGCCCTGCTGATGTTCTCCTTCATGGGCACCAACAACCTGGTCGCCATTCCCTCCTATGTCTGCTATGTGCTTCTCCCACAGCCCCTGTATCTGCTGGATAGGAAGTGCTTCTGGTACCTCAAAGGTCTCATGTACAAGTGACTATCAGGAATAGTGGCTTCATGGGGCTGGTATGTGGGCTACACAGGGGATCCTGTCTACAGTGCTGCCTAAGCAAAGATTCTTATTCGACACCATGATTACAATTCCAATGGCTCTGTTACTGCTGTACTGTATTCTGTTGAATGTTGTAAAGTGGAAACCATGTGCAGCAGACAGTGGCAGAGAGGAGGTGAGACTATTTCTACAGTCAGTGTCTGACCAGTGAACAGCTGAATGATTAATAGCCTGACATGCCACACTGCCTGCCAGAACCCTGAATTCCATGTGTGTGCTCACAAGGGGGATGGTCTCCCTCGGGCTGGGGCTCCCTGTGCTCACACCAAGAACTCAGTCTCACAGAAGATGGACAAAACTGCTCTTCCTCAGCTTTATCATGTATTCTAAACCATGTGGAACCAGAAGGTCAATTATAACTATCTACATCCTTAATGTATTTTCTTTTATTGCTTACATATTATTTTATATTGTTCAATTTAAAAAATTAGGTCATAAAGGCAGGTGATAGACTTGCTGGGGGAATGTCCAGGGGAAGTGGGAGGGAGATAGAGGCAGCTATGATCAAATGAAGTAGACATGCAACCAGCGTTGGCACTGAACTCCTCCCCTTGCTTCCATCTCCCCGTGTCTGAGGTCACAGTTGTGGGACACCACACCCTACTTCAAATCTAATTCAATTACACATCTTTATTTTCTTTTCTGCATCTCCCATAACAAAGTTACAAAGATTTTCATACACAAAAAGTCAGAATGCTCTGAATGCCACTGTGGACTGCTGTGGTCCTGCAAGGCTAGCCAAGGGCAGGTGGGGAGTGGTCAGGGCCAGCCTCAGCAAGGCAGCCAATTCAACTTTAGGTTGGGTCACATGAACCCTATTTCCCAAAGCTGAAGCAGAAAAATACACAGAACCAGAGGGAGCCAAAAGGTGGGTGAGTAAGAGGAGAGAAATACAGGGAGCTCAGACCCTCTTCAATCCCTGAAGCTCCTCTTTGCTTTCTTTGGCTTTTGCCCTTCATTATGCCTGTGGTCCTCCCTGATAGCTGACCGTGATGCCTCAAAGCAACCTAATAGACAAAGAACAACAAAGAACACCACAGGCAGGACATCTGGGTTCCAGTTTCTGACCATGACTTTACTATTCATGCCATAAAAGTTCCTCATGTGTCTTGTTTTCCGAGGACTCATGATGGGGACCCTCAGAAGGCTTTCTGGCAATAAGACATTGTGTTCATGTATTCCTGGCATTACATATCAATTTATTCCCCATTTGTAATGGTTACTCTTAACAATTGCTGTGAGAGAGCACTCAAAGTCAAGCAACTTAAGGGAGAAAGGGAGATTGATTCAGCTTATGGTTCCAGAAGGGAAATACAGTCTTTCAAAACAGGGGCAGCATAACTGGTTGGCCTAAGCTGGAGGTGGGTGAATCTTGGAGGCCGAGAACTGCTAGACTGCTGGCTGCAAAGACAGACTTCTCCCTGAGGTAGGTAGGACTAATCCACCTCAAGGCCTACCCCTTGTGACCACCATCCTCCAGCAAGGCTCTATCTCTCAAGGTGCCATGACCTTGCCAAAACATGAGACTGTGGGGAACTCATTTGACACCATTTGTCTCAACTTTTGTATATGTACTTTTAATATTTTCTATTAATATTTTCAGTAAATATCAGATGTTTTTGCTTATTTTTGAGAAAGGACCTCATGTAGGACAGGCTGAATGAGAAATTGATACATAACCAATGACACCCTTGAACTTCTGCACCTCTTGCCTCTACCTACAGATGCTGGCATAAGAGGTGTGTTCTGGCTGCACCCAATTTATATGGGGGTGATTGCAAATCAATATTTTTTTCAAGTGAGCCAATCTCTCCACGTACTAAGATACATTTGGAGGTCTAGATATCTTGCACATACATATACACAGACACACACAATCAGAGTCTGATACCACATGATGTGTATGCCTGAAATAGGCCATTAAACCTTCATCCTCACCAGTGCATATCCTCCAGAAGTCCTGGTGCTCATTGCAAAAATTCATCACTTGCAGTTTCCACCTGATATCAAGTGTCAGTCCATGTCTCTTCCTCATCCCAACTGCCAGCTCCTGCACAATCCATTCTCTGCCTCATATCATTTCTTCTCAGAGATGAGGATCAACACCTTACGCTTACTAAGTAAGAAAGACAGGGCTCATGTCCTGAGCTGCATCTGTAACCCTCTCTGACTTCCCTCCATTCCATTCCCCTTCAGTCTCCCTGGTTCCTCTTCCAGGGTCAGTGGAGGAGGCAGTGAGAGACTTACTCTGCTGAGGCTGCATCTGCTCTATGCTGTGCTCAGCACCTGACAATCCTTTCTCATTAGGGCCTCAGACTTGGTGGAGGTTTCTGGAATCTTCCAAGCTGATGCATTGTAAGCCTCTGAAATCTTTTATTCCATTCCCTGGCCCTGTTTTCTCTTCTCATACCTTTAAGTGCCTCCCTTCCACACTGTCTGGATTCTGCTCCCTGTGGTGATCATTGTGTTTCAGCAGCACATCTCCTCCATCCAGCACAGTCTTCAGGGTCTCGAGGCCTCTGGTCTCCATCAGAGCCCCCGGGGCAGCCAAGAGAAAGGCCAAGCTGGGACTATCATCCTCAGAATTTTCTGCTGGTGAAGGCTTCCTTGAATAGTCCTGGGCAGGGCTCCTTGGGCAGGTCCTCCAGGTTAGAGATTGGCCAGGATTCCTCCCTCTCCAGCTTCTGCCTTGACAGCTGTAGGAGTATGGATGGGGCCTGGATGCTCCTCTTCATAGGTCTGTATGAGAAGGATCCTGGGGGGAGGGGAGGAAAACACATCCTTCAGTCTTAAAGTTTAGAAACCCTTTACCCCAACACAGAAACTGTCTCAGGACAGATCAGAGTTCCAGCCATGCTATACTCCTCAGTTTGTACCATTCCACTCTCCAGGGTTCTCAAAGCAAAAGCACCTCCCTTTTGGCAACATGGGGATCCTGTCTCAATCAGCCTTAAGGGCTGGATGACCAATCCGTGATTCCAGCCCTGATCCTCTTTATCTTGTTCCTCTGAGAAGGGGTCCCAGGAAGAGGGAGGTTGAGTCCCTCCTTCATGGGACACCACCTTGTGGTCCCTCTGGGTTCTCACAGGAACCGGTGTATGTACCCAACCTGCCCACAAATGTCCCTCAGTAATTGATCCACTCTGATGACAACTGAGTATCTGTAAAACGGACATCCTTACTTTCCTTTTCAAAGATTGGTTCCTGGTGATGGGATGTTCCCCATATTCCAGTATTTGATAGAATTAAATAGGATTGCAAAATGATGCCAGTGTGGGCCACATATCAAGGCAGTTTCTAGAAACACCTTATGGAGAACTCAAATATTATTAGTAGCTTCCAGAAACAAAAGTGGAGGATGTTTAGCAGTGTCAAGAGCTTCTGAAGAATCGCCTGGAGAGCCTGCCTCACCTGCCTGTCATTGGGGGATCTCCCATGATGCATTACAGTCTTGGGAAGACAGTAGATAATGAGAATAATGAGCATCATCTTTAACTCCTGTGTTTTTGTTGCTTGTAACCTTTCCATTGGCTCAGTCTAGATTACAGGGCATAAGCCCTGGCCTGAGATCAGCCCTGTGAGGCTCGTGTGAATTGAGAAACTTTTGTCTGTAAAACAAAACCAAATAACAACTATCCAAACCTGTGTATGTTATTGTTCCTTTGCTTTTTGTTTATTTCAGTTCTATGGCTAAAACTCTAGAACCAGATTATTTTGGGCCCAGTTTAGCCTCTAATTGCCACTTACTGCCATCTTCTGATGATTATTACTTGGTATGTAATGAGCTAAACCAGGTAAGTGACTAGCTCAATTCCTTACACCCCCTGGATACAATACTTCATGCCCCTTAAATAAAACCCTTGATTTTAAGATATTTAGTTGTTCTTTGTGGAGTCTGTCTCCTTAACCTTCTTGTCACTCTTGGCTCTCCTAGTTAAAACCCTTCAAGCCTTGCATTGTCCCTGGGACCCTTTCCCATTGGGCACCTGGATGGGACTCTGTCACATGGATCTGTAACCATCCCATGCCATTCCTGTTCAGCAGAAAGTAGCAAAGAATAAAGCTGTCATTCCTTTTCATCAACACATAACTGGAATGATCGATTCCCTTTCGGGCAACCCCCATGTTCAGAACTAAAGCTATGCTGGCTGGCCATTCACTACCCAATGGCCAGTCACCACTTGAAAAGTCAGTGCTTTTTCACATACCTCAATTGGACAAGGGATAACTCACTCACCTCTGTCCTTCACCCTCTCCACAAGCCCAGGGACTATGAAAATGCTACTCTCCCTTCAGATGCTGAGTCTAATCCCTTCTAAAAATTAACCTGTCTCCATGTAATCAATAAGGTTTTGCATCCATTCTCCTTACCTTAACTTGCTTCAGGCTTTTTATGTTACAGAACAAGGGCCTGACAAGTGTTCAATCACTGGGATACATTAACTAGCTCTTTTAGGTTTCCCTAGTATACTGGTTATTCTCCGTGTTGCTGAAAGGCAATACCCAACCTCAAGCCACTTAAATGAGAAAAGGAAAGGAGATTCATTCAGTTTATAGTTCTGGAATGGATATACAGTCTTTCATGGTGGAAACAGCATGGTTGGAGGCAGATGTTTGAGGCAGGATAAGTCACACCATCCAGAAGGCTGAGAGCCGCAAGATTTCCAACTGTAAAAACATACCTTTCCTGGTGAGACTAATCTCCCTCAAGGCCAACACACTGGGACTGTCTTGTTTCAGCAAGGCTCCATCTCTCAAAGATACCATGACCTTCCCAGGAACATGATTTTTAAGGAGGGCACATTTCAAGCCATGACATCTACATAACCCAAGGTAGCCTGGAGCTAGACATCCTCATGTCTCAGATTACCAGGTTCCTTGCTAAATCAGGCTGTGCCTTTTTTACAGTTAGCCTGCATTGTTGCTGACAAATTACCTTCAAATGGCTTAAGAGAACAAGGAGTTTGTTTCCTTATGACAGTCTGGTTAAATTCTATGTCCAGCTTGACAGGAGAGCATGCATCACCACCAGGGCTGAGGTAACTGGCCATACCATCACCACATAATGGCTGAAAGATGGACAATCTTACATGCCAGACTAGTATGTCTGATCAAGTGGACAGATGGATGCCAACTCTCTCAACTAGCTCTCTGTGATTTATTAAGGGCCTAATCCCACCCACCATGGGCTGGGTCTTCCCCATCACCTAGACAACCTACTTCAGGTTTGCTCTGAGCTTAACTCAACCATCAAATCTCTATGACTGTGCCCAGAATTCAAACCCTCAACAGTCAAGTTGACACCAGTGTTTAACTATGACACTCCACCATTGTCAAATTAACAAAAAAACAATAGCACTTTTAAACTGTAACCTTTCCTTTTAAAAGTCAGCTGTGGAGTCAGGTACTATGTGGCAAGGTGAGTTTTGAAGTCTGCTTTAAATAGCCTGTCAAAACTATGGGGAGGGCAACAGGAAGAGTCGAGGACAATCAAGTGGGGAGGACATGCACATTCAATGAGGTTTCCTTTGACCTCTGTAGCCCCATGAAAGACCAGCAGTGCACTCCAAATTCTCTGTAGATAGAAGGATATTCCAGTATATCTATGATGTGAGTGCTAGCAAAGGGACTCTCAGGTCACTTTTGGGGAGTAGGTAGTTGGGAAACCTATTAAGAAAGACTGTGGTTAGTCTGAAGGGTGGTCTACCAACAACAGTGTTAGCACCCAGGATGATGACAACGAGGTCTCACCAGGGGTGATTGTTGCTGCTTCTTCCTCTCCGGCCTCATGTGTCCAGAGCAGTTTTCATGATGGACATTGAGGAAAGGAGCTGCCAAGCTGAGGAATGAGCCGGTTACATAGTGATGCTGGCTAAGCTCAGTGTGGAAGTGGATATTTGAGAGGGCAAACTCCAAGAGGCAGCAGCCTTTAGGTGACCTGTATCACAGTCACACTGACCTTGTGCATTTAGGTCTCCTGGGTGCCACCAACACCTTCCAAACCCACGTTCAGTAGCAAACATCTTGCTCTCTTCCCAGGTACCTGAAGACCCCCTTGGAGACTCTGTCCATCACAGCCTGCTGGCTCTCAAAGGCAGATATGTGCTATCTGCCCCACTGCCAGAGACTGTGGCAGCTGACACACCTCAACCTGAGTGGAGTATTCCTATTCCACTCACATGCTAGGCCCCTGCAGGTGCTCCTGGAGAGAGTTGCGGGCACCCTCAAGAGCCTGGTATTGGAGGACTGCAGGACGCAGGACTTCCAGCTCATGGCCCTCCTGCCAGCCCTGAGCTGCTGCACCCAGCTCACTGAGGTCAACTTCTATGGGACAATCCTGAAGACCCTGCTGCCCCATACAGCCCCCCTGAGCCAGCTCACCCTGGAGCTTTATCCTGCCCCTGAGGAGACTTATGCGGAAATGGGCCAGGTCAACCCAGAGAGATTTGCCCAAGTCTGTTCCCATCTCATGGACATGCTGCGTGCCCTAAGACAGCCCACGAAGATCTCCTTTGCTACAGATGTGTGCTTTGAATGTATCAGTCAGTGTTTTTACAGCCTGGGGACCACCGTGTGTCACTGCTGGCAGTTGGAATGAAGAGATGACTTCTGGTTCCACAGTCCTGGGGTCCTGTTGAGAGAAACAGAACATGGGGCTTTAGACATGTTAGAATCACTGGCAAGAAGAGCTTGCTGCAGTAAGACTTGTTCTTATCAGGCCTGCACAAAGACATCAGAGAGTTCTGAATCCCCACAAGAGTAGGCAACCCTGGTGCCCATAGATAGTGACAGTCTATAACATGAGAACATTGGATGGATTGATGAGGAAAGGGATTCTGATGGAAGGGAGAAGGCTTGAGGGAGACAGAGAGAAGTTACTCAATGTATTTGTAAAACTCAAAAAATAAACGTTTGAAAGTAAAGAAACATTGGCATGGAAAATGGAACTGAGAGGACTTTGTTTGGATGATGTGATGTGGACAGATGATCTTGTGGGGAAGGGTGTATGGATATGAGGAACTGTGGGCCAGTGGAGCCAGGCTCCTTGTGGAGACAGAATGACAATTCTGAATCCCCTGATGTCTGTTCTGAGACAACACGCAAACAGGTAGTTTCCCTTGCACCACACTAGTAGATTCATGGTCAGAAGATGGGATGCTAGAAGTTTTCCATTGCGTGCCTCCACGAGATGTCAATGGCAGCTGTCCTGGATCTGTTGGGAAGGGAAAGAACCTTCACTGTCTGTTAATGAAGCCCAAGAACTCTTGGCATCAGACTGGCACAATCCTGGCATTGCCCTCAGTATCCTTCCGTTTGCTCTCACATGAACCCCTCTTCCGTCCTACTGGTGTGCCTAGACACTTTCGAAAGCTTTCATGAGCCACTGTCCCTCGACACTTATTGAGGGATGTCTTGTGTCTTGAGCACACCTGGGGGCTCTGTGCCGCTGACTTCTACCTCTCCGGAGGTCTATGCCACCCAGCAATAAGCACACCACACAGGGCCTTACTGATTGACATATTCCAGGGCACAGGTCTCAAGCCGGGACCAGGGCTGCACAAAGGGCCATTTCCTCGCATTGCCAAAGCTGAGGGGTGCCGCACGATCAAAGGTCACATCCTCAGGGAAGCAGGGCGTACTTTGGCTGGAGCTGCGCCCGGGAGTTCGGCTGCCAACCGGATAGAGTCTTGCGATGCTCTGCCCCTACTGAACTGAGGTCCCGGTTCTCAGCCTGGCCCTTCAATACTGTTTTATTCCACATTACATCATGGGGGCACCTGTCTGTTTACACTTACAATACAGCTGTTTGGCCTCATTTTGATATTACACATTTTCATTTATTATGCCGAGACCCACTTATCTATCACACAGTTTAGGCTGACACAACAGCCCACTTATCCATCACACACAATTTCATACAATGGCTTTCACATTCAGTTGCTTTCACATTCTTTTAATATTACACATAGGCTTTCTCATTTACTAGACTTTCCACATTCATTTCTTCCTTACGGAAACTTTCATCATGCTTGCCACATCTGATACGGCAGTTCATCATACTCCACCTTGAAGGGCCACCTGCATCTTGTTTTCCTGATCTTGCCAAACATACAGGACCTAGAGTCCCTCAGAAGCACTTTTCTGGCCTTTTCTGTGAAGTTGTTTGGTGAGGTGAACTGACATGGCAAGGTATATGAGTCAAGGTTCTTTAGACTCACAGAATTCACAGAAGGAATACATACAATATGTAAGGTATAACATATATAACATAGAACATATAATAGATATCATTAAAATACTGTTGTGGGGTCTGGACACACCCAACAAAGACTCACCACACAAAAACTGGATGAAGAAAAGCTTTACTACAGAAACCGGTGCACTGGGGCCACACCTTGCAGCTTTTTCATCTCAGAGTGTAGCTCTGAGAGATGTTAAGCAACAGTTTTTAAAGGCAAAACCCACAGACACCTGGCATCTTTTTGTTTTCTGATTCCTCGTTTCTTGGAGAAGAATGTTTAGCAGTCCATTCTCAGTTAGGGTTTGTCTGTCTGTGGGAATCAAATGTCTTCCTGGAGGGCATATCCAGAATGCAGAGTTTCTCTATGGCCTCCTACCTGACACTTGGCCTGGGACAGTAATATCTACTCTTCTCCCATGGAACATCTTGGGGTTCTATATTCTTCATTCATCCAAAACCCACTGTGAGATCTAGGCTTCCTGGCAGAGTGCTAGAGCCTACATGCTCTCCTTTCCTCTGGAAACCATAGGTCTCCCAGCACGAGGAAGACTACAGAGTGGGTGAGGAGCTTGAACCAACATGCTTCTAAACATCAGCCGTTTCCAGTGAGATGGTTCAGTAGGGAAGAAGCCTGCTCACAAACCTGGAGTTTGGTCTTCAGAAATTGACTCAGTGGAAGGAGAGAACTGACTTCTGACCTCCACCCATTCCCATGCATTTTTCTTTCATTCTCTCTTTCTCTCCTCTCTGAAATAAATAAATATTGAAAAGAGAAAAAAACTAACAAAAACTTTCATGACCCACTGTCCCAGGACAATTATTGAGGGATTTCTGGTATGTGGTCCATCATACTCCACCTTGAAAGACCACCTGCATCTTGTTTCCCTTATCTTGCCAAAGATACAGGACTTAGAGTCCCTAAGAAACACTCTTCTGTGAGGTTGTTTGGTTAGGTGAACTGACATTGGAGGGTATGTGAGTCAAAGTCCTCTAGACTCAAGGAATTCACAGAATGAATACATATAATATATAATGTATAACATATATAACATATAATATATAGTTAATATTGTTGTGGGGTCTGGACACACCTAACAAAGGCTCTCTACACAGAAATTGAATGAAGAAAAGCTTTACTACACAAAGCGGTGCATTGGGGCCACACCTCAGAGCTCTTTCATCTTGAAGTGTAGCCCCGCACGATGTTAAGCAACAGTTTTTAAAGGCGAAAACTGCAGACACCTGACGTCATTTTGTTTTTTGATTCCTGGTTCTTTGGATAAGGGTGTTTTGCAGTAAATTCATAGTTATGGCTGGTCTATTTATAATTTTATGTTCAGCACATATCCAGGTACAGCTATTTTCTCCTATTTCGATTAGAAGTAGTGCAGTTTTTCTTTCTCTATATTGTGTAAACAAGCCAAGTTCTCAAAGCAGAAATCCTGGTTAAAAGTTCATATTTAAATTACTCTTTGTGTTCTATTAGTCCTCCTTTCAGTTATCATGGACCCAAATAAGCAACTTAGCACTTTTTCTTTCTGAAGCTAAGTTCAGCAACTGGGTTACAGAAGCAGAAGCCACATTAGTTTCATTAGTTAGCCTATTTTAAGGCACACAGTAGCTAAATTTCATTTTATTTAATATTCCTTTTTTCAAATATATAATATATACTTAATATATAATATATACAGGGAATTTGAGTTGCCTTATGAAATATAGCTGAGATAGTCCAATGATGGCTGCCAGTAGCTGCTTAGGCCTGTAGGTCCCAGAGTGAAGACTGAAGGCTGGAGGATTACTAGACAGTCTCTAGTTGAGTTAAAGACTTGGAGGGTTGGACAGCGGAAGTGAATGTCACAGCTTTAGAGAGTCTCTTCTACTTCTCTGTATTCTGTTTTGTAGCTTTTACGTGATCCATTACTGGGAGGTTCCTATTAGGTCTACAGAGGAGGTTCCAATGGGGTCTAGGGTGGGTATAATCCCTTCAGGTGGTCTCAGCTGATCCTTGTAGGTGTAGTCTCAGCTGATCTTAGTTAATGCCAGTGTGTCAAGTTGACAATAAGGATCAACTAACACAGAATGTCACCTTCAATGTGGGCACAGCATCACATGGCTGAGCTGGGGTCCTGGACTGAATAAAGGGAGACAGCAGCAGAACACCAGCATCCATCTCTCTTGCGTCCTACTGTGGGAGCAATGCAAGCAGTCTTGTCCCTCCCAGAGATCTTCCCAAAGAGCATAAATTGTACCCTTGCACTGTAAGCCTAATAAACTCTTCTTTAGTTGTATACTGAAATGTGTTCTGTATAGCAATGAATAAGGTAACACACACACTCTTCCACACACTCATTCAAACACCCATGAAAACACATTCACTAAGATGGATTAAGAAAAAATAAGAAAATGGAGTAATGGCAACTGGGCAAAGACACGAATCTTTCCCTTGCTGTAGTTTGCCTCTATGATTGCTGATTAAATCACCATTCAATGGCTTAAGGGAACAAGGGGTTTTTCCTCTTACTAGAGACTGGTTACAGTTCCTCATCCAGCTTTGCAGGAGACCTCACATCAACACCAGGACCAAGGGAACTGGCCATACCATCTCCACAAAGCAAATGAGGGACACTCTTACTTGCCAGACTTGCATGTCTGACCAAGTTCACACAATGATGCATTCTTTCTCATATAATTCCCTGCATTTTCATCACCTGCTCTAGGACTAGTCCCACCCACCTTTGGCTGGGCCTTCCCTGTCACTAGACAATCACTGCAGATTTGCTCTGAGCTGAACTCAACTACTAATTCTCTGCAAAGGTATCCACAGCTCAAACCCTCAACTGTCAAGTTGACACCATACCTTTTGTTTTTGTTTGTCTCTTTATGTTGATTGTTTTGTTTTTGTTTTTAATGTAATTTAAATCATGATGGTTATTTGAGAAGAGATGGAGATAGCATGCACATGGAATAGCAGTAACGTAGAAGTCAGAGTAAAACTTTGGCAATTATTCTTCACCTTTCACCATTCAGTCTTCAGTAGATTGAAGTCTGGTTGCCAAGTTTGGGCAACAGGCACCTTCCATGCTGAGCCATCTTCCTGGTCCTTCTTTTGTTCTGTTTTTCACACAGTCTGGTGTGGCCCATGCTGGCCTTGAACTCCACATCTTCTGCTTATACATTCTGAGTGCTGGAATGACAGGCATATACTGCCAAATACACTTTATGAAACACCTGTCTGTGACACCTCTCTGTCTATGTTTCCCAACCTCTGTCTGGTCATCAAAGCAAGAAGACTTTAAAGGAAAGGACAAATGTCCCTCTTCCCACCTGTGGAAATGACTGCCTCTGAGACCTGGTGTTGACTAATGGCATCTTAACAGTTATCTGGGTCTCACAGTTAGGTACAAATGACAACCTCACTCTTCATGGTTCCAACTCTCCCAGAACATTTGTAGAAGCCTGAGAGTTTGGCCAGAACGAACCTGCACAAAATTGCCTACATGATGGAGAAAGCCCATTCCAGGGATGCCAGGGTTACCCCTAGGCATGTGAGTAATATGGGAGAGAATGGTTGAGAATGTTGGCATCTTTCTCTGTACTATCCCACATGTAGTGCTGGTACTTAGGCACTATCACTCTCTCAGCTATTATGTGTATATAGTGTGGCCGGTTGCCTCAACTGGTGGTGTTGGTGTCAAACTGGATAAAAGACTGTAACCCAGCTATCATAAAGTAGAATAAAAACCCCTTGCTTCCTTATTCCGTGCTTCTGTTTCTCATCAGAGCTCTTGTTTAATCTTTCAGTCTTCTTGTCTTCTATCTAGGAAGATTTCATGTTCTGGCAGGTGGCAAGCTAGACACCCCTTTCCGCTAGGTGGCAGACTACGCTGCTTGTTTCACCCATGTTGGCAAAATGAAAGAATTTTGAACAGGCTTGCAGATGTTTCTTCTGTTATATTTCTTTGTTTTCATCTCAGATTTGCTGCCAGGCCCCTGCACACCCACACACACACAGTAAACAAACAGTTTTTTGAAAGGAGACAACCAGGAGCTGTGAGAAATCTTAGCAGGAAAGGATGAGTTTGTTGCCCAGAAACCCTCATGGTGGAAAGGGAGAACTGACTTCTCACAGTTGTCCTCTAAAGTATGCACGTGCACTTCAGCATGCACATGAATGCTCATAAATTAATTTATTAGAAGTTACAACAAAGAAATAATAACAAGAAGTTTTGTTTTCTGTCAATTTCCCAATGTATAAATAGGGATAAGTTCTACACCAGACAATCCCCTACTTGTTTCCCTCAATAAAACTTCTATTGTTAAAAAGGTACTTGTTAATTAATTCTCACTGTCCGTCTTGGTTGCATAACTTCAGGAAGGAGGGTAAATAAGGAGGGTACATAGGGAAGGAAGGTTATGAGAAAAAAAAGAGAAGAGAAAGAATTGGGAGGGTGGGATTAAGGAATAGAAAGAAGTGAAGAAGGGAGAAATGAGGGGATAACCGGTAAAAAAAGGAAGAAAGAAAGAGAAAGAAAGAAAAAGTAAGGAAAAGTAAAAGTAAGAATCACAGGTAGATATATAGGTCTCAAATTGACAAGTCTAACTTTCAGCTCTGGGAACATGAGTGAAGACATAGTTTAGTTAGCCCCTGAGCAAGCATGATTGATGGGAAAAGCCCAGTCCCTAGTGTGTGGCAATTGTCCCTGTGCTGGCAAACATGCAGCCAGTCTTGGCACTAACCTCCTTGTCTTCTTGCCTCCACCTCTCCAGTTCTGGGATCACAGTTTTGCTCATCACACCCAACTCCAAAACCAGTCACTTTTGTGTTTTTTCATTTCCTTTTCTGTAACTCCCATTACTACATGCTAAGGATTTTAATATACAACAATTCAGGAGGCTTTGCATGCCACAGAGGGCTGCTGTGGTCCCAGAAGCCTGGCAGAAGGCAGGTGGGGTCAAGGTCCACCTCAGATAGGCAGCCAATTCCAGGTCAGGCTTGGTCACATGAACCCATTTCCCCAAGCCAATATAGAAACAGAGACAGAACAGAAGGGAGCCAGAGGGGAGCAAAGCAAAAGAAGAGAAACAGGGGGCTCAGTCCTGCCTCAATTCCTGAAGCTTCTCTTTGCTCTCTTTGGCTTTCACGCTTCAAAGTGCCTGTGGTCACTTCCAGTCCCAGGACTTTGCTGACCATGATACCCCAAAGCCAATTAATTGACCATGAATACCAGTGGCAGACTGTTTAGGATTCAGTTTCTGACCATGACTTTACCTTTACAACTCTGTAGAAATTCCTCACATAGCTTATTTTGCCAGAAGACAATGTGGACAGTCAAAGTCTTCCTGACTGTAAGACACATGTCCCCATCTTCTCCTGGATTTCCATAGCAATTGTTCTACCTACTAATCTGAACTTCTGTTCAAGGTCTTTTTTATTTCTTTGGACATTTTTAGTTTATATTATGTGTTTTTGCTTATTGTTGAGAAAGGATGTCATATAGGATAAGCTTAATATGAACTTGAAACTTAGCCAATGATGACCAAGAAGTTCTGGTCTTCGTGCCATTTCCTGCAGAGTACTGGGCTGAGTACAAGTGAAAAACTGAAATATTAAGCCATACTTTTAATTTCAAAGTTTGGTGCCTGCCTTGGTGATACTCTTTATATCCCAGTTTTTATATAAGGAGAGGACTATAAACCTGATTAGAATATGGGGAACATGGGGAAGACACAATCTAGAGCAATTTCATGGAGACAAATTCAAAGCCATTAAATGTCTTCCTGAAACCCCTTCTTGAAGTGTGCATCTGTGTCCAGAGCCTCTGGAGATGCTAGTGGAGACTCCCATCCACATCCATACTACATGCAGATCTCCCATGGTGCACTGCAGCCCTGTGACAAAATAGAAAGTAAATTGTTGCCTCTAGATGCTGAGCGACCAAGCCTGACCAGAGGGCAGCACTTGCATGGTATTAACAGCATGGGAGGCATTGTGACAGGGGGGTGAATTCCCTGAGTTGCAGGAAGATCTTGATTTCAGTGATGATCTGGGCCACAATCACACCTTCTTTCTACGACAGTTGATATAGGAGGCAAAGATGGGAAGTGCCAAAAATTCCATAACACTCCAGGCCTAGTCAGACCTTCCATCACTCCACAGCAGGACTTTGCTCAGAAAAGGACATAAAGGAACAAAAGCAAACAAGAAAATCTCATAACAATTATCCACAATGTTCAGTCTTCCTTTGGTTCTGGGCCTATGTTGGGCAAAGGCCGGATCCCTGAGCTAATTCCTAACTTTTGTATTAGAAGCCAAATTTTCCTATATTGCCCAGGCCATGCTGGAAGTGGGGACCTTCCTACCCCAGCAGGAATTGGTAATTGAGATCAGAAAAGAAAACCTGCCCTTGTCTGCATAACTTACCAAGGAAGGGGAGACTCTGTGATACATTCCACCACTGAAACCTCTGGAACATGGGACTTAGTCTCATGAGAGTGAAATCCCAATGGCGTGGGGTAGAGAGATAGCTCAGAGGTTAAGCCTCTGTCCTTCAATCAGAAGGATCTGATCATTCCAACATGGCCAAGGCAACCTAATTTACATTTCAGTTGCATCAGCTGCCAGAATGGCAGAACCAAGACATCTGGGAAACTGAACACTGTCTGGCCATTCTTAAGCTACTTGTGAAATTTCTAATTCCTAATTGTTAGAACCCAGAGCAGATGCTGGTCCTGCACTTTCCAGGAAGGGTTTCTTTCACTCTCTGGGCTGATTGTGTTACAGGACCTAGCTTCCAGGCTACAGGTTGCCAGGAGCTATGGGTGTGGCTCCCAAGGATGCACATACCTTAACTAATCCAGTGAGCATCCTTCCTCAAGATCATAGACTCTTGCTCAGAATGTAGAGCTCCAGAACCTTTGTCAACCATCTTGTCATCAGAGATGTCAGAAACAGGCACATACTCTAGACTCCTCAAGCAAATGACTCAGACCTGCTGTCTTCTGCTGATCCTCAGAGGCTGTGCATGTCAGCTGTCTTCCATGGATGTTTATGCCCTATCACCTAGTGTCCTCCAGAGCCCCAAACCTGACACTTTACACACACAGTATTTCAAAACCAAAACAAACCATAGCAAAAAAAAAAAAAAAAAAAAAAAGTAATCCATGAAGTGTCATTTAAGACAGTGTTTCTTGGCAGGACGGTTCCCCAATAAAGCTGTTGCATATCTGACAGCTTCAGTGCAATTCCCTGAGCCACATGGTGCAAGGAGACAGAGAAAGAGAGAGAGAGAGAGAGAAAGAGAGAGAGAGAGAGAGAGAGAGAGAGAGAGAGAGAGAGAGAGAGAGAGAAATTCCAGTATGTCTCTTTGGAAACGAGCACAGACCATCATCCTCATGAAGTTTGGAGCCTGTGAAGTAGCTCAGCTCCAGCTCATGAGAATGTGGTGGTCTGTCTCATTCTCTGGAGGCCCACATGGTGGAAGGAGAGAAAGGACTCCATAAAGTTGTCATCTTGAGGAACTTTTACAGCAGCCATTCTGGGATGGTCTCTCCAGGTCTCTGAAGGTCTTGGAAGGTCAACCCCCAGGGAAGGGATTGCACTGAAGGAGCACACCCTTTCCTAACCTCCCACAACACTCAGTGGTTGAGAGGATATAGAGATAATTTCTCCTTTGCTGAGCAGTCCACCTGGATGTTTGCCACAGATCAATTGGGATGGGCCTCAGTGTAAGCTAACCAATGAGGAAAAGCCGCTTTTCCTGGGCTTGCCAAAGTGTATAAATATACCTGGCCCTGGCAGCCATCTTTGGGACCTGCCTCTGATGGCACTCCACTTCTGGAGTCTGTAAGTTCTTTTCCTGCACCATTCCCTTCATGGGTTCCAAGCCCAGAGTCCATGACTTCTCCAGGGCACCCTAGCCCTCAAGGCACTCCATGTCTGCAGTCCCTGATTTCCATTCTTTCTCTCCTCTGAGGAACTCTATTTCAATCCTGATTTGGTTTCCATCTTTGACTCCAAACCAAAGAACCTGGATACTTACAGACTTCTGGAGACCCCTAAACATTTGGCCACCACAGCCAGGAGATCAATACCACATTTGATGAGCATAGCCAGGCACAGGCAGGAAAGATAGAATGGACCAGCTAAGGTAATAGAAACTCATGGTTTATCTCTGCTCACCTCTCTGAGCAGGCTTTTTAGGGGAGGGGGAGAAGGGTACATTTGAAATGGCAGGGCCAGACTGGAGTATGAATATCTCTTCAGGAAGAATACCTAACCTTTGTTTGTCTGGAAAGGATGTTGGGGATGTATTTTGTCTTCAGGTCTTGTTAGTTAAAGGAGGGAAATTCCTAGTGACCTTCAGTCTCTGAAAGTTTTTCTTATTTATCTGTGTGTGTGTGTGTGTGTGTGTGTGTGTGTGTGTGTGTGTATTTGTGTGTGTGTCCAACAGAAAGCATTGCGTGTCCTTGTGGAGGACTAAAGGTGACTTTGGGAATCATCCAAGATTGCTTCTGTGTCCTTGGAATTTTTCAGGCTGCCCGTACTAGGGTCAGAATTGTGAGCAGCTGTCTTTTATGCAAGGCATGTTTACATGGGCCCTGGGATCTGAACTCAGGATATTCTGTTTTAGAGATAGTCTGAACCCCTGAGCCATCTCCAGTGCTGACTGACAGGTTTTTAAAAAAATATTTATCTACCCTGTGTGTGTGTGTGTGTGTGTGTGTGTGTGTGTGTGTGTGTGTGTATGTGTCCCAGTAGAGGACCAAGGCAGACTTCTGGAACCATCCTGTATTGCTTCTACCTCCTTCTTGCTTCCTCTGGGATTTCCCAGGCTCTGCTCACCAGGGCTAAAATGCAGGTGTTTTCAACCAGGCATTTTTATATGGGACATTGGATCCCAACTCAGGACCTTCTGTTTGGGAGGCAGTGTCTTAATCCCTGAGCCATCTCTCCAGCCCCCACTCAATGACAGTTTTGATACAGGATGTCTACATGTAGCCCAGGCTGATGTGGGACAATCATGTTGCCAGAGGCTCTATGTGCTGGGATTACAAAGAGGTTTTACCACTGCTAGATAGCGTCACTGGAGAATATTTCTTAAATTTTATTTGCCTCAACTTCCTCAGAAATGATATTTTCCAGTACAGTTTATGTTTTGCTTTCCAACTTCAGGCTCACACTTAGAGCTACCATAGACCTACATAAGACTGGAAAGATGCTGTTAGTGGATGGACAAGTCCTTACTTTTCACCTAACATCTGATCTTCAATTTCCAAAATTCTTTCATTCAACTTGGAAAAAATAAACCAGTATAATTTGGAGGGTGGTGATTAGGGGGTGGGTCTAAATAGACACTGCTTCTCGTTGGATGATAGAAGTAGGTGAGATGTATTCAGATCCTGCTTTTGATTGGATAGCAGATATTTTCAAGGGGGGAGGTAACATCAGAAAGCTCAATAAAGTAAACTTCCAGCTGTCATCTAGTGCACTGTGGCCTCAGAGTACAGCAATGCTGCTAGGAGGCTGGAGCATCTTGCAGACCTCATCCAGGTCTGGTAAATCAATCTGTGCACACAGGCAGGGCACCGTGCAAATTCTTTTTCCTCCTTCCCTTCAGAAGGATTGAAGAGTGTCTCCCTGGGTAGTTTAGGCTTGCTTGTACACTTCAAATTTCTTAATTAAGCAAAAAATTTTTTATAGTGCTGGGGATAGAACTTTGTCTTTGCACATGTTAACCAAGCACTCTAAAAACAAATTTCATCATTAGTCCAATTGTTGGTTTGGTTAGTGTTCTGAGACAGGAATTCTGTAGACCATGCTGGCTTCAAATCAAACTCAAAGAAATGCTCCTGTCTCACCATATTGAGCGTTAACATGATAGGCCTGAGCTATGGAAGATTTGATTTGAAAATGAAAATTAATTGGCATTTTTTTATTTTTTTAAATTTTTTATTATTATTTATTCAACTGTGTGCATATGCA
Source organism: Typhlomys cinereus (assembly GCA_023101885.1). Lineage (NCBI taxonomy): Eukaryota > Metazoa > Chordata > Mammalia > Rodentia > Platacanthomyidae > Typhlomys > Typhlomys cinereus. Next base: position 598,592 of record JALPQD010000705.1, on the reverse strand, counting down.
TGTGTATGTGCACACGCACGTGTGTGTCTGTGTGTGTGTGTGTGTCTGTGTATGTGTAGAACCACGGACGAATTCGCGAACCTCCATGGACGCTTCCACCTCCTTCTGCCCCAGGATTCACAGGCTCTGCCCTACCAGGACCAGAAACGCAGGCCGCCCCTGCTTCTGCCTGGCGTCTATATGTGGGATCTGGATCCGAACTCAGGACCTTCTGCCTGCAAGGCGGAGGCTTAATCTCTGAGCCACCTCTCCAGCCCCTAATTGGCATTTTGTTAGTAATTGATATTTACTTTGTTTACCCTGAGCTGGGTCTCTGCAGGTGCACACATACACTCACGTACTTTCTTACACATATGCTTACATACACAGAGAGAGAGAGAGAGAGAGAGAGAGAGAGAGAGAGAGAGAGAGAGAACTAGCCTATGGTCTCAGCAGATAAATTCATTGATCACAGATCCCCTATGATTTCTCAGGGTCAGCCTGTCCATTTCGGCTCATTCCAACCACAAGTAAAGTCAAGAATGCTCAATTTAGACTTAATTATTCAGGATGAAATCTTGCTCAAAGTCTGGTCCTGGAAGGGAATTTGTGAGAAACGTATTCTCAGGCTGCCCCAGGAGGCACAAGCTAGAGCCATCCAGCCTAGAGTTGGGACTGGGCATCTGTATTTCAACCCTAGTCAAGTGACCACCTTTGGTCACTTTTGAAAGAGTTGGCTCCTTTGAAGCAATGGCATCACAGTCCTCCTTTCTAAAGGTTTCCAGTGTTGTGGGCCCTACCACTGTGCTTTCTACTTTCAAGTTAGAGAAGAGGCCTGCTGCCTGTTTGCTGCAAACGTCCCTTTAATAAATTGAACACAGTTCCCTAGAGGAATCACAAGTGAACGACAGGACTCCTTGGGAGGGGCTTCTGCACTAAGTACCTGCAGATGCAATGAAAAGACTAATCCAGACAGGACTGAGGGTGCTTCTGAAGCCTTTACTACCCACTGTTTCCAAGATACAGAGAAGGCACAGGAACTGAGAATTACTGCTGGAATTCTCAGAGATACCACCATTCCTGGCTAAATCTCTCAGAAAGAAATCTTCCCACCCGACTATCTACCTGTTTGCCTTCCCCCTTTCCATTCTTCCCCTCCTCCTTCCCTCTATCTATCTATTCCTCCACCCCTTCATCTACCCATTCTCTTCCCAACTAACTCTAAGCATGCCTTTAGGTTACTTATAAGCTTTGTGTTAAAGATGCTGGTTCCCCCTCATCCTTAGTCAGTGAGTCATCCTTATTCAAGCACTTCTGGTATTTCAGTCTCATCTCCATGCTGGATTTGAGTTTCTCTGTCCTTTATCAAGCCCTCTCCTCACCCTCATGCATGCATATGGAGTGCCCCTGGCTCCACTGGCAAAACAACACCCCCAACCAGCACATAAAGAAGGCCATTTGTCCCCAGCCTTTATTTCTGAGTTCTTCTCTGTGATAGTTAAGCCTGGGTGTCATAAACGGAATCACTGAGCTTCTCAATCCTCTAGAAACACTTCACTCCAAACAGTGTCCTCCATGCCACTGTTTCTATAACTGGTAAAAGTAGCTGTGTTGGACAGTCTTGATGCCCCTCTTGTGAGGATTGAGAAGCTCAGTGATTCCGTTTATAAAACTTTACATAAAATGAGTAAGAATAAGGAAAATGATGATGCTGGCTGGTTGTTTCTAGCATCTCTCATTAAACTACAAATGGAAAAGGAAGATCTCAGAGAAGAAAATAACAAACTCAGAAAGTACATAAACAAGTTAGAAGTTTCTAAGTGTGCTCTAGAAGAGAATCTTCTCTCCAGTAGCAATAGGGCTCGAATTGCTGAAAATCAAATCCATACTTTGATTATTAGAGTGGCTGAGTTACAACGTAAATTAAATTCCCAGCCTTGAAAGGTGTCGGCAGTTAAAGTAAAAGCGCTGATTGGTAAAGAGTGGGATCCTGAAAAGTGGGATGCTGATGTGTGGGAAGACCAAACTGATGATGAGGACGAGGACGTTGAACCCTCAACTTCTGGTGCATTTATTCCACCTGAAGAAATGGTCTCCCCACTCTTAGTAGAGAATGAATCCCCACAACCACCCTCTACAAAAGTGCTGTTTTCACCTTTGCCACAAATAAATACTGAAGTTACAGCACGCCCCCTGTGATTGTTTCCAGGCCTATAACTAGGCTTGCCGCAGACCAGAGTCGCGGCCTCGAGACCAGGGCTCCCCAGGACCGGGTGGAGAACAGAACACAGGCGGCTCCCTCTCGTCCGAGTGTATCCTGAACCCGTTTATTGAAACTTTCGTGACAACTTTTATACAGAAAATTTTGGGGTAAAGAATGTTGCATACATAATAATCAGCAAAGTCACCTTCAGGGTGGACCCTTTTTTCAAGAACCTAACCCATTGCTTCAGGGCAAAGGCACTTAACAGAAACATTCTCTCAGTATTTCCAAACTTATCTAATCTATAATGCTTCACCGGATAGCTATGGGGCTGAGCCCACATTTTAACAGAGACTGCTTTCTTTTAAAATACAGAGGCAGAATGTTCTCCTATTGATTTTAGCAAGGAACATATTTTACAATTAACTATAGGAATCCTCAACACCCCATAAGTCCCAGCGTGAGCTTTGGCTGTTGTCCTCTCCAGGTTGATACTCTCAGTCAGGCAGGTCGACATAGGCACCAGGCATGGCAGCAGGTTATAACTTGGGAAGATGTATGCAGCTCATGTAGTCTCTACTATCCAAGCTTAAACTACATCTCTAAGGGGGCCTTGACTTAGATACTCAAGGCCCATAAGCTATAGCTGGTTCTGTCGATGGAACACTGAGGTATGCACTGAAGAAAACACTTAAGCAACATAATTATTAAAAGAATAACTTCTATGATAGCATCCTTCTATTCCTTTAATAGTAAGGTTGCTTATGTCTTCCTTTGAGGAATTCCAGAAGCGTATTGCCATCAGTTAGATGACCCATCTGTGAACCATGCATACTCCAAACCTGGGGTCCAGTCAGGCCCCATATGCCAAGGGTGTCTCTTTCGGGGCAGAGGTGATCATTGGTGGGAGTGCACTCAGATGGTCCATCTCTGTGATTTCTCATAAGAGTGCTGTTTGGGGTAGGAAAGACACAGCCCCCTTTGCTTCTGACATGGATTCTCCCAGTTTGGATTGCAAATACCATCTCCAGGGGCAGTCTTGGCATCTAGACTTTCTGGCATGATGGTCTCTTCCTTCGCCTTCAGCCAGGGTAAGAGGGTATCACAGTTTCTTTTAAGGTTCCAGTGGACTGAGAGTATAGTCTTGTACTTCTGGAATTTCTAAGTAAGGTGGAACCACATAGGTGTGAATCTTACCCAACCTATGTTTTAAGATTCTAGAAGTTATTCTCTAATTTCCTTAAAATCAGTGCACACATTCTGGCTAACAAGTCTACTTATCGTAAATGGCTAGACATGAAATTTCTATTTAGTATTTGACTAAACTTAAAAAGCAGGCTTCTTCTCTAGAACAGAGAGCAGGAAGCTAGTTCCAAAAAACCCTAAGAAAGGGCACTCCTAATTCCCAGAAGAATTCCTGCCAGAGGCAAAACTTGAATTGTCCCAAAGAAAACCAAAACCTAGGTAAAGGGCACTCCTAATTCCCAGAATTCTTCCTGCCTGAGGCAAAACCCGAATTATCTAGGAAGAGAGTGCCCAGCCCCTGTTCATGGGCGTTACTGTGACCTTCCTCAGGGGACAGATTTTAGGCCTGTGCTGGGAAGAAACACCAAGGCCTGACAATTCCCATATTTTTCCTTATTTCTCTAAAATAAAGCCATGTTCTTATCCCAAAACATGTTACTTTGAATCCACCTTTTCCAAACTGAGACATATTCTACCAGATTAGTTGGATAGGGACGCGGCATAGGCTCAAGGCTAAACAGGCTCCTAAGGGTGAAATAGAAATTGCGGTCCATGAGGAGGTGCGCTATACCCCTAAAGAACTCCATGACTTTTCTAACATGTTTAAGCAGCAGTCTGGGGAATACCCCTGGGAATGGATTGTAAGGCTGTGGGATACTGGTGGAAAAAGTATAAAACTGGATAAAAGTGAGTTCACAGAAATGGGCCCATTGAGTAGAGATTCTAGGTTTAACACTGTTACTCATAGAGTTAAAAATGGTGCCAGGGGTTTATTCGAGTGGGTAGCTAAAGTATTTATTAAAGTATGGCCATCTGAAAAGGAACTGGAGATTCCAGACATTCCTTGGTTTAATGTTGATGATGGGATTAAGAGGCCCAGGGAAATTGGTATGCTTGACTGGATGCTTTCTTTAAAATCCAATTCTCAATGGGAGAATCCAGATAACATGCCTTTTACCAGAAATGTACTTAATAAATTGGTGAGAGGGGCAGCACCAAATATGAAGGCCCCTATCATTGCTCTTCTCCTTGTTCCAGACCTAACAATGGGAGATGCCCAGTTGGAAGACTTAAATTCAATGGACCTAGGTGGATCGAGGAGTACTAGGGGCCAAGTGGCAGCATTGAATGGCCAATGGCAATGTAAGCGTACTAACCATAATGTGCAGTCTAGACAGAACAGTACTTATGAGGGTCTCACTTGCTTAGATCTTTGGCATTGGCTAATAACCATAGTGTCCCCAAAAGTAAAATAGATAAGAAGCCTACAAAGTTCTTATTTGACCTGTACAAGCAGAAAAATTCTAACAGAAATGAAGGAAAAGTTGCCTTTATCATAGTAGCAGAGAATCATGGCCTGTCAACCAATTTTCAAACTTGAGCCAGTTTACAGATCCAGAACCCCTTGAATGAAGGGGAGGCCGGGCCCCTTTAAGGAAGGACCTTGACACCATAGCAAAAAGCTTTAATATTAGTCTTTCTTCTGTCCTTCCACAAAGGGACCTAAGGCCTTTCACTAGAGTAACTGTGCATTGGGGGAAAGGAAATAATCAGACATTTCGGGGTCTACTAGATACTGGGTCTGAGTTGACATTGATTCCTGGAGACCTTAAAAAGCATAGTGGCCCTCCAGTTAAAGTAGGGGTATATGGAGGTCAGGTGATTGACGGAGTTTTGGCTAATGTTCAACTCACAGTAGGTCCAGTAGGTCCCTGAAATCACCCAGTGGTTATTTCCCCAGTACCAGAATGTATAATTGGAATATATATACTTAGAAGTTGGCAGAACCCTCACATTGGTTCCTTGAAATGTGGAGTAAGAGCCATTATGGTTGGGAAGGCCAAATGGAAGCCTTTAGAATTGCCTCTACCAAGGAAAATAGTGACTCAGAAACAGTATCGTATCCCTGGGGGAATTACAGAAATTACTGCTACCATAAAGGACTTGAAGGATGCAGAGGTGGTGGTTCCAACCACCTCTCCTTTTAACTCTCCCATTTAGCCTGTGCAGAAGACAGATGGATCATGGAGAATGACTGTTGATTATTGCAAACTTAACCAAGTTGTGACTCCAATTGCAGCTGCTGTACCAGATGTGGTTTCATTGCTTGAATAGATCAACACATCTCCTGGTACTTGGTATGCAGCCATTGATCTTGCAAATGCGTTTTTTCTCCATACCTATTCATAAAGATCATGAGTATACATTTACAGTGTTACCTCAAGGGTATATTAATTCTCCAGCCCTATGCCATAACTTGGTTCGCAGAGATCTTGATTGCTTGTCTCTTCCACAAGGCATCACACTAGTCCATTATATAGATGATATTATGCTGATTGGATCAAGTGAGCAGGAAGTAGCAAGCATTTTGGATTTATTAGTAAGGCATATGTGCAACAGAGGATGGGAAATAAATCCAACCAAAATCGAAGGACCTTCCACTTCAGTAAAATTTTTCGGAGTTCAGTGGTGTGGGGCATGTAGAGATATCCCCTTTAAGGTAAAGGATAAGTTGTTGCACCTGGCCCCTCCCACCACTAAAAAAGAAACACAGCGTTTGGTGGGCCTGTTTAGATTTTGGAGGCAGCACATTCCTCACTTGGGTGTGTTACTTAGGCCCATATACCAAGTAACTTGGAAAGCTGCCAGCTTTGAGTGGGGCCCAGAACAAGAGAAGGCTCTTCAGCAGGTTCAAGCTGCTGTACAGACTGCCTTGCCACTTGGACCATATGATCCAGGAGACCCAATGGTATTGGAAGTGTCTGTCGCAGATAGAGATGCTGTTTGGAGTCTCTGGCAGGCTCCCATAGGTGAATCACAGAGGAGACCCTTGGGATTTTGGACCAAGGCCCTGCCATCATCCACAGACAATTACTCTCCTTTTGAAAAACAACTCTTGGCTAGTTATTGGGCCTTAGTGGAAACTGAACGTCTGACAACGGGTCACCAAGTTACCATGCGACCTGAGTTACCCATCATGAGTTGGTGTTATCTGACCCAGCAAACCATAAAGTTGGATGGGCACAGCAGCAATCTATTATCGAATGGAAATGGTACATACGAGACAGGGCCCGAGCAGGTCCTGAAAGCACAAGTAAGCTGCATGAAGAAGTTGCCCAAATGCCTATCGTTCCTCAGCCTGTTGCAATGCCTGTTCCCAAACATGCACCTATGGTCTTAGGGTGTGCTCTATGATCAGCTGACTGAAGAAAAGAAGACTAGGGCCTGGTTCACAGATGGTTCTGCTCGCTATTCTGGTGACACCCAGAAATGAACAGCTGTAGCGCTGCAACCCCTTTCTGCAACAACCCTAAAGGACACTGGAGAAGGGAAATCTTCGCAGTGGGCAGAACTTCGGGGAGTGCACATGGTTGTTCACTTTGCCTGGAAGGAAAAATGGCCAGATGTGTGACCATATACTGATTCATGGGTTGTAGCCAATGGTTTGGCAGGATGATCAGGGACTTGAAAGGAACATAATTGGAAAATTGGTGAGAAAGATATCTGGGGAAGAAGCATGTGGATAGATCTCTCCCAATGGGCAAAGGACACAAAGATATTTGTGTCTCATGTAAATGCTCATCAAAAGATGACATCGGCAGAAGAAACATTCAATAATCAGGTGGATAAGATGACCCATTCTGTGGACAGTCAGCCTCTTTCTCCAGCCATTCCTGTCATTGCCCAATGGGCCCATGAACAAAGTGGACATGGTGGCAGAGATGGAAGTTATGCATGGGCTCAACAACATGGACTTCCACTCACCAAGGTTGACCTCGCTACAGCTGCTGCTGAGTGCCAAATCTGCCAGCAGCAGAGACCAACGTTGAGTCCTCGATATGGAGCTATTCCTCGGGGTAACCAACTGGCAACGTGGTGGCAGATTGACTACATTGGACCACTTCCAATGGAAGTGGGCAGCTCTTTGTTCTTACCAGGATAGATACTTATTCTGGTTATGGATTTGCCTTTCCTACACATCATGCTTCTGCCAAGACTACCATCCAGGGACTTACAGAATGCCTTATCCATCATCATGGAATTCCACACAGCATTGCTTCTGACCAGGGAACTCATTTCACAGCTAAAGAAGTATGACAGTGGGCTCATGACCATGGGATTCATTGGTCTTACCATGTTTCCCACCATCCTGAAGCAGCTGGCTTGATAGAATGATGGAATGGCCTTTTAAAGGCACAATTACAGCATCAATTAGGTAATAATAGTCTGGAGGGATGGGGCAGAATTCTCCAGAAGGCAGTATATGCCTTAAACCAGCGTCCAATATATGGTACTGTGTCTCCTATAGCCAGTATTCACGGGTCCAGGAATCAAGGGGTGGAAACAGGAATAGCTCCTCTTACTATCACTCCTAGTGACCCATTAGGAAAATTTTTGCTTCCTGTTCCTGCAAGCCTGTATTCTACTGGCTTAGAAGTTTTGAGTCCAGAGCAGGGAATCCTTCTGCCAGGAGACACAGCAACTATTCCTTTGAACTGGAAGCTAAGGCTTCCTCCTGGTTATTTTGGACTTCTGATACCCTTGTGCCAACAGGCTATGAAAGGAATAACAATGTTAGAAGGGATGATTGACCCAGACCACCAAGGAAATTGGACTGGTTCTCCACAATGGTGGTAAGGAAGAATATGTCTGGAGTGTAGAAGATCCACTAGGGCCATGTCCTGTGATTAAGGTCAATGGGAATTTACAGCAACCCAACACAGGAAAGACAGTAAATGGTCCAGATCCTCCAGGAATGAAGGTATGGGTAACCCCTCCAGGTAAAGAGCCAAGACCTGCAGAAGTACTTGCTGAATGTGGAAGAAATACAGAATGGGTAGTAGAAGAAAGTAGTTATAAATACTATAAATAACCAGTTACAGAAATGAGGATTATAATTGCCATGAGTGCTCCTAATCTAGACTGTCAAGAAACTTGTGCATGTGCACATACTCTAAGAAGATATTTATGTAATGTAATATAATGTTAATCTTTAGTTATGAGATGAAATGCTGTAATCTATATTATGATATTGTGTTATGGGATACTAAGACTAAGCATTTCTCAAGGGGCTTTGTCATTAGTCTTGTAAAAATAATGTGTGTGCGCTTGTACGTGGATAGCTATATTGTGTTAGGCGGAACTCAGAATCTTACTGTTTTTATTTGGAGAATTTTTAATGGCCTAAGGAAATGTGATTTGGTGTCAAGTTGACAAGGGGTGGACTTGTGATAGTTAAGCCTGGGTGTCAACTTGACACACAGGGTATTAACTAAGCTGGAGTGAGACCACCTCTGGAAAGGATCAACTGAGACTACTTGAGAGGATAGTACACACCCTAGATCCTATCAGAACTCCAAAGCTCTCAAAGGATTCTCCCAATACTACCTCATGTAAAAAAAGGAGCCACCAAGGGGAACAGATGCCTTCTTGCCGCTGTGCTAAGAATTGTTCTTCCTTCAGGCTACCTGGAGTTCACGCCAGCCTTCAGCCATCACCTACTTGACTACTGAACTGAGAAGGTAGCCATTGGCAGCCATCGTTGGAACCATCTCGGCTACTGGCAGCCATCATTGGACTACCTCGGCTACTGGCAGCCTTTGCTGAACTACCTCAGCCATATCTGTAAGCCAACTCAATAAATTTCCTATATATATTTTATATATATATACATATATATATATATTTGTTCTGTGAATTCTGTGACTCTAGAGAATCCTAACTAATACATTCTCTTCATCCCTCATTTTTACATGTCACTTCATTTGGAGACAGAAGAAAAATGAACATCTTTCTTGCAGCTGCCCTTCCTGACTGACTATTTTGAGGCTTGTATGTGCCACTCAGTTCTTCTCGCTTCTTTCGAACAGTTTATAGACAGGAAGAGGAAGAAGGTGGAAGTTGGAAGTCACTGTAGAGGACAGAGAACCAAGAAACTAACACTTTGATAAATCCCCTTTGTTGATCCTGGTGTCAGCAAAGATAATGGCAGATTTTGGATGAAGAGTAAGATTATGATCCAGGCACTGAAGTCTGTCATGAATGAGGAGGGATGGCAAGTAAGAGCCTCCTCTCCCAAACATCCTCTATGTTATAGCTAGGTACAGGTGTCAACTTGATGGCTGAGGGTTTGACTCTGGGCACATTTGTAGAGAATTAGTAGTTTAAGTTGAGCCTGGAAAGAACCTGCGGGAGACTGTCTAGCGCGGTGGGGAAGGCCTAGCCAATGTGGGTGGAACTAGTGCCCAGACAGATGAATAAAATGGAGGGAACCATTTGTATATCCGTGGCAGACATGCTGGTCTGGCAAGTTAAGGATGGTTCCTTTCTTAGCTGTCATGTGGAGATGGTGCAGTGTTCTCTCCACCCTGGTGTTAGTGTGAGCTCTCCTATCAAGCTGGACTGAGAGCTGTAACTGGACTATTGTAAGAAAATTAAGCCCGCTAGCCAGGACACACTGCACCCCAGGGGATGACATCCAATACCTATCAGGATGGAGCTAAGGGTGGTGAAGGAGCAGCAAACCTGAAAAAAAAAAGTGAACAAACCATAATTCAGAAAATCAGAGATTCTACATCAATTACCAGACTAGCCTAATCAATCCCCATCCCAAAGCTCGGGGAAATTTGTGGAGGAGGGGGCAGTAAGATTTTAAGAGCCTAGTGGGGCTGGAGAGATGGCTCAGGGATTGTGACTCTGTCTCACAAGCAGAAGATTCTGAGTTCGGATCCCAGGTCCCACGTTAAAAAAAAAATTAAAAAAAAAAAAAAAAGATTTTAAGAGCCTAAAGATGGGGAGGAGCAACGATATGCAAGATACTCCATACAAGTTAAAGCAGACGTGACCATAACAGGACTTTCCATGACCTGCGCAATGACCAACATATCATTGAATCCCCAAAGTGTAGCATGGATAACAGGCACTAGGATCCTTAGAGGCAAGGGATTAACAGTCACAATAGTGCTCCTATACTAAAGGGGAACACAACAAAGAGCTCTAGGCAATGCCACTGAGTCCTTACACCACATCAGAGAGGAGGACCCAGAGGGAAGTTTGACATGCACACTAAAGAATGCTCCAGAATGAGGGTGGGGGAGGGGGCACTGGGAGGAAGGGAAGGAGGGGGAAAGGAAGGGGAAAAGGGAGGAGGGAGCAAAAGGGTCCAGGGAGGGGTGGAGGGAGGGAGGGGAATGGGGTATTAATCAACTTTGTTTGAGTGGAAGATATAAAAGAAAATAAAAATAAAAAAAATAGAAAATTAAGCCCTTTGTTCCCTTAGACTGTTTTGTCATGGTTTTTATCAGCAATAATGCAGAGTAACTGCAACACCATGTCAGAACACAAGAGAAATAGATGGAACAGTGTGCAACAATCCACAATCACTTGTTTGGCTGTTGAGTCTTCGACCTGGACATAGACCAATGTGAGCGGCTCTCTCCTCTCAATGCCGCACTAATGGGGCATGTTGCTGAGGGTGTCATTCCATGGTAACTCACAGGGCTGACAGATCCAGCTTGTGTTAATGACAGGGGGCCCGACTGGGATGAGAGCTGGGCTTCTGTTTGTGGCCATGCTGCCCCTCCTGGGATGCTTGGGTTTTCTCACAGCATGGTGGCTGGACTCCATGCAGAATATCCCAAGAGAGCAAGTAGAGGCCTGATCACTTGATGATTCTGTCACAGTTACTCTGTGATTTTGACAAATTCACCACCAAATGGCTTAGGGAAACAAGAGCTTTGATTCTGTTTTATGATTCTTTGGCTATATCTCCTCACAGAAGACACTCATGCAACACCAAAAGTCTGGCCACACCATAGCTACAGAACAGTTGAGAGAGGGGAAATCTTCACTTGCCAGACAGCGTGTCTGGTCAAATATGCCAAAGAATGCCAACTCCCTGAATCAGCTCAGGGACTAGTCCCACCCACAATGGTCTGTGCTTGCCCATTGATCAGACACACTCCTACAGGTGTGCTCAGGACTTAAATACTAATTCCTTACAAATATGCTCGGAGCTCAAGTTTTCAATTGTCAAGTTGATACCTGCATCTATCTATGAAATTTAGCTTCTGCACTCACATGGCGTTGCTTCAGCTACACTCAGTCAGTGCCACTTTTTCCTCTAAGAGCATGTGAGGCTAGAGATACTGGACCAGACTTCTTTGGAAATATAATCTGCCACTCAGAGTAACTTGTGCCGGTCATGTGAGATAGGTACTGCAGAGAGACTTAAGTATCATAAATGTGTGAGAATCCAAGGGCACAAACTGGGAGTTGTTACTGAAGTTGAGAATTTGTTGTGCTAAACTGAACTAGTTGGGGTTATGAGTAGGCTTAATTCCATCACCCATTGTGTATGACCCTGAGTCTCTGCCTCTCCATCTGTCATATGGAAACAATTAACTGAACTTAATGGCTCGGCACTACTACTCCAACAGCATGCTGGCTGGCCAAGTACCCCAAACTGGGGACACACATTTCTACAGCATTCCTGGCCAGCAATGGTATAGTAGTCCTTTGAATTTCTGCTTTTTTTTTTTTTTTTGATATGAAGCAAAATTCAGGGATTTATTACCCGTATTTTATTTCTGTGTGTGCACTCATGTGTGTATGTCCACGTTTATAAGTGCACATATACAAGCAGATGTGCATGCACATATGTGTACAAATGTGTGGAAGACAAAGGTTGACCTGTCTTCTTTGCTCTCTCATCACCTTATTTTACAATTTGTGTGTGTGGGTGTATGTGCACATACATGTGTGTGTAGCTAGAAGAGGGCACTGTATGTGCCTATGGAGGCCCAAGGGTGACTCTGGGAATCATCCTAGATTGTTCTACTTCCTTATTGCTTTGCTCTGGGGTTTTCCAGGCTCTGCCTTCCATGATCAGAAATGCAGACTGCTGTTAAAACTGCTGTTTTTTTTTTTTTTTTTTTAATGAGGGATCTTGGGACCTGACCTTAGATCCTTCTGCTTAATTCATGAACCATCTATCCAGCCTCTTGCCACTTTGTTTTTCTGAGACATAGTCTCCTAATCAATGGACTCCAGATATCCCCCATCTCCCCTTCCACCACCATCTCCCTCTTCCTCCATCATGTCCCCCTTCCACCACCATGTCCCTCTTTCACCACCATGTCCCCCCCTCTGCCACCATCTCCCCCCTCTGCCACCATCTTCTCCCTCCGCCACCATCTCCCCACTTTGCCACCATCTCCTTCCGCCGCCTCCAACTCCTCCTCCCGCCTCCATCTCCCCTCTCTGCCTCCATCTCCCCCCTCAGCCACCATCTCCTCCTCCACCTCCTTCTCCCCCTCCTCATCCATCTTCGCCTCCTCATCCATCTTCCCCTTCTGCCACCATCTCTCCTTTCTGCCACAATCTCCCCCTTCCATCTCCATCTCCCCCCCTGCCACTATCTCCCCCCACTGCCACCATCTCCCCCTCTGCCTCCATATCCCCCTCCACTTCCATCTTCCCCTCCCCCTCCATTTCCCCCTCCATCTCTCCCTCTCCCTCCATCTACCCCACTATCACCATTTCCTCCTCCACCACCATCTCCTCCACTGCCACCATCTCCCCTTCCCCCACCATCTTCTCCTCCCCCACCATCTCCCCTTCCACTGCCAGCACTGGAGTTACAGATGTCACTGGGCTCAGTTTTCTTGCAGGTGCTGGGAATCTATACTCAGGTCTTAATGCTTGCTGGAGCAATGTTGCCAAATGCCCACCAGGCCAGCCGGGGAAAGGAGGAGGAATTCGGCAGCAGCCTTGCATGCACAGGGTCACCACCCAAACCCGGGAGTCAGGACAGAAGCAACCGGCAGACGACCAGTTGGCTGTAGACTCAGGTTTAGTCAGGAAGTGTTTGGGCTTATATAGGGTCAGGGTCCAATCAGGTGTTGCCATCCTCTGCAGGGGACAGGCACCAATCATTTAACTGTTTACTAGGTGTCCATCCCAGGGGCAGGTTAGATGCTGCTTCCCATTGGTTGTTCATGCCTCCTTCCCATTGGTTGTTCATCCCTCTGCCTCTATGGTTCCTCTACTGGGGCATGTCCAAGGCATATCTGAACTTGTTCAGCTTTGTCTGTAGACAGACCTCCTGTATTTGGGAGCCCGAGCTAGGGTCTCCCTGAATCCATAGTGCCACAGGATAATATCAACTACTCTGTTTCACTCTGAAAATTACACTTAAGAATTTAATTATGTAGGCTAACTCTGAGGCTTATGATATGTTAGTTAGCTTTCCTGTTGCTATAATAACAACCTGAGAAAAACAGACTAAAGAAGGAAATGTTTACTCTGGCTTACAGCTTCAGGGGATACAGTACATCATGGTGGAGAAGTCATGGCAGCAGGAGATTAAGATGACCGACCCAAGTTGACAAATGAGGATAATTATTACATATGACTAGAACTTAACCAGGGTAATATCCCTTGGAAAATGTAGTAGGATTTGCAGCATGAAATAAATAGTGTGAGTCTGTTATGACCTAAGTACCCATGCCTTTTTATTTTAGGAAAAAAAAAAAAAAACTATCACAAAAGTTTAGGAAACTGTAGCTGAACAAATAGAAAAAAAGGTGATTTGTAATTTTTCCTTCAGAATCTATCTTTTCCTCTTCCTCCTGCCTCCTTCATTTTTAATGGCCTACTATTTTATCACACTAGTTCCCTTTCTCTGAAGAAGTAGTGTCCCACTTTGTTTCTGCCATGATACATGACAGGAAAGAGACAGGTGCAATTTCTTACATGCTCTGCTGTTTCTTTAAGATAAATCTTGGCAAGTGGAATTTCTGGGTCAGTTTCAAGGCCTTGGAACAATGGTACAACCAGCTTTCAGACCATGCTGAATCATGCTTCCACCTCTTCCAGTGCACAGGCCCACCCTCTTCCCACATCCCCATCAGCTCTGCCTGGCTCTCCTTGCTTACTGTGATCAATCTTGCACAGAAGAAATGACAATGCATTTAGGAAAATAAGCACTTTAAAAAAATAAGGAATGGGGCTGGAGAGGTGGCTCAGTGGTTAAGCCTCTGCCTTGCAGGCAGAAAGTCCTGAGTTCGGATCCTAGACCCCACGTATAGACGCCGGGACACACACACATACATACACACACGCGCACACACGCACACATGCACAATTGAATAAATAATAATAATAAAAAAAAAACTTAAAAAAAATAAAAATAAAATAAAAAAATAAGGAAGATGTAGAGAAAAGACTCAGCAGTTAGAGCGCTTGCTGTGCAAGCCTGAGGTCTTGGGGTTCAGGTTACAGTACTATGCAAAAAGTCAGGGGTGCTCGGTGCACACCCATGACCCTGGCACTGAGGTGGATAGAGACAGAAGGATTGATAGGGTTTTCTGGCTCCCAGCCTGGCTTAAAAATTCAAGTTCTAGATTCAGAGAGAGAGACCCTGCCTCCAACGAATAAGGCTCCTGCTTTTGGCATCCACACAGGTGCATGTGCCCACATGCATGGACGCCACTCACGCACACACCCCAAATGAATGAATGAACGAATGAATGAATGAATGATAGAACTAAGAGAGGTTCGAGGACTTCTTGAACACTTACCATTTGTATCTGTTCTATTAGGGTACACATATTTTATGCATCATAACAGAACTCATAGGTGTTAAGGGTGAAACCCTCCATGTGAAATGTATGCTTAGCATTTCTCCAACTTCAACCTGTTGTTTCTACTTAGGCACCTTCCATCCTTTGGATATGCAATGAGGACCATTGTGTTAAAAGGCTTAGTCTCCAGCCCCTGATGCTCCTGGGAAGCAATGGAACCTTTAGGAGGTGGGGCCTGGGAATAGTTAGGGAGGGGGATGGAAGTGGGCAGTCTCTTCATGGGGGATACTGGAACATGGCCTCTCCTCACTTCCTGGTAGGCTTGAGGTGAGCTACTCTCCTGCCTATGCTCCTGTGCTTATTAATGTGCTTATTAACTGTTCTGCCTCAGGACCCAAGCACGGGGCCAATCAACCATGGGTGGAGCCTGGGAAACTGTGAGCCAAAGTAAACATGTGCTCTTTTTAAGTTGCTTTTCCTGCATATTTGTCACAGTGATGGAGAGCACCTTTAGAGACAGAGATTTTAAAGACAGGGTTGAAGTCCATCCATTTGTCTCTGATGTCACGCTCACAATGCTGTCAGGAACTTTTAAGGGATGTCGGGCTGGGATGCTGGGGAGGTGGCTTCATCAGCAAAGTGCTTGCCACAAGCTCAGGAAGACCTGAGGTGGATGGGCGGCACCCCTGAAAAAAGGTGTGTTGTAGGGGCTGCAAGGCAGCAGCGACCAGGAGCTCTGCTAGTCGTGGCAGTGGCCCAGCCAGGGCTATTCACGGACACGCAGGGGTGAGGACTCCGCCACCACTAAGGAACAGAAAGACAGGTGCCTGGAGACACCATGAGGGGGAAAGATAGTGTGGAATCCCGAAGTCTCCAGGAGGTGATTGTGAAGAATTTTGCAAGCTTCGTGGTTTAACAACATCTCAAACAGGAAGTCCTAGTTATTTAACAAAAGTCATTAAGTCTAATGTTCAGATAAACTGCCTATTTGTAAGCATTTTGGCTTCCTTGCAGTTTGAAGAACGTGTATTCATGATTAATAATTACTTGTAGGGCCAAGTTTATAGTCTGAGATTCTGGATAATTATTTTCTTCTATCTTGGGGCTGGAGAGGTGGCTCAGGGGTTAAGCCTCTGCCTCACAGGTGGAAGGTCCTGAGTTCGGATCCTACACCCCACGTATAGATGCCAGACAGAAGTGGGGGCAGCCTGCGATTCTGGTCCTGGTAGGGCAGAGCCTGTGAATCCCAGGGTAGAGTAAACAACGAGGAGGTAGAGGCAGCCCATGGTGGTTCTGGAATTCTTCTGTGGTTCTACACAGACACACACACACACACACACATGCAAGCACAATTGAATAAAAAAGAATTTTCTTTTATCTTGACTAGCTCAGAAAGTCCCCCCTTACCCAATGGACAGAACTGATACTGATTGGACTAACACTTTCTTTTTTTTTTAATACATTTTTTATTATTATTTCAGCTCATACAAACTTAATGGGTACACCAGTTCCCTCCCTCCCTCCTCCTCCCCCCCCCCGTACCCCCTACTCCTCCTCCCCACCCCACTCCCTTCCCATCCCCCAGTGCCTCCCGCCCCAATTCCCAGAGAGTCCTTTCTTGTGCATGCCTGATTTTCCTCTGGGCCCTCTTCTCCGATGACGTACAAGGACCCAGTGGCCTTTCCCTGAACACTTTCCCGTGTTCCCCTTAGGTATAGGAACACTGCTGTGGCTGTCAATCCCTTGCCTCCAAACATCTTGGTGCCTTTAGCAGATGCTGGACTTTGTGGGGTCAATAGTGTGTTGGACAATGCGCAGGGCATGTAAAGTCCAATTATGATTGCTTCAGCCCTAACTTGTATGGAGTAACTTACATATCATTGCTCCTCCCATCCTTTTGCTCTTACACTCTTACCACCCCCTCTTCCGCAAATTTCCCTGAGCTTCAGGATGGGGAGAGATTAAGCTGGCCTAGTTCTAGGTGGTTGATATAGAGTCTCTGAAGTTCTGGATTGTGCTTTGTTGGTTTTCTTTTGCAGTTTTGCTGCTCCTGCAATGCCCTTCACTCCATCCTGGTGGGCATTGTATGTTACCCCCTGGCCAGAGACAAAAAGCTGTTAAACTAGAGTCTTGTGATAAAAGCACATTCAAAGGTAGATGAAATAAAAGTGGGAAACCACAGTGAGGGAGGGGTCTATCACCAATTTGCACAACGGTTACTTTTTATCTGCCAGACTATATGCCCTCCTCTTCTGGTGAGATCATACCCCCTCAGTAGTAAATGATCAGGAACAAAAGTCTGTGAACTTAATCAGATGTCTCATTACTTATTTGAGTCCTTGATGGAGGCCTATTTTCCCTGCTGTAACATGGTCCTTTCTCTCCTTGTTTCTGGTGTGGCCCTCCTACCCCATCCCTCCTGTTCATAATCCTTGCAAATACTGTCTCTAGGTGGGCTAGGTGGGTTTGGTACTAGGAGGCACCTATTAGGGAGTACATACGGCGCTTAATTTTCTGGGTCTGGGATACTTCACTTAATATAATTGTTTCTAATGATATCCATTTCCCGGCAAATTCCAGTAATTCATCATTTTTGATGGCTGAGTAGTACTCCATTGTATAGATGTACCACAGTGGACTAACACTTTCTAAACCCCTAACTGGCAGGCTTGTACACTACTAGGAACTGGGTTAATGGATAAAAAAAAGTGAAATGGGTTTTGGGCCTCCACATGGTTACCTTCTGGGTCTTATGGGATCACCTAACCACCAGAATCAGCACCATCTGAGACTTGTTAGAAATGCAAATTCTTAGGCCAACTCCAAGCAGACTGAATCAGAAACTCTGATGGGGAGTCCCAACTGTCTATCTGAATAATCCCACTTCAAACAAAGATCATCCTCATTAAATGTCAAAGCAACACATATGTCATGAGCTTACTGAGCTAAATCTAAAAGTGTCATCTGTCCTTCCAGAACACAGAGACCCAGTGACCAAAAGACACACGAAAGAATATAGAAATTACAACCAGAAACACAGGTTTTCCCACTTGAATGGCCAATATGCTTTTCACTTGTTTTCTGATGCTTCACTGCTTAAATCCAATGCGGAGTTTCAGCCCTTACTAGTTCCAAGTGCAAAAATTGGCCTTTAAAGAGCAGAGAAATAGAGAACATAGTTTCTTTGACTATAAGAGCCATGAACAAAAATTGAAATCTGACCTATCAAAATCATTAAATTAGCAGTCATTCCCTCTGAATCTTTAACACATACACACATTCTATTTACAAGATTGAAAATCAGAAGGAGGGGGAAGGCAGAGTGTCTTCAAGATGGAAGGATTACAACATCTGGAAGAATGTCATTGAACAAAAAAATTAACAGTGTGCTACCCTCTGTAGGCCATTATAAAAAGTCTTGCTTTTTTTTTTTTTTGGTATTCTCTTGAATTGTTCCAAATAAATAAACATTACTTTTATCAAGGGGAAAAGTTAAAACTGCTTTTGGAAGAGCCATCTCCATATCACCCAGTGTGATGAACGTTTATTTTGTAATTTTATTTCTTCCCATGCAGCAGGACACTGTGTGTATAGTAATTATGTATATTTTCCCATATGAAGATGAAATTCAGTAGGTGTATTCCTTCCAGCTGGCCCCCCAAAAAGAAAAGGTTAAATGCATTCCTAGGTTCAAAGCACTAAGAATTAAGACAAGCTATGAAGGTACAGGAAAAATGAACCCCATTACTGAGATTTCTGAGGGCAAAATGTGTACACAGCAGACAGCTCCTTTCTCCTGTCTTCCTTGTAGTTAATCCCTGAAATATTCAGCAATTCCTGCAGAAGTCTTAGGAGTCCAGGATATAAATATACATGGGAAAAGATCAGAGAGATCACAATCAGATTCTTCTTTTACAAAAAAAGAAAAAAATCTCCCCTGTGGATCAATAAGACATTCAAAATCACTGTTGAATTCCATTGTACAAAGTAGCCCTAAATTATTTTCTTAAGGATTGTTTGTTTTAAAGGATTTCTGTTGCATATCTGATTCCAACAAACTGCAAATAAATAAATAAGTCTCCTTTAAAGAGACATTTCTACTGCAAAAGCATCATTGTCACACCACACACATTAGGTAAATCAAACTGATTGCTTCACAGAAGAACTAACATCGCTTTACTGAAACTCTCAACACTGAAGAGTTCCCCGAAATTTCTTAAGGAAAACAGGAAGTAAAGCAGCAATAGAATGAATTTTTAAAGGGAAATCCTAGAATCCTGGAAATAGCTGACATTTTTCCAGTCTGTAGTCTCTTTCAGGAAAGGAGTTATTGAGAATAGACTATATATAGCTTATAGTACATGAGATCACCTTAGTATTTACACAGTTTAGCTTAACAGAAATATAGGAGAACTCAAGGAATGTATCATTTTGGCTCTCTCAAGTTTAGCATGCAAGCTCTGGTTTACAAAGGTACCTAACCAAAGGAAATGTCCCCATTTCCTCAATCCTGTATTTTCATAGGGTAGCCCCACCCATTGCAATAATAATAATAATAATAATAATAATAATAATAATAATAATAATGGCAAGACAATTCACAGAAAGTTTCCCAGCAGCCCAGTCTCAACTCTATATAATTACCCACCTGCCTATGAAGAACTAGTTAGGGAGCCTCATTTATACTGAGCTGAATCTAATAGATTTATTTCATTGTAATCATCCTTGACACAAATTTGTAGCCCATTTTCTCAGGCCATTCTGAAACTTATAAACCCAGTGAGTCTCTCAACCTCTCTGGGGAGAAAAGGATCCAATGTTGGGTTTTACCTCATTCTGGTTGTTTCTGAAGTTTTACTTTGGGTGCTGCTAAAAATACTGATCAGAACTTACCTCAGACCAACTCCTGAGCAATCACAAATACCGAGGGAACAATTCCAAGCCAGTGTGGCTCAAAACATGATCAATTTGTACTACAGGAATGCCACTTGTCGCAAAGGCAGGCAGGAATTGTTCCCAACCCATCAAATTTTAACAACAACAATAAAAATAACTGCAGCTTTTATTCGAAATCCAATTAAATTTTCTGGGTCACTTTTCTCATGCCACCAACGTATGGGTGGGCTTATTCACAGAGAAAAAAAAAAAGTTCATGCACGTCTGCTTTTGAGATAAAGCACCTTACCCGCACTCACGCAACACAAGCCGAGGATGTCTTTCAAGAACCTGAAGGCTGCTGGGCTCGGTCCTGCGGTCCCCGCGGGTGAGCACTTCACACCCAAAAATCTGGGACGCAATTTCCCAATTTCCCGTGCAGACCTGCACCCATCCCACACAAGTCCGCACGCCAGCTTGGCAGCTATTTATGTAAGCTCGCTCGCACAGTCCCGAACTGCAGGCGCACACCGGCATCTGTCACGCCTCTGACACGGACACGCACCCACACCCAGAAGACAGAATTCACATGCGGAGAGTGCAGTGGGGGGGTGGTCTTAACCCATTTCTCCTCCCCCCCCTCCCCAGTTTGTTAATTGCCCGTGTTGTTCACGACTGCAATTACCTTAGCAACCAAAGAACTGCCTGGACTCCCCTTTCTGGCTGTTCAGTGGTTCCCAAAGACAAGATTGCCCCTGGCTCATGTAAGCTAGAGCAGCCCAGGAAAACCCGTGAGCGGCCACATTGGGGAGCGGAGGGCAGGTCTAGTGCGGCTTCGCGCTGCAATCCCGGGTCTCAGTTTCTCTTGGCGACTTTCCGTGGCGGCTAGAGCAGGAGGACTCAGCGAGTGGAGAGCGATGCCTCGGGCCCACGAGGAGGCGCGGCAGGTCGCACGGTTCTTGGGGCGCGGGGCGCTCTGGGTGTCTCTAGCGCGTTCGGGGACCGCCTTGCTTTCCGCGCTCCGGGAGCTCTCGCCCCTCTCCTGCCTGGGCCGGTCCGAGGCCGGCGGACCTCACGGAAGTCTACTGGTTCCCCCCTAGGCGTCCGCCAGTCCGGAACCCCCGGGGCTCCTCGGAGGAGCTCTGACCGCGAAACAGAGCCAAGCGGGTAAGGAGCTGCCCCAAGTCGCGAAGCCTAGCGGTGGCGCTCACTCTCGGGAGTCTGACGCAGCTGCAGCCCTGCGCGCCTCGCACCTGGGCGCCCGCACGTGAGCCGCGACCATCGCAATGCGGCCAGGGACACGCCCCCGGGCGGGGCGCCGGCACCTGATCTCACCCCAAGGGCGCTGTCTCCAAGCTCGCATGGTCCTGCGCCCTCTGAAGGTGCAGATCCGGATTTGCCCAGGAACAGAAAATAGTCCATAGCTGTCCGAGGCTAGAACAGCTGCGAAGAGGAGCGAAAAGACGGACTCCAGTAGGGCAAGGCTCCCTTCCTTGTTTCTAAGCTGGCCTGGTGCGGAAACTTCAGTGGTGTCAAAGAGATGGGGGATTCCAGGCCCGGGGTGCTAGTAGCCTTTGAATCTCTCACTGACATGCGCCTGTCTCCCTCTAAATTAAATGGGCCGCTGTGATCGTCAGAGATATTATTTTTGTTAACCTCGTCATTTTTATTTATTCAACATTCACACCACAGGCTGTATTGGGAGTGCTCTGTGGGTGATACTGTCTGGACACATTAGAGAACAGCTTTCAGGGGAGGTTACGCACATACCCTTGAGAAGGAAGACGAGATGAGAAAGGAGAGCTAGGCCCCTCACCTGTGGAAGTCCTGAAATTTCTTGTTGAAAGGTTTAGGAAACCGAAACACCAGTTTTGGCAGACAGCTTGTGTGCCATGCACATATCTTAGGGTATCTCAGCACCACATGTACCTGGCATGGTGCCCCATCCCTGTAATCTCAGCACCTGGATAGAGGCAGGGGGAGAAGTTCAAGGTCGTCCTTCCCTCCATAGTCAGTTCAAGACCAGCGTAGGACTACCATGAGATCCCTGCTTCAAAAATAAAAAAGTAAATTAGAAATTAGTCCCCAATGCATTTTATCACACACACAAAACTTGAA
Source organism: Typhlomys cinereus (assembly GCA_023101885.1). NCBI lineage: Eukaryota > Metazoa > Chordata > Mammalia > Rodentia > Platacanthomyidae > Typhlomys > Typhlomys cinereus. Next base: position 576,587 of record JALPQD010000705.1, on the reverse strand, counting down.
ATCACTTCAATGCCTTCCAAGATGAATGAACTAACTGGACCTCATCCCCATGGTTCCAGAGTTTGAAATTTAATGTTTCCTTTTCAATATGCATAATTGTGAGTGTTATTATTCATAAATACGTAAACCATAAAGACACATCAGACAAATGTAAATTGAGAAAATTTCTCTTTAAAATGTCAAAACTATCAAAGATCTTTCTAGACTGAAAAGAGACTAGAGGAAAAGACAAAGAGGTACAGACAGCTAGATGCAGCAGGTAATTTTGGATGGGATCCAAGACCGGGAAATGACACCAAAGGTTTAATTAGAGTGATCTCAATAGTCTATAGAGTAGAGGGATGAAGTCGGGTCTGTGGCATTTTCCTGATGTAAAAGCAATGCTCTCCCCATATTGTAGAGTATTGCTTTTAAAAAGTACAACCTGAAGTATGAAGAGGTAAGTGGAAGGGAGTGGAGCTATAGTCTGATTGTGGAATATGCCCCCCCCAAAGACCCATGTGTGCACCATTTGGAAACCTGTGGCAACACGGGGACATGGTGGAGCCTATAAAGGTGGAGCCTAACAGAAGGAAATTGAGTCCAGTTCACTCTTTGCCACCCAGTTCCCTAAGGAACAGTACTTCGCTCAGCTTCTGTTAGGATGTCAGGTGTCTCGTGGGCTCAAAGCATGGGGCCAAATGATTAAAATCTCTAAAACCATGAGCCCAAATGTACCTTTTCTCCTTGTGTGTCTTGGGAATTTTAATCACAGCAAAGGAAAAGGGACCAACCAATGTGGGGACATCTGTTTTCACATAGTTCAGAAATGTTGACACTTCAGGGAGGGTATGGAGGAGCACTTTGAACTATTCATGTAAGTGTTTCCCTTTTTTTTAAATTTTTGATTATTATTATTATTTATTCAACTGTGCGCATGTGCATGTGTATGTGCCCGCGCGTGTGTGTGTCTGTATGTGTGTGTGCCCGTGTATGTGTAGAACCATGGATGAATTCGCGAACCACCATGGACGCCTCCACCTCCTTCTGCCCCGGGATTCACAGGCTCCACTCTACCAGGACCAGAAGCGCAGGCCGCCCCCGCTTCCGCCTGGCATCTATACGTGGGATCTGAGATCCGAACTCAGGACCTTCGCGCCTGGAAAGCGGAGGCTTAACCCCTGAGCCACCTCTCCTTTTTTTTTTTTTTTTTTTGTCATTTAAAATGAATTCAAAATAGCCAAAAAAGAAAGTTAAGGCATAACTTACTAAAACAAAACAATGAATATTTACCACTTTTCTGAAGCCTTCATGGTGGTTTCCTTTAAGAATTAGCTGACCGTTATATCTGGTAGGCTCTCTCAGACTATCTTGTGAGTGTGAACAAGGGTGCCATGTGGCTTATTCTCATTCACTCGGTGTTCATTACAGAATGCTGCAAGAGTGTTTCCTGAAACTGATCTGAGGCATGAGATAACACCAGTAGGTAAAATTCTGAATCTTCTGCTTTCCTCGTTACCAGGTGAGCTGCAGCATCGTGTGTGACAGGTTCACTTGTGGTGTGATTTTAGAGTCACATGACACACTCAACAGAAGACTGGAAGCGAGCTGCCAAATTAATTTTAATAAATACATTGACAGACAATGGTAGGATGTTAATATTTGCTTGAATGCCTTTGGAACATTTTATGGCTATGGGGTTGGATTGGATAATGAATTTGGGAACATTTTATGGCTGTGGGGTTGGGTTGGATAATGAATTTGGGTACCATATCCAGGAATATAAACCTGATATTTGATAGCTCCTACTATTTTTCCTCAAATCTCCACATCATTCCCTCAACCACCTTTGCATTTTGGCACTAGAAGGGGAACAAATTCAGGGGGAGATTTTCCTTCATGGTAAATCCTGAAAGAAAATAAGTGTTCTCATAGATGCTGTGATGTTTTGAATGTGAGCTGGCCTCCATAGACACATACGTTTGCATCCTTGCCTGATGCTGATGTTTGGGAAGATTGTGACACCTTTAAGAAATAGAGCCTTGGGACTTAGGGAGATGGCTCAGGGATTAAACCTTTGCTTCTCAAGCAAAAGGATCTAAGTTTGGATCCCAGATCCCAAATAAATACTCTTGGCAGAAATGACAGCAACTTGCACTTCCAGACCTAAAAGATGGAGTCTGGGGAACCTCCAGAGCAAAACAATAAGGAGGTAGAGCAATCCAGGATGATTCCAGAAGTCACCCTTAAGCCTCCACAGGCACACGCAGTGTATTAGTCAGAGTTCTCTGAAGAACAGAATCTATAGAATGTAGTATATATATGTATACGTTTATTAAAAATATATATGTATAAGTTTATTAAAATAGTGTCCTTAAAAAAAATAGTGTCCTTAAAAGTAGCTGCCTGCAGCTTCCTCGTTCCACAAAGCCAAAAGATCCCAAGAGAATACCAAGCCTTTACTTCTCTGAAGGGTCGAAGACGCTGGATTCTGACTTCAATGATGAACAGGGAACAGCAGCAAGGCCTAGAGACCAGGCTCCAAAGGCAGCAGGAACAGCAACAACGTGGTGGACAAGGTGAAGCTCTAAGTCAGCCAAGGATGGAGGCAGCGGCAGCAGCAGCAAAGAAGACAACAATGCTCTAAAAGTTCATGATGTGTGCAGAGTGGATTCCACAGCAAGTTAACACTGGATAAGGAAAGAGCAAGTCCCTCCTCCTTGCATTCCTATTATCTGGTCCACCACTGGAAAGTACCACCCACTATGGGCTGGGTTCTCCACAGCAATCAGTCAAGTACCTGCAGACCTTTTCAGCGCCCATTCTAACCCTTAACCTTCCACAGCTGCCCCCAAACAGTCTGCAGCTGTCAAGTTGACACCAAAATGCAACCACAACACACAATGAGTGCCTTGTTCTACACAGACCCACACATACCTGCACACATACACACAGCCACACCTACACATGGAAAGAGGGGGGGGGGCAGAGCCTCGCTGGAGCAGGCAGATCACAGCAGACTGGCATTAATGTTAATGTTTGGAAGTCTAGCCCTGACTCCTCAGTTTGCTCTTGAGTGCTCTGCCTTCTTGGTGCCTGTGGTAACCTGAATCAGCCTCTCACTTGTGCCTCCACTGTGTGATTTGTCATAATGGACTAAACCCCCTCTGCAATCGGAAGTCAAATTAATCTCCTTCCTCCCCTAAGTCATGTATGAATGTTGCAACAAAAGTAAAAGTTGCTGCAGCAGGCACTCACCAGAAAGGGTCTTCTCCCAGGGTAGCTCAAAGGCATTGGCATCATGGGAGGAGGTGGGCTATTAGCTGAGCCTCAGCTCAGAGCTGCCAAGTCTGACAGGAACTGGGGTGTTACTTTTGAACGAGAATCTGTGAGCCACATCTTATGAGTGCTTTCTTCAGAAAACACCTGTCATTTCTGTTACTACAAATTATGTAGCCTTTTCAGGAGGGGGTCTGTGCTCCACAATTGTGAGGAGTGAACTTTTTTCTCTTCCTACTGGTGGCATGTAGCCTACGGTCTTAAGAAACATGTGTCCAGGAATGGCTATGTTTACACCATGGTGTTGGGTAGCTACATTTTAAGATTTGAAAGTAATGTTATGTCAGAATGGACTATATACTTACGAAAAAGTTGTGGGACTTAATAATAAAAATGCAGGAAAATACACATAGATGATGGATTCATGGGGCAAAAATTTACATTAACAACAATAACCGTTTAAGAAGCCAAATGAGGTCCAAACTAACCATGAAATGAATGTGATTTCCAACAATGACTGAACAACTTGCTTCACTTGGTCACCTCCTAGACCCTATTTCAAACACTGGCTTCCAGGATTTTGTATTATAGTTAGACTAGTCTTGGAACAGGAGGGTCTTTGTGTGACAGGTCTTGAGCATTATACAAGTTCCTTTAATTGGGAATATCTGCTCCTCACTCCCACCTCTGTCTTCCTCCTACTGGGTACTGGGATTCCCACAGTCATAGCCATGGTACATTTGGTTAGAATCATTGTTAATAAGTAGCAAATAGACTTCAACACGAAGGACTCCCTAGGGAATCAGTTACAAACTGTCAAAAGTCTCAGAAATATGAAGCCCCAGGTAGTTTCTTGAAGGAAAACACTCCAATTAGGGGCATAACACCCCCTGAAAAGCAAGGCAAAGCCTTCTTCTTAAGGAGGGCAATGCTGTCATCTTTTGGTGGGCATTTAAGAGCCAGAACTCTGCTAAGGATACTGTTGGCTCCTTTCTTGAGTCTTCTGTTTGCTAATGTCTCACTGATATTCTAAAGAAAATAAAAATGAAATTTGTAATAGAATTTGGAATCAGGAAGTGTAATGCCTTCAACTTTGTTTTCCTTTCTCACGTGGCTATTTTAAAGTTTTCTGTCATTCTCTGTGAACTTTAGATTTTTTTTATTTACTCTTTCTGGAGAAAAAAGCAATTGCCCTTGCAATTTTGATAGTGGCTCTGTTGAATCTGTAGATTACTTGGGGTAGCACATACTTTAGCACTATTAGTTCTTCTTATCCATGGACCAGCTTTCCATTTATTTGCACCACTAGGGTCTTTCACTGATGTTTTCTTATTGGAAGGGTACACATGATTTATCCTGTTAAGATCATTCTCAAGTACTTCATTATTTTTTGATGCTCTCATAAATAGGATTGTTTTATTGGTTTTACTCAGATAGGCTATCGATGCTGTAAACCTAATGGTTGAGGTAAGTTATGATCTTATGTTGGGCTGCTTTCTTAGCAATCCTGGGCCATGTGCACGTAAAGAAATGCAACTGGTCTTTGTATGCTGACTCTCTCTGCTATTATCAAAAGAGCACATGGTAATGACATACACACTAATGACACAAAGACTAATGAAACAAAATAGAAAACCTAGAAATGAACCTAATAATGTTGAACTGACTAGTTTTTGAGAAGGACATCAGCAAAACACAATGGGGAACTGTTATGGTTTGAATGTGCTTGTCCTCCCACAGGCTTATGTGTTTAAGTCTTTAGCTGTTGTTAATGTTTGGCAAGGTCATAGCACCCTTTGGAAGTGAAGCCTTGCTGGAGGGAAACACATAATAGAAAATGGTGGGTCTTGAGCTTTGGTGGCTCAGCCCTGCTTCCTTGTGCAATTTTGTTTTTGCTGGCTCTGCACCTGTGATTGCTGCGGTGACCTAAACCAGCCTTCTTGCTTCTGCCTCTATGTATGCCTTCTGCGATCAGATTCCTGCCATAACAGACTATATCTAGCCTCTGGAACTGGAAGCCAATGAAATCTCTCTTTCTGCCTTTCTGCATGAGTATTACCAATGTAGCCCCAGAAAGAGTAACTACAACAGAAACACAATATCTGTAAGAAATAGTTTTGAGAAAAGTTGGATGGACATTCACCTGCAAAAGACTGTCTGGCCATTCACAAATATCAACTCAGACTAGATTGGAAACCTAAACAAAAGACCTGAAAATTATAGAATTCTGGGAGGAAAGCACAGCAAGAAGCTCCTCACATAAACCAGGCAATGATTAACAAAAGCAAAAATAGACAAGTGGGAAGACATTAAGTTCAAAAGTCCAGCACAGTGAAGGAAGGAAACAACAGAGGAAAAATAAGCTCTGAGAGTAAATGTGTCCACATCCGTAGTTCTGATAAGAGGCTGATAGCCAATAAAAATAGGAAACAGACACCTGAAAAAGGATAAAAAAGTGGCCAATAGCTATGTTTGATATCACTAATCTTCCTGGAAACACAAACGTACCATTGAAGTACCACTTCTCCTAGGTGGGATGGTCTATAAGAACAATAAAAGATAGCTAGTGATAATCAATGTTGTTAAGGCTTGTATATTGCTGTTGGGAATGTAGATCCATATAGCCATCACGGAAAACAATATAAAGATCACTCAAAAATTAAAAATAAAGGGGCTGGATAGGTGGCTCAGGGGTTAAGCCTCTGCCTTGCAGGTGGAAGGTCCTGAGTTCAGATCCTAGACCCCACGTATAGATGCCAGGGAGAATCGGGGGCGGCCTGCATTTCTGGTCCTGGTAGGGCGGAGCCTGTGAACACCAGGGCAGAGTAAACAAGGAGGAGGTGGAAGTGGTCCATGGTGGTTCTTGAATTCGCCCGTGGTTCTACACACACACACACACACACACACACACACACACACACACACGAATAAATAAATAATAAAAAATTAAAATTTAAAAATAAAAATCATCAGAAGACCCAGTAATCATATGTCAAAGAGCTACATGAGCTCCCACATTCATTGACACATTAGGCATAGTGGCCAAGGTTTGGAACAAATTAGTGCCTATCAGTGGATTAACAGGCTAAGAAATTTTCATTTGTGCATACATAATGAAATATTGTCCATTCGTAAAAACTGAATCTGAAGCCAGCATTCTCAGCACTTCGAGGTTAAGGCACAAGAATTGTGAGCTCAAGTCAGCTTGGGTTATAAAATAAATCCTGTCTGTCTCAAAAATGACAGAGAGAGAAAGAGAGAGAGAGAGAGAGAGAGAGTTTAATTACAGTGAGAGATACTGGAGAGTATTATGATAAATGAAATAAACCAAACACAAGTAGAAAAATATTATGTGATGTCACATGCAGAATCTACAAAAAAGTTAGGTTCAGAGAAACAGAATGAAATAGTGGTTACTAAGGAAAGAGAGATGAAAATGGGGAAATACAGGTCAGAGGACAAAAAATTGCAGTTACGCAGAATGAGTGAGTCTAGAGCTCTAATTTATAACAAGAGGACTGATTAACACTGAACTGTACAAGAGAAATCTACAACAAGACTGTATTTTAGATTTATTTCTGTGCTTTGAGAGAGAATAAGAAGCTATAAAATAGGTGTGATTAAATATTATATTGTAAAAGGTTTCTTACTTTTTTCCCTATTTTCTCCACCTTGACTTTCCCCATCCCTTCTTCTCTTTCAGTCTCAAACCATTCCCTTCATAAAACCATTGTTTCTAGCCTGCATGCCATTTATGTTGTCTTACTACTTCTCCTCCCTTTCCTAGCTGTCTCCTTGTATTAACTTAGGTAGCTATAATTTAATTATGGGTAAATTTATTTATTTGACAATGCTAATTTCACTATGTACATCCAAATATAATTTAGTACAACTTAAATATAGACAATAAAAATATTTAAAGTTGGTCATGGTGGTAATCCCATCTGTAATTGCATCTGTAATCCCAGCACTCAAGGGAAGGATACAAGCAAGAGACTGTGAGCTTGGGGCAATCTAGGCTACATACAAACTTAATAAGTATACCACTTCCCTCCCTCCCTCCTCCTCCCCCTGAACCCCCTGCTCTCCCTCTCCTCCCCCCTCCCTCCCCATCCCCCAGTGCCTCCCGCCCCAATTCCCAGAGACTCCTTTATTGTGCATGCCTGACTCTCCTCTGGGCCTTCCTCTCCGATGACTTACAAGGACCCAGTGGCATTTCCCTGAATCCTTTCCTGTGTTCCCCTTAAGCATAGGAACACTACTGTGGCTGTCAATCCCTTGTCTCCAAGGATCATGGTGCCTTTAGCAGATGCTAGACTTTGTGAGGTCAATAGTGTGTTGGACATTGAGCAGGGCATGCAATGTCCAATTATGATTGCTTCGGCCCTAACTTGTGTGGAGTATCTTGCAAATTATCAAAAGCAATATTTTTTAATGAAAATGCAGAAGAGTCAACATGGTATATAAAGAACTCAAGGTCAGCCTACACAGCCTTGTGAAGCCTCAGGGGTTTACTGGGAATTCATAGATTTATTTCTGTGCTTTGAGAGAGAATAAGAAGCTATAAAATAGGTGTGATTCAAAACAGGGACTGGTTGGATGGTTCAGCTGGTGAATACACTTGCTACACAAACCCAGAGACCTGGGTGCTATACCCTGAACCTACGTGGTAGAAGAATTGACCCAACTCTGGAGAACTTTCCTCTGACTGCCATACATACAGGTACACACACACACACACACACACACACACACACACACACACGTGAACACACAGAGGCACATATACACATACTCACACAAATAGATACTTTATTTTTTAAGTAAAGTCATAGAACTTAGAGAATTCTCTATGTCAATGACTTTGTCTACAGAGAGCAAAACAGAATGACAACGTTTGGGAGAATGCACCAAACATTTAATATGTGTTACATTACATATGTGTGTATGTACATAGACATCCTGTTATAGTTATTCTTTGAGTCTTTCCCCATACACTAAAAATTACTGTACATTCATCTTAAGAGATGCTCATCTCAGAAGTCAGAAACTGATTATATATATATATACATACACACATATATTTCATTTTATCGCACATAATTAGGGTGCTGTACTTTCTGACCAGTATCTCCTGTCCTTAGTCCCTCTAGGAACCACTGTCTAATTCTCCATTTCTATGAATAGAACATTTCCAGGTTCCATGTATAAATGAGAGTATAAGATTGTATTTCTGTATTTGGCATGCTTCATTTAGTGTAATGTGTACCAGGTTCATCTGAGTAATGAAAAATGTGAGAATGTTGGGCTGGAAAGATAACTCAGTGAAGTGCTGGCTTTGCAAGCATGAAGACCTGAGTTTGATTGCCAGCAGACATGTTAAAAAGTGGTGGTGCATGCTTGTAATCCCAGCTCTGGAGAGTCAGAGACAGGTGGAGCTCAGGGTGAGGGAGCTTGCTGACCACCCATCCTAGACTACTTGATGAGTTCCAAGCTGGTGAGAGACTCTGTTTCAAAGAATGGTTCTTCAAGGATAACCCCCGAGATTATCTTCTGTTCTTCTGTTTTCCACATGTTTACACACACACACACACACACACACACACACACACACACACACACACACACACGAAGGCATGAACAATATGCACAGACCCACAAAATTACAGAATCTATTTTTTTAAAGACAGGTAATAATTCACTACATAGATGTCTCACATTCTAAAAAATTTTTTTGAGAGAGAGGGAGAAGGAGAAGGCAAGAGAGAGGGTGTCATGGTTTGAAATGTGTCCGCCACAGGCTTGTGTGTTTGAAAACATCATGGATTCTTGCTGGAAGAAGGCAGTCACAGGGGGTGGTCGTTGAGGTGGATTAGTCCCACCCTACTTTTGGAAGGGGTCTGCTCTTATAGCTCTCTGCCTCTAAAATGCCTGCAGTGAACTTAGCCTACTCCAGCTTCTGCCACCAGCCATGTTGCTTCTTGAGTAATGAAGCCTTGAAAGACTATATCCCCACTTTGGACCTGTAAGCTGAATAAACTTCCCTTTCTCCCTTAGGTTACTTGACTTTGGGTGCTCTCTCACAGCAACAGAAAAGAGTAATTAGTATAGAAGGAAAGAATACACTGGGTTCTCTCCTTGCAGCATTTGGGTCCTGGGGATTCTGTACAAGTGCTTTACCCATCAAGCTATCTAACCAACCCGTTCCACATTTTCTTTGTGCACTCATCCATAGACAGGCACTTAATTTTTTTTCACATCTTGTCTATTGTGAATAATGCTGTACTGAATATGGGAGCGCAGACTGCACCCATTTCCTGTACTTTGAACCTATAGCTAGAAGACTTGACCTTCTTGCCTTGGCATTCCACCCAGCTCTTACTGTTTTCCCTAATGACTGCAACCAATCTATATTACCATCTACAGTGTACAAACACACCTCATTGTCTCCACATCTTTGCCCACATAGGTAGGGCACGCACTTTATCCTCTGGGTCACATCTCTAGTTGCCACATTCTGCAGTGTTGATTAGAGATAGAATTGAGCTGTGCACAAAATCCTTCTTCTGCCCCTAGCATACTCATGTGACTTTAACATGAGTATGTTCTAGTCAGGTTATTCCAGATAGACAGTGTCTTCTTACATGTCCATCAGCCCATTAATGGGCCCTGGAACTTAAAAGAAACTTTACCAGGGATGAAATTAAAATGTCTAACAAATATCTTAAAAAATGTTCCACTTCTTTAGTCATCAGGGAAATGCAAATCAAAACTTCCCTGAGATACCATCTTACCCCGGTCAGGATGGAAAAAATCCACAATACAAACAACAACAAATGCTGGAGAGGATGTGGAGAGAGGGGAACTCTCCTACATTGCTGGTGGGAATGCAGGCTCATACAGCCACTCTGGCGAGCCTTCTGAAGATTCTTAAAGAAATTAAAGATTGAAATGCCATATGACCCTGCTATCCCACTTTTGGGAATAAGCCCCATGCAGCAGAGGTTCACCTCGATAGCACAAGTGTGACCATGTTCATAGCAGCACTGTTTACAATAGCAAAGTTGTGGAATCAACCCAAATGTCTAACAGTTGACGAGTGGATAAGGAAAAGGTGGTACATCTATACAATGGAGTACTACTCAGCCATCAAAAATGATGAATTACTGGAATTTGCCAGGAAATGGATGTCATTAGAAATAATTATATTGAGTCTACGGCCATACCACCCTGAACGCGCCCGATCTTGTCTGATCTCGGAAGCTAAGCAGGCTCGGGCCTGGTTAGTACTTGGATGGGAGACCGCCTGGGAATACCGGGTGCTGTAGGCTTTGAAAAAAAAAGAAAAAAGGAAAAAAAAGAAGAAGAAGAAGAAAAAAAAAGAAATAATTATATTGAGTGAAGTATCCCAAACCCAGAAAATTAAGCACCATATGTACTTTCTAATAGGTGGCTCCTAGTACCAAACCCACCCAGCCCACCTTGAGACACTCAAAGGTAAATCTATGTAATACCTACAGTAATTGCAAGGATTATGAACAGGAGAGATGGGGTTGGAGGGCCACACCAGAAACAAGGAGAGAAGTGACCATGTTACAGCAGAGAAAATAGGCCTCCATCAAGGACTGCAAGTAAGTAGTGGGACACCTGGTTATATTCACAGACTTTTCGTTCCTGATCATTTTCAAATGAGGGGGTGTGATCTCACCAGAAGGGGAGGGCATATAGTCTGGCAGATAATAAGTAACCATTTTGCAAATGGGTGATTGACCCCTCCCTCACTGTGGTTTCCTACTTTTATTACATCTACCCTTGAATGTGCTCTTATAATAAGACTCCAGTTTAACAGCTTTTTGTCTCTGGCCAGGGGGTGACATACAGTACACAGCAGGATGGAGTGAAGGGTATTTCAGGAGCAGCAAAACTGCAAAAGAAAATCAAAAAACCACAATCTAGAACTTCAGAGACTCTATATCAACCACCTAGAACTAGGGCAGCCAAATCTCTCCCCATCCTGAAGCTCAAGGACATTTGCGGAAGAGGGGATGGTAAGATTGTAAGAGCAAAAGGATGGGAGGAGCAATGATTTGCAAGATACTTCACACAAGTTGGGGCTGAAGTAATCATAATTGGACTTTGCATGCCCGGCACAATGTCCAACACACTATTGACCTCACAAAGTCTAGCATCTGCTAAAGGCACCAAGATCCTTGGAGGCAAGGGATTGACATCCACAGTAGTGTTCCTATGCTTAAGGGGAACACAGGAAAGGGTTCAGGGAAATGCCACTGGGTCCTTGTACTTCATCGGAGAGGAGGGCCCAGAGGAGAGTCAGGCATGCACAATAAATGAGTCTCTGGGAACTGGGGTGGGAGGCACTGGGGGATGGGGAGGGAGGAGTCAGTGGAAGGGGAGTAGGGGGTTCGGGAGGAGAAGGAGGGAGGGAGGGAACCGGTGTACCTATTAAGCGTGTATGAGTGGCAATAATAATAAAAAATGTATAAAAAAAGAAATTTAACAATCAAGTTAATATATTTCAAAAGATTATTATCTAACTGTACATTTTAAAACATATTTTTTCAATTAATGTTTAAGTTAGGCCTCAAGCAAACTTGCAGGAGACTTTATAGTTGATGGTGGTTGGGAAGGAGGCCCAGCCCAGGGTGGGTGGTACAGTCCCTGGACAGACAGAGGGAAGAAGCTGGTTAGGGAAGGTGGCATCCTTCTGTATACTTGGCCAGATGCTGTCCCCTCAGCCATCCTCTGGAGACAGTGTGGCCCATTTGAACCCCATGGCTATAAAGAGATCTTAGGGACCTCAGCAAGGGGCTTCAGATTCAAGCACTGGGCTGTTGCAGGTCTCCCACATCAGGCCAGCATTCACTCACACATTCACAGAGTTTAAAATCTTTCCTCCCCAATTTCAGAAGTAATTTCCTCCCTATCCTTGGAGAAGCCTTCTTTGGAGAGGTGAGCAGAGATAGAACCTGAGTTCCTTTTCCCTTAGCCATTGGAATATACCTCTCCTGGCTGTCTTCTGGTTGTGCTTGCCAAATGTTGTAGATTGAAAGGGAGGTTTTTGTGTGTCCCAGAAATTGAAGCAGAACACTTCAAGGATCAGCAGAAAGTTTATTATTCCAATATGCCTGTGGTATGAGTGTTGAGAAATGGACCCTGGGATCACTATTGGGGGGGTCTGTGGTTAAGAAACTTATTAAGGCTGTGGTTATTCTGATGTTTAGTCTACCAACACTACAGTTGGTGCCCAAGATGATGATGGCAAGGTGATTCTTTTGGCTTCAACCTTTGAGGCCTCGTGGGTCCAGCACTATTTTCATGATGGACAGTGAGGAAAAGAGCTGCCAAGCTGTAGGATAAGCTGGTTTCACAGTAATGATGGCCAACCTCAGCCTAGAAGTAGAGACTTGAGTGGGCAGATTCCAAGAGCAAGAGCCTACAGGTGACCTTAATCACAGTCACAATGGAATAGTTCAGATCATAAAAGGGCACAGTGAGGGAATTGCAGACAAAAGAAACAAATGAAAGCAAAATTCAGCTGTACATTACATTTAAGATATGTTTGTTCTTTCAGAAACACTATTTCAAAAATGAGAAAAGAAAAGAAAGGGAGATGGCATAGGAGACAATAGAAAGTTCTTTATACCATTCCTTCTTTTTTAAACTAATTTTTAAAATTTCATTATTTATTAATTTTTGAGAGAGGGAAAGGGAAGAGAATATGTATGAGAAGGCATTGTCTGGAGGTACAAGGGCTTTTGTTCTTCACTATGCCTGTGGTCCCCTCAAATCCCAGGACTTTGCTGAATATGATTCCTCAAAGCACTTTTAATAAACCTAGAACTCCACAGGCAGGACATCCAGGTTCTAATTTCTGACCATGACTTTACCATTACCATACCACAGAAATTCCTCACAGGCCTTATTTTGCCATGACTCATGATATGCACATGCAGACACATGTTTCCATGTGCTCCTGACTTTCCATACTAATTGTCTCATCTGAATTTTCTGTACAACTGCTTTTCTTTTTCTATTAAAAATTTCAGAAGGTATTGTGTGATTTTGCTTACATTTTAGATATGAGGTTATGTAGGACAGGCTGACCATGAACTTGATATGTAGCTGATAATGACCTCTGAACTCTGGTCTTCCTCTTACTCTACTCCAGAGTGTTGGCATAAGAAGTGTGTTCTTATTGCACCTAATTTTTGTGGTGGTGAGTTTTGCAAACCCATGCTTTTTGCATGTTAGGCAACATCTACATAAACTGAGCTACATGCACATGTGCACACTCACACATATACATTCATATGCACAGGACAATTATCTGATATTGCATGACATGTGTTCCTGAAATAAAATACTTAACTCTAGATTTTCATTTCTTAGTATCCATACCTGACCTTTCCCAATTTACAATAGACATAAACATGGTCTGGCTGTCACATTATAGACATAGCGTTCTTGACACCGAAAGCAGGCATCAGTGCCAAACAACACTAACCTGTGTGGCTTTTTAATCTTGCATGAATCTGTCAGCTCCCCACAAATTTTGCTGAAGCTTTCTGAGAAATTCTGATCCTTATAACACTCAATAGGGGCAGGGTACATCTCCTTGGCCAATTGACTCAGGCCAGCCATGTGTGACAGCAGATGCCTGAGAAGAGACACGGAAAACACATTCCCATAGAAATTGACCTCAGTGAGCTGGGAGCAGAGACCAAGAGCAGGCAGTAAGTCATAGATGTGACAGTCGGTCAGCTTACAGTGCTCCAATTCTAGGGTCTGCAGAGTGGCTGCAACCTTTTTTAACAGAATGCTAAGGAGTATAACAGTCAGATCAGCAAATATGACCTCATTGAAGTGCAGGTGTTTCAGCTGATGGACATGTGGACACAGGGTCAGCAAATTCATGTCTGAGTATGAAATCCAGCATTTGTTGATGGACAGGGCTTTCAGTGGGTTGAGTAAATGCCTAGGGAGAAAGCAAAGGGTTAAAATGATGAGAGACAAGACAGGGCTTCATAGTAGGAGCAATGAGTTGGGCTCAAGGTCACACAACAGGTGATGAAGGTCAAACCCCTTGTCAGCCTACTAGAATGACCTCACTCAAGTTGTCTCACTCCAGGACAAGGCCTGTCACCATCACTGCCAGACTAGCTCAGTCCTCAGCTCTGTATTACCTGTGTCCAACAGAAAAACCTCAATACTGGTCAGAGCAGAAAACAAAAAGTCTCAAGGACCAAGTCAGGGAGCATCCAACAACACCCCTAAGAGTTTCAAACTACATGGTTCATTGACATGGGCTCTGGTTTCCTCGGGACCATCCCCACAAAACTGACACCTGTGCCACTCCAGGTTATCAAGCAGCCCCTCATCCTCACTGCCACCATCTTCCCTCTATGCCTGCCCTACTTGGCTGGAAACAGCCTTTCACTCAAAGGGAATCACAGGCAGGGTGGTACCTTCTTACCCAGACTGAGCAGGAGCTCACTTGGGGACTGTGCAGACTAAGGTCTCTGTCCTCAGTGCACCTTGTCTTGCCTACTCACATCCTCCTACCCTGGACAACAACACAAAGAGGAAATCAGAAATCACCTTCACTCCATGTGTTCCCCAGTGCTGTGTCCTTCCCATGGAGAGATCCTTGCAGCCCATCTACCTACATGCTTCCCTCTGCCTTACTGTGGTTATTAAAGCAGGAGCCAAGAGAAGTCAGACATGAGACTTTCTCATCTCCATCTCTGTAGACTACAAGGCAACTGGGAAATCACAGGGGTGTTTGATGTGGAATGCAATAAGGATAGGCACAGCTAAGGCCCCCAGAGAAATCTCTCCTCCTTTCCTTACCAAAGTACAATTTCCAGGCGATTCTCAAGCTTGAACAGATTCAGATGAAGATGCTCAAGGCTCCTGAATTTGGAGAAAAGGCTTGTGACCCAGTGAATACTGTCTTCCCTTAACACTGAAGGAGACTTCAGAGAGTGTGGGAAAGCCCTTCGCACTCCATTGAAAAAGCTGCTTTTGTTTCTCATCTCTGCAGAGGAGGACTCCATACATGAAATCCAGAGCATGTCTATTTTCACTTCTTTGAAGTATTTTAGCTCGAATGTTTGCAGGTGCTGCAGGATACTATCGAGAGGTATTGACAAAACCTGTAGCCTCTGACAGCACAGCTGCAGAGATCCGTTCCTTCTTCCGGCCCACTCCAAGAGGCATACTTTGTATTCTTCAACACACTGGATTTTCAGGCAAACATCAGTTAATACCTCCAAATACTTCCCTTCCTTATACACTGGTTGCTTCTTCCTCATGACCTGTGGTGAGCATCTGCCACCATCATCATCCTCACCAGTCCATACCCTCCGGAAGTCATGATGCACGTTGCGAAAATTCACCACTTGTAGTTTCCACCTGCTGTAAGGGAACCGGTGGATCATCAGCAGACAGCCCGAAACCCGGTGTCACTATGCACCTCCTTCTACATCCCAACTGTCACTATTAGACATCCTACTCTCAGCCTCATGTAATTTCTTCTCAGAGCTAAGGATCAAGACAACACCTCACACATGCTAGGACAGGCTGACTGCCCTGGGCCGCATCTGTGGTTCTACCTCACTTCTCCTCATTCCATTCCCATTTTGTCTCCCTGGTTCCTCTTCTAGGGTCAGTGGAGGAGGCAGGGAGGGGCTCAGTTTGCTGAGGCTGCATCTGCTGTATGCCGTCTCAGCACCTGACACTCCTTTCTCATTAGGCCTCAGCCTTGTGGAGGTTTGTACAATCTTCCAACCTGACTGCATCAGAAGCCCCTGAACCACTTTTCACCCCATTTCCCTGACCCATTTTCTCTTCCCACATCCTCAGGGACCTCCCTTCCACACTGCCTGGGTCCTGCTCACTGGGGGCGATTCTTGTGTGTCAGTAGCACATCCAATCCATCCAGCACGGCCCTCAGGATCTCTAGGTCTTTCAGCTCCATCAGCGCTCCCACGGGGAGGTAAGTGAAGGGCCAGGCCGCGACTATCATCCTCAACATTTTAGTTTTTCTGGTGGTGAAGGCCTCCTCCAATAGTCCTGGGAAGAGCTCCGTGGGCAGGTCCTCTAGGGCAGAGATGAGCAAGGACTCCTCCCTCACCAGGCTCTTTCTTGCCAGCTGCAGGAGTGTGGGAGGTGACCGGATGCTCATCTTGATGGGTCTGCAGGAGAATAGTAACCTAGAAGGTTTCCAAGAAGAGACATCCTTCAGACTTAACGCTTAGGAACCCTTCTGTCCAGCACAGGAACTCTAGGCTACAGCCATACTGGACAGCTATTTATCACATTCCACTCACTCTTTCTCTCTCTGGTTTTCTCAAATCCAGAGTGCCCCAGTAGCTCCATCAGCCTTGAGAGCTATACTGCAAACCAAGAGATTCCACCCCACTGTTTCTGAATCCTCTTCTTCTAAAAAGGGGTACCCTAGAGGCTGAGCCCCTGCTTCATGGGGTACCATCTGATCATCTCTCAGGGTTCTCACAAGGAGGGAAGGAAAGGGTGTGCTTGCACAACTTACACAGGCTTTATTCAGTAATGTATCCATGCTGGGAAGCCATGAAATGGTCACCCTTACTTTCTGTAATTACAATGCCAATATGGGGTACATGAAAAGTACTGCTTAAAACAAGTGGAGACAACTCAAAGCTAATAAATGTCTTCTAGATGCACCTGTCAGAGGTGTGCAGCAGTGTCTACAGCATCTGAATTTGCTGGCAGATTCCCTGACCCCCCACCCATGTTACCCACAGATTCCCCAGGATGCAATGCAGTCCTGGGACAAAACTGATGAGAAAGTGTTGCTTTTGCATGTTTTGCTACCATGCCTTGCTAGAGGCTGGCATTTGCACAATATTAAAAGCATGTGAGGCTTTGTGTCAGAAATATGAAGTACCAGCATTGGAGGCTGGGGTAACCATGTAGCAAAATCTTGATCCCAAAGATAGTCTAGGCCACAGAGGGATACCTTGTCTGGAAAAAAAAAAAAACAATCTAAGCAGGGAGGAGGATTAGGATAAAAGGATTAGCAAAAATTTTAGAACACTGGAGGCCATGCATAGAGGCCTGCCATGGCTGCATAGAAAAGGAAAGACAAAGATGGGCCAAACCTAAGACCATTTGTAGTAAATGCAAAGTGTCCTCATTCTGGTTCTGATCCTTGAACACAGCAGTGAGCCTATGCTGGACAAGTGCTCTACCACTGAGGTATGCTCCTAACTTTGTTATTAGCAAGGAAGTCTCCCTTTATAGCCCAGACTCTCCTGGAATTGGGGATCTTCCTGCTTCAGCAGGAAGTAGTAATTAAGTTTGGAATAAAAAAAAAAAATCTGCCTTTGCCTGGTCAACTTCCTGAGGGGAAGACCATGTGACACATTCCAGCACAGAAACCTCTCTGCACCTTGGCTCGGTTCTGATGAGGTGGAAAGTCAAAAGTATGTGTGACTAGAGAGATGGCCCAAGGGTTAATCCTTTCCCTTACAAGACAAAGTAAGACTGGATTAGAACAGCTATGCTGGGACAATCTCTTAAAGTCTTTGAAATTCCTGAAGGTCATCCCCCACTGCAGAGTTCACCCTGAAGAGACACCCCTGCTAAGGAACTGACTCCAATCTACCCAGAGATAAAATAGCCAACTTCCCTATGAATGGATTATGGAGATGAGGTCTCCATATCCAACAAACAACTTGATCTATAGCTCCACAATGGGCCCAGGAGCAACTGGGTGGGGCACTAATGGGAGCTAACCAATAAGAAAAAGCCAGTTTCCCAGGCTTGCCTATGTGTATAAATATGCCTGACGCTGGCAGCCATCCTGGGCACCTGCCCCTCACAGCACTCTAGTGCCATGAGTCCATTTCAACTCCATATTTCTCATGGATTCCATGCTTAGAGTCCATGAGTTCTCCAGGGTGCTTGTTCCTCATAGCACTCTACGTCTGTAGTCCATGAATTCCAGCCTTTCTCTCTGCTAATAAACTCTACCATAATCCTCTACACATGCCCTCTCTCTCTCTTTCTTTCTCTCTCTCTCTCTCTCTCTCTCACACACACACACACCAACACACACAAAGGAATGTCAAGTTGCCCGAAGTAATCAAATATGCCACCACTGTAGCCTGTACACTTGCTGGTTTCTTCTGATAGAGCAGAAAGGCACAAGTGTGCTCTTCTGTGTTTCTGGACCAACATGCTCTGGTCAGCCACTAGCAACCTGGCTTCTTTAGATTTTAATTTCTGCTTTAATTTGTCTTGTAAAGATGATCAGACTAGCAGATCAACTACCCCAGATGCCAGAATGGCAGAGCTGAGGCACCTTGGACACCAAACCCTGTCCCCAGGTTTGTTCT
Organism: Typhlomys cinereus; assembly: GCA_023101885.1. Taxonomy (NCBI): domain Eukaryota; kingdom Metazoa; phylum Chordata; class Mammalia; order Rodentia; family Platacanthomyidae; genus Typhlomys; species Typhlomys cinereus. Next base: position 557,928 of record JALPQD010000705.1, on the reverse strand, counting down.
TAAGCTACGTGTAAATGGAAATTGTCATTTACAAAACCAAATTGTTAGAACCTAGAGCAGATGCTGATCCTGCCCTTTCCAGGATGGGTTTCACCCACCCTCTGAGCTGAATGTGTTACAGGCTCCAGGCTATGAGAGGTTAGTGGTGTGGCTCCCAAAGGAAGGACATACCTTAACTAATCTCACCTGCCTTCTTCTAATGGGCACAGAACCCCTCCTCATAAGGCCAGGCTCCAGGAAACAGATAAGACAGACTCCTCATCAAGCATGTGGCTCAGGCTTGCTCCCTTTGGTTGAAACCTTTAAGCTGCCACATGTCCTGAATGATCTTCAGAGCATGTGCACGACAGACTGTGTCTCTGTGAAGCTTTATCTTCTGTAAATCTCATACCAAGAAAAATAATAAACCTCAGCATCTTCCATCCCTAACCCAAGATTTTTTGTAACAGGAATCCTAAAGCGAAGCAGTAATCCATGAAGTATCACTTCAGGGTGTTGGTTAGCAGGATGGCTCTGTAAATAAGGTGTTTGACCTGGCAACCTGAGTTCAACCTGCAGTTTCTGGCCTACACCTATGTACACATACATATGCAAACACACGTACACACAGAAGAACGGAAATTCCTCTAGAACTGGTGACATCAGTTTCTAATCCCAGAATGGAGTACATGGACATACGGCTAGAAGGATCAGGGATTCAAGACCAACTTGGGCTACCTGGGAAAGAAAGAAAACCAGCAAAATGAATTTGATCTGTTAGGTGGTCCATTGGAAATCAGCACAGACTGTCCTCTTTAAGAAGTTTAGAGGGGCAAGAGAGATGATGGCTCAGGGTTTAAGACTCTGCTCCACAAGCAGAAGGTCTTGAATTTGGATCCAGGTCCCAGAGAAATGGTGACAGCCTGCACTTCTGTCCCTGGTGGTTGGTGTTAGGCTACTGCACTACTTTCCCAAGGAAATGGGGCCTCAGGGCATGCACATAGGGAGTGCATGCTCCTTCTGAATCTGAAGTAGTGCCCCACCCTGGCCCCTCCTTCTTCATGTATGTGTTCCAGGGGGCTCTGGCTCTCCCAGAAATACTTCAGTAGCTATGTATTTTCCCATAAAAAGTAGAATTCCTGAATGTGAAAAGTAGAAAATCTAGCATGACTGTTGTGCCTAGTGGCATCCTGGCCGGTATAAGGCAAGAGAAAATGAAAGTTTGCTGCTGTTCCATGCATTCGCTCTGAGATAGCCACTCTGCTCCCTTGAGTGCAATGCGGTCCATGTTGTTTGTTCATGCCAGACATCGAGGGGGTCCCCGAAAAAACCCTTCCAGTTGGAGCCTCAGAAACCCAGAGGGAAGCAAAAAGGAGGTAGAAGCAATCCAGGATGAAGTCTCCCTTGCACCTCCAAAAGGACACAATGCCCTGTGATAGATACACACACACAATAGATAGTTACAAGCTTCTGTTCATGAAAACCTGGTGATATGTTTCATTCCCTGGAGGCTCACATGGTGGACAGAGAAAATTGATTTCAGAAAAGTTGTCCTCTGACCTTCATTCCTGGATTGTGCCAAGGAAAGGAGAAGAACATGGGCTGTCTGTTTATCTGTCTCTCTTTAGCTCTCTTATTCTTACTCTCAAGTAAATAAAATAGACTAAAATAGTGGAAGGCAAATACTTGGATGATACCTTAATCCATAGAGTGTTGCTTAGCAAGCAGGGGACTGAGTTTTAAAATACCCTAGTATTATATGCAAAAGAACATGGTCAAGACTGTTGCCCCATATGATCTCACCAGAAGGGGAAGGCATATAGTCTGGCAGATATATGCAAATGGGTGATCGACCCTCACCACGGTCTCCTACTTTTATTCCATCTACCTTTGACTATACTCGTATAACAAGACTCTAATTTAACAGGTTTTTATCTCTGGCCAGGAGGTGACATCCAGTACCCATCAGGATGGAGCCAAGGGCATTGCAGGAACAGCAAAACTTAAAAAAAATCAACAAACCATAATTCAGAACATCAGAGACTCTATATCAACCACCTGGAACTAAGCCAGCCTAATCTCTCCCCATTCTAAAGCTCAGGGAAATTTGTGAAAGAGGGGGCAGTAAGATTGTAAGAGCACAAGGATGGGAGGAGTCATGATATGCAAGATACTCCACACAAGTTAGGGCCGAAGCAATCATAATAGGACTTTGCATGACCTGCACAATTTCCAACACATTATTGACCCCACAAAGTCTAGCATGGACTAAAGGTACTAGGATCCTTGGAGGCTAGGGATTGACAACCACAGAAGTGTTCCTGTGCTTAAGGGGAACACAGGAAAGGGTTCTGGGAAATGCCACTGGATCCTTGCACCTCATTGGAGACGAGGACCCAGAGGAGAATTTGGCATGCACATTAAAGGATGCTCTGGGGATGGGGGGGAGACACTGGAGGATGGGAAAGGAGGGGGGAGGGAAGAGTGAAGGAGCAAGAGGGTGGGGGGTTGGAGAGAGGGAGGGGACTGGTGTACCTGTTAAGTTTATATGAGCGGAAATAAAAAAAAAATGGAAAAAAAAAGACTGTTGCCCCAGCCTTCTGGAGGTAAAGGAAGAAGCATCACTCATTCAAGGTCAACCAAACAGGAAAGTTTGAACTCCTAAAATGACCAAAGTACAATTCAAGTGTTATGGATTTGGAGGTCATCTAAAGATCCACCACAGACCAAAAGTTAAAATTAATAACTGAGAGGCTTTATTAGAGAGCGGGGGAAGGGAGAGAGAGACTGGTACCAGGGCTTACATACACGGGCAGGGTGATGTGTATGCACCCTGAATTACATTTTTATATAGTTTTTATACACAGGAGATAAAAAAGGTTGTAAAACTCCCCTTGGGTGCAGATCTATTAGTTGATTCCTTGGTGCCAGCAAAGCCGTTTAGCAGGCAGTGTTCACAGTCTTATCAACATGCAGGCTTCTTTTTTTTTTTTTTTTAACATGCAGGCTTCTTACAGGCCCTCTGGCCAAATGGCATTTCAGAGTGGAAATTCCAGATAATGGTAGGGGAGTAGGCATTTTTATTGCCTGTCAGCAGTTTCTCAGGCTTAAGAATTCCCTTTTAAATGCAAATCAAAACTTCCCTGAGATATCATCTCACCCTGGTCAGGATGGCAAAAATCCACAATACAAACAACAACAAATGCTGGAGAGGGTGTGGAGAGAGGGGAACTCTCCTACATTGCTGGTGGGAATGCAGGCTCATACAGCCACTCTGGCAAGCCGTCTGGAGATTCTTAAAGAAATTAAAGATTGAAATGCCATATCACCCTGCTATTGCACTTTTGGGAATAACCCCCCATGCAGCAGAGGTTCACCTCGATAGCACAAGTGTGACCATGTTCATAGCAGCACTGTTTACAATAGCAAAGTTGTGGAATCAACCCAAATATCCAACAGTTGACGAGTGGATAAGGAAAAGGAGGTACATCTATGCAATGGAGTACTACTCAGCCAGAAAAAATGAATTACTGGAATTTGCCGGGAAATGGATGTCATTAGAAACAATTATATTGAGTGAAGTATCCCAGACCCAGAAAATTAAGCGCTGTATGTACTCTCTAATAGGTGGCTCCTAGTACCAAATCCACCCAGCCCACCTAGAGACACTGGATGGATAAATCTCTGTACTACAGTAATTGCAAGGAGTATGAACAGGAGGGATGGGGTAGGAGGGCCACACCAGAAACAAGGAGAGAGGGGACCATGTTACAGCAGAGAAAATAGACCTCCATCAAGGACTGCAAGTAAGTAATGGGACACCTGGTTATGTTCAGAGACTTTTTGTTCCTGATCATTTACAACTGAGGGGGTATGATCTCACCAGAAGGGGAGGGCATATAGTCTGGCAGATAATAAGTAACCATTTTGCAAATGGGTGATTGACCCCTCCCTCACTGTGGTTTCCTACTTTTATTACATCTACCTTTGAATATACTCTTATAACAAGACTCTAGTTTAACAGCTTTTTATCTCTGGCCAGGGGGTGACATCCAATACCCATCAGGATGGAGTGAAGGGCATTGCAGGAGCAGCAAAACCGCAAAAGAAAATCAACAAACCATAATCCAGAACTTCAGAGACTCTATATCAACCACCTAGAACTAGGTCAGCCAAATCTCTCCTCATCCTGAAGCTCAGGGAAATTTGCGGAAGAGGAGGCGGTAAGAGTGTAAGAGCATCAGGATGGGAGGAGCAATGATATGCAAGATACTCCACACAAGTTAGGGCCGAAGCAATCATAATTGGACTTTGCATGCCCTGTGCAATGTCCAACACAGTATTGACCCCACAAAGTATAGCATTTGCTAAAAGCACCAAGATCTTTGGAGGCAAGGGATTGACAGCCAAAATAGGGTTCCTATGCTTAAGGGGAACAAAGGAAAGGGTTCAGGGAAATGCCTCTGGGTCCTTGTATGTCATTGGAGAGGAGGACCCAGAGGAGAGTTTGGCATGCACATTAAAGGATTCTCTGGGGGGGCTGGAAAGGTGGCTCAGGGGTTAGGCCTCTGCCTTGCAGGTGGAAGGTCCTGAGTTTGGATCCTAGACCCCATGTATAGATGCCAGGCGGAAGCGGGGATGGCCTGCGCTTCTGGTCCTGGTAGGGCGGAGCCTGTGAATCCTGGGGCAGAGTAAACAAGGAGGAAGTGGAGGCACCATGGTGGTTCCCGAATTCGTCCGTGGTTCTACATACACACACACACGTACATATACACAAGCATAATTGAATGAATAAATAAATAAAAATTAAAAAAAGGATTCTCTGGGGATGGGGGAGGGGAGGCACTGGGGGGTGGGGAAAAGGGGTGAGGGGAGGGGGAGCAAGGGGGGTCGTGGGGGAGGAGGAGGGGGGGAGGAGAGAGGGAGGGAGAGAGGAGGGAAGGAGAGAGGAGGGAGGGAGGGAGGGAACTGGTGTACCTATTAAGTTTGTATGAGCGGAGATAATAAAAAATGTTAAAAAAATTTACATAAACAGAATTCTACTATATTTGCAAATTTTCCATTCACTTAGAAAATAAAGATACATCTTATTTTTTTTTAAAAAAAAGAATTCCCTTTTAAGATTTTAAGACTTTCCCTTTTATGCTTTTTTACCACAAGACATTTGAATATCTAGGTCTGTGGCATCAAGCAACAGGGAGGATTATGATTCAAGCCACACTGAGTCTATCCCAGGCTCTCCAGACAGCATAGCAAAATTAGAGTCAGCAAAATCAGATACAGTAACCAATTAACGCCCCCCCCCCCAAGAAAATAGCATGACCTGAAATGAAGACATGGCTGCACTTGGAATCAAACCAGCTTTTGAAGAGACAGAAATCAGAACTCCCTGTGCTACTTTGGGTCCAACCCCTGTTCCCACGGACCCAGCTAGGCAGCATGAGAAGCCATGTCCCCAGGAAGGCGAGTTACTTACTAGATCTAGACACGTGGAGAGGGCTGAGATCCCAGCAGGACCAGACAGAGACTCAGGGTCAGGAACTCCCAAGTGTGTTTTCTGGCTCCTCTGCGTTTTCAGCACTTCAGACTCACACCACCTCTGAGCACCTCAGTTCCCAGCCTCAAGCTGCACGAGATTGCTCCACCCACTTCATCCCCTAGGGAATTTTGACTGGGTGTGGACTAATTAAAGCCTACCTCCACACACCAAAATCATAGAGCTGAGACTAGAGAGGAGGTCAAAACCCATTCCTTGCTTCCCTCCTTAGTGAGTTTTACTTAGTTGCTGATTTATGCTTTCAAAAAAAAAGTGTTATGCTGAAGTAATGGTTCAAGGGTTTAGACTCTGTCTCAGAAGTATAAGGACCTGAGTTTGAATCCTGGATCCTATGTAAAAATGTGAGGCAGAAATGGCTAGGGGGAGGGGGCTGGAGAGGTGGCTCAGGGGTTAAGCCTCTGCCTTGCAGGTGGAAGGTCCTGAGTTCGGATCCTAGACCCCATGTATAGATGCCAAGCGGAAGCGGGGGCAGCTTGTGCTTCTGGTCCTGGTAGGGCGGAGCCTGTGAATCCCGGGGCACAGTAAACAAGGAGGAGGTGAAGGTGGTCCATGGTGGTTCCCGAATTCGCCGTGGTTCTACACACACACACACACACACAATTGAATAAATTAAAAAAAAAAAAGAAATGGCTAGGTGGAGTGAAAACCAAAAGGAGGTAGAAGCAATCCAGGATGATTCCCAAAGTCATCCTTGGTTCTCCACTGGGACACACAGTGCCCTCCAATGTACAGACAGCTCTACCCCCCCAAGCACACGAATAAGTAAATAAAATTAAAAATATATTTAAAAATAAAGATAATGTGTCTCAGTTACTTTTCCTGCTGCTGTGAGACAATATTCATACACAAGCAACTTTAAAGGAAATTTGTCGGTCTCTCAGTTCCAGGGGGAAGATATAGTCCATTAAGCTGATAATCCCATAGCAGAAGGTATGACAGGTTGTAGAATTTGAAGGTGGTATGTCCATAATGGAGGCTGAAAGCACAGATAAAGACTAATAAACTGGAAACAGGGTGGAGTTGACCAACTTCAGGCCTTTCTCCTGTGGCATGTCTTCCTCAAGCAGGGTTCCTCCTCCTATAGGTGCCAGGACCTTCCCAAATATTTATGACACCTAAGGATTGAAACACAAGACCTTATGGGGGACGACTCACATTGAAACTATGGCTTGAGGCTTTGTTATGTTGCCTAGATTTGCCTGGAAATAAGACTTGCTCCAAGATATCACTAAACTTGCAGCAATTCCTCTGCTGTTTCCACAGTGTTGGGATTCCAGGTGTGAACCACCATGCTCAATTTATTTCTGGGTTTCTTTTTCTTTTTTTAGATGGTGTCTATATGATAGCTCAAATCATCCTGGACCTCAATATGTAGTCCAGGCTAGTGCCTAAAATATGAGAGCAGCTTGCCATGCAGACATGGAGGACTTATGTTCCATGTCTGGGAGTTGCTGAAGGCTAGAAGTAATTTTCCCTTGGGTGTGGGCCAGCAAACCCTGTGAGGAAGACCTGTGTTCCTGGCCCTATGGTGGTGACCAACTGCCTTGATCCCCTGCAGGCCTCCTTCCTTTGGCCTGGGAGAACATTATCTGAGACTTCAGGAAATAAATGCCATAGAGTCAATGATTAATGATAAAGTGCCCACCAACAATATGAGAAGTCCTAGGTTAAATACAGGTACCAAAAAAAAGGGGGGGGAGAATAAAATCAGTTCCCAAAGAATGGGAAACCTTTGGGATCATGGGGCAGAATAAGAATAAACAAGAGTATAAAAAATATAAAAGACAGAAGGTAGGGAAATAAATGTTATGGCAAGATAAAAAGAGCAAGCACATTGTTAATCACAACCTCACAGCAGTGTGGTAGCTGGCACATATCCAAGGAGTCTACATAGACAATGATCAATCATCAACTGATAATAAAGCCGTGGGGCCCTACAAAATTCTGAAGAAGAATGGACTACCCATAGCATTGGAAGGTGAACCAATATATCTATTAGTGGGTACATGGAGGATTGACTAGGCACCTAGAGAAGATTTTAATCTCAGAACTATATGCAAGAGATCTTAGAGAAATCAGGATAATCAAAATAATCAAAACATAACAAAGTTATACTAGGACTTGAATAACAAGGAAGATTAGAAGTGAGAGAGGAAGGCAGGAAAGGGAAGGGAATAGAGAAAAGGAGAAAAATGGAAATTGTCTATACATGTGAGATAATATTGAAGAGCAAAGTTTATCAATAAATGAAAGTTAAAACTAAAAATAGTTCCCAGAATCCTTGGTTTATTTTTCTGCTTGTTTGTTTTGGTCTTGCAGGTGAAATGCCAATGAAGCACAGGCCCCTGCCAAGCAGAATCACTTTGCTGCACATCTTCAGCTCACTTTTCTGCTCATGTTTCATTGTTTCCAAGTATGAGGGAAAGAACCCAGAGCCCGTCACTCCCAGAGCACTGGCCTAGCAAGTGTGAGATCGTAGGTCCAATAACCAGCAGCACAACCTCAATTGTAAACCAACAGACAAATAAATGAAAAGAATAATCACGTGCTGAAAAGATGACTCATCAGGGGCTAAGACTCTGCCTCCCAAGCAGAGAAAGTCCTGAATTTGGATCCCAAGTCCCATAATAGGGGGACATGGGTGGGAGGGGAGGAATAGTGAGGGGGAGAAAGCAGAAAAAATGGTAGCCTGAACTTCCGAATCAGGTGGGCATAGCCTGGAAAATCCCAGAGTGAAATAAAAAAAGGTAGAAACAATCCAGGATGATTCCTGAAGTTACTCTTGGTTCTCCGCACAGTGCCCTCTGATACACACACACACACACAGACACACACACACACACACTAAAGTTTTTTTTTTTTTAAAGAGAAGAATAACCAATTAACCGTTCATTGATTTTTGAGAAATTCTTGTGTTCTTGTTTGGACCCATGGGGTAGATTAGCTGGGAAGGTATTTGCTCACAAACCCAGTGACCTGAGTTTTCTTCCTGGAAACCCATTTGGTGGAAGGAGAAAACTGACTTCCAAAAGTTGTCCTCTGACCTCTACCAATGCACCATAACATATATGCCTGCTCACCCTCTTACCACCTCTGTCCTCTCAAAGAACACTTGATGTTCCAATTCTGCCGGAATGAGTTCAGGCCAGAGGATATGCTCAGGCATTTCATTTGTTCCAAAGATGAAGGAAAGGAAGTCAGGGAGGTGGTCAGCTGCAGAGGAGGTTGTCCTCCTGGACCGGGACCTGGATCAGTGTGACAGGCACCCCTGGTATCATGTGTGGAGCCTGTAGGAGCCAGTGAAGTGCCAGAAGCCACAGTGGCTGAGGCAGAGCCTGATGCTCAGGACTGAGGGCACAGCAGGAGAAGATACAGGAGGATGTGACCCCCCAAGAGCAGCGTCCTCACCGCCCAGTCCCTCTTCCAGGTACCACGTTTGTCTTAAAGCAATCAGGCTACTTATAAAGACCAGGAGTTGTGTGTAGAAAGACGGTGTAGGCATAAAGAACTCTTGTCAATTTCTCCTCCTCTCTGCTAATGAATTGTCCCACCAATGGGTATGCTGCCTGAATACATAGAAATGGAGTCTACATGCTAAGAAAAAGCAGGGCTGTGGGAATCAGCCTATAGCAGAACTGGAAACTGCTAAGAGTTCTCCAAAGATGCCTTGTGCTCTTGATGTGCATCATGCCACAGATATTCAGAACCTGGACAGAAATGTAATTGTAAATCCCACCAAGACTGTTTCTGTTAGATTAAAGCCTCTGTAGATAGATGTGCCTCACAGTCACATCCCCCTTGATCCCAACAGTCCACAGTGGCTTTAATTGATACTTCTAGTTCTACATACAAGGTTCCAACCCTTCCTGGGATTTGAGGTATAAGTCTCAAATCTGTTTATTGAATTACTTTTTGCTTCCTTAAATTATGCTTCATGTATAACTGATTTGTGATTTCATAAATTGATATCTCCTTTAGACTGTTGCTTTGAACTTTATTTAGTGTGCATATATGTGATCTAGTGTATATTTATTGTATTTGGGATATGTCAGCTGTCCCTTTGTCTTCTTTGTCTATATTTTTTATTTTTTATGCTTTTTTAATTTTTATATTTTTTAAAAATTTTTTTTATTATTATTGTTAATTCAACTGTGCACGTGTGTGTGTGTGTGTGTGTGTGTGTGTGTGTGTGTGTGTATGTGTGTGTGTGTGTAGAACCACGGACGAATTCGCGATCCACCATGGACGCCTCCACCTCCTTCTGCCCCGGGATTCACAGGCTCCGCCCTACCACAGGCTGCCCCCGCTTCCGCCTGGCGTCTATACGTGGGATCTGGGATCCAAACTCAAGACCTTCCGCCTGCAAGGCGGAGGCTTAACCCCTGAGCCACCTGTCCAGCCCTTAATTTTTATACTTTTTATTTTTATATATTATATAGACTTCTTTGTCTATTTTTTTTTTTCTGGTGAACAAATATGTTTTCTGAGGTAAATTATCAGCCTCAATTTGTCTGCAGTCCTCTGTCTCTTGCCCTCTTTGCTGTTCACCTTGGTCCCAGCCTGACTACACGCATGGGACTTGGGGAGGCAGGTCAGGCATGCTCTTCAGTGTCATGTGTTCCAGTGGAGGATCGAGGGTGACTCCAGGAATCATCTTGGATTGCTTCTACTCCCCCAACACACACACTCTGGCTTCACCCACTAGAATGAGATGTACAGGCCAATGCCACTTCTACCTTGTGCTTTTTATGTGGAACCTGGGATCCAATCTCAGTATCTTCTGCTTAGGAGGCAGAGTTTTAACACCTGAGCCGTCTCTCCAGCCCTTAACTATAGCTTTAAAAAGTATTGGGTTAGGGTTTTAGTAAGTACCCCAGTACTAGTCTCAGTTCTTCCAGGGACAGACAGATGCTGGGATGTCTACCAGGCAGGAAAGCTTTTGAAATCAGAAGTAATGGCTCCCATTTTCTAGGTCTTCCTCAGCCTTTCCCAGGCAGGATCATTTGCTGAAAACAGAAATGTGGGTCAGTGGGACCTGTGATGTTTCCATGGGCATCCTTGGAAGGCTTTTGATAAGGACTCCTGACCTACAGCTCTTGCAGGCTGTCCTAGATGATCTGGAGTTGCTGTTCACCCAAAAGTTTCTCCCCAGGTGAGTGAGACCTTGGTCATGGATGAAGGCCCCGAGGGCTTCTTGGAAAGTTTAACTGGAGTGAGGAGAGTGGGGTCAGTGATGGCCACAGGCCTCTGACACTGCCATCATGGAAGACTGCAGAGGCCTCACCTCACTATTAGGGGAGGGGACAGCTTAAGACAGATACAGACACTGCGGAGCATACTTGACCTGCCTCCCCAAGTCCCATGCATGTAGTCAGGCTGGGATCAAGGTGAGCAGCATAGAAGGCAAGAGACAGAGGATTGCAGACAAGTTGAGGCTGATAATTTACCTCAGAAAACATATTTGTTGGGGCTGGAGAGGTGGCTCAGGGGTTAAGCCTCCGCCTTCCAGGCGGAAGGTCCTGAGTTCGGATCCCAGATCCCACGTATAGACGCCAGGCGGAAGCGGGGGCGGCCTGCGCTTCTGGTCCTGGTAGGGCGGAGCCTGTGAATCCCGGGGCAGAAGGAGGTGGAGGCGCCCATGGTGGTTCTTGAATTCGTCCGTGGTTCTACACATACACACACACAGACGCGCGCACACACATACACACACATATGCACACAGTTGAATAAATAATAATAAAAAAAAAAAAAAAAAAAGAAAACATATTTGTTCACCAGAAAAAAAATAGACAAAGAAATCTATATAATATATAAAAATAAAAAGTATAAAAATTAAAAAAGCATGAAAAATAAAAAATATAGACAAAGAGGACAAGGGGACAGCTGACATCTCCCAAATACAATAAACATACACTAGATGGATGCTCAGTCTTGTTTTGTCTTCTGAGCTGTCTACCTGTGGTACCCTCTGGAGAACCAGTGGATGACTGGGCAAGTATCTTGGAGTCAGAAAGACTGCACCAACTTTCTCCATGTTGCTCTTGACGGGTCAAGTAAATGAGGGATTTCTCCTGAATGGTAGTTGAAAAGTGATGGTTTCACCCTGCATCTCTCAATGCTCATATCTGGTGTCCTCTTCAGTCATTAACCTGCCTCTGTCTTCCCAAGTGTTTGGGAGTGGGAGTGGGCAGCTAAAGTTAGCTGGCCATAGCCAACTTTATAATCAGGTAGCAATGATTCAGCTTTGTATTGCCTATTTTCCTTTCCTGGATTGCTTATTAAAATATGACTTAAAATCATTAAAATCTATACTCTCCTCCTCTGCTGCCCTGCCATCCTATCCTGATGCTAATGCATTATGACTCGGTGTGAAGAACTTCACAGACACTCTCTGGACAGGAGTAAAAAGTTGAACAGAAGTGCCTCTTAGATCAGGGGGACAGTTCAGAGCTTAAGGTGTCTGTATGCAAACCTGAGCCCTGAGTTTGATTCCTAGAAGCCACATGGAAGAAAAAGAAAACTGACTTCTGATGTTTTCCTCTCACTTCAACCCATGCTCCACAGCATGCATATGTAAACATTCTCTCCATCCACTCCTCTCTTGCTGACTCACTTTCTCCCTATCTTTTTTTTCAAATAAACAAACAAACAAATTCAGAAACCAGTTCAATCCCATCCCTGGAAGACACATGAGGAAAGCAAGGCAGCAGCTTAGTTTTGGAGCAGCCATACTGAGATGGTCTCTGAATGTCCTTTCCTCCACAGCTTGAATCACCAGACAGGAACACACCCTATCAATCTGGAGGAAATGAACCCTAATCCTTCACAGAGATAAGGTGAATCCTGTTTAGGAAAGGATATAAGGTAGGCTACAAATAGGTCAGTGAGATATAGGGGACCCGGGCCTGCCTAACCCTATAAATACCTGACCCTGGCAGCCAATTTTGGCTCCCTCCTGCTTCATGGTATTGTGGGATGACTCTCTAGGAGTCTGTAGGTATCCAGGTTCTTGAGTTCCAAGTTGAAAATTGAAACTAGAACACATGTAGATGATTAAGTTAAACTTTATTAAGGTGGAGTTTCATGAAAGTGCTAGCCAACTCTGGAGAACTCATGGAGTCCATGCATGGAATTCATGTGTGACAAGGAGCTGGAAAAGAACTGGACTCCAGACATGGAGTGCCATGAGGGGCAAATACAAAAGATGGCTGCCAAGGTCAAGTATGTTTATACACTTAGGCAAACCCAAAAAATTGGCTTTTTCTCCTCCTTTAGGTTAGCTCCTTAGCTAGCTTTGGTGCCCAACCCAGTGGCTTCTGGTCACTGACCTCCAGGTAGGACTTATCTGTAAAGGAGAACTCATCTCCATATCCTTTCATAAGCAAAGAGTTGATAGAAGTTGACCATTTTATCTCTGTGGAGGATTGCAGTCAAAGCCTCCCTATCAGCAGGGGGTGGTTCCTCCAGTGTAATCTAAGCAGTGGGGGGGAGTAGCTTTCCAAGACCTTCAGAGACCATCCCAGCATGGATGCTCTAAAACTGCCTAAAAGGGACTCCAAGTAGAATCCATAAATTCCTTCCAGTGTCCTTGCCCCTCACTGGTTCCATGATCTCCTCTCACAGATTCCTATTTTGGAGTCTGTGAGTTCTTGGCAGCTCTCTTGCCCCTCAGCAAACTCATATCCATTGGTTCTGTTTTTTCTCTCCCCTTTATCTGTGTGTCTGTGTATCAGAGGGCACTATATGTACTGTAGAGTCCCAGGGGTGACTTCAGGAATCACCCTGGATTGCTTTACTTTCTTTTTCATTTGCCCTGGAGTTTCCCAAGCTCAGCTTTCCAGGATCAGAAGTTCAAGCTGTTGCCATTTCCTCCAGGCATTTTAACAGGGTACCTGGGATCAGAACTCTGAACCCTTAGCTTGAGGGGCAGAGGCTTAACCCCTGAGCTATCTCTGTGGCCCCAAGCAAGTTGTTTATTTTGAGGAACTTAGTTTATCTGCTATGCAGAGTTCCTCTCTGGGTCTTTCATAAACAGAAGATGTGTGTGTGGGGAATTGGCCACCTTATCTGTGGAGGTTTAAAATAAGATGTTCATTCAGGGTAATCCCAGCACTGGGGGATGACCTTCATAACCTTCAATGACCCTCCTAGTCTGGCTGCTCTGAAAGTGCCTGAACTCTGGTCTACCCTTATGCTTGTGTTCTCTCTCTCTCTTTTATTTTCTCTGTCACCCTTATACACACAAATAAAAAACATTAAAATAAATAAAATATTTGCTTAAAAAAGAGTAGCTGGCTCCATAGCTCAGGGGTTAGAGCACTGGTCTTGTAAAAAAGAATGAGAGCTCTCCATGTACTGTTTTGGGACCCTGAGACTGCCCTATAATTCACAAAGCAGGCTGGTTCAGGCCTACAGTATAGCCCTTGCTCGTAGTCATTCAGGCATCCATTGTTTATAGCCACCCAAGCATATCCATTGCTAGCCATTGCTTAAAACTATGTACAGCCTTGAGCTTTTTGCAGATATTTCCTCACCCCTTATGAGGCAGGATTAGAGCAGCCATGCTAGGATGGGTCTCTCAAGGTCTTTGGAATTCCTGAAAGTCATCCCCCACTGCTGGAATCACCCTGAGGGAACACTCCTGCTGAGGAACTGACTCCAATCCTCCCAGAGATAAAATGGCCAACTTCCTCATGAAGTGATTATGGAGATGAGCTCTCCATATCAAACAACTTGATCTCTAGCCCACATGGGCCCAAGAAAAACTGGGTTGGGTCCCGATGGGAATTAACCAATGGGAAAAAGCCAGTTTCCTGGGCTTGTATAGGTGTATAAATATACCTAGCCCTGGCAACCATCTTTGGCGATCTAGCCCCCCATGGCCCTCTAGTGCCATTAGTCTGTTTCTTGTTCCTTGTTCCTCATGAATTCCATGCCTAGGCACTGTGAGTTCTCATGGGCTCCCTAGCCCCTCATGGCACTCTAGTGCCATGAGCTCTGTTTTATTGCTGCTTCTCATGGAGGCGCCCTAGCTCCTCATGGCACTCCACGTCTGGAGTCCGTGAGTTCCAACCTTTCTCTTTTCTAATAAACTCTCTTAATTCTCTACAAATGTCCTGGTTTCAATCTTCGACTCCGGAACACAAGAACCCTACAACATTGGGACGGTTGAGACCATTTTCCCTGCAACACTTAAGACTTCAAGCCCTTCAGTTCTGGAAAAGCAAGTTTGCACAAAGGGGAATTCCATCAATAATTGTCACCCAGAATGAACAGCCTGCGGTTAAGTAGGTGTGAAAGACCCCCGTCTTTCAGTCAGGAACGAGGCCACCGAGAGAAAGACCAAGACCCTTCTCGCTGCAATAGCATGAGGTTTTATTTAACGACGCGCCGGGCGGCTCCAGCAACCTTTCCCGCAGGAAAGACTGAAGCAGCCCCGAGCAGCTCGGGCAAGGGGTTTTTAAGGGGTCTTGGGGTAGGGGGGTTGCTTAGCTGAGGAATTTTCTATGACCTTTACAGTCATTGGTCGGCAAGAGCTCGGGTGGAGTTGGCTCTTGGTGATCGTTCCAGTCCACCTGCTTAACCGCAGGCTGTTCATTCTGGGTGACCTTCATTGATGGAATTCCCTTTGGGCAAACTTGCTTTTCCAGAACTGAAGGGCTGGAGGTCTTAAGGGGTGGGGAAGTACCTGTAAAAAGCTCAAGGCTGTACATAGTTTTAAGCAATGACTAACAATGGATGCTTGGATGGCTATAAACAATGGATGCCTGAATGACTACAAGCAAGGGCTATACTGTGGGCTTGAACCAGCCTGCTTTGTGAATTTTAGGGCGAGGGTCTCAGGGTCCAACATTCCCCCCTTTTCTATAGGCACACTCCAATCATGGAGTGTTAGTCACAGTTCTTGCGGTAAATTTCTGGGAGGATTGGAGTCAGTTTTTCAGCAGGGGTGTTCTTTCCAGGCGATTCCAGCAGTAGGAGATGTCTCTTCAGAATTCCAAAGACCTTGAGAGACCCATCCCAGCATAGCTGCTCTAATCCTGCCTCACTTTCCCATAAACCTATTTGAGAATTCAGACTGCTCTGGGGATAAAGGGCGATGATTCGGATCTGGCTGCTTCCTGCTGAATCGGGGCGAAGAAAATAAGAGCAGTCTGACATTCTCATCTATGAAATGCTGGGTTGGTCTAGAGGTCTTTGATAGATGGCTTTATTACCTCAAGGTTGGTCTAAAAGAGACAAAACACAGGCAAATTGAGTCTCCAGAATCTATAGAAGGACCAGATCATTGTAATTGGGAAGGCACATGAGATAAACCGAACAAGCTCAGCAGTCTTGCTGTGGGTACAAGCAAGCAGGAGTTAGTAAAAGAACACATTTACAAGGTGTAAAAGCCAAGGAGACCTTTTTCCTCTGGCTACTGTAGATCATATTTTAAAACCTGTCCAAAACAATGCGAACTGATTCTTTGTACAGAGCAATCTAAATTATCCTCCTTTTTTATTCTGAAAAATAAAGCAACATAAGTCTTCTTCTTTTGGGGGACCAAAGGGATGTAGCACCATTTCTCTGATCTAAATGAAAAGCCAGCATTGATTAGCTAATGGAGCTGCTCTGGAGCTACACCTGGAGTTTTGCTGTTTTTCTTAGTTTACTTCTTAAGTTTGCCATTGCTTTTTCTCTCTGTCAAGCACTGAGTTTAACTTTAGGCAACCTTTTAGGACAAGGGAAAAACTTTATTAAACTTTTTGCCAACCTATGTCTCTGGTTTTAATTCTATAGCATAAACTGTCTTTCTTGGGTGCCTTAGGCCAGAGCTGCAGCCTCGAGACCAGGGCTCCCCTGGATCAGGTGAGGCAAGGAGTCAGCAGAATGGAGAACAAAAACAACTCTCTTGGCTTAGTGAATCTGGACCCGTTTACTGAAACTTCTGTGACAGCTTTACTTTTAGGAAGGACATTTTTTCCAAGAACCTATCCCATTGCTTGAGGATAATGGCACTTAACAGAAATATTCTCTCAGTATTTGCAAATCTAGCCAGTCTATAATGCTGCACCAGATAGCCAAGAGGCTGAGCCCACATACTTGTAACAGAGACTACATTTTTTATATATATATACAGAGAAAGATTGAGCTCCTTTTGATTTCAGTAAGGAACATATTTTACAATTAACTATACGTGTCCCCACATTTTATAAGTCCCAGCGTGCGCTTAAGCAATATAATTATTAAAAGAATAATTCCTCCTATGATAGCATCTTTTCATTTCTCTGCTTTGCGCTTCAATCCAGGAATTTTGCTTGGATTTTAGGCATAGCATCTTTAACATTCTTGCTTGCAAGTCCTAGGTAATGATCTATCTGCACTTGGGATGTCAGTCATAAATAACAGGAATACTGATGAGTGAAATCAGCTAAAATCAGTGGTGTCAGACTGTTGAACAAGGCACCAACATAAGTAAACACCCATATTAACACTGCAAACTTCAGAGAATCAACTAAATCATCAACTAAGAAAAGGCACCTGAGTTCTTTTATGGTGCAGTTCACATGACTGAGAGCAGAATCAATTCCTCGGATCTAGCAACATTAGATTCCAAATATGCCCTGAATGGGTGGCCTTTATCTGATTTCTGGATTGCTTGGATCATACCCTTCTAAAGCTGATAGTCAGAGAGCAGGGCCAAGGCAATGTAGGCCGTCACACTCACGATGCTGAATACCGTCAAGGGAAGCAGCAGGAACAAGCTGGCGTCAAACACCACTCCAGTTTTCTTAATCTCTCTAGTAGAGGAGGTCAACAACCACGGAGCCCAAACCCCTGTGGCCAGGGTGGAGAGGGGTGCGGCAGGGGCAGAAGGGGTCTAGGCTGGCTCGGCCTGGGGGCTCACGCCAGCCCGGGGCAAAATGTAAATTACCTAGGAAAGAATGTTTAGCACCTGTCCCTGGGCGTTATTGTGACATACCAAGAAATTCCTAGCACCTGCCCATGGGGTTACAGTGACCTTCCCCAGGGAACAGGCTTTAGGCCTGAACTAGGAAGAAACACCAAGACCTGACAATTTCTATGTTTTTTATCTCTCCTAAATAAGCCATGTCTTTTCTCCAGAAAATGTTTCCTTGAGATAATATCTTATCAGGTTGGAATCTTATCCATCAGAATGGTTGGATAAGGATGCAGCATTTAGGGTCTTTAAACTGCAGACTTTTGTTACATGCTATCTGACATTTTCTGTAACCCATGATTTTCTCTTTTAATACCTTTGGTGCGTCTAAAACCAGAGCCACGTGGATGACTTTATAACAGTGCTAAACTATTTTATTCTATTAAGCCTAAACCTTGAATATTCGGGCACTCAGGCATGTAAACAAAGGAATGCCTAAAAAGCATCACTATTAAGCATATAAGGAATCTCAGTAGTTACTTTGTGAGTGCAATGAGCCTGTCATTTTCCTGATCTTAAACATTTTAGTAAAATCAAAAGTTGACAAAAGCCTAGGAAGGAAGTTGAGCACTAGAATTTTGTGCTCCCTTGTCTATTAACATAGAAACAAAGAGGCTTCCCATTTGCACGTTAAACCCAAGGTTCTCACGAGATGCTCAACCTGGCACTTTTGGGCTTCCTTTTGCTGGATATCAGTGGCAAACTCCTTTTTCCCATCGGAGGGAAGCTAAGAGCTTCAGGCCATTTCATTGGTCTCCACCAGAGAACTCGCTCGACCCCTGGGCCCTGAGGTTCAGGGGGCAATCTTCCTCCAGTGGAAATTCCCATAGTTGGGACATAGGCCACATGAAAGCTTTCTGTGCTCACAACAGTCTCAAAGCGCCCAGTCTGGTCATATTCGAAGCATCTTTTTCCACTTTCCCCTGTCGGGAGGGGTCCTGGGTTGATCTGCTTGGGGTGCCTGTTTAACCTATCCCCTAAGGCAAATGTCAAGTTCTGATTTCTTTGCTTTCTGGTTCTTTCTGTTTCTTTTCTTTTTTATACTAAGTCCTAGGTCACCTGTCCTATTTTTAAAGTCCTAGGACAAACAGAAACAAAGGATTCTACCTCCAAGACAGAAATGAAAGCTTCCTGATGGTGCCAACCTCTCCCTTACAGATGATGGGGACCTATTTCCCTCAACAGATGAGAGCCCTGTTGTCCTCCACATGAGAGTTTACTTCCCCCTGACAGATGAGGACTTTGGCTGACATGGAAGCTAAATGAAATTCCTGTCTGTTTCACCTTAGTCTTGAGGGCATTGGGAGGCAAAGCTTTTCCTGAATTACTAGCTGGTACTTTTGGTCCAGCTCTATAGTCTCTCAACTTTCTGGCATTTGTTTGTCTAGTTGGATGGTAGTATAACTTAAAGATCTTCCTGGGATCATCTCTTGTTTAAGATGTATACAGGGCATGTCTGAGAATATGCTGACTTGACCCTCTTTTAGGTTGGTAGAACTAAGCATTCACAATTTCTAGATAGTCCCTGGACACAGGAAGGGGAAATCGCTCTCTTCTGGCTTCAATTAGTGAACCTGGACTTGAGGAAAGGACGCGTGGCTTAGCAGAGTTCTGATAATCACTATACACAGTGTTGTCAGCAAAGACATCCACTGACACTGCCCGTGGTGTGGTCCGGGGAGGCCAGCACTCCACCCAACGCCACCAGAGCCCCACCCGATGACACTAAAAGGGGAGAGTCCATGGTCCACACATGCCTGAAGCTTCCTGTATTCCCTATGCTATTTAAACAGCATAGTCATTGTCTCAGACTTGAAACACTTTCCTTCAGGGCAAACATTTTTAGGAATTCCCTTCCATTGACTAACAAAAGCTAAAATTACATTGATCCCCACTGTACTACGTAGACCAAGAGCTAGAGTCACATTGATCCCCACCACACGACGCAGACAGACAAAGGTTGGGAATCCCTCCAGGAGAGATCATTCAAGTACCAGTCTGGCCACACTCTTTGCAGAGTCATGGGTGATAACTTAGCCATAGTGGGTTCAGCTGTTTCGTGACTTGCGATCGGATTCTAATCCGATCCCACCCTAGACCATATGTTATCACCATGGAAACGCAGAACTGGCCCAATCGAATCCCGTGGCTTTAAGAGATCTTAGGGATCTCGCCGTGGGACTACAAACTCGAGCCAGAGGTGTTACAGGTTTCCCACCTCAGGCCGACACTCACTCACACATTCATACAGAGGTTAAAACATTCCCTCCCCCATTTTGCAGGTGCCCTTTTCCTCCCCCTCCAAGAGAGGCCTGCTCCAAAAGGTGAGCAGAGGTTGGTTTAGCACAGTCTCTTTTACCATAAAGTCCAAGATTTAGAGAAACTCCCTAGTTGGCCTTGAGTCTGTTCCAAGCTGCAGCTGAGGCGGGGCCTCAGCTTCTGCTGGCCACCTCCCTGGGGGCAGGAAGGGCCCTGGTCTCAGACTTCTCATTTATGACCCCACTGGTTAGATTCCTACTGTCCTTGAGAAGTTGGGATTTTAGAAGTAACCAATTTTCTGCTTTAAACAGACAACTGAAATACATTTGAATACATGAAGCTTAATTCTTAATTTCTAATTTCTGAGGCTCAATATCTTTTGTTTTATAACATGGAAGAAACATAACAAATAATATTTTCTTTAACCATCATCTCTTATTTTCAGTCTTCTCATAACTCTACATCCCACAAACCTTCACAACATACTTTAACATTCTTTTTAAGTAACCAACTCATAAACCTCCTGCACATACTTTAACTTTCTAAGTAACATATCTCATCCCAAAACCTTCTTTACCTCTACGTACTATACATATATATCTTTCTATATGATGGTTTCCTGCTGTTTTCACATTAGTTATCCTGTAAGAAATATCCTTTAAAAGAGGCAGTAGACCTTATCTTAAAAATCATTATATAGCAGAACATAGGAGTACACCTGGGAACAGGGAATTAGAAAGCAGATTTGTCCCCAAGAAAGGGAACTCGTACATACCAGGAGAATGAAGGAATTCCAATGAATTTTTCAGAAATCAGTTTTCCTTTCTGGCTGTTAGATATGTTGGTATTACTCATGGGAAAACAAACTTTTAAAGGAACTACAAAAGTGATGTTACCAGATCCTAGGTAAAAACACAATGCCACTTTTTGTGAAGCTTCAAGATAAAACAAGATATTTTGGTCAGTACGTACTCAGGCCTTTTTACGTTATCAAAATGATTTATTCCTAAGTGTGCACGTGCATTTAAATTGAGCATGCCAAATAGTAAACAGAGTCAAAAACCAAAATGTGATCATAAGCGCGCAATGAAATTTATAGTGGCCACAGCTTGTTATTTTGAAACATAAAACCCACATATTATAAGAAATCCAAGTAACCAATCAAGTTAGAACATTTGAAGTAACTCTTTATCATCACAGGCAAAATTTTCTACCTCAACACTCAGAGTTTGGGTTCTTTTCCTAATATCCTTTTAGTGATTCAAGACAAGATAGACAAGACACAAATACTGCAGACTGCAGATCAGACAAACTACAGACTGCAGATCAGACAAAACCAGATGGGGAATGGACACTTCTGTCCTTTCCCCTACAGAGAGTCCAGGGCGTCCCCTGGGACCCTCACGGTCTCTGCGATATGACACGTCTGTCTCGCAGTTACTGACCGCCCCGAACCTCATAAGAGGAAACAAACAGACACAGTATCAAACACAAACAGACACAGACTTAAACAAAACACAAGTAAAGACAGACAGGAGCGCTCACATACCTCCGAGGCCGGTGTTGGGGCAATCTCTCGGGGGTCTCGAATCCCGGACGAGCCCCCAAAATGAAAGACCCCCGTCTTTCAGTCAGGAACGAGGCCACCGAGAGAAAGACCAAGACCCTTCTCGCTGCAATAGCATGAGGTTTTATTTAACGACGCGCCGGGCGGCTCCAGCAACCTTTCCCGCAGGAAAGACTGAAGCAGCCCCGAGCAGCTCGGGCAAGGGGTTTTTAAGGGGTCTTGGGGTAGGGGGGTTGCTTAGCTGAGGAATTTTCTATGACCTTTACAGTCATTGGTCGGCAAGAGCTCGGGTGGAGTTGGCTCTTGGTGATCGTTCCAGTCCACCTGCTTAACCGCAGGCTGTTCATTCTGGGTGACCTTCATTGATGGAATTCCCTTTGGGCAAACTTGCTTTTCCAGAACTGAAGGGCTGGAGGTCTTAAGGGGTGGGGAAGTACCTGTAAAAAGCTCAAGGCTGTACATAGTTTTAAGCAATGACTAACAATGGATGCTTGGATGGCTATAAACAATGGATGCCTGAATGACTACAAGCAAGGGCTATACTGTGGGCTTGAACCAGCCTGCTTTGTGAATTTTAGGGCGAGGGTCTCAGGGTCCAACAGGTGGACTGGAACAATCACTAAGAGCCAACTGCCCCTGAGCTCTTGCTGACCAATGACTGTAAAGGTCATGGAAAATTCCTCAGATAAGCGACACCCCCCAACCCCAAGACCCCTTAAAAACCCTTTGCCCAAGCTGCTCGGGACCGCCTCAGTCTCTCCTGCGTGAGAGGTTGCTGGAGCCGTCCTGTGCATCATTAAATAAAACCTCATGCTATTGCAGCGAGAAGGGTCTTGGTCTTTCTCTCGGTGGCTTCGTTCCTGACTAAAAGTCTTGAGATCTTTCACTGTGTGAGTTCCAGACTTTATACAAAGGAGTTTTATTTACTGAGCTATCTGATTACTTTAATTTTTTTTTTCCATTCATTTATGAGAGGAAAGGGACAGCTTTTTGAAGTTGGGGTTTTCTCCTTGCTGGACTTCTGGAACCAAACTCGGGTGTCTGCCCAAGCCTTCTTTGCTGCCTCTCCTATTTTCAATCCAATCAAATATACTTAGCCAAGTTCTGATTTTTACTCAATCCATCCATGTGTTTGGGTGGCCAAGGGGAGAAAATGACTTGAATCTGTTCCAGAGTCTCTAGGAGTAATGTATCCAGGTTCTTGTGATCAGAGTTGAAGATTGATACCAGAACATGCATAGAGGATTAAGGTAGAGTTTATTAGAGGAGAGAAAGGATCGAATTCATGGACTCTAGATTTGGAGTACCATGAGGGGTTAGGGTGTCCTGGAGAACTCATTACTTTGAGAGAGAGAGAGAGAAAGAAATAGAGAGAGACCATGTGGAGATTAGAGGAGAACTTTCAGATTCACGATATAAGTCACCAGGTCTGTGCACAGCTGCCTTAACCAGCTGTGAGCACATTAGACACAAAATTGCTTGTATTTAGGAAAAAGGAAGACTTGGTCCTGTTTATGTGTAATTTTTGGATGAATCTTGTTGGTTAATTTGAATATAATGGGGGGATTCTAATTGGCCAAGTAGCCAGGTAAAATTATCTGTCAAAATTTTCCCTAAATGGTCTCAAGGAGAAGGAAGAACCAGGAAGTAAAAGGCAAAGGCTGGTGTTGACTTCCATCTTGAAGGTAAAGTTTTTTTTTTTTTTTTTTTTTTTTAAATTCTTGGTTCACTGATTCTTTATTTGGTCCCTGATCTTATAAAGGAAAATTCTGAGATTTGTAAATTTACTACTCTTGCCCCCAGCCCCCTAGAGCTAGTAGATAACTTTGCTCTCTAGGGCTTGTGACCCTGATTTGCCAACAGACTAAGATAACCTGGCTGTGAATTCCTGTTATTACTGCAGGGACAGCTCGCAGCCAGACCAGGCTACAGGAGATGCCATCTCAAGTACAGTGAAAGCCTCACTGGGAATGGAACCACCTGAGGCCTGGGTCACCTACCACTGACCTTGGAGTCCTGAATATTGGGTGGTGGGTATGTTGCCGTGACTACTTTCCAGATGTAATGCTTAATGTGACTGTTGAGACAGAGCCCCCTGTAGGTAGGGTGGTCTGGAATGCACTATAGATAGGGATATAAAGCCATTTAGTAATGTCCCATCCACCTCCAAAGGAACAGAGTGAGAGATTCCTGGAAACTGACCACACCAGTCTTTCTACGCTTATCTCCCTGGACCTCTAAGCTTCCTATCATAAACTAATTCTGACCTTACATCTCTAGACCCATGACCTGAATAAATTCCAATCACTCCTGACACCCCTCCTCCTTCTTTCTACAGTTCCCTTAGCCTGTCCTAGGCATTGGGACTCTGGCTTGTTCCCCAATGCCAGAGCATTCCTCATAGCCAGGTTTTCTGTTCTTAAATAGAATTTGCTCTGTTGGAGAGTCATCTGGATTCTGTTCCCTCTCATAGACCTAACAGGATGGTCATGAATTACTGATCCTTCTCCACAGTGGGAGCCACTATGCCCATGGCAACTGGGTTTCTAGAAACCCTTGAAATTCTGTGTGTGTGTGTGTGTGTGTGTGTGTGTGTGTGTGTGTGTGTATCACAGGACACAATGTGTACCTGTGGAAGACCAAGGGTAACTTAGAACATGATTCTGGATTGCTTCTACCTCCTTTTTGCTTCTCTCTGGGATTTCACATGCTCTGCCTACCAGAGCCTGAAGCACAGGCCAATGCCATTTCTGCTTGGCATTTTTTTAAGTAGGACCTGGGAGCTGAACTCAGGACTTTCTGCTTTCGAGGCACTCTTAATCCCTGAACAATATCTCTAGCCCTCATAGAAACATTTTTATTGTTGTTTTACTCATTTATTTTACCTTTACCAATATTGGGGATTAAATCCAGGCATACTGTCCAAGCTTTTGGCCATTCAACTATATCCCTAGCTCCTGGATTTGTTAAATTTGTTTAAATGCGCGCACACACACACACACACACACACACACACACAGAACTTACACACATAACCAATGAGTGCCATGGAGCATGGATGGAAGTCAGAAGATGGTTTCTTTTTGGAATTCTATGTGGGGATAAGGCTCAAATTGGTAGGCTACAGCTTTGGCTGCAGACACTTTAACCAACTGTTAAGTTATTTTACCAACGTGTCATAGTTAGATATAGTTATCAATTTGACTGTTGAAGGTTTGAGCTCTGGGCACATTTGTAGAAAATTAATAGTTCAGTTAAGCCCAGAGCAAACCTGAAAGAGATTTTTCTAGCTGATATGGAAAGCCCAGCCCATGGTAGGTGGGACTAGGCCCTGGAATAAAATACGAAGAGCTGACTGAGAAAGTTGGCATTCTTGTGTACACTTGGCCAGACATCCTGGTGTGGCAAGTAAGAGTGGTCCTTCTCTCACCCGTTATGCCTGGTGTTGGTGCGTGCTCTCCTGTCAAGCTGGACTAAGAACTGTAATCAGTAATCATAAGAGAAAATAAACCCCTTGTTCCCTTAAGCCATTTGATGGTGATTTATCAGCAAGGAAACTGCAACACAGTCCAACCTAGATTTTATGCTTGAGGGTCTTCTGATGGTGTCCAGCTAGCCACCTGCATGTAAACTCAAGCCATCTTCTTCTTGCAGCCTCATAATCATCTGGGCTGCAAGTGTGCACCACCATGTCAAGATGAGAACACAAATTATTTGATTTGGGTTCTTACTTTTGGGTTAGCTTATTTATTTTTATTAAGCTATCAGATCTATCTTCTTTGTAAGTTTTACTGGTGCAAATCCAGAATGAGCAAAGACCTGAATCTCATTGGAATTGGGAAGCTTAAGCAAGAGAATCTAAAGTTCAAAACCAGTCTGGGAAACTTAACAAGACCCTGACTCAAAATAAACAAGACAAAGAGTGCTGGTGGTCAGGTGTATAGCTCAGTGGTGAAGTCATCCATTAGTTGGTGTGGGGTCCTGGGTTCCATTCCAGTTACAATGAAAAAAATAAAGGGGATGGGGAGGGGGAAAAGCCAGAAAAGCAAGCCCAGAGAGGTGGATCAGTGGGAGCTCAGCATGGATGGCATCCTGACTCCCCACCAGAAGGGAGGGAGATGGAGAAAGATTGCTACAGAGGTGGCACAAAAGAGCTCTCTTTCCAGGCAGGAGCTTGGTCATGGCTTCAAGCCCCAGGATAAGAAATAAAAGAAAATAAAGATTAAAAAAAAAAGACACAGGTTCTAAGGATTCCTAGGATAATTTTTTTTCTTTCTTTTTTCTCCCCTTACTTGGGATCTCCCTGCTGTTAGGTCAGTGGTCTCTGACTGACCTTTATTTTGAGCCTTTTTAAAATATTTCTTATCACTTTTGTCTCTTGAGGAGAGTCATGCCGAGGAGCTAAACTGGCTATGTACTCTATGCAGAGCCTCTGGAAGGTTCTGGGCCTGAATCCCAGTAAACCACACTGATGGAAACAAAGGTGGTTTCTTGGGATCAGGTACCAGACTGTCCAAGGTCTTCACATCGCTTGCTGTCGCTCACTCCAAGAAAGGAGGAAGGAGAAATAGCAGGGCTAAAAGAAAATTGGAGGTTTTTATAGTCTTTGGGTTTGTGGGTAGGGGAACAGCTGAGGCCAATTTCTGTGGCCTTAGTGAGGGTGGGCTTTTGGGGAGGCCATGGTTGCCACTGGGGGAGGCCACCTAACAACCAAGCTGAGAAAGTAGGGGATAGAGCAGGGAAAATTCTTATCAGTCTTAACATACTGGTCCTGCCCCTAGGTCTGTGGAGCAGCTAGCATGTCTGGTCAGAACCCTAGGTCTGTTGGTCTGTCTCCCTAACATTTGGTTAAGCCTCAGAAGATGATCTCACAGGTCAAAGCAAGGAGGCTGCTGGCTTGGACTCAAGGGAGGTTGTCACCACCGTGGTGCCAGGGACCCAGGTCTCCCTCCCATCGCTTGCTGTCACTCACCCTAAGGAAACCCACTGTCAGCAACTCCCAAACTTGGAACGCAAGACCCCCACATCTGCATGGCAGGCTGCCTTGTTGTTTTAGGGCCCAGTCTAAGGTGCATAATGAGTTTGAGGGTGTTCTGAGTTCCAGAGTCAAACCTAGCTCAAAAAAACAAAATCCATAAATAAGCTGAACAGGTGGCTTACATCTGCATTCAGTTCCAGTTCTGTAATCCTAAAGCAGGAGTATTGCTATTGTGGGATAGATCCCCTGGGATCTGTATGTACCCAGGTTTGTGTTCGGGAGTCGAAGATTGAAACAAGAACATACTTAGAGGAGTAATTTAGAGTTTATTAGGGGAGAGAAAGAATGGAACTCATGAACTCCAGACATGGAGTGCCATGAGGGTCAAAAGTGTCCTTCAGAACTCATGGACTCCAGGCTTGGAGCACTATGAGGGGCAGGCTCCAAAGATAGCTGCCAGAGTCATTTATAGTTATACATTTAGGCAACCCTGGAGGGGAAATGCTTTGTCTTCCTTGGTTCCATCTCCAGTTTCTCCCAACCTGATTGGAACTCTTGGTCTTCTACATCTCATTGGTCTGTCCTTATTGGGGCCCAACTAGTTGATCTTGTGCCCAACCTCATGGTAGAGTTTACCTACAAAGAGAATTAATCTCCATATCTTTTTTCATTTTTTTTTTATTCATACCAGCTCAATAGTACCCTGTCCCCTCCCTCCCTAATCTTCATATCTTTTCATGAACTGAGTGTTGGGGGAAGTTGGGGAAAGGTGTGTTCCTTCAGGGTAACCCCAGCAGTGGGAGATGGCCTTCAAAGACCTTTAGAGACCATCCCAGCATGGCTGCTCTAAAAGTGCCTAATTTCCAGGAGTTTGGGGCCAGCTTGGGCTACATGTTGAGTTCCAGGCTAACCAAAGCAACATAGAAAGGTCCTATCTCAAAATAAAATAAAATAAAGTGGAGCTGGAAAAAGACAACCTCAAAAGCAGAAGGTCCTGAGCTCAGAACCAGGGTTCCACATAAAAAACACCAGGCAGAAATGATGTCGGCCTGCACTTCCAGCCCTGGTGGATAGAGCCTGGGAAATACCAAAGTGAAGCAAAAAGGAGGTAGAAACAAATGTAATCCAGGATGATTTCCAAAGTCATTCTTGTGTACAAACACACACACACACACACACACACACACACACACACACACACACACACAGAATAAATAAATAAAACACTAAAAATAAAGTATAAAATAAAATAAAATAAGGGACAGGTAGCTAAGTAATTCTCCCTTCAAGAATGGAGATCTACTATAAAATGCTGGCCTTATATTCTTGTGGTCATTAAATCAAGCTATTGTTAAAAATTACTTATAGCGCAGCAAGCCGCCATCGGAGCCGAGGAGCGCACACGCTGGCCATGGGCAAATCAGTTTCCAAACAGTTTAACAACGAGGTCCTGAAGGCCCACAATGACTACCGCGCACAGCATGGCGTGCCCCCACTGAAGCTCTGCAAGAAGCTGAACCAGGAAGCTCAACAGTATTCCAAAGCGCTGGCCAGCACAAGGATCTCAAGCACAGCCCGGAGTCCAGTCGTGGCCAGTGCGGAGAGAACCTGGCTTGGGCATCCTACGATCAAACAGGAAAGGAGGTGGCCGATAGGTGGTACAGTGAAATCAAGAACTACAACTTCCAGCAACCTGGCTTCACCTCAAGGACGGGGCACTTCACAGCCATGGTATGGAAGAATACAAAGAAGATGGGAGTGGGGAAGGCTTCTGCAAGTGATGGATCTTCCTTCGTGGTGGCCAGATACTTCCCAGCAGGGAATGTTGTCAACCAGGGCTTTTTCAAGAGAATGTCCAACCTCCAAAGAAGTAACTTGTCAAGTATAAGGGAAGGTGGGAGAGTTAAGAACGCAGATATGAAGTGCCTAAAACAACAACTACAACAATAAGACCCAGCTGCATGTCTGTTGCTATGAGAGTATGTAATGTGTGTGTAATGTGTGTGAGTACTTTGGGTGAACACACTTGAATACACAGCTGTGCGTGAGCTCACGCTTGTTGAAGGGTGCGCATCTGAAAGTATTTATCCAGGGGACCTAGACCACAGTGCTTTAAATTTGAGTGGGATCCATTTTTAATTTTTTTTTTCTTAATTTTTCAAACTTTTTGTACCTTTCTTACTTCTAATAGTCATCCTTGGACTTTGTGTATTAAGTCCAAATATTTGTGATGCTGAAAATGAAGATCAGCTTATTTTATGTGATCTTCACGCATTTCTCAGTCTATTTTTGGTAGGAACAGAAGAGTATCAAATCTTCATTTACATGTGACTTATAGCAACTTGCATCAGAAACATGAGCCAGCCTGAAGGCCCCATTCCACAGCATCATGGAGATTTCTCAGTTGGAAGACATGATGTCATCCAGCATCCTCTGGGATTCTCTGATGGAATTGCCAAAGAACAAAGGGAGAAAAAAAGCTTTACTTCCTTGAAGTTTTCAACCTTTATATCATAACCAAGGCCACCTTTTACCCCCTCACACATTTTTTTTTCAACTCTTCTGCATTTCAGAGCTCAACCCCTGATTTCCAGGGGGCAGGGCTAAGCCTGAAATGCACCCCTGCCCCCACTTCCATGCAGGTGGCCCATGGTCTATTCTAGCAGAGAGCCCCTCACCCTCGCCTGGGCTCTTGGCCAAGGCCTAGGATGATAAAGTCAGGAGGGGTGAGGGTGAGCTCATTCCGGAGGCCTGGAGGAAGCCCTACCGCCTCTGTCCTTGCCTTTATTTAGGTGGCGGCTGCCCAGGCCTGGCTCCTGGCAGCTGTGGCTGCTCCCTTGTGGAATGTGTGATTGGCCCAAATGCTCCAGGGAAACATCCCAAGCGTGGGGCTGAGAAAATGCTAATTTGGTACCGTGTTTGTTTCAAATGATACAACATTCCCCTCTGAATAGCTGTTCAACCAAGTTCATATGGGAGGGACCAACCCCGATGTCTTAGTTGAGTGTCCCTGAAACCGCAGCATCTCCATCTGTCAAAATAGCAGGACCCTCAGGAAGAGGGTGCTGGCCTAAAGACAGAGTCTAGGCCAGTGTCTTAGAAACGGCTTCCTGTGGGTCTTTATTGCAGCACTGTGAACACAGTCTCATCTTGTGCTACTCATTTCATCCAGGGATATTGACTAATACAACAATAAAACATTTTTCTTTTGTGTAATAAAAAAATTACTTATTCATTTATTTTTGCATATGTGTGTGTGTTCCTGTGGTAGGCCAAGGATGACTTCAGCAGTCATCCTGGATCACTTCTACCTTCTGTTTACTTTTGGGGATTTCCTAGGCTCCGCCCTCCAGAGCTGGAAGTGCAGACAACTTGCTACCACTGCCATTTCTAGTGCCACCTTTTCTGCCTGGCATTTTTTATGTGGAATCCAGGATGCAAATTCAAGTCTTGCTTTCAGGCAGAGTCTTAACCCCTGAGCCATCTCCTCATCCCTGTTACTTAAAAAAATAAAAAGAAAAGAAATTCTGACTCTGCCAATCTAGATAATGCAAAATTCCAATGAGGTTTAAGTGGGTGGGTGGAGACTCAAACATCCAATCAAGGGCCATTTTGAGATCTGGAAAAGGACTGCAAAGGGTGAGCAGAAAGGTGCACAAAGCTTGAGAGGAGCCAGAGAATAGGCTAGAGCAGAGACTTGGAGCCTGGAGTCACTACTTGGCCCTGCTGGGATTTGCAGCCCTGCCCTCAGTTTCTGATTCTGTAAGTCTCAGGTCTCTGGTGCAGGGCAGCCCATCTCATCAGCCTAGTTGGGCTCCAGGGAGGGTTAGACCCAAGGTAATTCAGTGAGCTCTGATACCCTGTGGTTTCAAAGGCTAGTTTTTGACGTCAAGGGCAGTTATGCCTTCATCTCAGATATTGATTTTGAGTGTTTTGTTAATTTACACTTTTTATTTCATTGATTCAATGTTTCTGCTATGATGCCTGGGACACGGATGAGCTAGCTCAGGCTGGCTGAGTCTGCAGTCCTCTAGCCTCTACATGCTCAGGACTGGATCTGCACACAGGAGGCTCCACACCCTGACTCAGCCTCCCTGTTGCTGATGCTACAGGTTGAGCCACAGGCGCATGTGCTTTGGTTCTTGACAATTAGACGTTTCTAGCTTATTTATGTATTGAGGAAGCATAAGCTAACCCAGCTTCCATGTGTTGCTGAGGATGACCTTGAACCACCAAATCCTCTTGTGCTGCCACTTTGTGGGATTGTGGGAGAGCTGCATCACATGGTGCTAGGGAGCAAACAGCAGAGCCTTCTGCATGCCAGGGAAACTCTTCTACTGAGTGGACCACCTGGCCTTCTGACTTTACAATTGCTAATTTTTTATCATTTATTTTTATTTTTATTTTTATTTTTCTACATTTGAAAGTAAATAGAGTACTCAACCCTTGTTCTCTCCATCTGCCCCTGCCTTAATTGCTAAATTGTTAAATGAGGACCATTAATGGAACAGAATTTACTTGGTTTGCTGCTTAATTAATTAATTAATTAATTATTTAGTGTGTGTGTGTGTGTGTGTGTGTGTGTGTGTGTGTGTGTGTGTGTAAAAAGCACTATGTCCCTGTGGAGGCCCAAGGGTGACTTCAGAAATCATCCTGGATTATTTCTGCCCCTTCCACTGGGCATTTTTAGTGGGACTTTCTGCTTGTGAGGCCAGAGTCTTAACCCCTGAGCCATCTCTCCAGCCCTATAATGTGACCTTTGGTATTATTATTAGTTTTATTACAGAGTGAGAGAACACATGCATGCCATGAATACTGGTGGAGGGCAGAGGGACAGCTTTCAGAAGTCAGCTCTTTACTTCCAGGTGGCCTTCTGGAGATTGAGCTTAGGTTACAACACATGTGTAAACTGGTGAATTACCCAAAGACCTACCTTGCCAGCCTTGTTCCTTGCTTTTAATATTGTATTTATTTATTTGCATAAGCTCATGGCATGTGCGTAGAAGTCAGATGATAATTTTCTAAAATCAGTTCACTCCATGGTGGCACCTGAAATTGAACTCAGGTCTCTGTATTTGCAGGCAGCTGTCCTTACTGGCTGAGCTATCTCCCCAGCCATGATTATTAGTTGTTTGAATCCAGCACTCTGGAGGCGGAGGCAGGGGGATCCTCAGGCACACAAGGAGACATTCAGTCTACACAAAATAAGAGACAAGGAGGAGTCCAGAGAGATAGTTGTTACCAGGCCTGATGAACCAAGATCAAACCAGAAGCCCGCTTGGTAGAAATTGTCCACTAACCTCCACATGGGCCCAGTGATATGTTTATAGACATACACATTCACAGATAGCAAACAATATAAAAAATATTGGGGAAACAGCTGAGAATATCTCACAGAGGAAAAGAGCTGTTTTAGCATGGACCATGACCTTGTTCACATCCATCATGGAAGCAAAAATTATACATAGTTTTTGCTTTTTTAGCATTTTTTGAAAATACCTGTTTCTTTCCTCTCATAATTTGCATTTAGTGATTTTGAGCTGGTGAGATGGGTCATTGGATAAAGTGCCTGCCCATAACCTAGCAGCCTGGGTTTGATCACCAAAGGCCCAAGCTATGGAAGAACTGACTTCCAAACATTGTCCTGTGACCTCCTCCCATGTGTCATGGCATATATGAATATCTTTCTCTCTCTTTCTCAAAAAGTAAACAAAATATGGTGGGTGG
This sequence comes from Typhlomys cinereus, assembly GCA_023101885.1. Classification (NCBI taxonomy): domain Eukaryota; kingdom Metazoa; phylum Chordata; class Mammalia; order Rodentia; family Platacanthomyidae; genus Typhlomys; species Typhlomys cinereus. Next base: position 525,917 of record JALPQD010000705.1, on the reverse strand, counting down.
GTTTGTTTCTTTGTTTGTTTATTTTTGCATGTATGTCATGTGTGTCTGTTAGGGTCAGAGAACACTCTGTGGCCTGTGAAGGCTCAAGGGTGACTTCAGGAATCACCCTGATTGTTCTACCTCCTCTTTGATTTGCTCTGGAATTTCCCAGGCTCCGCCTTTGAGGGCTGGAAGTGCAACCACAGCAATTTCCACTTGGCCTTTTTTACCTGGGGTCTGGGATCTAACTCAGGACCTTCCACTTGCGAGGCAGAGACTTAACCCCTGAGCTATCTCTGCAGCCTAAAATATGAGAAATTTTCTACTCATTCTTTGACAATGTCTTATAGAGTATCTTGTTCTAATTCTCCCTTTTGCCTCCTTCCGTTGCTCAAACTCTTGTCCTCCATGTTCCCACCAATTCTGTTTTATCTACCACACTGTTTAATGAGGGAGCGTTCTTATACATGGCTGTAGCCTTGCCTACTGTATCATAGCCTATACCCTAAAGAAAAATGGCTCCAATCTCCCAGCACCAACTGGCTCCTCAGTAAGGGTCCTCAAGTGCTTCACCCATTCCTAACAGAATGTTAAAGGACCAGATTTAGTTCAGGGAGCTACAGGTATTGTGAATTTAGGAAGGCAAGATAGGTGTGTTTCATTTTCCTTCTCCATATCAGCATCTAAACACATTTTCTTTCTCTCTCTTTTACTTTCTTCCCTTCCTTCCTTTTTTGAGTGTGTGTGTATGTGTGTGTGTGTGTGTGTGTGTGTGTGTGTGTGTGTGCACATGTGTGCATGTGGAACTGTGTGTGCCCAAGAGTGACTTTGGGAATCACCCTGAATTGTTCTACCTCCTTTTTGCTCTGCTCTGGAGTTTCCCAGGCCCTGCTTTCCAGGGCCAGTTGTACATGTTCTTGACATTTCTACCAGACTTCTTTTCCGTTTTTAACATGGGATCCAGGATCTAAATTCTGGTCCTCTGCTTTCAAAGCAGAGGCTTAAACCCTGAGGCATCTCTAGAATCCTTAACAAATGTTTTCTAATGCTGCTGGTAATGCTGCCTTCCTTTGAGGACCTCCAAGTCAATGACAGATAGGTCCCATTTCCCTTGCAATAGGATTCTGAGGCAGTGGTTGGTCTGGGTGGAAGGATGGAGGAGCAGAGCTCTCACAGGGGATGGTGAGTGGTTGCCCATACTGCCAATGGAGAAGGGTCTGTGCCTTTCACCCATCCCCAGGCATGAGAGCAATAGGGTGAAGAGGTCTGCCAGAGTCTTATTGTTGCCCTGAAGTGGTCCTGAGATGTTGAAAAAGGACCTTCTCTATCTTTGGCTGGAAAGGGTGTCCATCTTGAAATCTTCTCAGACCCTTCCCCTAGCTGGTCCCCGGGATGCAGGTCCCTGGGATGCGTTTCAAGGCTCTGCCCTCCCTGGTGGAACTGTCTGTCAGTGCAGAGGCTGCTGCAGGACCAGACCTTGGTCACTTCTGCTCTGGAGGACCTGCCCAAGAATGTCTTCCTACTGCTCTTCAAGGGGGCCATGAAAAAGAGAAAAGTCTACATGATCTATGTCATGGTGCCAGCCTGCCCCTTCCCCTGGCTCTCCATGGGTCCTTGATGAAGTTTCAAGACCCAGAAATCTTGCAGGCCTTGCTGTATAGTCTGGATGTGTTGCAGTTACAAACAGTTCATCCCGGATGAGGAGAGGGGGTGTGGAAGGTGGGCATTGTGGGGTGCAGGGAAGGGACAACTAGAATCAGAAAGAATGAGGTGACAGGTGGGTCAAGTTCTGAGGACAACACAAAGGAGATGCAGTCCCAGCAGACTGACCCTCCTCCATGGACACTGGAAGAGGGACCAGGAGGGCTTGAATGCAGTAATGGGATGAGGTGGGGAAAGGAGACAGGGCTACGGATCAGCTTAGGCCAAAAGCCCTGCTTCAGCATGCATGAGGCAATAAGGCTGATATTCAGCTCTGGAAATCAAAGGAAATTATTAAGAGAGAGAGGGCAGAAAAGAGAAGGGAGCAGGTCATGTTGAAGATGAGGAGGAAGTCGAGGCTGGATGTTGAGCTTGGGCTTGTGTTCTGAGACTTACAACTGTTTTCCTCACAGGAGGTGGAAAGTACAAGTGCTTGATTTGAGCAAATGGAAAGAAGACTTATGGACTGAATGGCATGAAGTGGAGGGTGGTGATTACTCACAGGTTACAAGGGCAAAGCCAACATCAGAGGAACAGCCCTTGTCTACAAAGAAGCAGCAGCCCTTCACGGTGTTGGAAAATCTCAAGTTCCCCTCTTATAGGGAGCGCCACACATGCCAGACATTTCTGTTGAACTGGGCCAGTAGGAGAAGAGATTACATGCAGTTGTGTTTTGACAGGGTGAAGACTTATGATTTCTTCACCAGTAGCATCCAGCTTCACCTGGATCATTCAGATATTAACAACTTTAAGAAATGGTGGCAGAGGTGATTTGATGCCCAGTCTGCCACTGACCGCTGACATAAGAACTATCTCCATAATGAGCTTCTCAGAAAAATCTGTAAGGTTGGGTACTGGAGTAATTATGAGCAGATTCCCATCATCAAGTGTCTGTTCCACAAAGTCCACTTTCTGAAGCATTTCTCCGTGAATGGGGTGCGTTACCTGCAGGGCTGTCTGGACCAGGTGCTCAGGGAAGGATGGATGGAGTGTTCTCCATGGTTCTCCTTCAGCATCTTGAGTGGACCCTGTGCTTTCCCAGCCACTGAGGGAGTTCATAGTCATAGAGATATTAGAGAATTCAAGCCACACTAGAACCATGTGGCGTCATGACTTGGGCTTGTTGTATACAGCTTTTATTATATTGATAAAGGTTCCATCCATTCCTATTGTCTCTAGCATTTTGATCATAAAAGGCTGTTGGATCTTGTCAAAAGCTTTTTCTGCATCTATCGAGAGTATATCATGTGGTCTTGGACTTTGGACTAGTTTACATGATGAATTACATTTATTGATTTGCGTATGTTGAACCAATCTTGTGTGCCAGGGATGAAGCCTACTTGGTCCCCGTGAATGATCTTTTTGATATGTTTTTGAATCCAATTTGCTAAGACTTTGTTGAGAATCTTTGCGTCTGTGTTCATCAGAGAGATCAGCCTATAGTTTTCTTTATTAAGTGAATCTTCATTAGGTTTTGGGATTAAAACGATATTAGCTTCATAGAAGGAATTTGGTAGTGTTCCTTCCTTTAAGGAGTATTGGTGTTATTAACTCCTTAAATGTCTGGTAGAACTCTGTGCTGAATCCATCTGGTCCAGGACATTTTTTGGTGGGAAGATTCAAGATTACTTCCTCAATTTCCTTATATGTTATAGGACTATTTAAATAATTCACAACTTCCTGATTCAATTTAGGTAAGTTGTGTTTACTTAGAAATTCATCCATCTCTTTTGTGTTGTCAAACTTCACAGAGTATAAGTTTTTGAAATATGATGTTATAATTCTCTGGATTTCTTGAGTATCAGTAGTGATAACTCCATGTTCATTTCTGATTTTGTTAATTTGGGTTTTCTCTCTCCTGCTTTTGGTTAATTTAGCTAGGGGTGTATCAATCTTATTGATTTTTTCAAAGAATCAGCTTTTTGATTGGTTGATTTTTTTCTATCGTTTTCTTAATCTCGATTTCAGATATTTCTCCCCTTAGTTTGCTAATCTCCTCTCTTCTAGTACTTTTGGGATCAGATTGCTCTAGTTTCTCTAAAGCTTTAAGCTGCATTGTTAAGTTGTTTATTTCTGATGTTTCCATTTTTTTGATGTAGGCATTAAGAGCTATGAACTTACCTCTTAGAACAGCTTTCATTGTGTCCCAGAGATTTTGGTAAGTTGTATTTTCATTATCATTTGCTTTCAGGAATTCTTGAATTTCCTTTTTAATTTCTTCCTGAATCCAGTTCTCATTCAGCATCATATTGTTAAGTTTCCAGGAGTTAGTGTATTTTCTCTTGTTTGTTGTGTTGTGGATGTCCAGCTTTAGGCCGTGATGGTCTGATAGGGCACAGGTTAGAATTTCAACTTTTTTGTATATGTGTAGATTCATTTTGTGGCCCAATATGTGATCTATTTTGGAGAAAGTTCCATGTGCTGCTGAGAAAAATGTGTATTCTTTGGTGTGTGGGTGAAAAATTCGATAGAGATCTGTAAGGTCCATTTCTTTCAGGGTTTGATTAAGTTCCAAAGTGTCTCTGTTAAGCTTTTGACCTGTTGATCTATCCCATGTTGAGAGGGCGGTGTTGAAGTCCTCAAGAATTATCAGTTGGGGGTTGATTTCTTGCTTTAGATGCTGTAGGGTTTTCTTAATGAATGTGTAGGTGCCTGTATTGGGTGCATATATGCTCATTCAGTATTGTGAAATCTTTCTGGTGAATTGTACCTGTAACTAAAATGTAAAAATATGGAATGCTTCACGAATTTGTGTGTCATCCTTGTGCAGGGGCCATGCTAAAATCTTCTCTATATCGTTCCAATTTTAGTATATGTGCTGTCGAAGAGAGCACGGCGTTATGCCTTGGAAGTCAGAGGGATGCTTTTGGGCACATGAAGGCCCAGACAGGTATCCCTGACCCGAAGCAAGGGATGTGGATCAGGGTTTGTGAGTTCATGTAGTGTCCTCCTTAGGAAGCTGTCTAAGCAGAGGGACAAGGCTCTGAGGCAGGGAGGCTTTGCAACAGCATGGCTCCTCAATGTGACCAGCATCAGCCTGGCTCTAATCCCCACATGTGAAAGGCAGGTTTGGCTTAACTAGGGCTGAGTAGTTGGGAACAGCATGACACTGGTGTTAATGATGAGGGCAGAGGTTGAGCACTAAGGAAACAGATGGAGGCTGTGCTGAGGATGCACTGACATCTCCAGGGATGTATCTCTCTGGATTTCTTTTTTTTCCTGAGCTCACCTGCCTGGTGCCATGGCTTTCTGCTTAACACTCTGGAGAATGGATGAGGGGTGGACTGAATTAGCCCCACTCAGCCTAGAGAGATGACTTGGATAGGACAGATGCTGTCAGGCAGCAACCTGGACTTAACCTTTGTGATGTGTTCAGATTGTCCTTGAACCAAACTGTCATTTCCTACCTTGCATTCAGGCCCCTATCCACTCATCTCCCCCACTGTACTGAGCTAACTGCTTGCTTTCTCCTCAGGTGCTTGAAGACTCCCTTGGAGGCATTTACAATCAATTACAGCCACTTTTACAGTCTGACCTGGATTATCTGTCCATGTACCTGAATGTTCATCAGCTAAAACACCTGAGCCTGAGTGGCAGGCATTCTGTTTTTCAGTTTATGAACTTTGCCCCTCCGAGTTCTACTAGAGAAAGTCACAGGTACCCTTTAGACTCTGGTGTTCCAGGACTGTGTGATGGAGGACTTCCACCTCAGCTCTCCTCTGCTTGTCCTGAGCCACTGCACTCAGCTCACCAAGGTTAACTTCTATGGGAACGACTTCTCCATGCCTGTTCTGAAGAATCTGACGTGCCACATGGCCCTCCTGAGCCAGCTGACCCTGGAGCTCTACCCTGCCCCTTGGCATTGCTATGACGACAAGTGTCTATTTATCCTAGGGGAATTTGCCCAACTTTGTTCTGAGCTTCTGAACACACTTAGGGTCCTAAGGAAGCCCAAGGTGGTCAGGTTTGCTTCTCACTTATGCTGCAAGTGTGAAGCACGCTTTACGTATGATGTAAAAACGCACCCATGTTACTATCTGAGGTGACTAGGGGAATGTTACTTCCAGTCACTGAGAAATAAAAGCCAAAACTTGCATGTGTCATCCAGGAGGCACAGCATGTGGCTTCACTGGTACGTGTGTGTGTGTGTGTGTGTGTGTGTCAATGTGTCTGTGGAGGTCCAAGGATGACTATTGGAATCATTTTAGATTATTTTATTGCTTTTCTTTGGCATTCCCAGGCTTCACCTTCTAAGGCCACATCAGTGGTCCTGGCCACCTTGCCTCCCCTCAGTATCCTCAGGACACTGGTTGTCCCATTCTAAGGCCTGTGTGAGGAGGCAGGGGCAGCTCATTCTGCTGAGGCTGGGTCTGTTCCAAGCAGTTCTCACACCAGCCTTTTCCAGCTGGCTCAGCCTTGGCTACTGGAGTGTTTCATGCTGCTGCTGTCACAAGTCTCTGAGGCAAATTTTCAGAACTGGCCTCACCCCAAGCTGTCCCTTCTCTATATTCCACATCTTTCTGTCCATACTATCTGGACCTAACTCACCTGGGACAAACCTTCTGGGTCAGAAGCAGGTTGATTCCATTCAGCACAGCCTGCAAGTTCTCCAGGTCAAGGGTCTTCATCAGGGAGATACATGAAAGGCCAGGCTGCCACCATTGCCCTCACAGTGTGATTGTGTCCACTGGTCAGGGCTTCTTTGAACAGTAGTGGGAAGAGTACCCTGGGCAGAATCTCTCGGGCAGAGATAGGCAAGGACTCATCCCTTAGCAGGCTGTGTACTGCCAGCTCTAGGAGGGTGGGTGGAGCCTTGATGTCCATGCTGCAGATCTCAGGCAAAAGGATCCTGGGGAAGATGGAGAACTGATTTCAGACTGAGGCTGAGACATCTCCACTTCAACACTGGCAATGAGGAAACCTATGTTGGTGGAGGCTATGTAACCCACATGGGCAGCTACTAAGACAGAAAGATCTTGAGTTTCTAGGAACTACAGTGCAGGAGTCTCAGGTAAAAAATGTGGGAGAGCTCTCAAGTCCATTTAAAACAAAACAAAACAAAATGTGGCAGCATTCACCTGCTAACCTTCTGAATTCAAGTTCAACCATGATGACCATGTCTGAGAAAATAAACACCTACCCAATTTCCAATGTAGGGTAATGGCAAGATGTGGCTGGGCACCAGCATAGTTTTCTCCATATATTTAAAACTTGTTTTCCTTGGACATCCAATGTAGGACCACATACTAACTATCAAGGTCTCTACTCAATAAACTGTATCTCCACTTTTCTGTGTGCAAACCTTGGTGATTTCTAACTCTTTAGGATCACTTTCCTCCTCCTCCTGAATGTTGGGATCATACCACCATGTTTGGTGGACTAAGATTTTACACTTTAGAAACAAGCAGGATTATGTAGAACAGTGTATCTGTGCAAACTAAATGGTTTGGCCCACTGGAAATTTTATGACAATACCATGAATCATACTGCAGGCTGTCTGCTGCAGCATCTCAAACTTTCTTTGCTTGGCTCTCCTCTCCTTTCTCACTGGGGCTCCCTACTCTGGACTCAGCAGGGGACCTGAGCCTGGAGATTGCATAAGATGGGAGAAACCGAAAAATTCACCATGATCCTTGCCAGAAAGAGCCACTGTAGCTCTTTTCTACTCTAAAACTCCCCATCTGGCTCACATGTAGGCCAGCAGATTACTTGCCTAAGGTGACTGGTTAGGTATCCTTATCTGAAATCAGTGACTATAATTCAATTATTAATGATTATAATTAATGAGTGAGTGAGCACCTATACTCATTTCAGTGTATATCAAGAAAAGAAATGAAGGCAGGCACAAGAGGGACAGGGTGGCCAATAATGGGACATCCAGTCAACAGTAGGAGTTCATGGTCATCCAGGGCACCACAGTGATTTGGAGTTTGCCATGTTCACAGAGCACATGAGGATGTGCTACCAGGAGTTTAAGGCCATCCGGAGCCACAAATCAAGGTCCTGCCTTAAAAATAAATCAGCAGATTCTGGAGATAGTTCTGTAAGTGGAACACTTGGTAGAGATTAGGAAATCCTGCATTTGACCCCCAGCCTCAGGAGAAACAAGCATAAGAAACTTTCTTCCTAAAGAACACAAAGCAAACCAACAGCATAAAAAAGGGTCTGGGACTTGGCTCTGTAGCAGGGGGCTTGCCTAGCATGCAGGACACTGGGATCCGTCCCCACCTCAGTATGAATCAGAACACATTCTCAACACTGAGAGTAGAGGTGGGAGGAATCAAATTTCAAGGTCATCATCAACTCCACAGTGAGATCTAGACCAGCCTGGGATAAATGAAACCCTGTATACATTTTTATATATAAATTCTTTTTTTTTTTTTTTTGATGGAGCAAAACTTTACTGTCAGAGGTTCTGCTTACTGGACCACAGGTCCTCAGGACACCGGGGCTGGACCGGTCTCCTCTAAGGCATTCAATATTAGTAATTAAATAGCAACGCTCATCCCCCAACCGGAATGTACAACAGAGGTCTCATTGTGCCACGTGGTCCCGCGGAGTCTGGTCCCATGAGGTCTGGTACTCAAGAGGTGGAAGGGGGCTGCCTGATGCAGAGGGTAGGTTAAGGCCACAAAGGGAGAAGGAATGGGGTATGGGAGCAGCTGGGCTGGTCTGTCACATTCAGGAATCTGGTCTGGTCCTTGGCATGACCGACTTGAGGGCATGCCAGGCCCTGAGCTCTGTGGGTCCAGACGGGCGGCGGGGTCCTCGAGGTGTGGGGATGCGTGAGGGCTTACGGTCTGGCTGTGTGTCCATCCGGCCCCGGGCCCAGTTCTGCGAGGGTTCTGGGCCAGCCAGGGAGCTACCGGATGCATCCATCGACCCCCCCCCCCACACCAAGGTAAGGACTGCCTTCATCGGAAGAACTCCACAGAGCTTGGCTGGGAGACCCAGGCAGGCCATTGGCTGTCCGGCCAGAGTCCCCGGGTTGGCCACATTTGCCACCCAAGACACACAGGGACGAAGAGGAGGAGCTAGAGGAACAGTAGGCCGAGTCAGGGGCTGGAGGGTCTGGGGCCCGAGCTGGGTCAGGGGTGGGCCCGGTGGGAGTCCGGCTGGCAGCAGCTTCTAGGGCACGCTCATTCGCCAAGAATTCTTCCTCCAGGCGCCGGAACAGCTGCTGCTCCTGCTGCGGGTCGAGCTGCAGTGGTGTGCTGAAGGCGCTGGCTGGTGTGGCAGCCAGTTCAGGGCCAGGGCTGGGGCCCCGAGAAGGCCGGGGCGCTGCGGGGCTGCGGGCGCGGGAAGTCTGCGGGGTGCTCCTGCCCGAAGCTCCTCTGCCCCTGCCCCGGGGTACCCACGAGTGCTGCCCATCTCGGTCCCTGCGCACCAGCAGCACTGCCTCCTGCTCGCAGCTGGGCTTCCTCGGCCGCCTGGGGCCGCTCGGGGCCGCCCGCGATCCAGCCGGTCTCGAGACTGGCTGCGAGGGGCGGGCGGGCGTCTCGGGGAGGCTGGGGTGCCGGTGGTCAGCCGTCGGCTGGGCCTCTCCCTCCGAGGGCCAGTAGCGGAGTCATCGCTGCGGGCGCCCAGAGGGCCGCTCTGGGCGGAAGAGGCTGAGGAGTCGCTGTCCCCGGAGTAGCGGCGGGAGCGGGGAAGAGGGGCAGCTGATCCCGGGGCCTGAGTGGGGTCTCAGACCCCTCCTTTGTGCTTCGTAGGCTAATGAGAGTCGCGTCCGGTCGAGAACCCCGGCGCTCACTTCCAGGGACCCGGCTACCAGGGCGGGGGGTGGGGGTGGGCGACCCCCTCTGGGGAGAGAAGGTGCCGGCCTTGGGCTGGGACAGGCGGTGGGCTGAACAGCGGCAAGGGTCGTGCTTATCCAGGTAGTGCTCCAGGGTGTCCCAGCCGCCGCCCACGCGCACCATCACATGGCTCCGCAGCACCCTCACGAAGATGAGCAGACTAGAGTCTCCCACTCGGTACTTTCCTTCGGAGACCTTGATCATGGGGAACTGGTCTGGACAGGAGCAGCGCCCCAGAATCTCCCTCATCAGCTCATCGAGGTTTCGCAGATCGCTGGGTGTCATGCGGGGCGCTCGGGTAGGGGCCCCTGGAGCAGTGGGAGTCTCGTTGGTGTCCTGGTCCGCTGCAGGGACGTGGGGGGCGGCAGGTGCAGCCTGCAGCTCTCGTTCGATCTCCTGTTCAAACTGCACGAGGCGCGGGGCGAGCAGGCCCAGGCGGGCACCGCGACGGGCTACCTCCAGCAGGCACAGCACCACACTCTTCTCATTCTTGCGCAGCACCAGGTCCTCGGTCTCGAACATGAGCACCTCGGGCACCCCCAGCTCTGCCCGGCACCAGCCGATGAAAGTGGCCACGTTATCCCGGGCCATGAAGGAGCCGGGTGCCACGCTGTGCGTCTGGCTCATCCCGCGGCTCCGGGGAGCATCGTCCAGGCGGGGCGGCAGCCGGGCCCGCCGCCGAGGAGAGGCGCCGCCCGAGCCCCCGCCGATCCCGGTGCCGCGGCGGCTGCGGCCAACGCGCCCGGCTCCGCCCCGCGTTTATATATAAATTCTTGCTCTGTGTGACTTTGTCCATGTGTGAGTATATATCAGAGATCACTTATGTGTGCCTGTGGAGGCCCAAGGGTGACTTCAGGAATCAACCTGAAGTCAACAACACAGCCTTGGTCTGTGGTGTTCGATGATTTCCATGTTCTAAATGCTGTCATAAGCTAGCAACTGCTTAGCAGCTAGCTTGAGAAATTACTTCCACTCAGGGATTTGAGCCAGAGTAGTAATGTTAGGGCACTTGCTGCCTGCTAAGCCTTCTGTGGGATTATCTATTTGGTTCTCAAAAACTATGAGGTGGATGTTATTATTTTCTCTGTTTCAGGAGCAAGGAAATTGAGTGGTGGAGGGATGAGGGGACTTATGTGTCAAAACACTGGGACCTCTTCTCATCTCCAGGAAACTACTTACCCTGTTCTTGAGTGGAATCAATTAAGACATGTCCTCTAAATAGCTGGTATACAGTAGATGTTTAATTAGCATTTCTTCTCCTGTTTCTCATTTCTATGGAGTATATATTGGTAGAAAAATTACCTGGACTGGATCCCAGACATCTATGGAAAGCCCTAGAACAGGTTTCTAGAATTTTTTTCTTTCTGAAGATGAATTGATAAAAAGCAGAGGTAGATCGGAAGAAGCAATGTGTGCCCCTTCTTGTATTTTGTTATTGTCCTCTGAGGAGCATGGATTTGGAATCTAAGCAGGTCATTCCTGTTTCTTGTTAAGCAGGATGAATAACTATCTCTAATGTTGAAAAATCATTTAGTAGTTCAAAGTGAAATTTGCAATTCAAAGCATCCTGATCAATAATTACTATGGAATATCAGGCTTATCTGTGAGAATGTAATTGGGCAACTCAACACTTTCCCAAACCTTGGTGGATACATTAGAAACTTTCTGCTGCAAGGAATTCAGACTCATGAGTTCAGCTGTTAACTTACATATAAGGAAGCCTGTTAACTTATATATAATAGGAAGCAGATAGGAAAGGCTTGGGCAGTAGGTGCACCCTGGCTTTGCATTCTGAAGACCTCCTTTCCGCACCTCTGGGGATGCACTTTGTCCTCAGGTCAAGTGACTTGCCACCTTCCAGGTGCTATGTTCTGACAAATATCCAGTGAAATAAGAGACATATCTAGGCCGTGTGTCTGCGGAGAAGAGAGGACAGCTCATTTTAGCCTTGGTTCACTTCTATAACTTCTCTCCATGCAGTCCACAGAAATGGAAACAAAGCTGCCATGTCGTCTTGGGGGAAACACGAATTAGGGGAACTCACACCTGTGATCGAGTTTCACTGTTATCTTTCATGGATCCTGGTGAGCTCTTGCTTGCTCAGAATCTCTTTAAGATGCACTAATCTTAACTTTCTGCTCCCTAGCATGGCTGCAAGTCTTATGTTCACTGTGGCCTCTCCTGAGTGTTGAGAAATTTTCATTTTACTAGCTGTTTTTTTTTTTTTTTTAAAGAACTGGGCATTGTGTGTGTGTGTGTGTGTGTGTGTGTGTGTGTGTGTGTGTGTGTGTCTGGAGCTTAACGTACCTGCCTTCCTATTTTAGAAGAGGTGTTTTCTTAAAAATACTAGAGAACAAATTTCTTGGTAGAAATAAAATCTAGATAACCACCTTGCCGTTTAACTGGTTGAAACTATTTTGCTTCTATTTGCTCTATATTGACATATGTTGTGCTCACAAAAAAGAAAGCTGGCTCTCTTTTTAGGGATAGTGTTTTGGTTTGATTTCAGATGCTGTAACATTTTGTCACATTTGGGAAGATTTATAAGCAGTAAAATTTGGTTTGGCTTATGGTGCTGGGGACTGGATGGTGCATAATTCCAGGGTCTCCTGGGCCCTCATGCTGTATTGTAACATGATAGAAGTGTTGGGTCTGCCCAGGATTTGCCTCAGGGCATGGCTGAGCACATGGGACTAAAGATGGCACTGAGGGAAAGGGTCCTGGGTATAACCTGATCAAGTTACAGAGAGCCCTAATTGGCTTTTAGATATCTACCTGCCTCCTGTGCTGAGTGGCATTGAACCTGACCATTAACACCTGTAGGATGTGTTGACCTTGTGACACAATTGGATGCCCGTTTCGTACCCTGGGGTCTTTTGTCTATATAACTCCTTTGTTACTCCAATAAAGGAGATTTGCCTCAGACAAACTCCCTGTCCTGCTGTCCAGTCTCTGGGAAAATGAGGCAGAGGCGGGGACAGCTGACCTCGCCTTTCTTCATCACCACAGAAGCAGTCTGTGCAGTTGTGTGAATGAGTGTGTGAGTGGGTTGAAATACGCCACGACATGGGTGAGTGGACACTACAAGAAGGACATGTGAGTACAACACACACACACACACACACACACACACACACACACACACACTTTCCTTCCTGTAAGAGCCCAGAGGTATGATCAGATGGTGCCTCATGAAGGAGGGGCTCAGTGTCTACTTCCTTTGTCCCCTGTCACCCTCTTCACAGATCAACAGGATTCAGAAGATCAGGGCTGGAATCTCTTGATTGGTTGTACAGCTCTCAAGGCTGATGTGGAAAGTATCCCCATGCTAAGAAAAGAGAGATTCTCTGACTTTGAGAACACTAGAAAGTAGAATGGAATAAACAAGTTTCCAGCATGGCTAGAGCACTGATGTGTACTGAAGTATTTTTGGTGCTGGGAGAAGGGATCCTAAGCTTTCCGTCTAAAGGATGCCTTTTCCTAGAAACGTTTCTAGTTAACCTTCTCCTGCAGACCCATGAAGGTGAGCATCCAGGCCCCAGTCCTGTGGCTGGCAAGGCAGAGGATGCAGAGGGAGGAGTCCTAGTCCATCTTTGCTCTGGAGGTCCTGCCTATGGAGCTCTTCCCAGGACTATTCAAGGAGTCCTTCACCAGCAGAAAAACTACCATGATGGGTGCTAATACCAGCCTGGACCTTCCCCTATGTTCCCATGGCGAAGCTGATGGATCCCAGAGACCTGGATACCCAAGGGGCTGTGGTGAATGGAGGCAATTTGTGTGTGACAGCACACAAGGACCACACCAAGGTGAGCAAGACCTAGGAAGTGTGGAAGCAAGGCCCTTGAGGGACTAGGAGGAGAAAAGAGGGAGAGGGAATTGGAGTGAAAGTTTGATCTCAGGTACTTCTCATGGTGTCATCTTGGAAGATTGCAGAAACCGCCTCCAAGGCTGAAGCCTAATGAGACAAGACTGTCAGATGCCTGTCCCTCCCTTGATTATCTTACACTACTGAGGCGCCTTCAGATCTAATTATTTTTTTTTAAATTTTTTATTATTATTATTATTTATTCAACTGTGCGCATGTGTGTGTGTGTGTATGTGCGCGCGTGTATGTGTGTGTCTGTGACTGTGTGTGTGTAGAACCACGGACGAATTCGTGAACCACCATGGACGCCTCCACCTCCTTCTGCCCCGGGATTTACCAGCTCTGCCCTACCAGGACCAGAAGCGCAGGCCACCCCTGCTTCCGCCTGGCGTCTATACGTGGGATCTGGGATTCGAACTCAGGACCTTCCGCCTGCAAGGCGGAGGCTTAACCCCTGAGCCACCTCTCCAGCCCCGCCTTCAGATCTAAAGAGCAACACTACTACTCCAGGACAGCAGATCAGACCACAGATTATAATCACCTGTGCTTGGAATAATATATGTCCATGGTAAATTAACTATTTGAAACCTCTATTGTTCTTATAGTTTCACAACATATAACCGGTTCTCAAAGTGTGTACTTAACTATTCTGTAAACAAGAGACCTTTTTTTCCCCACTGTGCTGTTTTTTGATTTTGCGATAAATACCAGAACTGCTACAAATAAACTTGTCTTTGATATCAATATCCTCATTGCCTCTGACCCAGCCTGAATTCAATTACTGCTCCCACTCAAGTTCCCAGGGATGGTTTGAGACTGAGTCTTTTCCCCAGGAAGCTAGTATCAGTCAGTGCCTGTCTGGGGCCCCAGCAGTGCTGGTGACAACCTCAACCTAGAGAGTGTGACCACACTCCAGTAGCCCATGGCCAGGCTTGACCATCATCTCCTGGTGTGTGACCTTGGGCCCAATTCAATGAGCCTCCTATGAAGTTCTCTCTTACCTTCCACCACTTTTTTTTTTTTAAATTTTTTTATTATTTATTCAATTGTACATGCGTGTGTGCATGCATGCATGTGTGTGTGTATGTATGTATGTGTATGTAGAACCATGGGCGAATTCGGGAACCACCATGGACCGCCTCCACTCCTCCTTGTTTACTCTGCCTGGGGATTCCCAGACTCCGCCCTACCAGACCAGCAACACAGGCCGCTCCCGCTTCTGCATGGCGTCTATATGTGGGGTCTAGGATCTGAACTAGGACCCTTTAGTTTCTTCCTAGGCACATAAGGACCACACCAACAGCCCTGTCCACCACTAAATGCCAGTTCTCATGCTCAGACTGGAATCTTCTGTCAGCTGAAACACCTGAACCTTAGTGATATCACATTTCTTCATTCAACTCACAAACCTCTCTGGGATCTCTTAGAAAGGGGCTCAGACCCTAGGTAGACCCTGGAATTGTAGGACTGTAGGCTAAACGTCCTTTAGTTCTATGACCTGCTACCTGCTCTCAGCCTCTGTTCCCACTCTCCAAGGTCAATTTCTATGGGAAAGTTTTGTCTATATATGTTCTCAGGGATCTCTTGTACACCAGGACCTGAGCCAGTTTCCTGAGCTGTGCACTATCCCTGAGTGCTATGATGTCATGGGTGACCTCATCTCACAAAGCTTTGGTAAAATTTGTGGGGAGCTCATAGATTCATGCAAGATTGAAAATGAGACCATCAGTGGGCCTTGCCACCACTGTCTGCTATCAATGTCGTGAGCATTGTGTCTATAACTTGAGGGTCAGACTACGTTCCAGTCTGCATTAAGTAGAGAAAGATTAGTTATGTGCACTGAGAACTGAAAATCTAGAATTATGTGCCTTATCTCAGGATACCTTATATGTGGTATCAGACATTGTTCTCTCTCTCTCTCTTCTCTCTCTCTCTATATATATATATATGTATATATATAAAATTAGGAAGATGATTTTGACCTTGAAATGTATCTTAGTTTGTAGAGAGATTACCTTAATTGATTTCAAACCCACTACCACAATAAATTGGGTCCTAAAAATACAACTCATCCCAGCACTCTGCAGGAAATGGCAAAAAGATCAGAACTCTAGGTCATCGTTGGCTAAGTTTCAAGTTCATATTAAGCTTATCCTACATGACATCCTTTCTCAAAAATAAGCAAAAACACATGATATCAACTAAAAATGTCAAAAGAAATAGAAAGGAATTTGAGCAGAAGCTCAGATTAGTATGTAGAACAATTGCTATGGAAATTCAGGAGAACATGGGGACATGTGTCTTACAGTCAGGAAGACTTTGATTGTCCACATTGTCTTCTGGCAAAATAAGGTATGAGAGGAATTTCTACAGAGTTGTAAAGGTAAAGTCATGGTCAGAAACTGAAACCTAAACAGTCTGCCACTGGTATTCATGGTCAATTAATTGGCTTTGGAGTATCATGGTCAGCAAAGTCTTGGGACTGGAAGTGACCACAGGCACTTTGAAGCGTGAAAACCAAAGAAGGCAAAGAGGAGCTTCAGGGACTGAGGCAGGACTGAGCCCCCTGTTTCTCTTCTCTTGCTTTGCTCCCCTCTGGCTCCCTCCTGTTCTGTCTCTTTCTACATTGGCTTGGGGAAACGGGTTCATGTGACCTAGCCTGACCTGGAATTGGCTGCCTATCTGAGGTGGGCCTTGAACACTCCCCACCTCCCTTCATGCAGTCTTCTGAGATCACAGCAGCCCACTGTGGCATGCAAAGCCTCCTGAATTGTTGTATATGAAAATCCTTAGGACGTAGTAATGGGAGTTACAGAAAAAGAAATGAAAAAACACAAAATTGATTGGTTTTTGAGTGGGGTGTGATGAGCAAAACTGTGATCCCAGAACTAGAAAGGTAGAGGCAAGAAGACCAGGAGTTTAGTGCCAAGACTGACTGCATGCTTGCCAGCACAGAGACAATTGCCACATACCAGTGACTGGGCTTTTACCATCAATCATGCTTGCTCAGGGGCTAACTAAACTATGTCTTTACTCATGTTCCCAGAGCTGAAAGTTAGACTTGTCAATTTGACAAGTAACTTTTACTTACTTTTTCTTTCTTTCTTCCTTTTTTTACCTGTTATCCCCTAATATCTCCCTTCTTCACTTCTTTCTATTCCTTAATCCCACCCTCCCAATTCTTTTTCTTCCCTTTCCTTTCTCATAACCTTCCTTCCCTATGTACCCTCCTTATTTACTATCCTTCCTGAAGTTATGCGAACAAGGACAGGTGACAATTAATTACCAAGCATGTTTTTAACAATAGAAGTTTTATTGAGGGAAACTCAAGTAGGGGATTGTCTGGTGTAGAACTTATCCCTATTTATACATTGGGAAATTGTACAGAAAACAAAACTTCTTGTTATTATTTCTTTGCTGTAACTTCTAATAAATTAATTTAAGAGCATTCATGTGCATGCTGAAGTGTACATTCATACTTTAGAGAATAACTGTGAGAAGTCAGTTCTCCCTTTCGACCATCAGGGTTTCTGGGCAACAAACTCATCCTTTCATGCTAAGATTATTCACAGCTCCTGGTTCTCTCTTTTCCAAAAAAACTGTTTGTTTACTCTTTGTGTGTAGGTGTGCAGGGACCTAGGAGCAAGTCTGAGGTGAAAAGAAAGAAATATAACAGAAGAAACATCTGCAAGACTGTTCAAAATTCATTTTGCCAAGGTGGGTGAAACAAGCAGCATAGGCTGCCACCTAATGGAAAGGGGTCCTTAGCTTGCCACCTGCCAGAACATGAAATCTCCCTAGATAGAAGACTGGAAGGCTGAAGGGTTAAGCAAGAGCTCTGATGAGAAATAGAAGCAAGGCATAAGGAAGCAAGGGGTTTTCATTCTAGTTTATGATAGCTGGGTTACAGACTCTTATGCAGTTTGACACCAACACCACAGGTTGAGGCAATGGGTCACACTATATACACACAATAACTGAGAGAGTGATAGTATCTAAGTACCAGCACTACATGTGGGATAGTACAGAGAAAGATGCCAACATTCTCAACCAGTTTCTCCCATATTACTCACATGCCCAGGAGTAACTCCAGCATTGGGCTTTCTCTATCACGTGGGCAATTTCATGCAGATTCATTCTGTCCAAACTCTCAGTTTTCTACAAATGTTCTGGGAGAGTCGGAGCCATGAAGAGTCAGGTCGACATATGTATCTAACTGTGAGACCCAGATAGCAGTTAAGATGCCATTAGTCAACACCAGTTCTCAGGTGCAGTCATTTCCACAGGTGGGAAGAGGGACATTTGTCCTTTCTTTAAAGTCTTCATGCTTTGATGACCAGACAGAGGTTGGGAAACATATTCCCTCACAGACAGGTGTCTCATAAAGTGTGTTTGGCAGTATATGCCTGTAATTCCAGCACTCAGAAGATGTAAGCAGAAGATGTGGAGTTCAAGGCCAGCACGGGCCACACCAGACTGTGTGAAGAACAGAACAGAACAAGAACCAGGGAGATGGCTCAGCAGGGAAGGTGCCTGTTCCCCAATCTTGGCAACCAGACTTCAATCTACAGAAGACTGAATGGTGGAAGGTGAAGAATAATTGCCAAAGTTTTGCTCTGACTTTACACTAATGCTATTCCATGTGCATGCTATCTTCATGTCTTCTCAAATAACCAATATGATTTATATTACATTTAAAACAAAAACAAAACAAACAAAACAAAGAAACAGAAGAGTGTTATAATTAGGTACTGGTGTTTACTTGACAGTTGAGGGTTTGAGCTGTGGACACCTTTGTAGAGAATTAGTAGTTGAGTTCAGCTCAGTGATTGTCTAGTAGACAGGGAAGGCCCAGCCCAAGGTGGGTGGGACTAGTCCTAGAGCAGGTGAAGAAAATGCAGGGAATTATATGAGAAAGAATGCATCTTGTGTGAACTTGATCAGACATGCAAGTCTGGCAAGTAAGGATTGTCCCTCAGTTGCTTTGTGGAGATGGTGTGGCCAGTTCCCTTGGTCCTGGTGTTGATGTGATGTCTCCTGCAAAGCTGGATGAGGAACTGAAACCAGTCTCTAGTAAGAGGAAAAACCCCTTGTTCCCTTAAGCCATTGAATGGTGATTAATCAGCAATCATAGAGGCAAACTGCAGCAAGGGAAAGATTCATGTCTTTGCCCAGTTGCCATTGCTCTATTGTCTTATCTTTTCTTAATCCATCTTAGTGAATATGTTTTTATGGGTGTTTGAATGAGTGTGTGGAAGAGTGTGTGTGTGTGTTACCTCATTCATTGCTAGAACAGAACACATTACAGGGTACAACTAAAGAAGAGTTTATTAGGCTTACAGTGCAAGGGTACAATTTATGCTTTTTGGGAAGAGCAGTGGGAGGGACAAGACTGCTCGCATTGCTCCCACAGTAGGAAGCAAGAGAGATGGATGCTGGTGCTCTCCTATTGTCTCCCTTTATTCAGTCCAGGATCCCAACTCAGCCATGTGATGCTGTGCCCACATTCAGGGTGACCCTCTGTGATAGTTAATCTTCAGTGTCAACTTGAAACACCTGGTATTAACTAAGATCAGCTGAGACCACACCTGGAAGGATCAACTGAGACCACCTGAAGGGAATATACCCACTCTAGATCCCATTGGAACCTCCATAGATCTAATAAGACCCTCCCAATAATGGACCACATAAAAGCCACAGAACAGAGTACAGAGAAGTAGAAGAGAATCTTTGAAGCTGTGCTCTTCACTTCTGCTGCCCAACCCTCCAAGTCTTCAACTTGACTAGAGACTCTCTAGGAAGCCTCCAGCCTTCAATCTTCACTCTGGGGCCTACTGGGCTGAGCAACTACTGGCAACCATCATTGGACTACCTCAGCCATATTTTATAAGCCAACTCAAATTCCCTTTATATATTACATATTAATTATATATACTATACTATACTAAAAGGGAACACAAAAAAGAGCTCTGGGCAATGCTACTGAGTCCTTATACCTTATCAGAGAGGACGACCCAGAGGGAAGTTTGACATGCACACTAAAGGATGCTCCAGGGATAGGGGGGAACAATGGGAAAAAGGAACTGAGGGGGGAAAGGAAGGGGAAAAGGGAGGAGGGAGTAAGGAGATCCAGAGAGGCATGGAGGGAGGGAGGGGAATGGGGTACCTATCAAGTTTGTATGAGTGGAATAAAAAAAACCACCATGAAATCTATTACTACTCTAATTAAACTTCAGATAGCAAAAGGTAAAGATAGAAACATACTAGAAGTAGAAAATGTGATACCAAATTTCTGGAGCTCAAAACATTGGTGGCTCAATTGGACATATGCTAAGCAGGATTGGATAAGGAAGCACCACAGGTGTTATGTTTAACCATCTCTCAGATCACTGTGCAGAATTTTGGAAGGTAGATTGTAAATTTGACCCTGTTGGCATGTATGGCACAATTGTATGAAAGGAGAAATAACTCAGTAGAAACAGAGAATTGGAATGCAGAAATGCGACCATAGAAATGCTATTGGTATGAGCTATGGAGGAACATAAAAATGAATATAGTGCATTATTTTTCAGGATACACCAAAACTAGGTCATTCTTTAAAATACACATGAACAGATACACATTCCACTATAAAGATGCGCTTTTACACTCTAGTTGCACAGAGATGGCACAAACAAAAGTGTTCTCATCAATGATAGCACCGTATATATATCAGCAATTGCCAAACAAAGAGAAGGTTTTTCTTAAGAATGGGTCCTATGTTAGGTGGACAATGTCACAATTAATAAATGCAACAATGAATGACACATATGAGAATATGATTGTGGAAACAAATCTAATAAGGTAAAGATTAAAAACACATGGATTAAGTTATGTTCAAGTAGGGAAAGGGATAAGAATAACACAGAATATCAGTCTAAGATCAAAGATTGGAAAATTTGGTAGAACAACACCATGAAAATATGGACAGATGACATATGTTTCCAACACCTACTGGAGTGGGACAGGAGCAGACCTCACTTCCAGTTTTCAGGATGGCCGGCACTACCATTCCCTTATGAAATGGAATGCCCGGATTCATTATGGAAACAGTACCCAGAATTTAAACAAGCACAGCTGCAGTCCTATGTGTGGCTGACTTTCCATATTTGCCAATATGTGAGTACTTAGGCTACTATAGGCATACTAACAGCTGGAATAAAAAGATAGGAAATGGATCTCTCCTCACTATCCTAACACTAGCAAAAATAGCAGCACTATAAAAACATAGGAAAAAGATCTTTCCTCAGTATCCAAACATTAGCAAAAATAGCAGCACTAGGGACACAACATTGGAAGTTCCCTGTGGTACTAACAGATCCCATACCATAGGCACTACCATTAAAAACACCAAATTACATACCAAATGAGGAAGTAATACTAGCAACAGGGAGGAGAAGACCCACTTATCCCCCGGTATCACACAGATGAATGTATATAAAGCAAAGAAGCACAACATATTCATATGGCTTGATATGCCTAAAAGAATGTGTGTATGGAGCATTCTGGAGTACAGATAAAAAATTCTTTATGGGAAAATGGGATAACAAAACCCTCCCGATAACACACATAAACACACCATTGGAACTAAATAATGGAACATGGGTGCAACAATGGAATATCACCTTAGATTTTGCAAAACAAAGCAGATGCTTGTTTTTTAATATAAATATAACAACTGAAACAGCAGAAAAGGAATGCTATAAAACAACAGATCCTAAGGTAAGTGGAATATTACCAAAAAGGGTGAACATATTTTTTGCCCAAAACATGTCATATCATTTTGATGCATTTTATAACAAAGGCTACAATGTATATGTATATGTAATAAGTAGTTTGTATAAGTAATAAGTAGTTTGGAAGGAGTGCATACAATAAGGACAAAAAACATGAATTGCTTAAGCAAAATGGGAGTGCATTTTTCAGATTTAGAAAATGTACATGAGGAAGCCTTAACCTTTCCAGTACCACCAGATATCAATGTTACTCAAGTGAAAAATGTGAATATGACGCTAGGAGGTGGAACTAAAAACCTACAGTATTATGCAAAAGTACAGAGGAGGAAGATTGGAATTATACAGGAGATGAGAGTATAGAATATATTCCCCCATTATTTCATGGAGAATATGTATGTATAGATGAAAAATCAGAAATGTATATAGATCAGAGTTACTACTCTTATGGAGTTAAGGAAGTAACCAACAGAAGCCTAAGCTTTTGGAAAACTTTAGGATATGCAAATAATGCAATGACTAGGATGTGGACCCATGGGCATGTAGGATCACCATATCATTATTTATGTTCTTGCCACATCCAGATTGGAAAAAATGGATGAGGACAGAAGTAGTGACACAACTACCAAGACTGAACATCACACAGCTGTGCTTTACCCTAAGCAAGATAGGCTGGGAGAAGGTGCATGTCCTGCCTGTGAACTTCGATGATTGTTGTATAAAGAGAGAGAGCCTGAAACTGTGTATAATGGATAGAGGAGGTTTCAGTGAAACACATAGATTCTACACAGCCCACTATAGAGCAGTAGTGATCTTTGCATCAAACTTCACGAATTATGAGGACTACAAAAATTCTGAGGATGATGAGGAAGAAGACGAGGAAGAGGAAGAAATAGAACAGGTAGAGAACATTTACCAAGCTATGTGAAAGTCAATTGAGCTAGAACTCAGGTACCAAATTTTAATCTAAAAAAGGTATATTGTTAAACCCACAGATTAGGAAGATTACATTGCGCCTGAATACAAAGATTTATACCACTCGATCAAAGTGCACATTTCAAGATTTTGATATATTATACCTAGACACAGGTGTAAAAAAGAGGTTTAGGAAACCACTCCAGTTGATGTTCTTGGCAGGAGCAGCAATTGGAGTAGTAGTAGCATCAATGGCAACAGAAAACTTGAGAGTAAAAACAGAGGACCCAAACAATACAGCAAGTGAAGGAAATGAATGCATTAGCAGTCTTATCAAGCTCTTTGGAAGCAGCAACACATGCAATTAAATCACTGCAAACAGAGCAAAAATTGCTGAAGGCATATGTAGACCAAAAGGGAATGAATACTAATGCAGAAACAATTAACTCTGATTTGGTCAAACCTGAGAATGTCAGCACTAAGACAGGAGTGTGAAAAGACGAAGGAATATTTAAGAGAAGCAAGAGAAGAAATTAAGCTGTTATTTAAGACAGGAAAAGGTCCCTCATGATATTAGATGAAATAGAAAAATCATATTGTGAGCAAGGACTATGTACCATTCATCTTTTACAAATATCAAAACAACATATGGTAATAGCATTCCCCCGTGATCCTAATAGGTAGGAAAATAGGAAAGCAGTTTGTAGCCTCAGCAAGGCAATACTTGTGGATTGATGGAAATGGGGAAAGGGGGGACCAGGACTTGTTCCTGTACTGAACGACTTAATACCATTAATCGAATCCTTATACATGGCCACAGCAATGTCATTACATACTTTCCACTTGACAGAAGTATACATGGTGCAGAGACCTCTAACAATGTATGACACAGGCAACCTAATGGTAGCATGTGGAGAGGACTATAAAGTCAATGTGTACTTTTAGAATAGTATAGCACAGGACACAAGTAACTACACTATACAGGGGATGGATGGTTGTAATTCATTCGCCCCTATAATAAAAGTAGAAGTTACATCAGAAAACCAGACGATGTCAGCAATCACACAGGTAAGTTTGGTGGAGGAAATTACACAGTCCATGGAACAATTTTGGGTCACAATGGACTACTTTGATGCAGCACAGAAAGAGTGGAGTGAGTTGCAGGAGAGGATGAAGAAATACATAGATAATAACAATGATACATTCCAAAGAATAGCATCTTTGCCTTTCTGGAACCCATTTCACTGGTTCAGGGGACTGATGAAGTATGCAGTGTTAGCTTTGGTAATATGCAGTCATCCAAAAATATTACAAGCTATAATAAAATGTTGTTTCAGGGCACTAACCTTCAGAGTGGTAAGAGAGGAAGGAAAAGAAGAATATGTTATAGATAGGGAATAGTAATAATGAGAGTAGGGAACTGTAATCCAAAAAGATTATATGCTTCAGAATGCTGAGAGGAAGACAAATCGAAATCTGCCTGACACCATGGGTATAACCAGGAGGACCAAATTTCTTCATGGACATATGGATATTAAAGATGGAGTACAAGGAATCAGAAATAGTGACGCAACTGATAGACCTAATGACCCCCAGAGACTGCCCATTTTGCACCAATAGATTTAAGATGTGGTTAGGAATATGGAAAGAAGAGGAACCAGTTGGATACAAACTGATGCTATGAGACACCTACTCTACCACCAATCACAAATGAGAAGAAATCTGAGACATATAAAAACATTGGAAATCAATGCCATACAGGCGAAAGCACTGCTGGTGCTAATGATATCAGGAAGAAAACCAACCTTCAACTGGATGTACACACAACTAATAAAGATGAGCCTCAAAATGTGATTCAGCTAACAAGGTATTATTAGAATACCTTGGATGTAAAACCAACATTAGAATACTTCTTAATAAGGAAAACAATGATGAACTTCACCAGGAATGCGTGCTGGCAATTGGCCAGATGGTACTGGCACTCAACACAGTGAAGGAAGAAACACCACTCATTGGGGTGGACATCATGGACTGAGGTGATTCCCACAGAACTTGAGAGGTTCCCTGGGAATCAGGGGATGGACTGTGGAGAGCATGAGGAACGTTTCAGTGTGGAGGAAAGTGATGTGGAGTTGGAAAGACTAGTAGAAGACATAATAAATGAGGAAGCCTGTGTGTAATATTAAAATGAGGTGCAGCGATCTAGCCCCTCATGGCCCTCTAGTGCCATGAGTCCATTTCCAGCTGCCTACTTCTCTTGGAGGCTCCCTAGCCCCTCATGGCACTACAGTGCCATGAGTATGTTTCTTGTTCCTTGCTCCTCATGAATTCCATGCCACTGTGAGTGGCATGTGAGTTCTCATGGGCTCCCTAGCCCCTCATGGCACTCTAGTGCCATGAGCTCTGTTTCATTTCTGCTTCTCATGGAGGCGCCCTAGCTCCTCATGGCACTCCACGTCTAGAGTCCATGAGTTCCAACCATTCTCTTTTCTAATAAACTCTACCTTAATCTTCAAAAAAAAAATTAAAATGAGGTGAAAACAACCGTGTGTAACTGTGTGTGATAGATAAGTGGGCCACTGCGCTGGCCTAGCTGTGGTGACAGTTGTTTTCACATTCACTTGCTTTCACATTCTTTTAATATTACACATAGGCTTTCTCATTTAGTAGCTTTTCCACATTTATTTCTTCCTCACTGAAACTTTCCTCATGCTCTCCACATCTGGTATGGTGTCCCATCATATGCCACCTTGAAGGACCACCTGCATCTTGTTTTTCTGATCTTGCCAAAGATACAGGACCTAGAGTCCCTAAGAAATGCTTTTCTGACCTTTTCTGTGAAGTTGTTTGGTGAGGTGAACTGACATGGGAGGGTATATTTGTCAAGGATCTCTACACTCATGGAATTCACAGAATGAATACATACAATATGTAAGGTATAACATATATAACATACAACAAATAACAGATATAATTAATGTCGTTGTGGGATCTGGACACACCCAACAAAGACTCACCACACAGAAACTGGATGTAGAAAACTTTACTGCAGAAACAGGCCATACCTCTCAGCTCTTTCATCTCGAAGTGTAGCTCTGAAAGATGTTAAGCAACAGTTTTTAAAGGCAAAAACCACAGACACCTGGTATCTTTTTGTTTTTTCATTCCTCGTTCCTTAGCAGTAAATTCTCAGTTAGGGTTGTTCTGTCTGTGGGAATCAAATGTCCTCCTGGAAGACATATCCAGAATATAGAGTTTCTCGAAGGCCTACTACCAGACACTTGGCCTGGGACAGTAATATCAACAAAGGGTCTGTGATCCTACTGTTCTCCCATGGAACATCTTGGGGTTCTATGTTCTTCATTCATCCAAAATCCACTGTGAGATCTAGGCTTCCTGGCAGAGTGCTAGAGCCTACCTGCTCTCATTTCCTCCTGAAACCACAGAGCTCCCAACACAAGGAAGACTAGAGAGTGGGTGAGGCACTTGAACCAACATGCTTCTAAACATCAGCCATTTCCAGTGAGATGGCTCAGTAGGGAAGGAGCCTGCTCACAAACCTGGAGACCTGAGCTTGATATTCAGAAATTGACTCAGTGGAAGGAGAGAACTGACTTCTGACCCCTACCCATTCAGATGCATTTTTTCCCATTCGCTCTTTCTCTCCTCTCTCAAATAAATAAATATTGAAAAGAGAAAAAACTTTCTTTCTCTCTGATCTTCCTCATCTCCCTTCCTCTCTCTTCAGTTCTAATGCTCTCCTATCTGTAGGATAAATTGTGGTTCTCTTGGCAATCAGTCCTTCAGCTCTAATAAATTTGTTTTTCTTAAATCTGAAAATAAATTCATTAATAAAAGAGCACCCTTTATCCAGCTAGGTGTCAAGACTCATGGCTCCCAGACTGGCCTGCAAGTTGTTATGTAGTTGATGATGGTGCTCAGGTGCTATGAGAGGTTGCACCCAGGCTTTCATTCATGCTCACTTCTCCAACTAAGTTAAGTAACTGGTGAGGCCCTAATTGTGTTAATTTGTCCTGCTAATTCATGGGATCAAATAAAGAAAACCTTGGAAGGGATGGAATTTAGCTCGGTACTTGCCTATGCAAAAGGCTTTCTGCTTGATCTCCAGCTTTGGTGATACACAACTAAAACTAAACACACACACCCACATCTCCAGCTTTGGAGATACACAAATAAAGCCAAACACACCCACACACATTCACACATACAAACAGAGACAGACACAACTCCACCTGCAAAGCCTCAATGCTGATTTCTCATTTTGTTCTGATCAATTCCATGATGTGTTGGTCTTAATCTTGAGAGAAGACGCAGTCTGGGTGTTGAGATTCTTCCTTACTGGACTGACTCAAGATGTATTCTGAGAGACAACTGAGACACATTTTCACATGATATATTGTGTTTTCTGTGAGTCATCATAAACCTGATTCTCTCTGTCATCTCCCAAAACAATCTTGAAGAAGCACAGAGCTGACCTCTGTGAGTATTTATACAGCACCTCTTTTTAAAAGTTAGCTGTGGAGTCAGGTACTATGTGGCAAGTGAAGTTTTGAACTCCTCTTAACTAGCCTGTCAAAACTATGGGGAGGGGAACAGGAAGAGCAGAGGCCGATCAAGTGAGGAGGACATACACAATCAATGAGGTTTGCTTTGGCCTCTGTAGCCCTGTGAAAGACCAGCAGTATACTCTTAATTCTCTGTGGATGGAAGGATATTCCAGGATATCTATGATGTGAGT
Source organism: Typhlomys cinereus (assembly GCA_023101885.1). Lineage (NCBI taxonomy): Eukaryota > Metazoa > Chordata > Mammalia > Rodentia > Platacanthomyidae > Typhlomys > Typhlomys cinereus. The sequence continues at coordinate 499,130 of JALPQD010000705.1, read as the reverse complement.
GCTAGCAAAGGGAACCTTGGGTCACTTTTGAGGGGTGGGTAGTTGGCAAACCTATTAAGAAAGACTGTGGTTAGTCTGAAGGGTGGTCTACCAACAGCAGTATTAGCACCCAAGATGATGACAACCAGGTGTCGCCAGGGGCGATTTGTTCTGCTTCTTCCTCTTAGGCCTCATGTGTCCAGAGCAGTTTTCATGATGGACAGTGAGGAAAGGAGCTGCCAAGCTGTGGGATGAGCCGGTTACGCAGTGATGCTGGCCAACCTCAGCATGGAAGTGGATATTAAAAGGGCAGATTACAAGAGGCAGCAGCCTTCAGGTGACCTCCATCACAGTCACACTGACTTTGTGCATTTAGGTCTCCTGGTTGCTACCAACAGCTTCCAACCCCATGTTCAGTAGCAAACATCTTGCTCTCTCCCCAGGTACCTGAAGACCCCCTTGGAGACTGTGTCCATCACAGTCTGCTGCCTCTCACAGGCAGGTATTTGCTATCTGCCCCACTGTCAGAGACTGTAGGAGCTGACACACCTCAACCTGAGTGGAGTGTTCCTATTCCACTTGCATGCTAGGCCCCTGCAGGTGCTCCTGGAGAGAGTCGTGGGCATCTTGCAGAGCCTAGTATTAGAGGACTGCAGGATGGAGGTCTCCCAGCTCAGCACCCTCCTTCCAGCCCTGCTCTGCTGCACCCAGCTCACTGAGGTCAACTTCTATGGGAACAACTTCTCCCTGACTATCCTGAAGACCCTGTTGTCCCAGACGCCCCCCCTGAGCCACCTGACACTGGAGCTTTACCCTGCCCCAATGGAGACCTATGAGGAGATGGGCGATGTCAACCCAGAGAGATTTGCCCAAGTCTGTTCCCATCTCATGGACATGCTGCGTGTCCTAAGGCAGCCCAGGAAGGTCTCCTTTGCCACAGATGTTTGCTCGGAATGTGATTGTCAGTGTTTATACAGCCTATGGACCACCTTGTGTCATTGCTGGCAGTTGGAATGAAGAGGTGACTTCTGGTTCCACACCTCTGGGGTCCTGTTGAGTGAAACAGAACACGGGGCTTTAGACATGTTAGAATCGCTGGCGAGAAGAACTCACTGCAGTGACTCTTGTCCTTATCAGGCCTGTGCAAAGACATCAGACAGTTCTGAACCCCCACAAGAGTAGGCAAGCAACCCCTGGTGCCCATAGATGGTGATAGTCAATAGCATAAGAACAGTGGATGGATTGATGAAGGGAAGGGATAGTGATGGAAGGGGGAGGGCTTGAGGGAGGCAGAGATAAGTACTAAATATACTTGTAAACTTCCAAAAATAAAAGTTTGACAATAAAGAAACACTGGCATGGAAAATGTAACTTTGTTTGGAGGAAGTGATGTGGACAGATGACCTTGTGGGGATGGGTGTATGGATATGAGGAACTGTGGGCCAGTGGGGCCAGGCTCCCTGTGGAGACAGAATGACAATTCTGAATCCCCTGATGTCTGTTCTGAGACAACATGCAACCACACTTGTAGATTCCTGGCCAGAAGCTGGGATCCTGGAAGTTTTCCATTGGGTGCCTCCACGAGATGTCAAAGGCTGCTGTCCTGGGTCTGTTGGGAAGGGAGAGCACCTTCACTGTCTGTTAGTGAAGCCCAAGAAATCTTGGCATCACACTGGAAGCATCCTGGCATTGCCTTCAGCTTCCTTCCATTCGCTCTCACATGAAGCCCTCTTCCGTCCTACTGGTGTGTCTGGACACTCACGAAAGCTTTCATGAGCCACTGTTCCATGACACTAATTGAGGGATGTCTGGTGTCTCAAGCACACCTGGAGGGCCTGTGCCGCTGACTTCTACCTCCCTGGAGGTCTATGCCACCCAGCAATAAGCACACCACACGGGGGCTTACTGATTGACATATTCCAGGGTCTTGAGCTGGGACCAAGGCTGCAGGAAGAGCTGTTTCCGCGAATTGCCAGAGCTGAGGGGTGCCCGCACTATCAACGGTCACGTCCTCAGGGCAGCAGGACGTACTTTGGCTGGAGCTGCATCGGGAACTTTGGTTGCCAACCTGAAGGAGTCTCCCGATGCTCTGTCCCTACCGAACTGAGGTCCCGGTTCTCGGCCTGGCCCTTAAATACTGTTTTATTCCACATTACATCATCGGGGTACATGTCTCTTTATACTGACAATACAGTTGTTTGGCCTCATTTTGATATTACACATTTTCATTTATTATGCAGAGACCCACTTATTTATCTCACAGTTTAGGCTGACACAATGGGCCACTTATTCATCACACACAATTACATACAGTGGCTTTCACATTCAGTTGCTTTCATATTCTTTTAATATTACACATAGGCTTTCTCATTTACTAGCCTTTCCACATTCATTTCTCACAATGGGCTTTGGATGAATTTAGAACCTAAAGCCCCAAGATGTTCCATGAGAGAACAGTAGGACATCACTCTCCCAGGCCAAGTGTCTGGTAGGAGGCCCTAGAGAAACTCTATATTCTGGATATGCACTGCAGGAAGACATGTGATTTACACAGATATTTGATTCTTTTCCTGGCTCCTTTCTCTTTGATTCATTTCACATCATTTCCTCCATGACTGGGGAGACAGGCTGCTCCTCTGAGTGATGGGGACACTCACTTAGCCTCAAAGCCTCATCCTCCTCCTGGGTCACCTTGGTTGCTGAGTGATTTTCCATTCTAAACAATAGTTTGACACAGCTATCTTTGTTCTGTAGTAGTAATAAAGATGACTACATAATGACACAGATTTTCCTTGGGCTTACAGATGTTTGACCTGACAGTATGTGACATTTCCACAAGAGCCAAGATAGCAGATCTTCCAATAATCTTGACAGTTACCTCTCTTGTATAAAGAGAAGGTTAAAAGGGAAGAACCCACAAATTGGCTGATATCATTGTAAATTAGTTCTGTTGCTGCATTCTTGTATGTACAAGTCATGTCCATGAGGGGTTTCTGAGGGGTTGTATGTGTGTGAGTTTAACTCCATTTTAAATGCAGGGCAGAAATGACTATGGCCTGTACTTCCAGTTCTGGAAAATGCAGCCTGGGGAACACGAGAACCAAGCCAAGAAATCCAGGATTACTCCTGAAATCATTGTTGGTCCTCCATGGAAACAAACAGTGCTCCCACACACTCACCAACAGAAAAAAAATTAGTATGTTTAAAAAATAAAAATAAGAAATTGAATCAGATCTAGTTGTGTAAAAGGGTTAACCCACAGGTACACTTCACAAACAGATCTGTGATCCTGTGAAGGCCATACTGTAAATGTTAGACAGCAAAAAATTTCACTGCTTCTTCATGTAAGCATTCGGTGGAGGGGATGCTTGCCTGTCCTGCCTGCTCTTGGGAGGTGCAGGGCTGTTGCAACTGGAGTGAAGCCCATCTTGAAGCCCTTGCTTCTCCTCCCACTTGTCCTGTAGCTGCTGCTTCTGTTTCATGCTGAAAGGCTTCTTTCCTGGCAAGGCCCAGATACAGCACCCTGTGGGCCTTCAGCTGAGCTCCCAACTGGCAAGGGAATCTGCTGGAAAATCCCCTAGCAGGCTCAAGCCCTGACAAGGTGGCAATATATCTAGGAACCCTACACCCAAGAAGGCTGTACCTACAACAAGGGGATCAGGCAGCTGAGCTATCCAGGGACCAGACTAGAGATCCAAAACCTCAAAGGTGCACACCCAAACCCACCTAAAGTCTTGCAGCACATGGGGAACACAAACTGTTTCTTTTGAGGAGTTTTTCCTATCTGCAATGGAGACCTCATCACCACATCCTTGGTGAACTTAAGAAAAAAACCTCACCCAGGTGTGGTGATTCCCACCTAAGCTCCTATCTCAGAGGGAACTGCTGAAGAGGGAGAAATTCTGGGTTTAGGAGGCTGCTCAAGGGTATTAAGTCATTTCCTCATTGACCAGAGCTCAGGAATTAGACCACATGCTGGAAAAGATGTTCTACTAAACCGCAACCCATCCATCTCATGTGTGTGTAGAGAATCTAGGAACAGCCCTGGACCTGCACCTTTGTCTCAGTTCTTTGTCACACATGGTATCTAACTTGAACAATCTGCAAAAAACCCAAAAACTAATCACTGATTATGAAGTAGGTAGAGACTCAGTCAGCAACACAGGTTCTTTACAGAGTTCACTGAAAGATACCCTGATAGGGTTCAGATCTCTGGGTTTTGAGTGGTGCCTAAATGAGATTGATAACACTGGCCTCCCCCAGTAGGAGAAATGGCTTAGGGAACTAATGACCATGTGCAGCACAAAGGAATTTCTTTTTTTTTTTTTTTTAACATTTTTATTATCTCCGCTCATGCAAACATAATAGGTACACCAGTTCCCTCCCTCCCTCCTCCCCCCCCTCTGCTCACCATTCCCTCATCCCTCCCTCCCCACCCCCCAGTGCCTCCCCTCCCCCAGTCCCTGGAGAATCCTTTAATGTGCATGCCAAACTCTCCTCTGGGTCCTCCACTCTGATGACATACAAGGACCCAGCGGCATTTCCCTGATCCCTTTTCTTTGTTCCTCTTAAGCATAGGAACCCTATTTTGGCTGTCAATCCCTAGCTTCCAAGGATCTTGGTGCTTTTAGCAAATGCTAGACTTTGTGGGGGCAATAGTGTATTGGACATTGTGCAGGGAATGCAAAGTCCAATATGATTGCTTCAGCCCTAACTTGTGTGGAGTATCTTGCATATCATTGCTCCCTCCATCCTTTTGCTCTTACAATCTTACCGCCCCCTCTTCTGCAAATGTCCCTGAGCTTCAGGATGGGGACCAGGCTGTTTTTATAACTATGGATTTGTAATATAGACTAAGGTTCGGTATGGTGATACTTCCAGGAGTGTTTTTGTTACTCAGGATTGTCTTTGCTATCCTGGGTCTTTTGTGCCTCCATATGAATTTTGAGATTGTTTGGTCAACTTCTTTAAAGAATTGCTTTGGGATTTTAATTGGTATAGCATTGAATCTGTATATTGCCTTTGTTAGGATGGTCATTTTTACGATGTTGATTCTGCCAATCCAGGAACAAGGGAAGTCTTTCCACCTTCTGGTGTCTTCTGCTATTTCTTTCTTTAGGGTTTTAAAGTTTTCATTGTAAAGGTCTTTTACCTCCTTGGTTAGGTTTATACCAAGGTATTTCATTTTTTAGGGGCTATAGTAAATGGGATTGTTTCTCTCAAGGCTTTTTCACTTCTTTCATTCTGGGCATATAGGAAGGCCTCTGATTTTTGCATATTTATTTTTTATCCTGCCACCCTGCTCAACTTCTCAATTAGTTCCAGGAGCTTCCTAGTGGAGTTTTTGGGATCACTCAGGTATAAGATCATGTCATCTGCAAATAGGGATAGCTTGAATTCTTCCTTGCTGATTTGAATCCCTCTTATGTCCCTTTCTTGTCTTATGGTGAAATTCTAACCTGTGCCCTATCAGACCACCACGACCTAAAGCTGGATATCCACAACATATCAAACAAGAGAAAACACACTAACTCCTGGAAACTTAACAATATGATGCTTAATGATAACTGGATTCAGGAAGAAATTAAAAAGGAAATTCAAGAATTCCTGAAAGCAAATGATAACGAAAATACAACTTACCAAAATCTCTGGGACACAATGAAAGCTGTTCTAAGAAGTAAGTTCATAGCTCTTAATGCCTACATCAAAAAAATGGAAACATCAGAAATAAACAAGTTAACAATGCAGCTTAAAGCTTTAGAGAAACTAGAGCAATCTGATCCCAAAAGTAGTAGAAGAGAGGAGATTAGCAAAATAAGGGGAGAAATATCTGGAATCGAGATTCAGAAAATGATAGAGAAAATCAACCAGTCAAAAGCTGGTTCTTTGAAAAAATCAATAAGATTGATATACCCCTAGCTAAATTAACCAAAAGCAGGAGAGAGAAAACCCAAATTAACAAAATCAGAAATGAACATGGAGTTATCACTACTGATACCCAAGAAATCCAGAGAATTATAACATCATATTTCAAAAACTTATACTCTGTGAAGTTTGACAACACAAAAGAGATGGATGAATTTCTAAGTTAACACAACTTACCTAAATTGAATCAGGAAGTTGTGAATTATTTAAATAGTCCTATAACATATAAGGAAATTGAGGAAGTAATCTTGAATCTTCCCACCAAAAAATGTCCTGGACCAGATGGATTCAGCACAGAGTTCTACCAGACATTTAAGGAGTTAATAACACCAATACTCCTTAAACTGTTCCATCAAATAGCAAAGGAAGGAACACTACCAAATTCCTTCTATGAAGCTAATATCGTTTTAATCCCAAAACCTAATAAAGATTCACTTAAAAAAAAACAAACTATAGGTCGATCTCTCTGATGAACACAGATGCAAAGATTCTCAACAAAGTCTTAGCAAATCGGATTCAAAAACATATCAAAAAGATTATTCACCGCGACCAAGTAGGCCTCATCCCAGGCACACAAGGTTGGTTCAACATACTGCAAATCAATAAATGTAATTCATCATGTAAACCAGTACTAAGTCCAAGACCAAATGATACTCTCAGTAGATGCAGAAAAAGCTTTTGACAAGATCCAACAACCTTTTATGATCAAAACGCTAGAGACAGTAGGAATGGAAGGAACCTTTATCAATATAATAAAAGATATATACAACAAGCCCACAGCAAGGATTATGCTCAATGGGGAACAATTGGAAGCATTCCCACCTCAATCAAGAACTAGATAAGGCTGGCCACTCTCACCACTTCTATTCAATATTGTGTTTTTAATCTTTATTAGATTTGTTTCCCCAAATCATATTCTCATATGTGTCATTCACTGTTGCATTTATTAATTGTGGTATTGTCCACCTAATGTAGGACCCATTCTTAAGGAAGACCTTCTCTAAGTTTGGCAATTGCTGATATATTTATATGGTGCTATCATTGATGAGAACACTTTTGTTTGTGCCATCTGTGTGCAACTAGAGTATAGGGGCGCATTTTTATAGTGGAATATGTACCAGTTCATGTGTGTTTTAAAGAATGACCTAGTTTTGGTGTATCCTGAAACATAATGTGCTGCATTCATTGTTATGTTCCTCCATAGCTCATACCGATAGCATTTCTATGGTCACATTTCTGCATTCCAATTCTCTATTTTTACTGAGTTATTTGTCCTTTTATACAATTGTGCCATACACGCCAATGGGTCAAATTTACAATCTACCTTCCAAAATTCTGTACAGTGATCTGAGTGATGGTTAAACATAACACCTGTGGTGCTTCCTTATCCAATCCTGCTTAGCATATATCCAATTGAAACACCAATGTTTTGAGTTCCAAAAATTTGGTATCACATTTTCTACTTTTAGTATGTTTCTATCTTTACCTTTTGCTATCTGAAGTTTAGTTAGAGTAGTAATAGATTTCATGGTGTTTTTTTTTATTCCACTCATACAAACTTGATAGGTACCCCATTCCCCTCTCTCCCTCCACCTCTCCCTGGATCTCCTTGCTCCCTCCCCCCTTTTCCCCTTCCTTTCCTCCCTCCCTCCCTTTCTTCCATGTTCCACCCCATCCCTGGAGCATCCTTTAGTGTGCATGTCAAACTTCCCTCTGGATCCTCCTCTCTGATGAGGTGTAAGGACTCAGTAGCATTGCCTAGAGCTCTTTTTTGTGTTCCCCTTTAGTATAGGAATGCTATTGTGGCTGTTAATCCCTTGCATCTGAGAATCTGCCTGGTGTCCATCCTATCACTCTCTCCATCTCAAAGATAGAGGGTGGATTTTAATTCAATCTTTGGTTCATTATTCCATGGTTTATGGACCTCTTTTCTCCTTCGCCTTGGGGTAACATTCCCCGTCGTCTGAATGGATGGATGTTTGGCAATCTGCAGGTCTTGGCGCAGTTCTTGGGCCTGGAGTACTGGTCTATAAAAGGCCTCATTTTCTGGTAGGGGCATTTGAATCTACTCAGCCTTCCATCCCCGATTCAGGAAACCTGCTAGCTGGTCTTGGGGTGTCTGGTCGATCCATACCTCTACTTTGTATGTTCAGGAATATTATTTTGTCCTTTTCCAGCATTCGTGTCTTTCTTCAGTAATTGATTACATCTTTTATTGTCTGGAGTGAAGCAAACGCAGTTTGCAGTATTATTTTCATTCCACCAGGGGAGCCTTTTACAATAATTTTCCGAATAGATGGTGTAAATGGTTCATCCCATGGGGTGGCACTGCCGGGGTTATATAATTTCCACAGCAGCCCTAATTTCCTGCACAGCCTTATGCTTTCCTCTGGGTCACTCCATGTCTAGTATGGGAAATGCCTGTCATCAGGCTCCTCCTAGCCATTCCCACAGAGTGTTCTCTGTCTGGGGGTGTTGCTCTGTAAGGTCAGTTAACGCTTGGAAAATGTGGGGGTTTTCTATTATCCCCACCAATTTTTCATCTCCTGTCCAGTTAGTCTTAGTGAATCAGCCCCCCCCTTCTCCCATAACTTTAACAGGTATTCTCCATCTGCTAGCCCTTTCTGCAGGAAATCTGCTCTCATTTGCTGCATCTCTGTTCTATTATAATCTTGCATCTCTGTGTGGATATCTGCATTTGGCATTCTTGCATTATCGAACCACGGTGCTAGGGGTGTCTGTGCTTGTTACCTTGGTAACAGACCACAGCAGGAATGAGAAGAGTGTCCCCTTCTTCTTTTTCTCCTCCTGTTAGTTGCTCCCTCCCGGGTCTTCAGCCTCAGGTTTTGGGGTGTCTAAGTATAGCATAAATGGGTTTGTCTTGCTAAACTTTTGCACTATTTTTCCACCTAGTACTTTCCATGGGAAATGTTCCACTACAGTGGGATCCATAAGGGGCGGCTGGACCTTAATCTCCATATAGGAGATTCTTTTCTTGGTTATATTCCTGATTCTATCCCACATTGACCTTTTCTCTTGTTCTGTTTCATCTCAGTTTTAATTCTTGAACCAAGGCATCTTGTGGCTAGGCCAGAATATTGCTTACAAAGTTTTTCATGATATCTTTTGTAAGTTGGTCCCGAGATGGTACACAAATACTAGTGCTGCTCCACTTTGTTGGTGGATCTCTTACTTAGGAATGTTCCCATGTACTGGGGTTCCTTTACCTGACCAGTTGACTCCTCATTTTGTAATTTTTTTTTAAAAAGGGGAAATCTGGAGTGTCTTCACGGTTAGGAATTCTATGTGTTGCCCAATTTTAGCCAACTCAGCCACCAGGTCATTTCAGACTTGTCCAGAGGTACTTTTCATGTAACCTGTCCATCATCCTCCTGGAGTGTAGGGTGTCCAAGCAGTTTGGGTAGGGTTCCCCCCACTCACCTTCGGTTATGACTCCTTTTGGCCCAGAATGTTTACTCGGATGGTTGGATGCTTTTTTCCTCACACTGGCCAAGCCTCGACTGATCCTGGCTGATTGTCCCTCTCCCTCCCCAGGCTACTTTCAACTTGTACACTGCTGACTATGCCAACTGTTGTGAGCACACCTGGGAGACCTGTGCCACTGACTTCTACCTACCCAGAGGCCTATGCACTCCAGCAATAGCCACACCACATGGGGGCTTACTGATCCAGGTATTCCAGGGTGCAGGTCTTGAGCCGGGACCAGAGCTGGACAAAGGCCACTTCCATGCACTGCCAGAGCTGAGGGGTACAGGGCAATCAAAGGTCATGTCCTCAGGGTAGCAGAGCTTACTTTGACTGGAGCTGCGTTAGGGAGCTCAGCTGCTAAATGGACAGAGTCTTGGGATGCTCTGTCCTTACCAAACTGAGGCCCTTAAATACTGTTTATTTCACTTTATTATGCTAATGCACAACAATATTACATCACGGGCATACAGGTCTGTTTATCACAAAACAGCTAGGCCAATGCAGCAGCCCACTTATCTATCACACAGTTAAACACATTCGTTTTCACCTCATTTTAATATTACACATAGGCTTCCTCACTTATTATGTCTTCTACTAGTCTTTCCAAGTCCACATCCATTTCTTCCTCACTGAAACATTCCTCATGCTTTCCACAAAAGGCTTCAGGAACACAGGAGTAGTCCGGTTAGCTTCCATTGTGTATCAAACCCACAGTCATTCTACCATTTAAGTAACTGAATGTCTCCCATGGAGATACAGGCCTGCTCTTGTGGTAAGTAAATCTCCATAGAATCATTTGACAAAGCAAAGGTCAGGGCTGTTGTGACATCTGGTGCCACAAAAGGCACAAGAACAGAATCCAGAATGTGAGGCAGTGTACTCTGGTCTAAGATGGTCTCTATGACTCCTTCACTGACTGGCATCTGGATATCATAGCCTTGGTTGCCCTGGAAATCTCCTGCTTTGTCCTCTTGATTTCTAGGGTGATAGGTGCATGAGGGCAGGCTGGACTATGGCATAAAGCTTTTCTTGAACACTCAGAATGTGTCTAAAGGTAGAGAGTCAGGAGTTATGTGATCCCTGTGGTCTCTGAGGGTCACAGTAATATCTAGACTTGATGGTAAGGGAATTAGTGGGTGTAAGACCAGAGAGTTTCCCTAGGATTGCTCAGGACTCAAGTTCTGGTAGGGGTAGAGACATGGTCAAGACTATTGTCTACAATTTCTCAGATTCCCAATTCTATCCTCACTATGTTTTTCAGTCTTCTCTCATCCCCTCATGTTATTTATTTGAGAGAGAAACAGGGTGGGTGGTGAGTGAAAGTCAGCTTTAACTTTCCACTTATTCCTTCAGGCAAGTTCACACTCTGTAGCCCAAGATTGACCTTAAATGCACAGGAATCATTTTGTCTCTGCCTCCTCAACCACTGTAGCATTTGGAAACCCAAAACCATTCTGTCTTCTTACCTGGCAATATGGGTTACATAGCTTCCACCAACCTGGATTTTCCTAATTGCCAGAGGTATAAAGGTGGAGATGTCCCAGCCTAGGTCTGAATATGAGTTCTTTCTTCATCTTCTCCAGGATCCTTCTGTCTGGAGATCAGCAAGATGAATATCAAGGCCTAGAGATCACTGTGCAAAACCTGCTGAGGAATGAGTCTTGTCCATCTCTGCCCTGGAGATTCTGCCCAGAGTACTCTTCACCCCTGTTGTTCAAAGAGGCCATCACCAGTGGATACAACCACAGTGTGAGGGCAATGGTGGCAGCCTGGCCCTTTGCATGCATCCCTGTGCGCTCCCTGATGAAGATCCTTGAGCTGGAGACCTTGCAGGCTGTGCTGAGTGGAATTGACCTGCTGCTGACCCAGAAGGTTTGCCCCAGGTGAGTTAAGTCCAGCTAGTATGGACAAAAAGATGTGGGGTACAGAGGAGAGACAGTTGGAGTGAGATCAGTTCTCAAAAACTTGCCTCAGAGACTTTTGACAGCAGCAGCCTGAAACACTCCAGTAGTGGAGGCTGAGCCAGCTGGAAAAGGCTGGTGTGAGAACTGCTTGGAACAGACCCAGCCTCAGCAGAATGAGCTACCCCTGCCTCCTCACATAGACTTTAGAATGGGATAACCAGAGTCATGTGGACACTGAGGGGAGGCACGGGATCCGAGGTCAGAGATGCATCTCAGCAAAGCTGTCTTATCTGGTATGTGAGTCTCTGGGAGTCCTCCTTAGCACTGAGCAAGCACATAGGTGGAAAGGCTGATTATTAGAGCCTTAGAACAAAGAGTGACTGACAGGGAATCATGTCTATCTGCTGATGCATCTGTTTTTGCCCACAAGAGGTGGACACTACAAGTTGTTGAGTTCGGAAATGTGGATTCCAACTTCTGGAACATATGGGCTCTAGACCAAGCTCCAGGCTGCTCGACACAGGTGCTTCCCAGGAAGGCTGGAATACAGAAACCCCCAGTATGTAGAGAGAAGCAGCACCTGAAGGTGGTAGCTGACTTCCCCCTGGAGAGCCACCATCTAGATGAATACCACACACTCCTCTTGCAGTGGGTCCAGCTGAGAAAAGGCTCCATGCAGCTGTGCTGTAGGAAGCTGCAGGTCTGGGCCCTGCCCATCTCCAGGATTCTAGATGCCCTGAAGATTTGTGAGCCAGACTCCATCCAGGAGTTGGAACTGAAATCATGGTGGAAGCTGACAACCTTGACATGTTTTGTACCTTACCTGTGCCAGAGGAGAAATCTGTGCAGACTGCTTCTGGATAGCATCTACAACCAAGCCTATCGTCATAAGAATGAGATGGTCCACTGGCTGCTTCGAAAAGCTATCTTTACATTGTTTCCAGGTCTGGCTCCGCTTTCGCTTCAGATGCCTTCACCTCCCACCACCTCTGCCACGGACTCTGGCAGCTTTCTGGCCTGAGTCCTTATACTCAAGTCTATTTCTTCCACTGCATTGGGTCACCGGCATGCCCCACCCTGTCAGATGTGGCTGTGGAGACCAGCTTCGAGATTACCACCAAGGATTTGAAGGAGAAGAAGGAAGTTATGGAGGAGGCTGAGAATGGAAGAGAAGCCCCTACCAATGGCAATGCTAATGAGAAAAATGGGGAGAAGGAGGCTGGCAATGAGGTAGATGAAGAAGAGGAAGAAGGTGGGGAGGGAGAGGAGGAGGAGGAAGAAGGTGATGGTGAGAAGGAGGATGGAGATAAAGATGAAGAGGCTGAGGCAGCTATGGCCAAGCGGGCAGCTGAAGATGATGAGGATAATGATGTCAACACCAAGAAGCAGAAGAGTGATGAGGATGAATAGATGGCAGAAAAGGACAAGTTGAGAGAGGCCGTCGTGACCTATTCACCCCCCCACTTCCCATCTCAGAATCTAAACGTGGTCATCTTCGAGGAGTAGAGAGGCAGCCCCGCCCACCCACTTCAGGCAGTGCCACCCAGATCACACGTGCTCTGTACCACCCCACCAAAACCACAACGTGAATTTGCAACAGGGGAGAAAAAAGAACCAAAACTTCCAAGGCCCTGCTTTTTTTCTTAAAAGTACTTTAAAAGGAAAATTTGTATTTTTTATTTACATTTTATATTTTTTTACATATTGTTAGGGATCAGCCATTTTTCATGATAACAGGTGACCAAACCAGAATTTGAAGAATTCTCTGTTCTGCTTCTGACTTTACTTGTGGTATGACCATGTTTATTATAATCTCAAGGAGGAAAAAGACCCTGTAAAAAAAACAAAAACAACAAAACAATCTTATTCCAGCATTCCAGTAACTTTTTTTGGTGTATGTACCTAGCTGTTCTATAAGTAGTTGGTTTGTATGAGATGGTTAAAAAGGCCAATGAAAAAAGGTTTCTTTTTTTTGTCTATAAAGTTGCTGTTTATTTTTGTGGGGGGGGGCTGTTTGATGTATGTGTGAAACAATGTCCAATAATAAACCGGAATTTTATTTTGCTGAGTTGTTCTAACAACAACAACAACAACAACAAAAAAAAAAGAATGAGGAGATGGAGAAGTGTGTCCTCCAGTTCATTTGTCAGTTCTCCTAATTTCAGAGTCTCCAGCATCTGCACATGAATGGCATCTACTTCCTCAGAGATCACCTGAAGCAGCTGCTCAGGTAGGGAAGTGGCCCAAGGTGATGCTGTAGACCAGGACAGCAATTACCAGGGATAGATTAGTGGGAGGGTAAAGATTGGTAGCACACTAGGCTCTGATAATGTTGGAGATGTGAGAATGTCAAGCTTTGGTGTTGTTTCTAACTGGAAGAATCTGTAATCTCCCATGACTACCTTTAGGAAGCACAGAAGTGAAGTCTGTGTGTACTTATACAGCACCTTTTTTAAAGTTACCTGTGAAGTCAGGTACTATGTAGCAAGGTGAGTATTGAATTCCTCCTTAACTAGCCTGTCAAAACTGTGGGGAGGGTAACAGGAAGAGCAGAGGCCGATCAAGTGGGGAGGACATGCACATTCAGTGAGGTTTGCTTTGGCCTCTGTAGCCCCATGAAAGACCAACAGTATAGCCCTAATTCTCTGTGGATTGAAGAATATTCTAGTATATCTGTGGTATGAAAGCTAGGAAATGGACCCTTGGGTCACCTTTGAGGGGCGGGTAGTTGAAAGACTGTGGTTAGTCTGAAGGGTGGTCTACCAACACAAGTGTTAGCACCCAAGATGATGATGACCAGGTCTCACCAGGGGTGATTCTTTCTGCTTCTTCCTCTCAGGCCTCCCATGTCCAGAGTAGTTTTCATGATGGACAGTGAGGAAAGGAGGTGCCAAGCTGTGGCATGAGCTGGTTACACACTGATGCTGGACAACCTCAGCGTGCAAATGGATATCTGAGAGGGCAGACTCCAAGAGGCAGCAGCCTTTCAGGTGACCTCTATCATACTCATATTGACCTTGTGCATTTAGATCTCCTGGGTGCTACCAACACCTTCCAATACACTTTCAGTAGCAAATATCTTGCTCCCTCCCCAGATACCTGAAGAACCCCTTGAAGACTCTATCCATCACAGTCTGTTGGCTTTCACAGACAGACATGAATTATCTGCCCCACTGCCAGAGACTGAGGCAGCTCATATACCTCAACCTGAGTGGAGTGTTCATATTCCATTCTCGTGCTAGGCCCCTGCAGGTGCTCTTGGAGAGAGTTGTGGGTACCCTGCAGAGCTTGGTATTGGAGGACTGCAGGATGGAGGACTACCAGCTCAGCACCCTCCTGACAGTCCTGCCCTGCTGCACCCAGCTCACTGAGGTCAACTTCTATGGGAACAACTTCTCCTTGGACTATCCTGAAGACCCCACTGTCCCATACGGCCCCCCTGAGCCAGCTGACCCTGGAGCTTTACCCTGCCCCCATGGAGATCTATGAGGAAATGGGCGATCTCATGAGGCAGCCCAGGAAGGTCTCCTTTGCTACAGATGTGTGATTGGAATGTGACTGTCAGTGTTTCCATAGCCTGGGGACCTCCCTGTGTCACTCCTGGCAGTTTGAATGAAGAGATGACTTCTGGCTCCAGACCTCTAGGGTCCTATTGAGTGAAATAGAACACAAGGCTTTAGACATGTTAGAATCACTGGCAAGAAGAACTCGCTGCACTGAGACTTGTCTTTTTCAGACCTGCACAAAGACATCAGAGTGTTCTGAGCCCCCACAAGAGTAGGCAAGCCACAGGGAACCCTGGTGCTCCATAGATGAGGACAGTCAATAGCATGGGAACATTGGATAGATTGATGAAAGAAAGGGATAGTGATGGGAGGGGGAGGGGTTGAGGGAAGCAGAGATAAGTACTCAATATACTTGTAAAACTCCAAAAAAAAGTTTGAAAATAAAGAAACATTGGCATGGAAAATGTAACCTAGAGGACTTTGTTTGGAGGATGTGATGTGGACAGATGATCTTGTGGGGAAGGGTGTATGGATATGAGGAACCGCGGGCCAGTGGGGTCAGGTTCCCTGTGGAGACAGAATGACAATTCTGAATCCCCTGATGTCTGTTCTGAGACAACATGCAACCACACTTCTAGATTCCTGGTCAGAAGCTGGGATCCTGGAAGTTTTCCATTGGGTGCCTCCACGAGATGTCAGAGGCAGCTGTCCTGGGTCTGTTGGGAAGGGAAAGAGTGTTCACTGTCTGTTAATGAAGCCCCAGAACTCTTGACATTGGACTGGCACAATCCTGCCATTGCCTTCAGTGTTCTTCTGTTCACTCTCACATGAATCCCTCTTCCATCCTACTGGTGTGCCTGGACACTCACAAAAACTTTCATGAGCCACTGTCCTATGACACTTACTGAGGGATGTCAGGTATTACGGTCCATCATACTCCACCTTGAAGGATAATATGTGTCTTGTTTTCCTGATCTTGCCAAAGACACAGGACCTAGAGTCCCTAAGAAACACTTTTCTGGCCTTTTCTGTGAAATTCTTTGGTGAAGTGAACTGACATTGAGGTTATATGAGCCAAGGTTCTCAAGACTCATGGAATTCACAGAATGAATACATATAATATGTAATGTATAACTTATATAACATATAGCATATAACATATAATTAATATTGTTCTCAGGTCCAGACAAACCCAACAAAGACTCACCACACAGAAGTTGAATGAAGAAAAGCTTCACTACAGAAACCAGGGCACCAGGGCCACACCTCAGAGCTCTTTTTCATCTTGAAGTGTAGCCCTGAACAATGTTAAACAACAGTTTTTCACCATGGACCACCTCCACCTCTTCCTTGTTTACTCTGCCCAGGGAGTCACAGGCTCCGCCCTACAAGGACCAGAAATTCAGGCTGCCCCTGCTTCTGCCCAGCGTCTGTAAGTGGGGTCTAGGATCTGAACTCAGGACCTTCCGCCTGCAAGGCAGAGGCTTAACCCCTGAGCCATCTCTCCAGCCAACCATCTTTCTGTTTTTTGATTCCTTGTTTCTTGGAGAAGGGTGCTTAGTAGTAAATTCTCAGTTATGGCTGGTCTATTTATAATTTTGTGTTTGGCACATATCCAGGTACAGCTCTTTTCTCCTATTTAGATTAGAAGTAGTACAACTTTTCTTTCTCTATGTTGTGTAAACAAGCCATGGTACAGAAGCAGACATCCAGGTTAAAAGTTAATATTTAAATTACTCTTTGGGTACTATTAGTCTTCCTTTCAGATACCATGGACCTGAATAAACAACTTAGCACTTTTTCTTTCTGAAGCCAAATTCAGCAACCAGGTTACAGAAGCAGAAGCCACATTAGTTCCATTAGTTAGCTTATTTTAAGGCACACATTAACTAAATTTCATTTTATTTAATATTCCTTCTTTCAAATATATAATATATAATTAATATATAATATATAAAGGTAATTTGAGTTGGCTTATGAAATATGGCTGAGTTAGGCCAATGATGACTGCCAGTAGCTGCTCAGCCCAGTAGGACCCAGAGTGCAGACTGAAGGCTGGAGGATTCCTAGAGAGTCTCTAGTCGAGTTGAAGACTTGGAGGGTTGGACAGCAGAAGTGAAGAGCACAGCTTCAGAGAGTCTCTTCTAATTCTCTGTACTCTGTTCTGTGGCTTTTATGTGTCCATTACTGGGAGGTTCCTATTAGATCTATGGAGGTTCCAATTGGATGTAGGGTGGTATAATCCCATCAGGTGGTCTCACTTGATCGTTCCAGGTGTGGTATCAGCTGGTCTTAGTTACCAGGTGTACCAAGTTGACACTGAGGATTAACTATCACAGAGGTTCACCTTGAATGTGGGCACAGCATCACATAGCTGACTTGGATCCTGGACTGAATAAAGGGAGACAGCAGCAGAGCATCAGCATCCATCTCTCTTGCTTCCTACTGTGGGAGCAATGTGAGCAGTCTTGTCCCTCCCACAGCTCCTCCCAAAGAGCATAAATTGTACCCTTGCACTGTAAGCCTAATAAACTCTTCTTTAGTTGTACCCTGTAATGTGTTCTGTTATAGCAATGAATGAGGTAACACACACACACTGTCTTACATACACTCATTCAAACACCCACAAAAACACATTCACTAAGATGGATTAAGAAAAGATAAAACAATGGAGCAATGGCAACTGGCAAAGACATGAATCTTTCCCTTGCTGCAGTTTGCCTCTACGATTGCTGATTGAATCACCATTCAATGGTTTAAGGGAACAAGGGGTTTTTCCTCTTACTAGAGACTGGTTGCAGTTCCTCATCCATCTTTGCAGGAGACCTCACATCAACACCAGGATCAAGGGAACTGGCCACACCATCTCCACAGGGACACTGAGGGACAATCCTTATTTGTCAGACTTGCATGTCTCACCACATTGACACAAGGATGCATTCTTTCTCATATAATTGCCTGCATTTTCTTCACCTGCTCTAGGACTAGTCCCACCCACCTTGGGCTGGGCCTTCCCTGTCACTAGACGATCACTGCAGGTTTGCTCTGAGGTGAACTCAACTGCTTATTCTCTACAAAGGTGTCCACAGCTCAAACCCTCAACTGTCAATTTGACACAAGTACCTAACTATAACACTCTTCTGTCTCTTTGTTTTGTTTGTTTTTAATGTAATTTAAATCATGATGGTTACTTGAGAAGAGATGGAGATAGCATGCACATGGAATAGCATTAGTGTAGAAGTCAGAGTAAAACTTTGGCAATTATTCTTCACTTTCCACCATTCAGTCTTTGGTAGATTGAAGTCTGGTTGCCAAGTTTGGGGAACAGGCACCTTCCCTGCTGATCCATCTCCCTGGTCTTTGTTTTGTTCTGTTCTTCACACAGTCTGGCGTGGCCCGTGCTGGCCTTGAACTCCACTTCTCCTGATGTGGTGGATTTAAAGGCATATACTGCCAAACACACTTTATGAGACACCCGTCTGTGAGAGAATATGTTTTCCAACCTCAGTCTGGTCATCAAAGCATGAAGACTTTAAAGAAAGGACAAATGTCCCTCTTCCCACCTGTGGAAATGACTGCACTGGTCATTTGAGAACTGGTGTTGACTAATGGCATCTTAACTGCTATCTGGGTCTCACAGTTAGGTACAGGTGTCAACCTGACTCTTCATGGTTCCAACTCTCCCAGAACATTTGTAGAAAACTGAGAGTTTGGCCAGAATGAACCTGAATGAAATTGTCTATGTGATGGAGAAAGCCCAATCCAGGGATGCCAGGGTTACCACTGGGCATGTGAGTAAGATGGGAGAAAGTTGTTGAGAATGTTGGCATCTTTCTCTGTACTATCCCACATGTAGTGCTGGTACTTAGGTACTATCACTCTCAGTTATTGTGTGGATATAGTGTGGCCAGTCGCCTCAACCCATGGTGTTGGTATCAAACTGGATAAGAGACTGTAACCCAGCTATCATAAACCTAGAATGAAAACACCTTGCTTCCTTACGCCGTGCTTCTGTTTCTCATCAGAGCTCTTGCTTAACCCGAAGCCTTCTTGTCTTCTAGCTAGGAAGATTTCATGTTCTGGCAGGTGACAAGCTAAGGACCCGTTTCCACTAGGTGGTGGTCTACACTGCTTGTTTCACCCACCTTGGCAAAATGAATTTTTTAAAAATTTTTTAATTATTTATTCAATTGTGCGTGTATGCATGTGTGTGCGTGTGTGTATGTATGTGTTGTGTATGTGTGTGTGTGTGTGTGTGTGTGTGTGTGTAGAACCACAGATGAATTCAGGAACCACCATGGACGCCTCCACCTCCTCCTTGTTTACTCTGCCCAGGGATTCACAGGCTCTGCCCTACCAGGACCAGAAACGCAGGCTGCCCTGCTTCCCTCTTGGCATCTATACGTGGGGTCTAGGGTCTGAACTCAGGACCTTCTGCCTGCAAGGCAGAGGCTTAACCCCTGAGCCACCTCTCCAGCCCCGGCAAAATGAATTTTGAACAGTCTTGCAGATGTTTCTTCTGTTATATTTCTTTCTTTTCATCTCAGACTTGCTCCCAGGCCCCTGTACACCCACACACACACACAGTGAACAAAGTTTTTTTTGGAAAAGAGAGAACCAGGAGCTGTGAGAAATCTTAGCAGGAAAGGATGAGATTGTTGCCCAGAAACCCTGATGGTGGAAAGGGAGAACTGACTTCTTACAGTTGTCCTCTAAAGTATGCATGTGCACTTCAGCATGCACATGAATGCTCTTAAATTAATTTGTTAGAAGTTACAGCAAAGAAATAATAACAAGACGTTTTGTTTTCTGACAATTTCCCAATGTATAAATAGGGATAAGTTCTACACCAGACAATCCCCTACTTGAGTTTCCCTCAATAAAACTTCTATTGTTAAAAATGTACTTGGTAATTAATTGTCACCTGTCTTTCTTGCTCGCATAACTTCAGGAAGGAAGGTAAATAAAGAGGGTACATAGGGAAGAAAGGTTATGTGAAAAGAAAGGGAAGAGAAAGAATTGGGAGGGTGGGATTAAGGAATAGAAAGAAGTGAAGAAGGGAGAAATGAGGGAAATGGGAAAAAAGGAAGAAAGAAAAAGTAAGTAAAAGTAAGAATCACAGGTAGATATATTGGTGGGAAATTGACAATTCTAACTTTCAGCTCTGGGGACATGAGTAAAGACATAATTTAGTTAGCCCCTGAGCAAGCATGATTGATGGGAAAAGCCGAGTCCCTGGTGTGTGGCAATTGTCCCTGTGCTGGCAAGCATGCAGCCAGTCTTGGCACTAAACTCCTGGTCTTCTTGCCTCCACCTCTCTAGTTCTAGGATCACAGTTTTGCTCATCACACACCACTCAAAAACCAGTCAATTTTGTGTTTTTTCATTTCCTTTTCTGTAACTCCCATTACTACATCTTAAGGATTTTCATATACAACAATTCACGAGGGGTGCTGTGGTCCCAGAAGACTGGCAGAAGGAAGGTGGGGAGTGTTCAAGGCCCACTTCAGATAGGCAGCCAATTCTAGGTCAGGCTGGGTCACATGAAACCGTTTCCTCAAGCCAATGTAGAAAGAGACAGAAGAGGAGGGAGCCAGAGGAGAGCAAAGCAATAGGAGAAAAACAGGGAGCTCAGTCCTGCCTCAGTCCCTGAAACTCCTCTTTGCCTTCTTTGGCTTTCACGCTTCAAAGTGCCTGTGGTCACTTCCAGTCGACTTTGTTTACCATGATACCCCAAAGTTACCAGTGGCAGACTGTTTAGTATTCAGTTTCTGACCCTGACTTTACCTTTACAACTCTGTAGAAATTCCTCACATACCTTATTTTGCCAGAAGACAATGTGGACAGTCAAAGTCTTCATGACTGTAAGACACATGTCCCCATGTTCTCCTGGATTTCCATAGCAATTGTTCTATCTACTAATCTGAACTTCTGTTCAAGTTCTTTTCTATTTCTTTTGACATTTTTAGTTGATATCACGTGTTTTTGCTTATTGTTGAGAAATGATGTCATGTAGGATAAGCTTAATATGAACTTGAAACTTCGCCAATGATGACCTAGAAGTTCTGGTCTTCTTGCCATTTCCTGCAGAGTGCTGGGCTGAGTTGTATTTTTAGGACCCAATTTATGTGGTAGTGGGTTTGAAATCAATTAAGGTCATCTCTCTACAAAGTAAGATACATTTCAAGGTCAAAATCACCTTCTAGAGAGAGAGAGAGAGAGAGAGAGAGAAGAGAGAGGAGAGGGAGAGAGAACAATGTCTGATGTCACATATAAGATATCCCTGAGATGAGGCACATAATTCTAAATTTTTATTTCTCAGTATACATAACTAATCTGTCTCTACTTAATGCAGACTGGAATGTAGTCTGACCTTCAAGTTATAGACACAGTGCTCATGACATTGATAGCAGACAGTGGTGGCAATGCCCACTGATGGTCTTATTTTCAATCTTGCATGAATCTATGAGCTCCCCACAAATTTTACCAAAGCTTTGTGAGATGAGGTCACCCATGACATCATAGCATTCAGGGATAATGCACAGCTCAGGCAACTGGCTCAGGACCTGGTGTAGTACAAGAGATCCCTGAGAACAAACATAGACAAGACTTTCCCATAGAAATTGACCTTGGTGAGTGGGAGCAGAGGCTGAGAGCAGGTAGCAGGTCATAGAACTAAAGGACGTTCAGCTTACAGTCCTACAATTCCAGGGTCTACCTAGGGTCTGAGCCCCTTTCTAAGAGATCCCAGAGAGGTTTGTGAGTTGAATGAAGAAATGTGATATCACTAAGGTTCAGGTGTTTCAGCTGATAGAAGATTCAGCTGAGCATGAGAACTGGCATTTAGTGGTGGATAAGGCTTTTGGTGTGGTCCTTACCTGCGTAGGGAGAAACTAAAGGGTTAGTTCAAAAAAGTGGTGGAAGGGAAGAAAGGACTTCATAGCATGCTCACCGAGTTGAGCCCAAGGTCACACACCAGGAGATGATGGTCAAGCCTGGCCATGGGCTACTGGAGTGTGGTCACCAATGTCACACACTCTAGGTTGAGGTTGTCACCAGAACTTTTGGGGCCCCAGACAGGCACTGAGTGACACTAGCTTCCATGGGAAAAGACTCAGTCTCATGCCACCCCTGGGAACTTGAGTGGGAGCAGTAATTGAACTCAGGCTTGGTCAGAGGCAATGAGGATATTGAGATCAAAAACAAGTTTATTTGTAGCAGTACTGGTATTTATCGCAAAATCAAAAAACAGCACAGTGGGGAAAAAAAGGTTTCTTGTTTACAGAATAGTTAAGTACACACTTTGAGAACAGGTTATATGTTGTGAAATTATAAGAATAGAGGTTTCACATAGTGAATTTACCATAGAAACATATTATTCCAACCACAGGTGATTTTATTCTGTGGTCTGGTCTGCCATGCTGCTCTTTAGAGGTGCCTCAGTGGTGTAAGATAATCAAGGGGCCCTTTCACCCCACACCGCTCCCCCGGTCGGGACGCGTGCGTGCGGCCCAGCCGGGCCTCATCCCACGACCTAGGTATGTCTCCGCCTGTGCACCGCTCACCAGGACCCCAGGTCAGCACAAAGGGACCTGGCTCCGGCTCCCACCATCCAGCCAGAGCCGTGCGTGGGGCCGAGGGACAAGGAGGACCTCCCCCTGCGCCCGGGCCCCTCCCCAGCTGCCCTTGGTTTAATTAGCTCCACGCCGACGCCCCCATCCTCCCTTTACCACACCACGCTCCACCAGTCGGGAAGCCCGCGGTCCAGCCGGGCCTCACTCCGCGACCTAGGTAAGTCTCCGCCCGCGCCCACCCACCAGGACCCCAGGCCAAATAATTCAGTTTGGTGAAATTGAAAGATCTTAAGAGTTAAAACGACAATGCCAAAGTCAAAGTGCAAATCCATGAGAAGCAACACTCAAGTAAACAAATTTCCCACTGAAGAAATTAATCCCATAATGTTAGACTCCAACCAGAACAAACCCACGGAAAAAGGCCAAGAAAGCCTCACCCAGGATAACGACTTTCAAAATATGATCATTACCATGTTCAATACTATGAAAGAGGAAATCCGGGAGGAATTACATAATCGAATCAATCGCTTTGAAGAGGAACACAACAGACATTTGGAGGAGTCGAGAAAAACAGCGCAAGAAACAAAAAGTGGCATAGAGCAGTTAAAACAAACTCAAGCAGAGTTTAAAACTGAGCTACAAGACAAGTTATCTTCAACCCAGAATGCCACAGAGAGTCTTATCAACAGAACTAATGAAGCAGAAAACAGAATTTTAGACCTTGAAGATAAAATGGGAGTACTAACCAGCTCAATGAAAGAGGTTGTTAAAGCCAAAAAGATACTTGAGAGAAATATCCAAGAGATATGGGACACCCTGAAGAAGCCTAACATGCATATTCATGGAATACCAGAGCAAGAATCTCAAAATACCACCCCTGAGGAAATTTTCCAAACGATCATCAAGGAAAACTTTCCTCATCTAAAAAAAGAGAGGCCCATCCATATACAAGAGATATTCTGCACCCCAAACAGATACGACCAAAATAGAAGCACGCTGCTGCAAATAATAGTCAAAACACTCCACATTTAAGATAAAGAACTGGTGCTGAGAGCTTCAAGGGAGAAAAAACAAGTCACTTTTAAAGGTAAACCTATTAAAATAACAAATGACTTCTCAGTCAAAACAGTAAAAGCAAGAAGAGCTTGGAGAGACATACTTCAAGTATTGAATGAGCAAAAATGTCAACCCAGGCTGATTTATCCTGCAAAACTATCAGTCATCATCGAGGGAGAAAGAAAAAATTTCCAGCACAAAGACAACTTGAAGGGATACATGTCCACCAAACCAAGCCTTCAAAAACTGCTAGAAATGATACTCAAGCTTGAAGAAAAAAACAGGCATATCCAGGAGAACAGAAGGCAAATATAACACCATTAAAAGCAAAGCAATATACTTATAAAAACTACTAAACATAATAAATGTCTGGAATTAAAAATAGTTTCTCCATTATAACACTAAATGTTAATGGAATTAAGTCACCGATCAAGAGACACAGATTGCAAACTTGGATTAAAAATCACAATCCATCAATGTGCTGCCTGCAGGAAACCCATCTCACCACAAAAGATAGGCACGCTCTAAAAATAAAAGGCTGGTCAACAATTCTACAAGGAAATGGAAGCAGAAAACAGGCAGGGGTAGCCATTATGCTATCAGACAAAGTGGACTTCAAACCAAAGAAAATTATAAGAGACACAGATGGATACTACATTTTAGTCACAGGTACAATTCACCAGGAAGACTTCACAATACTGAACATATATGCACCCAATACGGGCCCCTCCACATTCATTAAGAAAACCCTACAGCGTCTAAAGCAAGAAATCAACCCCCAAACAATAATTCTTGGTGACTTCAACACCGCCCTCTCAACATGGGATAGATCAACAGGTCAAAAGCTTAACAGAGACACTTTGGAACTTAATCAAACCCTGAAAGAAATGGACCTTACAGATCTCTATCGAACTTTTCACCCACGCACCAAAGAATACACATTTTTCTCAGCAGCACACGGAACTTTCTCCAAAATAGATCACATACTGGGCCACAAAATGAATCTACACATGTACAAAAAAGTTGAAATTCTAACATGTGCCCTATCAGACCACCACGGCCTAAAGCTGGACATCCACAACACATCAAACAAGAGAAAATACACTAGCTCCTGGAAACTTAACAATATGATGTTGAATGAGAACTGGATTCAGGAAGATATTACAAAGGAAATTCAAGATTTCCTGAAAGCAAATGATAATGAAAATACAACTTATCAAAATCTCTGGGACACAATGAAAGCTGTTCTAAGAGGTAAGTTCATAGCTCTTAATGCCTACATCAAAAAAATGGAAACATCAGAAATAAACAAGTTAACAATGCAGCTTAAAGCTTTAGAGAAACTAGAGCAATCTGATCCCAAAAGTAGTAGAAGAGAGATTAGCAAAATAAGGGGAGAAATATCTGGAATCGAGATTAAGAAAACGATAGAAAAAATCAACCAGTCAAAAAGCTGGTTCTTTGAAAAAATCAATAAGATTGATACACCCCTAGCTAAATTAACCAAAAGCAAGAGAGAGAAAACCCAAATTAACAAAATCAGAAATGAACATGGAGTTATCACTACTGATACCCAAGAAATCCAGAGAATTATAACATCATATTTCAAAAACTTATACTCTGTGAAGTTTGACAACACAAAAGAGATGGATGAATTTCTAAGTTAACACAACTTACCTAAATTGAATCAGGAAGTTGTGAATTATTTAAATAGTCCTATAACATATAAGGAAATTGAGGAAGTAATCTTGAATCTTCCCACCAAAAAATGTCCTGGACCAGATGGATTCAGCACAGAGTTCTACCAGACATTTAAGGAGTTAATAACACCAATACTCTTTAAACTGTTCCATCAAATAGCAAAGGAAGGAATACTACTGAATTCCTTCTATGAAGCTAATATCGTTTTAATCCCAAAATCTAATAAAGATTCACTTAAAAAAGAAAACTATAGGCCGATCTCTCTGATGAACACAGACACAAAGATTCTCAACAAAGTCTTAGCAAATCAGATTCAAAAACATATTAAAAAGATCATTCACGGGGCCCAAGTAGGCTTCATCACAGGCACACAAGGTTGGTTCAACATACGCAAATCAATAAATGTAATTCATCATGTAAACCAATCCAAAGTCCAAGACCACATGATACTCTCAGTAGATGCAGAAAAAGCTTTTGACAAGATCCAACAGCCTTTTATGATCAAAACGCTAGAGACAGTAGGAATGGAAGGAACCTTTATCAATATAATAAAAGATATATACAACAAGTCCACAGCAAGGATTATGCTCAATGGGGAACAATTGGAAGCATTCCCACTTCGATCAGGAACTAGACAAGGCTGTCCACTCTCACCACTTCTATTCAATATTGTACTTGAAGTCTTAGCTGAAGCCATAAGACAAGAAAGGGACATAAGAGGGATTCAAATTGGCAAAGAAGAAGTCAAGCTATCCTTATTTGCAGATGACATGATCTTATACCTGAGTGATCCCAAAAACTCCACCAGGAAGCTCCTGGAACTAATTGAGAAGTTCTGCAGGGTCGCAGGATACAAAATAAATGTGCAAAAATCAGAGGCCTTCCTATATGCCCAGGATGAAAGAAGTGAAAAAGCCTTGAGAGAAACAATCCCATTTACTATAGCCCCTAAAAGAATGAAATACCTTGGTATAAACCTAACCAAGGAGGTAAAAGATCTTTACAATGAAAACTTTAAAACCCTAAAGAAAGAAATAGCAGAAGACTCCAGAAGGTGGAAAGACCTCCCTTGCTCCTGGATTGGCAGAATCAACATCGTAAAAATGACCATGCTATCAAAGGCAATGTACAGATTCAAATATACCAATTAAAATCCCAAAGCAATTCTACAAAGAAGTTGACCAAACAATCTCAAAGTTCATATGGAGGCACAAAAGACCCAGGATAGCAAAAACAATCCTGAGTAACAAAAACACTGCTGGAGGTATTGCCATACCAAACCTTAGTCTATACTACAAATCCATAGTTATAAAGACAGCCTGGTACTGGCTCCAAAATAGACACACAGATCAATGGATAAGGATTGAAGACCCAGATATAAACCCACAAAGTTACAGCCATTTGGTCTTTGACAAAGGGTCCAAAGAATCCAATGGAAAAAGAACAGCATCTTCAACAAATGGTGCTGGCAAAACTGGATCTCCACATGCAGAAGATTAAAGCTGGACCCGTACTTGTCACCATGTACAAGACTTAATTCCAAATGGATCAAGGACCTTGATATCAGGCCAGAGAGTATAAAAACCATAGTTGAAAGCTTAGGGAACTCCCTCGGGCTGATTGGGCTAGGCCAACATTTCCTAAACAGACATCCAATGGCACAGTCACTGCTACCAACTCTCAACAGTTGGGATCTTGTGAAATTAAAGAGCTTCTGTTCAGATAAAGAGATTGTAACGTGAGCTCAAAGGCAACCCACAGAATGGGAGAAAATCTTCACTAACCACACATCTGATAGAACTCTACTGTCCAGAGTGCACAAAGAAGTTAGAAAACTAAACACCAAGGAAACCAATGGCCCAATTAAAAAATGGGCCCTGGAACTTCAAAGAAACTTTACCAGGGATGAAATTAAAATGTCTAACAAATATCTGAAAAAATGCTCCACTTCCTTAACCATCAGGGAAATGCAAATCAAAACTTCCCTGAGATATCATCTCACCCCAGTCAGGATGCAAAAATCCACAATACAAACAACAAATGTTGGAGAGGGTGTGGAGAGACGGCAACTCTCCTACATTGCTGGTGGGAATGCAGGCTCATACAGCCACTCTGGCGAGCTGTCTGGAGATTCTTAAAGAAATTAAAGATTGAAATGCCATATGACCCTGCTATTGCACTTTTGGGAATAATCCCCCATACAGCAGAGGTTCACCTCGATAGCACAAGCACGACCATGTTCATAGCAGCACTGTTTACAATAGGAAAATCATGGAATCAGCCCAAATGTCCAATAGTTGACGAGTGGATAAGGAAACAGTGGCACATCTATACAATGGAGTATTACTCAGCCATCAAAAATGATGAATTACTGGAATTTGCCGGGAAATGGATGTCATTAGAAACAATTATATTAAGTGAAGTATCCCAGACCCAAAAAATTAAGCTCCGTATGTACTCCCTAATAGGTGGCTCCTAGTACCAAACCCATCCAGGCCACCTAGAGACAGTAATTGCAAGGATTATGAACAGGAGGGATGGGGTAGGAGGGCCACACCAGAAGCAAGGAGAGAAGGGACCATGTTACAGCATGGAAAATAGGCCTCCATCAAGGACCCAAATAAGTAATGAGATATCTGATTAAGTTCACAGACTTTTGTTCCTGATCATTTACTACTGAGGGGGTGTGATCTCACCAGAAGAGGAGGGCATATAGTCTGGCAGATAAAAAGTAACCATTTTGCAAATGGGTGATAGACCCCTCCCTCACTGTGGTTTCCCACTTTTATTACATCTACCTTTGAATGTGCTTTTATCACAAGACTCTAGTTTAACAGCTTTTTGTCTCTGGCCAGGGGGTAACATACAATGCCCACCAGGATGGAGTGAAGGGCATTGCAGGAGCAGCAAAACTGCAAAAGAAAACCAACAAAGCACAATCCAGAACTTCAGAGACTTTATATCAACCACCTAGAACTAGGCCAGACTATTCTCTCCCCATCCTGAAGCTCAGGGAAATTTGCGGAAGAGGGGGTGGTAAGAGTGTAAGAGCATAAGGATGGGAGGAGCAATGATATGTGAGATACTCCATACTAGTTAGGGCTGAAGCAATCATAATTGGACTTTGCATGCCCTGCGCAACAGCAGTGTTCCTATACCTAAGGGGAACATGGGAAAGGGTTCAGGGAAAGGCCACTGGGTCCTTGTACGTGATCGGAAAGGAGGGCCCAGAGGAAAATCAGACATGTACAAGAAAGGACGCTCTGGGAATTGGGGCAGGAGGCACTGGGGGATTGGGAGGGAGGGGGTTGGGGAGGGGGAGCTGGAGGTATGGGGGGAGGAGGAGGGAGGGAGGGAACTGGTGTACCTAATAAGTTTGTATGAGCTGAAATAATAATAATAATGAATTAATAAAAAAACCAAAAAAAAAACCCCAAAAAAAAAAACAAACAAAAAATAATAAAAGAGATGGTGTAACAGTAAAAAAAAAAAAAGGTAATCAAGGGAGGGACAGGCACCTGACAGTCCTCTCTCATTAGGCTTCAGCCTTGGAGGCGGTTTCTGCAATCTTCCAAGATGACACCATGAGAAGTACCTGAGTCTGAACTTTTCACTCCAATTCCCTCTCCCTCTTTTCTCCTCCCAGTCTCTCAAGGGCCTTGCTTCCACACTTCCTATGTCTTGTTCACCTGGGGGCGATCCTTGTATGCTGTCACACACAAATCCCCTTCATTCACCACAGCCCTCTGGGTATTCAGGCCTCTGGGCTCCATCAGCTTCCCCACAGGAACATAGGGGAAGGTCCAGGCTGGTATTATCACCCATCATTGTAATTTTTCTGCTGGTGAAGGCCTCCTTAAATAGTCCTGGGAAGAGGTCCATGGCCAGGACCTCCAGAACAGAGATGGGGAAGGACTCCTCCCTCTGCATCCTCTGCCTTGCCAGCCACAGGACTGGGGCCTGGATGCTCACCTTCATGGGTCTGCAGGAGAAGGTTAACTTGAAACAGTTTCTAGGAAAAGGCAGTCCTTTAGACTGAAAGCTTAGGATCCCTTCTCCCCAGTGCAGAAAATACTTTAGTACATATCAGTGCTCTAGCCATGCTGGAAACTTCAGTTTATTCCATTCTACTCTCTAGTGTTCTCAAAGCAAGAGAATCTCTCTTTTCTTAGCATGGGGAGACTTTCCACATCAGCCTTGAGAGCTGTACAACCAATCAAGAGATTCCAGCCCTGATCTTCTGAATCCTGTTGATCTGTGAAGAGGGTAACTGAGGATAAAGGAAGTAGACACTGAACCCCTCCTTCATGGGGCACCATCTGATCATACCTCTGGTCTCTTACAGGAAGGAAAGTGTGTGTGGGTGTGTGTGTGTGTATGTGCACGCCCAACATACCCACAGGCTTTGCTTCATTATAAATCCACCCTGGGAACAAGTGAGAAACTATGAAATATTAACCCATACTTTTAATTTCAAAGTTTCGTGCCTGCCTTGGTGATACTCTTTATATCCCAGTTTTTGTATAAAGAGAGGGGACTGTAAACCTGATTAAAATATGAGGAACATGGGGAAGACACAATCTAGAGCAATTTCATAGAGACAAACTCAAAGTCATTAAATGTCTTCCTGAAGCCCCTGCATGAGGTGTGCATCTGTGTCCAGAGCCTCTGGAGATGCTGGTGGAGACTCCCATTCACATCCATGTTACATGCAGATCTCTCATGGTACACTGCAGCCCTGTGACAAAATAGCAAGTAAATTGTTGCCTTTGGATGCTGAGCTACCAAGCCTGACCAGAGGGCAGCACTTGCATGGTATTAACAGCATGGGAGGCATTGTGACAGGGGGGTGAATTCCCTGAGTTGCAGGAAGATCTTGAGTTCAGTGATGACCTAGGCCACAATGACACCTTTTTTCAACGACATTTGATATAGCAGGCAAAGACGGGAAGTGCCAAAAATTCCAGAACACTCCAGGCCTAGTCAGGCCTGCCATGGCTCCACAGCAGGATTTTGCTCAGAAAAGGACACAAAGGAACAAAAGCAAACAGGAAAATCTCATAACAATTATCCACAATGTTCAGTCTCTTCCTTTGGTTCTGGGCCTATATTGGGCAAAGGGTGGATCCCTGAGCTAATTCCTAACTTTCGTATTAGAGGCCAAATCTTCCTATATTGCCCAGGCCATGCTGGAAGTGGGGACCTTCCTGCCCCAGCAGGAATTGTTAATTGAGATCAGAATAAGAAAACCTGCCCTTGTCTGCACAACTTACCAAGGAAGGGGAGATTCTGTGACACATTCCACCACTGACACCTCTGGAACCTGGGATTTATTCTCATGAGAGTGAAATCCCAACTGTGTGAGGTGGAGAGATAGCTCAGAAGTTAAGCCTCTGTCCTTCAATCAGAAGGATCTGATCATTCCAACATGCTCAAGGCAACCTAATTTGCATTTCAGTTGCATCAGCTGCCAGAATGGCAGAACCAAGACATCTGGGAAACCGAACACTGTCTGGCCATTCTTAAGGTGCTTGTGAAATTTCTAATTCCTAATTGTTAGAACCCAGAGCAGATGCTGGTCCTGCACTTTCCAGGATGGGTTTCTCTCACTCTCTGGGCTGATTGTGTTACAGGACCCAGGCTTCCAGGCTACAGATTGCCAAGGGCCTAGGGATGTGGCTCCCAAGGATGCACATACTTTAACTAATCCCCTGAGCCTCCTTCCTCAAGGTCCTAGAATCCTTGCTCAGAATGCAGGTCTCTAGAACCTTTGTCAGCCATCTTGTCATCAGAGATGCCAGAAACAGCTACATGCTCTAGACTCCTAATTAAGCACGTGGCTCAGACCTGCTGTCTTCTGCTGATCCTCAGAGGCTGTGCTTGCCAGGTTGTCCTTCTGTGGACGTTTATGCCCTGCCACCTAGTGTGCTCCAGAGCCCCAAACCTAACACTTTACATACACAGTATTTCAAAACCAAAACAAACCGAACCAAAAAAAAAAAACCCCAGTAATCCATGAAGTGTCATTTAAGACCGTGTTTCTTGGCAGGATGGTTCCCCAGTAAAGCTGTTGCACACCTGACAGCCTCATTTCAATTCCCTGAGCCACATGGTGCAAGGAGAGAGAGAGAGAGAGAGAGAGAGAGAGAGAGAGAGAGAGAGAGAGAGAGAGAGATGATTGAGATTCCAGTGTGTCTCTTTGGAAACCAGCACAGACTATCCTCCTCATGAAGTTTGGAGCCTGTGAAGCAGCTCAGCTCCAGCTCATGAGAATGTGGTGGTTTGTCTCATTCCCTGGAGGCCCACATGGTGGAAGGAGAGAAATGACTCCATAAAGGTGTCATCTTGAAACACCTTTACAGCAGCCATTCTGGGATTGTCTCTCCAGATCTCTGAAGATCTTGGCAGAGATTACACTGAGGGAACACACCCTTCCGTAATTTCCCATAACACTCAGTGCTTGAAAGGATATAGATGTTTGCCCCAGATCAATTGGGATGGGCTTCAGTGTGAGCTAACCAATGAGGAAAAGCCACTTTTCCTGGGCTTGTCTAAGTGTGTAAATATACCTGGCCCCAGCAGCCATCTTTGGGGCCTGCCTCTTATGGGACTCCATTTCTGGAGTCTATAAGTTCTTTTCCTGCATCATTCCCCTCATGGATTCCATGCCCAGAGTCCATGACTTCTCCAGGGCGTCCTAGCCCCTCACGGTACTCCACGTCTGCAGTCCCTGGTTTCCCTTCTTTCTCTTCTCTGAGAAACTCTTTTTCAATCCCGATTTGGTTTTCATCTTTGACTCCAAATTGAAGAACCTGGATAGTTATCGACTCTTGGAGAGCCCTAAACATTTGGCGACCACAGCCAGGAGATCAACACCACATTTGGTGCGCACAGTCAGGTAGAATGGACCAGTTAAGGTAAGAGAAACTCATGGTTTAATCTCTGCTCACCTCTCTGAGCAGGTTTCTTAGGGGAGGGAGGAGAAGGGTACATTTGAAATAGCAGGGCCAGCCTGGACTGTGAATATCTCTTTAAGAATCATACTCAATCTGTGTCTGTCCAGAGAGGATTGTGGGGATGGATTTTTGGCTTCAGGTTTTGTTGGTTAAAGGAGGGAAATTCCTAGTGACCTTCATTTTCTGAAAGTTTTTCGTATTTATCTTGGTGGTATGTGTGTGTGTGTGTGTGTGTGTGTGTGTGTGTGTGTGTGTGAGAGAGAGAGAGAGAGAGAGAGAGAGAGAGAGAGAGAGAGAGAGAGAGAGAGAGAGAGAGAGAGAGCATTGTGTGTCCCTGTGGTGGATCAAGGCTAACTTCTAGAATCATCCTGGATTGCGTCTACCTCATTCTTGCTTCCTCTGGGATTTCCCAGGCTCTACTTACCAGGACTAGAAGTACAGGCCTTTTTCAGCCAGGCATTTTTATATGGGACATTGGATTCAAACTCAGGACCTTCTGTTTGGGATGCAGTGTCTTAACCCCTGAGCCATCTCTCCAGCCACCACTCTATGTCAGTTTTGAGACAGGATCTGTGTATGTAGTCCAGGCTGGTGTGGAACAATCCTGCTACCTGAGGCTTTATGGGATTACAAACAGACTTTACCACACTTAGGTGGTTTCACTGGAGAATGTTTTTTTAAATTTTATTTCCTAATCTTCCTCAGCAATGATATTTTCCAGTACAATTTATGTTTTGCTTTCCAACTTCAGGCTCACACTTGGAGCTAC
Organism: Typhlomys cinereus; assembly: GCA_023101885.1. Classification (NCBI taxonomy): domain Eukaryota; kingdom Metazoa; phylum Chordata; class Mammalia; order Rodentia; family Platacanthomyidae; genus Typhlomys; species Typhlomys cinereus. Next base: position 466,271 of record JALPQD010000705.1, on the reverse strand, counting down.
CATAGACCTGAATAAGACTGGCCAGATGGTGTTAGTGGATGGACAAGTCCTTACTTTCACCTAACATCTGATCTTCAATTTCCAAAATTCTTTCAGTCAACATGGAAAAAATAAACCAGTTATGATTTGGAGGGTGGTGATTATGGAGTGGGTCTAAATAGACACTGCTTCTTGTTGGATGATAACAGTAGGTGAGATGTATTCAGATCCTGCTTTTGATTAGATAGCAGAAATTTTCAAGGGGATAGGTACCATCAGAAAGCTCAATACAGTAAGCTTCCAGCTGTCATCCAATGCACTGTGGCCTCAGAGTACAGCCATGCTGCTAGGAGGCTGGAGCTCCTTGCAGACCTCATCCAGGTCTGGTAAATCAACCTATGCACACAGGCAGGGCACCATGCAAATTCTTTTTCTTCCTTCCCTTCAGAAGGATTGAAGAGTGTCTCCCTGGGTAGTTTGGGCTTGCCTGGATACTTCAAATTTCTTAACTAAGCAAAAATCTTTTTATAGTCTGGGGATAGAACTTTGTCTTTGCACACGTTAACCAAGCACTCTAAAAGCAAATTTCATCACTAGTCCACTTATTGGTTTGGTTAGTTTTCTGAGACAGGAATTCTGTAGACCATGCTGGCTTCAAATCAAACTCAAAGCAATCCTCCTGTCTCACCTTATTGAGTGTTAACATTATAGGCCTGAGCTATGGAAGATTTGATTCGAAAATGAAAATTGATTGGCATTTTGTTATTACTTGATAATTATTTAGTTTGAGCTGATAGAGAGTAGAAATTTTTTGTGACTTTAGAAGTTAGATGTCCCCTTTGACCAAACTTATTTTTTTTCCTTCCTTATTTCTTTACTCCCTTAAAGTTCCTATGGGGCTTGAAGTTATGAGTGAAAATAGCAAATGAGGGAGAGGCTGCAGGAGCATGGGAATCTGCTTGTAGTCTTTGAAGCTTTTCATGAATCCACAGTCATTCTATGTCTTATGTGACTGAATGTCTACCACTGAGACACAGGCCTGCTCCTGTGATAAGTAAATCTCCAGGAAATACTATGGTGAAGCAGAGGTCAAAGCTGTTGAGAGATTTGCCACTCCAGGCACAAGACCAGAACTCAGAATCTGAGGTGGTAAATTCTAGTGCGAGATGATTTCTCCAGGTATCTTTCACTGGCTGGCATCTGGCTATTATAGCTTAGCTTGACCTGGAAGTCTCCTTTTTCTGTCACCTGAGGTCTAGGGTGACAGGTGCGTAAGACAGGCTGGGTTCAAGGTATGAAGTTTTAGCTGACCATGGGGAATATACTTAAATATAGTGTGGACAGCAATCATGTGATCCTTGTGGTCTCTGAGGGTCACAGTAACATCTACACTTCTGATGAGGGAATTGTGGGAATAAAGAACACAGCATTGTCCAAGGATAGCTAAGGACTCAAACTTACCTGATTTCCTCTTTTCTTCCTCAGAGTTTTCAGTCCTCTCTTACACACTTATTTTATTTATTTTCAAGCAACAGGGTGGGGGTAAATGAAAGGCATCTCTCATTTCCACTTTTCTTTCAGGTAGAGTCACGGTCTGTAAAGCATGTTTGGTCTTGAATTTAAGGGAAACCATCTGCCTATGCCTCCCAAAAGGGGGCTGACTGGCAAGAGATTATTTTTGATTGATTTGAGACCTTTCCCACAGAAGGTTCTTGAAACTCAAGACCTTTCTATCTTAGTAGCTGACCATGTGGGTTGCACAGCCTTCACTAACATAGGCTTTCCCATTGCCAGAGCTGAGGAGGTAGAGATGACTCAGCCTCAGTTTGAAAATGAGTTTTTTCTCCATCTTGCCCAGGATTGCTCGGCCTGAGATCACCAGCATGGACATCACAGCCCTGTTCAACCTCCTGGAGTTGGCAATGCACAGTCTCCTGAGCAATGAGGTCTTGGCCATCTCTGTCCTGAGGATTCTGACCAGGGTACTCTTACCCCCACTGTTCAAAGAGGCCCTCACCAGTGGACCCAACCACACAGTGAGGGCAATGGTGGAAGCCTGGCCCTTCACATGCTTCCCTCCTTGAGCTGGAGACCTTGCAGGCTGTGCTCAGTGGAATTGACCTGCATTTGATCCAGAAGGTTCACCCCAGGTGAGTCAGGTCCAGCTTGTACAGACAGAAATATGTTGGGTACAATGAAGAGGCAGTTGGAGTGAAGTCATTTCTCAAAAACTTTCTTCAGAGACTTCTGACAGTATCATAAAATACTCCAGGAGCAACTGCTGAGCCAGCTGGAAAATTCTTGTGTGAGAACTGTTTGTAATAGACCCAGGCCCAGCAGTATTAGCTGCCACTGTCTCCTCACACAGACTTTAGAATGGGACAACCAGGGTCCAGGGGACACTCAGAGGAGACGAGGTATCAGAGATCAATATTGCATCTCAGGAAAGCTGTTTTATCTGGGATGTGTGCCTCTAGGAGTCCTTAGCACTGAGCAAACAGAGGGGGGAAGGCCTGATATTAGAGCCTCAGACTAAATCAGAGACTGGCAGGGAGTCATATCTATCTGCTGATACATCTGATTTGCCCACAGGAGGTTGAAACTACAAGTAGTTGAGTTCAGAAATGTGGATTACAATTTCTGGAACATGTAGGATCGACACCAAGGTCCAGACTGTTCCACACAGATCTCTCCAGGGAACACAGATACCCTTAGTATGTGGAGAGATGCAGCTCCTGAAGGTGGTAGCTGACTTCCATGGGAGAGCCACCATCTAGATGAAAACCACAAACTCCTATTGCAGTGGGCCAAGCTGAGAAAAGGCTCTGTGTAGTTGTGCTGTAGGAAACTGCAGATTGGGACTCTGCATATCTCCAAGATCCTAGAGATGCTGAATGTTTGTGAGCCAGACTCCATCCAGGAGCTGGAACTGAATTCATGGTGGAAACTGGAAACCCTGAATGATTTTGCACCTTACCTGTACCAGATGAGAAATCTAGACAGACTCCTTCTGTCAGGCATCTACAAGGAATACTACTATTTTGAGCATGAGCAGAAGAAAGAGAAATGTGTTCTCCAGATCATTTCTCAGTTTTCCAAACTTCAGAGTCTCCAGCATCTGCACATGAATAGCATCGACTTCCTCAAGGATCACCTGAAGCAGCTGCTCAGGTACAGAAGGGGGCCAAAGTGATGCTGCAGACCAGGGCAGCAACTTCCAGGGATAGATCACTGGGGGGAGGGGGGGAAGAGCAGGGCATTGACAAAAATCGAGGGAGGGGGGTGAAAGAAAGGGGAAAAGGGGGGAAGGGAGCAAGGGGGACCGGGAAGGGGTGGAGGGAGGGAGGGCCCCACAGTACGTATTGTTTGTATGAGTGGGAAAAAACAAATTAATTAAAAAAAGAAAGAAAATTCGGCTTTAGAACTCAAAACAAACTTTTTGAGGGACAAAATTGAAATGTTTAACAAATATCTTAAAAAATGCTGCACATTCCTATACCTCAGAGAAATGCAAATCAAAAGTATCCTGACATATCATCTCTCCCCAGTCAGGATGGCAAAAATCCACAATACTAAAAACAATGGAATGCTGGACAGTATGTGGAGACAAGTGAACTCTCAAATTTTGATGGTGGGAATACAACCACTCTAGCGAACAGTATGGCTATTTCTGAAAAAGTGAAAGATTAAAATGCCATAGGACAATGCTATACTACTACTTGGAATAATTCCCCATAATTCAGAAATTCACTATAGTGACACAAAAACAACCATGTTAGTTGCAGCAATATTTACAATACCAAAGTTATGGAATCAACACAAATGCCCAACAGTTGAGGAATGCATAATGAAAATGTGGTACATTTACTCAGCTATCACAAAGGATGAATTCATGAAATTTCCCAGGAAATGAATGGAATTCAAAAAAATTATACTGAGTGTAATATCACAGACATAGAAAGTTAGTCACCATGTGTACTTCCTAATACTTCGATCTTAATTCCAAACCCACTAATGACATATTCAAAGGTAAATCTCTGTAATATCTTTTGTATTTGTAAAGGATTTTACACAGGAGAGCATGGAAAGGAGGGCCTAAAAATAAAGGGGCTAGGCAGGGGATCAAGCTTCTGTAGAAGTCCAAGTTCATTCACTGCATATAAGTAGTGAGATATCTGGTGCAACTCCTCTCACTTCCCTTCCTGGTCACTTAGGACTGAACAGGTTGGATCACCAATCAGGGAGTATATAGGGACTGGCAGATAGATGGTAACCATCTGGAAAATGGGACACTAATCCCCCTCCACACACACAATGCTGTGTCTCTTCCTATTCTTCTATCAATCATTGAGTCTCCTCTTATATGAAGATCTTCATTTAAACAGTCTTTTATCTTTGGCTAAGGTAACCTTCTATAACAATCAGGATGCAGCCACGGAAAGCAAAACTGAAAGCAACAACAAACCATAATTCAGAACACCAAAGACCCTACATTATTCACCTAGAACCAGACCAAACCAGCCAAATCTTTTTCCATCCTATAGCTCAGGGAATCTTATGAAAGAGGAGGTAGCAAAAGCTTGTATGATTAGGAGAAAAATAAATTGTAGGAGAAAAATTAAAAAAAAAGAAATGTCGTATGAAAAAATTAAATAAAAATGTGGAAATCTTCTTTCCTTTGCAATTTTATGGAATCATTTAAGGAGTAGTGGTGTTAGTTGTTATTTAAATGTCTGGTAGAATTCTGCACTCAATTCATCTGGTCCTGGACTGTTTTTGTTGGAAAGAGTTATAATTACTTCTTTTATGTGTCACTTGATATAGTACTATTCAAAAAATTCAGTTCATTCTGGCTCAAATTTGGTATATTATGTGAACTTAGTCATCCTTTTCCTTCTAATCAATTCTCTGAATATCTTTGGAATTAGTTGTAGTAAGTCCATTTTCATCTCTTATTCTAACTTTTGTTTTTCTCTTCTGGTTTTGATTAATTTAGCTAAGAGTTTACCAATCTTGTTGTTTTTTAGAGAACAAATTCATTGTTTGGATAATTCCTTGAATCATTATCTTTATCTCATTTTTGGGTATTTCTACCCTGGTTTTCCTAATCTCTGATTGTTTTCAGTATTTGGCATTAAATTGTTTTGCATTGTTAAGTTATTTACTTATGATATTTCCTTTTTTCTCCCATTTTTTCCTAATCATACATGCTCAATAGTCACCCCCATCCTCTCCATCTCTCCTCCCCTCCTAAGTCATCACCCTTGTACTCTCCTCCCTTCCTCCTTAATTTCACCCACTCCCTCCCTCCCCTTCTCCAGGTACCTCCCCCTTCCTCACTCCCATCTCCTTATTTGTGTGAACTCCAAACCTCTCTCTGAGAACTTCACCTAGTGAGTGTTCAGGACTCAGTGGCATAGCCCAGATCCCTTTCATGGCCTCCCAGTTGGTATGGGAACTCTGACTGTTAATCCCTTGCCTCTAAGGGCCCTACTGTCTGGAGCTTTCTCCCTGGTGATCCATGCTAGATTTTCGAGGGTAGTTGACATGTTATCCATTGTGCAGGTCAGACAAAGTCTAATTCTAATTGCTGCAGCCCTAACTTGTGTGGAGCATCTTGCATATCATTGGTCCTTTCTATCTTTGGCATCTTACAATCTTGTTGCCCCTCTTCCATAATGTTCCCTGAATTTTAAGATGGAGAGAGATTTGGATAGTCTAGTTTCAGGTAATTTATGTAGGTTCTTTGGTGTTTTGAATTATGGTTTGTTGTTTTCAGTTTTGCTTTTCCTGCACTGCCCTTGGCTTCATCCTGACTGGCATCGAAGGTCACCTCCGAACTAAAGATAAAAGACTATTTGAATAGATGGAAAAATAGGTCTAGGACACAACACTGGGGGAGTCAGTGTCCTATTTGCAGAATGGTTACCATCTATCTGTCAGTCCCTATGTCCTCCCTGATTAGTGAGAACAAAACCTGTTTGGTCACAAGTGAACCAAGAAATGAAGTGAGTGTGAGCTACACCAGATGCTTTGCTGCTTACTTGCAATACTTGAAAATGGACTATGTTCTCTACTGAAGCATGATCCCCAATTTCCTTTTTTTTGTGGTCCCCCTTCCCATTCCCCCCTGTTTATAATCCTTTGTAATTACAGTAGATATTGCAGAGATTTACCTTTTAATATGTCATTAAATGGGTTTAGAACTAGGATACACTTATTAGGGAGTACACATGATGTCTAACTTTCTGTGTCTGGGATTCCCACCAGTAATGTAGGAGAGTTTCTTTCTCTCCACATCCTCTCCAGTGAGAAACCTTTATAGTGAAACCTTTAAAAATCCTAAAAAATATATTAGACAAGACACCACAAGGTAAAAAGATCTCCCATGCTCCTGGATAGCAGATTCAACATTATAAATATGACCATGTGCCGGGTCCTTATCCGACCAATCTGGTAGAATATGTCTCAGTTTGGAAAAGATGGATTCAAAGAAACATCTTTTGGGATAAAGACATGACTTTATTTAAGAGAAATAAGGAAAAATATGGGAATTGTCAGGCCTTGGTGTTTCTTCCCAGTTCAGGCCTAAAGCCGGTTCCCTGGGGAAGGTCACAGTAACCCCATCGGCAAGTGCAAGGAATTTCTTGGAATGTCACAATAACGCCCATATACAGGTGCTACACACTCTCTCCTAGGTAATTCAAGTTTTGCCCCTGGCAGGAAGAATACTGCTAGGAATTAGGAGTTCCCTTTACCTGTTATTAAGTTTTTTTGGGGAATAGCTTCTTGCTCTCTGATCTAGAGAAGAAGCCTGCTTTTTAACTTTAAGTCAAATTCTAAATAGAGATTTCATGTCTAGTCACTTACAATAAGTAGACTTGTTAGCCAGAATGTGTGCACTGATTTTAAAGAAATTGGAGATTAACTTCTAGAGTCTTAAAACATAGTTGGGTAAAATTCCCACCTATGTACTAATTCAGAAATTCTAGAAGTATGACTATGCTATCAGTTCACTAGAACTTTAAAAGAAACTGTAATACCCTCTTACCCTGGCTGAAGGCCAAGGAAGAGATCATCATGCCAGAAAGTCTAGATGCCAAGACTGCCCCTGGAGACGGTATTTGCAATCCAAACTAGGAGAATCCATGTCAGAAGCAAAGGGGGCAGTGTCTTTCCTATCCCAAACAGCACTCTTATGAGAAATCACAGAGATGGACCATTCAAGTGCACTCCCACCATGATCGCCTCTGCCCCAAAAGAGACACCCATGGCATATGGGGCCTGAAAGTTTGGACCCCAGGTTTGGAGAATGCATGGTTCACAGATGGATCATCTAACTGATGGCAATATACTTCTGGAATTCCTCAAAGGAAGACATAAGCAACCTTACTATTAAAGTAATAGAAGGATGCTATTATAGGAGTAATTATTCTTTTAATGATTATATTGCTTAAGTGTTTTCTTTAGTACATATCTCAGTAGTGCTCCATCAACAGAACCATGCTATAGGCACTTATGGCCCTTGAATGTCCAAGTCATGACTCCCCTAGAGACGTGGTTCAAGCTTGGATAGTAGAGACTGCATGAGCTGCATGCAACTTTCGAAGATGAAACCTGCTGCCATACCTGGTGCCCAATGTCAACCTGCCTGAATGAGAGGATCAACCTGGAGAGGACAACAGCAAAAGCTCATGCTGGGAATTATGGGGTGTTGGGCACTCCTATAGTTAATTGTAAAATATGTTCCTTAATGAAATCAAAAGGAGATCATTTCTCCTCTGTGTATTTTAAAAAAAGCAGTCTCTGTTAAAAATGTCAACTATGTAGGCTCAGCTCCATGGCTATCTAGTGAAGCATTATAGATTAGATAGGTTTGGAAATACTGGGAGAATGTTTCTGTAAAACATTCTTGAAAAGATGTCCACCCTGAAGGTGATTTTGGGAAAAAAAAAGGAAATGGCCCAATTAAAAAATTCGCCTAAGAACTCAAAAGAAACTTTTTCAGGGATGTTCCTTTTTTACATATGCACTGAGTGCTGTAAACTTTTCTCTTAGGACAGCATTTAGTGTTTCCTAGAGGTTTTGATATGGTGTGTTTTCATTATCATTAATTTCATGGAATTTTGGAATTTCCACTCCAACTTCTGTCTGAGCCTACTTCTCATTTAGCATCATGATGTTTAATTTTCAAGATTACTTTTGTCATTTGCCTTGCTGTGGATGTCTAGCTTTATTGTGTGCTGGTCAGATAAAGCACACGATGTGTTTTCCACTTAGCTGTATATGTGGAGGCTTGCTTTTTGTCCCAACATGTGGTCTGTTTTACTGAATGTTCCATGAGCTGCTGAAAAGAAGGTATATATATTCCTTGATGTTATGATGGAGATTTTATAGAGTTCTATAGGGTCCATTTAGATTGTGGTTTGATTCACCTCAAGTGTGTTTCTGTTTAGTTTTTGGCATGTTGACATATCCAATAGTGAAAGTGGGGTGCTGACGTCCCCCACACTTGTTGTGTTTGGATGGATTTGTGGTTTGAGATGTTGTGCTTTTTTACTAAAGGTTGCTGTGTCTACAATGGGTGTGTATATATATTTGGAATTGTAAAGTCATTTCTGTTGGATTGTTCCTTTGACTAAAATGTAATATCACTCCATGTCTCTGATGATTTCTTTTCATTTGAAGTCTATTTTGTCAGACTAGAATAGTGACTCCCATTTTTTTCCTTGTTACATTACTTGGGAGTACCTTTGAACATCCTTTCACTCTGAGATTGTGTCTGTTTTTCCAGGTGAGATTTGCTTCTTGAAGGGAAAAGATTGATCCTTGTGATTTTTAAATTTTTTTTTATTATTTCTTCCACTCATACAAAGTTGATAAGTACCCCATTCCCTTCCCTCCCTCCACCCCTCCCTGGATCACCTTGCTCCCTTCCCCTTTTATCCTTCCTTCCCCCCTCCCATTTTTCCAGTCTCCCCCCCCCCATTCCTGGAGCATCCTTTAGTGTGAATGTCAAACTTCCATCTGGATCCTCCTCTCTGATGAGGTTTAAGGACTCAGTAGCATTGCCTAGAGCTCTTTTTTGTGTCCCCTTTAATATAAGAACACTATTGTGGCTGTTAAAGCCTTGTCTCTATGAATCCTAGTGTCTGTGATCCATGCTAGCCTTTGGGGTGTCAATGATATGTTGGTCATTGTGCAGGTCATGTAAAGTCCTATTATGATTACTTTGGCCCTAACTTATGTGGAGTATCTTGCATATCATTGCTTCTCCCCATCTTTAAGCTCTTACAATCTTAGTGCCCCCTCTTCCGCAAATTTCCCTGAGCTCTAGAATGGGGAGAGATTAGGCAGGCCTGCTTCTAGGTGGTTAGTGTAGTCTGTAGTCTCTGATGTTCTGAATTATGGTATGTTGATTTTTTTTCAGTTTTGTTGTTCCTGCACCACCCTAGCTCCATCCTGATGGGTATTGGATGTCACCCCCCCCAGCCAGAGATAAAAGGCTGTTAAAATAGAGTCTTATTGTAAGAGTAGATTCAAAGATGGAATGAGTAGGAGAACACTGTGGGGGGGTCAGTCTCCCATTTGCAGGGTGGTTACCGTCTATCTGCCAGACTCTATGCCCCTCCCCTTTCTGGTGAAATCATACTCCATCAGTTGCAAGTGACCATGAAGGAAAATCTGTGAGCTTAACCAGATGTCACTTTATTTACTTGAAGTTTTTGATGGTGGCCTATTTCTCTGCTGTAGCATGATCCCCTCTCTCCTTGTTGCTGGCGGGGCCCTCCTTCCCTTTCCTTCCTATTTATAAGCTCTTCAATTACTGTAGGTATTACAGAGATTTGTCTTTGAGTGTGTCACTAAGTGGGTTTGGTACTAGGATTCACCTATTAGGGAATACATATGGTGCTTAATTTTCTGTGTCTGGGATACTTCACTCATTATAATTTTTTTCTAATCCCATTCTTTTCCCAGCAAATTTCATTAATTAATCATTTTTGATAACTGAGTAGTATTCCATAGTATAAATGTACCACATTTTCCTTATCCACTGGTCAACTGTTGGGCATTTGGGCTGATTTCATGACTTTGCTATTGTAAACAGTGCTGCTATGAACATGTTCGTGCTTGTGCTACTAAGGTGAATTTTTGCTGTACAGGGGATTGTTTCCAAAAGTGTCATATGGCATTTTAATTTTTTTTAAATAAGAAAAAGCCATTGTAATAGATGAGCTTTCATCAATAACATAGGAACCACATATAACATATAACATATATATATATGGCATTTTGATCTTTAACTTTTTAAGGAATTGCCAGACGGCTCGCCAGAGTGGTTGTATAAGCCTGCATTCCCACCAGCAATCTAGGAGACTTCATTTCTCTCCACATCCACTCCAGCATTTGGTATTGTTTGTACTGTGGATTTTTGCCATCCTGACCGGGGTGAGAGGATATCTCAGGGAGGTTTTGATTTCCATTTCCCTGATGGCTAAGGATGTGGGGCATTTTTAAAGTAATTTTGGTGGATTGTTCCTTTGACTAAAATGTAATATCACTCCATGTCTCTTATGATTTTTTTCCATTTGAAGTCTATTTTGTCAGACACTAGAATCATGACTCCCACTTTTTTCCTTGTTACATTACTTGGGAGTACCTTTGAACATCCTTTCACTCTGAGATTGTGTCTGTCTTTCCAGGTGAGATTTGCTTCTTGAAGGGAAAAGACTGATCCTTGTTATTTTTAATCCATGTTTGTAGCCTGTGTCTCTTGATTAGAATGTGAAGTCCACTGAAATTTAGGGGTATAATTTAGAAATGTTTGTTGATTCCTATCATTTTTTGTTTATTACATGTGTGTTTCTTTGCTTAGTTGGCATTATATTTCCTTTCTATATGTATTATATACATATAATATATAATAATAATTAGACTGATTTTAGATTTATCTTTTCTTCATGTGACTTCAGTTATCTTTTCTTACATATTTTTTTCTAATATCTTTTGTATGCCTTGTTTAGTGGTCATGCCACAATAGTGTTTCTATACTAAAGGGGAAAACAAAAAAGGGCTCTCGGCAATGCTACTGAGTCCTTACACCTCATCAGAGAGGAGGACCCAGAGGGAAGGTTGACAGACACACTAAAGGATGCTCCAGGAATCCGGGGGGAGGCACTGGGAGAAGGGGAGGGAGAGGGAAAGGAGGGTAAAAGCGGGGGGGGGGAAGAAGGGGGGAGGGAGGACGGCATCCAAGGAGTGGAGGAGGGAGGAAAGGGAATGGGCTACTCATCAACTTTGTACGAATGGAAAAAAATAAACAAAAAAAGTTTTCTTTGTCTTGAGTCCATAGTGTTTCGAGTATTATTTGACATTTGTGGATTAAGATTCCAATCACAGTCTTTGATAATAGTGATTAATTGGGTACCAAATTCTGGATTTCCATGAAAATGTTTATGGTGTAACCATAGCTCCAAATGTAATAAAATGAATAAAAATGATTACTTTGAGAACTAATTAGCTTTGCCTAGGAGGCACAAGGGTGAAAAATCATGCATGGGATTAGTGCCCTCTGAAAAACCTAGAAACATTTGGAGAGATTGTGCAAGGGTTAAAGTCTCTGCCTTACATGCAGAAGGAGCTGAATTCAGATCCTGGATTCAAATGGCAAAAAGTGGGACTGAAATGGTGGTGACCTGCACTTCCAACCTTGGAATGTGAAGTCTGAAGGACTCAAGAGCAGAACAGTAAGGAGGCAAGATTATGGAAGGTAATCTCCCAAAACACCCTTGGTCCTCTACAAGCATGCACATTCAAGTGTCCTCTGGTATATACTCTGGTATACACACATACACACTTGCAAACACGAACAGAAGATGCTTGCTTCCCTGTGTCTTCTGAGGAATCATAGCACACACATGGACCAAGAGATAGGGTATCACTAAGTTAACTCACCTACTTGTAACTTGATCTTGGAAATTGTATCTTTTACATATGTAAATGAAAACAAAAAGAGGTTTGAGCATTTTGTCTCTAGTAGATAGTTACTTGACAAACTCTGACACTAATTAAGGATGAAACATAGAAAAGTCATTCGCTCTGTGGTAACAGTTGACATTTAAAGTGTTTCATGTTCATTTGTTTATAATCTGAGGTTTGTATCCTAGTGATTAGCACCTTTGAGAGCATGCAATGTGAAGGTCATCTCCAAAAGGTTCTGGAAATTTCTGCATTTAGCATGATTCTTGTTTCTTCAGGTTATGGGAGATAAGTGGAGCTACTGGGAAATCTATGAAATGACATATGGACCACACAGTAAATATTCTGACACATGCTGAAAGTCATTTATCTGGAACAGTGAAATACATAATGCTGCATGTGTCTCTCACAGCTCTGACTACATGGGTCCTTTGTGACCCTTTCCTCTCACAAGTTAACTTCAAATTCTCTGATGAAACACACTTACATCATGGAAAGTGCTGTTTAAAGAATGAGCTTGTTGACACAGACCTGGGACCAGCTCTGTTCCAGATCACCATATCTGGAGGCACAGACAGGAATGAACTCATGGCAACTGAGGCAGGAAGAAGCTATGGTCAAAACATGTTTGCATCATCTGTTTTTCACTAGGATTTGGACCACAGGTGCTTAGTCCCAGGGTACTGTTTCTAATGTATCGCAGAGCAAGTGGTATGAGCTGAATATAAACAATGGCAAGATTATGGTGGATCTAACACCAGCTACAGAAATGAAACCAGACAACTGGCATGAATACACATGTCATATGCTCATCTTGTGGATGCTGCAGGTTCCTTTTGGACTCAAACTGACATTCTAGAAGACAAGGAAAAGATGCTCAGGTTGATGTTTGTCTTCCTGCTTCTGAATCATCCTCTCTTCTGGTGCAGTCTCAATGGAGGCAGTTGCTTCTGGAGAATAAGGCAGGAAGGGGACAGTGATAGAGATGATTGGAATGACTGTATTTTCCTCCTTTCCACAATACCTAACTACTTCCCAAAAGTTTTTTTCAATTTCAAACTTGATCTAAAGTAAGTGACTTTTTCATTTCTTTCATTTTCTGTTTACCAGCATGAACAATGCATTACAGGTGCATTGAATGCTGAGGAGATGGCTGAGGGATTACAGCCTCTGCCTCCCTAGAAAAAAGACCTGAGAATGGATACCCAGATTCCTTACAAAATTGTCAGGTGGAAATTGAGGCAGCCTGCAATTTCAGGTCTTGAAAGCAGAGCATGGCACATAATAAATGAAAGCAATAAAGACATATAGCAAGTCTGTGTGATTCCTTTTGTCGTCCTTATACCTCCACAGGCAAACTCACTCAGATACCCTCTTGCGCGCGCGTGCACACACACACACACACACACACACACACACACACACACACAAACACCCACACAAAGAGTTTTGTTGATGGACACTTTCTAAAAGTTCCGTCCCATTCTGCAAATCTATACCTATGGACTTGAGCCAAGATTTACTTTGATATACAGAAACATATATTACCACTTTGGCCTGTATCAGAGGCTTTTTCCCTCCTACATTCTACATAACAAAGCTGCAAGCCTAGGGAGGAAGTCCCTTTTTTTTTAGTTTTCCTTCCTCTTCCATGATCTATATCATGGCATATAGTCATTCTCCTTTAAAGATGTTTCAAACATTCTCTTGAATTCCTTGTCAATGGGCCACAGAAAAGTGTTCAGCATCTACTAATGCTTCATTTGAGCATGTGATTACCAAAATCTGTGCGAAGGATCACTCAGCTTAGTACTAAAGGTTTTTGGTCAATTTGTTTCCATAGATACTGATCATATTCAGTGATATATCACAGTATTTCATGCTATTGTGTTCCATGCGTACAGCATATGAACCTGATTAAAGTGACAGGATCTCTGTCAGCTAGAACATTAGTACACTTTCCAAATTTACTCTGGCATAGTGTGACATGGATTCTGTCTTGAAATTGGGCTGTTAACAGCATTAAGGAAAAAGTAATATTCTGACTTACAAATAGGAGGGAAATCTAGTGAAATGATTTTGCATTTGTTATAAAAGGATGTACCGTTGATAAAAATAACTCCTTATATCTCAGTCAATCCCAGGATGACAGGCATGCCTAGCAAAAGCTGATAACTTTTGCAAGCAGGGGAGTAGTGTAACAAACAGAACAGGTTTTCTTTTTCAGCATCTTGCATTGTCATTGATGAGAGTTTTTATTTCCACCTCCTCTAATCCTGACAATATGAATTATATTTCTCTTAACTTTCCTTCATCATTTTCCAGAATGCAAACACAGTTTCATGTGAAATGGAATATGTAACTCTTCGACTTTCATTGCTGATTCTTAGTGTTGGGTGTGCATCAAGTATCATTTCTTGTTGACTGTGACTAGAAAGTATAAGTGGAGAACAAAAAGGCTTATTCACCTAGTTGTTTAGGTTCTATATTTATTCTACAACTAGAGGATGAAATCTAGACACTCAAGAATATGTCCTGGGGACACATCTTCATAAATAGGTGATTTTTCTCCAACACATGTACCTGCAGGCTAAATATCACGTACTACATACTGCTCTTTCTATCTTATGGCAGGTTGTTGTGTTTGGAACAACATGTAATGAATACTGTGCTCCCTTTTCAACTTGACTTTGAGAAAATACCAACATGCGCTGACCTTACTTTTTGCCACTGAGGAAATAAACAAAAACCCTAACCTTTTACCCAATGCTTCTTTGCAATTTATATTTTATTCTGGTTCCTGTGATCGTGACTTTTCATTGAACAGTTTTCTAAGTTATATGGCAGAACTTGTTTATGTTTTTCCTAATTACATGTGTTATGCAACCAAGTGTGACGTGACATTTACGGGACCATTTTGGAAAACATCTGCCAGATTGGCAACATTTATGCAGTGCAATATTTATCTTCAGGTGAGGCTGGATATCATACTGTCTTTTTCTGTTCTACAGAATGACTAAGGATAGTTAAAGGTGACTGGGTCTATGGGCATTCCTCTCAAAGATGAGTATTGATAAATGCTTAATGGAAAAGAATGAGCAAGGGTTTAAAAAGTGGGCTATTCTGGAATATGTAGAATAATCATTAAATTTGTATAAGTTTTGGGAGAAAAAAGATTAATAATGGAGTAATAACACTGCATTTCTTATGAAATAAAAAGTTCTGAACACAATTCAGATGTGCTTTGAGGTTGTTTACATTCTCTTCTACCTGAGTTTCACATGTTTTCTTTGTCCAGATTGCTTACGGCCATTTCATCCCATTCTGAGTGACCGTGACAACTTTCCTTATCTGTATCAAATGGCACCAAAGGACACATTTCTCCCTCATGCCATGGTCTCCCTGATGATTCATTTTGGATGGACCTGGGTGGGGCTGGTCATTTCTGATGATGACCAGAGTATCCAATTTCTCTCAGACTTGAGGGTACACATGCAAAATAATGGAATCTGTTTAGCCTTTGTGAATGAGATTCCAGAGAACATGAACTCATACCAAGCAAAAGCTGAAAAATATTATAACCAGACAATGACTTCATCAGCAAATGTCGTTATTGTTTTTGGGGACATAAACTCTGTCCTAGAAGTGAGCTTTAGAAGATGGGAATATTTGGGAATACAGAAAATCTGGGTCTCCACCTCACAATGGAATGTCAGCACAAGGAAAAGAACTTTCCCCCTTGACTCGTTCCATGGACATTTCACTTTTTCACATCACCATGGAGAGATTTCAAGTCTAAATGATTACATCCCAATATTGAACATTGCTACAGAGCCACGGCACATTTTTTTTTTGTCAAGATTGGGGTGGATGTATTTTAACTGTTCACTCTGTGAGTCTGAATGTGGAACACCAAGCAACTGCTCATCCAACACCTACTTGGAATGGTTACAACAGCACACATTTGATATGGCCCTGAATGATGAGTGCTATGATTTATACAATGCTGTGTATGCTGTGGCCCACGCACAGCATCAAATGATGCTCCAAAATCTAGAAGTACAGCCACCAAATAAGGCTATAGAAATAGCGACCACGTGCTTGCAGGTACACCCTTGCAGGTACGTCCTTGTTAGGACACCCTTAAATATAGTCAGATAAGCTCATTCATGTGTGTGTCTCATGTTTTCTCTTAGCAACAATGGATCCTGAAATTTGTCACCTCCACAGAGGTGACATTCCATGGGTATGAACTATCAAAAAAATGTTAAAGAAGGGCCAAAGTTTTGAATGAAGGACAGTGATAAGTGAGCCATGAAAGTATATTGTTTGATGAGTGCAGAAAGCAGCTGTGGAAGAGGAAGTAGAGTCTCCAGGAGTGGGTTCAATGAGACAAGGGATTGACAGCCACAGTAGTGTTCCTATGCTTAACAGGAACATAGGAAAAGGTTCTGGGAAATGCCACTGGGTCCTTGCACCTCATTGGAAAGGAGGACCCAGAGGAGAGTTTGGCATGAACATTAAAGGATCTCTAGGGATGGGAGGGGGAGGCACTGGAGGATGGGGAGGGAAGGAGGAGGGGAGGGGGGCATAGGGGGATGTGGGTAGGAGGGAGGTGGGGACTGGTGTACCTGTTAAGTTTGTATGATTGGAGATAAAGTAATGAATAAAAAAAAGGAGTCCTGTCAACACTCTCCTGAGGTCCTCGTTTTCATGTTTATTGCTTTCAGGACAGTAAAAATGCAGGATGCAGAAAATTACCCCTATTAGAACAAAACAGGGGCTGGAGAGGTGGCTCTAGGAGTTAAGCCTCTGCCTTGCAGGCCGAAGTTCCTGAGTTCGGATCCTAGACCCCATGTTTAGATGCCGGGCAGAAGCGGGGCGGCCTGCGTTTCTGGTCCTGGTAGGGCGGAGCTTGTGAATCCCGCAGAGTAAACAAGGAGGAGGTGGAGGCGGTCCATGGTGGTTTCCGAATTCTCCCATGGTTCTACGCACACACACATACACACACACACACACACACACACATACACACACATGCATGTACGCACGCACAATTGAATAAATAAAAAAAAGTTTAAACAAAACAAAACAAAATGCTATTGAAAAATTTTTCATTCTATTTTTCTTGTTTCAATCCATTGTTTACCCAAGGAAATTACATTTTTGAAATGTATTTCATTAATAAAAATGTTGTTAACATGAATTTATCAAAAAAAAGTCAGAAGAGAGACATACATGAGAGTGAAAGATAGAGAGAAACAGAAAGAGAGAGAGAGAGAAAAAGAGAGAGAGAGAAAGAGAGAGGGAGAGAGAGAGAGAGAGAGAGAGAGAGAGAGAGAGAGAGAGAGAGGATAGTTTTCTCTGCCAAAAGTGTCCTAAGTGCAGCATTAAAGAGACTGTGGATTGCTGAACCCTAAAGAGGACATCAAAATGTTGTTTTGGGGATCTGTCTGGTAGGGAGAGCAGTAGGAATACAAGTGGAGAATAGTGGGGAGTTTGGCACTGCCAGACAGTTGCCTCTGTTCATGAGATGACTAAAATGCACAAATCCTCCACACAGCTGAACTATCAGCATTTCCCTATGCAGGATCTCAGGAGACAGTGTGACCCCAAAGAGACTGTTTGAGACTAATGCCTGCCAGTGGAAGGGGAACACGTTAGTCAACAGTTAGTCCACTGGTCAGTGTTCATGCCCCAAGAGGTGTCCAGACACTTGCCAGTACTGGATTCCAGGATGGGACCCAGTAGGTCACTCATGTACGATGGAGCCTAAACAGGAGAGACTCTGGGTGGAAAAAAACTCATTGGGTAGATTGGAAGGAGACTGGGAGGAGATAGGGGGGATGACTGATTAATTAATTGTGATTTTATATGAATGTTTCAATGAATAAAAAATAATTTATAAAGAAGATAGCCTGCCTATTCAGTGATATTTTAAGAAAAACTCAACTAACAGGAGGGTAAAAGACAGTTTTCTGTCTCAAAAATAAAGTAGTTCTTCCCTTCCACCATGTGTGTACCATGCATCCAACTCAGATGATGAGACTTTCTAGGATTTGGATCACTGAAGTTACTCATGAGTCATGTGGCCAAACCTAAAGTTATAAATTGTCATATAATGGAGAGATTATAGAAACTAGGTTCATTCCTTACAGCAGATGCTTTGTGCTCAAGTTTTTGCATATTTTAGATCCATGCCTTTCTGAAGAATCTGCAGTTCACTAACCCTGTGGGAGACACAGTGATCTTGAAGCAGAAGCAACACTTGGATGCAGAGTATGACATTCTCATCAACTGGAATTTTCCACAGGGTCTTGGGCTAAAACTGAAATTAGGGCAGTTTTCTTCATATTTTCCAAATGGAGAGCAATTGCATTTATATGAAGACCTGATGGAGTGGGCCATGGGAGATGTACAGGTGAGTTGAAACCCTTTCTTGTAAAGTAAATCTATATCACTTTATATTATTTGGCCGTGTGGCTCAGCCTCTGTATGTTGAAGCAATCACAGTTGGACTTTGCATGCCCTGCACAATGTCCAACACACTATTGATCCCACAAAGTCTAGCATTTGCTAAAAGCACCAAGATCCTTGGAGGCAAGGGATTGACAGCCAAAATAGTGTTCCTATGCTTAAGGGGAACAAAGGAAAAGGTTCAGGGAAATGCCGCTGGGTCCTTGTAGTCATCGGAGAGGAGGACCCAGAGGAGAGTTTGGCATGCACATTAAAGGATTCTCTGGGGATTGGGGGAAGGGAGGCACTGGGGGGGGGAGGGAGGGGTGAGGGGAGAGTGAGCAGGGGGTTCGGGAGGAGGACGAGGGAGGGAGGGAACCGGTGTACCTATTAAGTTTGTATGAGCGGAGATAATAAAAAATGTTAAAAAAATCAGGCATAGTAAGGAGGGAGAGAATGGGGGGTACCTATTGTGCTTGTATGACTGTGAAAAAAATAAAATATGGAAGAAAAAATTCTAATCTGTTGCTAAGATAGAACTTCTCAGATTCCCTCCTCTGTGTGCAGTGTGCCTTGCAAGCCTGGTTTCAGGAAATTCCAGCTGGAGGGAAAGGCTACCTGCTGCTTTGAATGCTCTCCATGTCCCGAGAATGAGATTTCCAATGCAACAGGCAACCCCATGTTTTTGGAGGAAGTTCTTCATCTTCATTGTCTTCTTTCAGCAGGACTAGCACATTCGTGATGTCCAATATAGTACACATGGTGCAAAACATCACCATTGAGGTGATTGTATATCTTCTAGCAACAGGTAAGAGGAAAGTCAGCATATGAAGAAGTAAACTGTGGATAAATCTCCAATGAATGCATGAAGAATGGCCAATGGGGTCATAGATGTGATAATATCTATGTGATAATATGTGCAAAAATTGTTGTAACTTCTGAAATCTTTGCTGCATTGGGTGATCACAGGATGGCAATAATTATTTGTTAAATAAGTAAGAATAATAACGTACTACAAAGTGAAATGCAAATCTGAGTTTATCCAGATGTTTCTATCCTGGTAATATACAATCAAAATTAATTTCCTTCTTAGTCATGAATTTTAGCAATAGGCAATTTTAAAGATTGCCAGATAGATTCTTTTTTATTTTAGTGTTTGAAAGTTCCACACATAAATACAATGGATTAATGTCATTTTCACCCCTTACTATGATTTCATATCCCCATACTTTTTCGATGTAAAACTTCTTCCAAAATAGAATCCTCCTTGCATGTGTAGTCCACTGAGCTTCATCTGGGTTGCCTATGTTGTCATTACCTAAGCACTTGCTTGAGCATTGATGATATATCAGTGGATGTACCATTGAGGAAAACTGCTTCTATTCCCCTAACATAGCACTACCCCTCCAAAGTCTCTGATCTCAAAAGGCCTTCCCTCTTCCATGGTGAAATGTTTGCAGGCCAACTCTGCTGTGTATCTTGTGGAAGAAGATACAGTGAAGTGAGTTCACATGTGCAGTATCCCTGTCATGTCCATTAGATACTGATTAACAGTACCTCTCCTTATCTTGCATCCTTGACATTTCTACCACCTTCTCTTTCACAGTTGCCCTAAGTATTGAGATGTAGAGACAGGATATCCAGTTTATGGAGTATAGCCAATTTTTTTCTGCATTTGACTCTGGAGTGGTTCTCTGCATTTAATACTGTTTTCATATTAATTTTATTGTCATGTAAACTTCTAGGCACACACTATAGGTTAAATGACTTTGATACCTATTGTAGCATATTATTCTTTTTTTAGAAAATAATTAATATTTTAAAATTTCCCCAATCATACAAGCTCAATAGTTACCCCAGTCCTCTACCTCCTTCCACCTTTCCCCAGTCCCCCTTGAACCCTCCCACAATTTTCCCCTTCTTTTCACCCCCCTCCTCCCCTTCTTCCAGTGCCTCCCCCTCCTGCCTCCCATCCCCTGGAGCATCCTTTTGTGTGAATACCAAACTTCCCTGTGAGTCCTCCACTCTAGTGAACTGTAAGGACTCAGTGGCATTGCCCAGAGCCCTTTCTTGGGCTCCTTTTTAGTATGGGAACAGTATTATGATTGTTAATCCCTTGCTTCTAAGGATCCTAGTGCCTCTGAACCATGCTAGTCTTTGGGGTCGTATGATATTGTACAGGTTATGCAGTCTGATTATGGCTATTGTAGCCCTAACATGTGTGGAGTATCTTGCTTATCATTGGTCTTCCACATCTTTCAGCTGTTACAATCTTGATGCCCCTTCTTCCACAATTTCCCTGAGCTTTAGAATGGGAAAGATTTGGCTAGTCTGGTCCAAGGTGATTAATGTAGGGTCTTTGATGTTCTGAATCATAGTTTGTTGTCTTTAGATTTGCTGTTCCTGCACCACCCTTGGCTCCATCCTGATTGATATTGGAGGTCACCTCCTAACCAAAGATAAAAGGCAGTTTAAATGAAGATCTTCCAATAAGAGAATATTCAAATGTACATGGAATAGGAGTACGAGACCACAGTGGAGGGGTCAGTGTCCCATTTACAGGAAGGTTCCCATCTATCTGTCAGTCTCTATACCCTCCATGATGGTAAGATCAATCCTCCTCAATTGCAAGTGACCATGAAGGAAAGTGAGGGTGAGCTTCACCAGATGTCTCACTAGTTAATTGAAATACTTGCAGATGACCTGTTTTCTCTACTGAAGCATGATCCACTCTATCCTTAATTCTGTGGGGGACCCTTTTTCCCCTTCTCTCCTATTTATAAACATTGCAATTACTGTAGGTATTATAGAGAATTATCTTTGGATATGTCATAAATGGGATTGGTACTAGGATTCACATATTAGGGAGTACGTATGGCGCTTAATTTTCTGTGTCTGGGACACTTCACTCAATATAATTTTTTCTACTTCCATCCATTTCCCGGAAAATTTCATTAACTCACTTTTTTGATGACTGAAACACACTTTCCTTATCAACTGGTCAACTGTTGGGCATTTGGGTTGATTCCATGACTTTGCTATTATAAATAGTGCTGCTATGAGCATGGTTGTGCTATTGTCATTATAGTGAATTTCTACTTTATGGAGGATTATTCTGAGAAGTGGAATAGCAGGTTCATATGGCATTTCAATCTTTAACTTTTTAAAAAATTGCCAGACTGATCGCCAGAGTGGTTGTACAAGCCTGCATTCCCACCAGCAATGTAGGAAACTTCCCTTATCTCCACATCCTATCTAACATTTGGTGTTGTTTGTATTGTGGATTTTTGCCATCCTGACCCAGGTGAGATGATATCTCTAGGAAGTTTTGATTTTCATTTCCCTGATGGCTAAGAATGTGGAACATTGTTTTAGATAATTGTTTGACGTTTCAATTTTGTCCATGTAAAATTTTATTTTGAGTTCCCAGGCTCATTTTTTAATTGGGCCATTTATCTCCTTGGTGTTTAGTTTGCTTGTTTATATATATTTATGTTTTCCCAATCTTACAAGCTTAAAAGGTACACTGGTCCCATAACTCGCTCCACCTCTTCCCACTCTCTTTGCACCCTTTCCTCCACTTTTTCCCTTCCTTTCACTACCCACAGTCCCCTTTTCCCAGTGGCTGCCCTTTCCCCCCTTCCCTTTCCCTGGAGCATCCTTTTGTGCGAATGCCAAACTTTCCTCTGAGTCCTCCATTCTAGTGAACTGTAAGGACTCAGTAGCATTGCCCAGAGCCCTTTCTCGGGTTCATCTTTGGTATGGAAACACTATTATGACTGTTATTCCCTTGCTTCTAAGGATCCTAGTACCTGTGATCCATTCTAGACTTTGGGTAGTCATTGACATGCCAGTCATTTCACGAGTCAAGCAAAGTTCGATTATGGCTCCTGCTGCCCAAGCTTGTGTGGAGTACCTTGCATATCATTGGTCTTCCCCAACTTTAGGCTCTTACAATCTTGCTGCCCTCTTCCACAAGTTTCCCTGAGCTTTAGGATGCTGTTATATTTTGCTGGTCTGGTTCCAGGTGATTAATGTAGGGTCTCTGGTGTTTTGGATTATAGTTTGTTGTTTTCAGTTTTGCTCTTCCTGAACCACCTGTGGCTCCATCCTGATTGGTATTGGAGGTCACCTCTTAACCAAAGGTAAAAGGCTGTTTCAATGAAATCTTACTATAAGAGGAGATTCAGAGGTACATGGATTATGAGTAGAGATCACAGTGTGTGGGGGGCTCAGTGTCCCATTTGCAGAATGGTTACCATCTATCTGCCAGTCTCTATAACCTCCATGATTGGTGAGATAAAAACCTTTTCAGTTGCATGTGACTAGGAAGGAAAGTGACAGTGAGCCTCAGAGATGTCTTGGTACTTACTTGCAATACATGATGGTGACCTATTTTCTTTACTGAAGCATGATACCTTCTAATCCCTATTTCTGGGGGGTAGGGGGAACTCCTTCCATTTCCTTCCTGTTTAAATCATTGCAATTATTGTAGGTATTACTGTAGGTATTATCTTTGAATATGTCATTACATGTGTTTGGTATAAGGATACACCTTTAGGGAATACATACAGTGCTTAATTTTCTGTGTCTAGGACACTTCACTCAATATAATTTTTTTTCTTTTTTTTTCTTTTTATTTCTTCCATTCATAAAAAGTTGATAAGTACCTCATTCCCCTCCATCCATCACCCCTCCCTGGATTCTCTTGCTCCCTCCCTCCTTTTCCACTTTCTTTCCTCCCTCACTGCCTTTCTCCCAGTGCCCTCTCCCTCCCCCTACTCTGGAGCATCCTTTAGTGTGCATGTCAAACTTCCCTCTGGATCCTGCTCTCTGATGGGGTATAAGGACTCAGTGGCATTGCCTAGAGCTCTTTTTTTGTGTTCCGCTTTAGTATAAGAACACAATTGTGGCTGTTAATCCCTTGCCTCTAAGGATCGTAGTGCCTATGATCCATGCTAGACTATGGGGGTTCAATGATATGTTGGTCATTGCACGGGTCATGCAAAGTCCTATTATGATTACGGTGGCTCTAACTTGTATGGAGTATCTTGCATATCATTGGTCCTCACCATCTTTAGGCTCTTACAATCTTTCCGACCCCTCTTCCGCAAATTTCCCTGAGCTTTAGGATGGGGAGAGATTAGGCTGGCCTGGTTCCGGGTAGTTGATGTAGTCTCTGATTTTCTCAATTATGGTTGGTGGGTTTTTTTTTTTCAGTGTTGCTGCTCCTGCACCATCCTTGGCTCCATCCTGATAGGTATTGGATGTACCACCCTGGCCAGAGATAAAAGCTATTAAAATGGAGTCATATTAAAGAGTAGATTCAAAGGTAGATGGAATAAGAGTAGGAGACTGCTGTGGGGGGGGTCAGTCTCCAATTTGCAGGATGGTAACCTTCTATCTGCGAGACTCTATGCCTTCCCTTTCTGGTGAGATCATACACCATCAGGTGCAAGTGACCAGTAAGGAAAGTCTGCAGGTCCAACCAGATTTCTCATTATTTAGTTGCAGTCCTTAATGGCCTATTTTCTTTGCTGTAGCATGATCCCCTCTCTCCTTGTTTCTGGCGGGGCCCTCCTTCCGCTTCCCTCCTTGCTTATAATCTTTGAAATTACTATAGGTATTACAGAGATTTATCTTTAAGTGTGTCACTAAGTGTGTGTGGTACTAGGATCCACCTATTAGGGAGTACATATGGAGCTTAATTTTGTGTGTCTGGGATACTTCACTCAAAATAATTTTTTCTAATTCCAGACATTTCCAGTCAAATCTCATTAATTCATCATTTTTGATGGCTGAGTAGTATTCCATCGTATAAATGTACCACATTTTCCTTATCTACTCGTCAACTGTTGAGCATTTGGGTTGTTCCATGATTTTACTATTGTAAACAGTGCTGCTATGAAAATGGTTGTGATTGTGCTATCAAGGTGAATTTTTGTTTCATGGGAGATTATTCCCAAAAGTGGAATAGCAGGTCATACGGCATTTCAATCTTTAAATTTTTAAGAATCGCCAGAAGACTCGCCAGAGTGGTTGTATAAGCTTGCATTCCCACCAGCAATGTAGGAGAGTTCCCTTCTCTTCACATCCTCTCCAGGATTTGGTGTTATTTGTATAGTGGACTTTTGCCATCCTGACCAGGGTGAGATGATATCTCAGGGAAGTTTTGATTTGCATTTCCCTGATGGCTAAGGATGTGGAGCATTTTTAAAGATATTTGTTAGACATTTTAATTTCATCCCTGGTAAAGTTTCTTTTAAGTTCCAGGGCCCATTTTTTAATTGGGCCATTGGTTTTCTTGGTGTTTAGTTTTCTAAGTTCTTTGTGCACTCTATACTATAGTGCTCTATTAGATATGTGGTTACTGAAGATTTTCTCCCATTCTGTGCCTTTGTGCTTGAGTTACAATCTCTTTATCTGAACAGAAGCTCATTAATTTCACAAGATCTCATCTGTTGAGTGTTGATTGTATTGACTATGCTATTGGATATCTGTTTAGGAAATATTGGCCTAGCCCAATCAGCTAAAGGGAGTTCCCTACCCTTTCAACTATGGTTTTTAGTCTCTGGCCTTATATTGAGGTCCTTGATCCATTTGGAATTAAGTCTTGTACATGGTGACAAATACGGGGTCGAGTTTTAATCTTCTGCATGTGGACATCCAGTTTTGCCAGCACTCATTTGTTGAAGATGCTGTTCTTTTTCCATTGGATTTTTTAGGATCCTTTTTCAAGATCAAATGGCTGTAATTATGTGGGCTTATATATGGGTCTTCAATCCTTATCCATTGATCTGTGTGTCTATTTTGGAGCCAGTACCAAGCTGTTTTTACAACTATGGATTTGTAGTATAGACTATGGTTTGATATGGTGATACCTTCAGCCGTGTTTTTGTTACTCGGGATTGTTTTTGCTATCCTGGGTCTTTTGTGCTTCCATATGAATTTTAAGATTGTTTAATCAACCTCTTTAAAGAATTGCTTTGGGATTTTGATTGGTATAGCATTTAATCTGTATATTTCCTTGAGTAGGATGGTCATTATTATGATGTTGATTCTGCCAAGCCAGGAACATGGGAGGTCTTTCCACCTTCTGGTGTCTTCTGCGATTTCTTTCTTTAGGGTATTAAAGTTTTCATTGTAAAGGTCTCTCACTTCCTTGGTTATGTTTATACCAAGGTATTACATTTTTCCAGGGGATATAGTAAATGGGATTGTTTTTTTCAAGGCTTTTTCACATCTTTCATTCTGGGCAAATAGGAAAGCCACTGATTTTTGTACGTTTATTTTGTATCCTGCCACCCTGCTGAACTTCTCAATTAGTTCCAGGAGCTTCCTGTGGAGTATTCTGGATCACTCAGGTATAAGATTATGCCATCTGAAAATAGAGATAACTTGACTTCTTCCTTGCTGATATGAATCCCTTTTATGTCCCTTTCTTGTCTTATGGCTTCAGCTAATACTTCAAGTACAATATTGAATAGAAGTGGTGAGAGTGGACAGCCTTGTCTAGTTCCTGATTAAAGTGGGAATGCTTCAAGTTGTTCCCCATTGAGCATAATCCTTGCTGTGGGCTTGTTGTATACAGCTGATAAAGGTTCCTTCCATTCCAACCTTCTCTAGGGTTTTGATCATAAAGGGCTGTTGGATCTTGTCAAAAGCTTTTTCTGCAGCTACTGAGAGTATCATGTGGTCTTCGACTTCGTACTGGTTTATATGGTGACTTACATTTATTGATTTGCGTATGTTGAACAAAACTTGTGTGCCTGTTATGAAGCCTACTTGATCTCCATGAATGATCTTTTTGGTATGTTTTTGAATCTAATTTGCTAAGACTTTGTTGAGAATCTTTGCATCTTTAGAGAGATTGGCCTAGAGTTTTCTTTTTTAAGTGTATATTTATTGGGTTTTGGGATTAAGACGATATTAGCTTCATAGAAGGAATTTGGTAGTGTTCCTTCCTTTACTATTTGATGGAACAGTTTAAGGAGTATTGTTGTTATTAGTTCCTTAAATGTCTGGTAGAACTCTGTGCTGAATCCATCTGGTCCAGGATATTTTTTGGTGGGAAGATTTGAGATTACTTCATCGATTTCCTCATATGTTACAGGACTATTTAAATAATTCACAACATCTCTCTCTTGCTTTTGGTTAATTTAGCTAGGGATGTATCAATCTTCTTGATTTTTTTCAAAAAACCAGCTTTTTGACTAGTTGATTTTCTGTATCATTTTCCTAATCTCGATTTTGGATATTTCTCCACTTATTTTGCTAATTTCCTCTCTTCTACTGCTTTTGGCATCACATTGCTCCAACGTCTCTAAAGATTTAAGCTGCATTGTTGTGTTTTTATTTCTGATGTTTCCATTTTTTTGATGTATGCATTGAGTTATGAACTTACCTCTTAGGACAGCTTTCATTGTATCCCGAAGATTTTGGTAAGTTCTATTTTCTTTATCATTCACTTTCAGGAAATTTTGAATTTCCTTTGTAATTTCTTCCTGAATCCAATTCTCCTTCAGCATCATAGTGCTAAGTTTCCAGGAGTTAGTGTATTTTATGCTGTTTTTTGTGTTGTGGATGTCAAGCTTTAGACCATGGTAGTCTGATAGGATACACGCTAGAATGTCAACTTTCCTGTATATATGGAGATTCATTTTGTGGCCCAATATGTGATCTATTTTGGAGAAAGTTCTGTGTGCTGCTGAGAAAAATGTGTATTCTTTGTTTCGTGGATGAAAAGTTCGATGGAGATCTGTAAGATCCATTTCAATAATGGTTCGACTAAGTTCCAAAGTGTCTCTGTTAAGTTTTTGACCTGTTCATCTATCCCATGTTGAGAGGGTCGTGTCGAAATCCCGAGAATTATCATTTTGGGGTTGATTTCTTACTTTAGATGCTGTAAGGTTTGCTTAATGAATGTGGGGGGGCCCTATTGGATGCATATATGTTTGGTATTACGAAGTCTTCCTGGTGAATTATACCTGTGACTAAAAATGTAGTATACATCTGTGTCTCTTATGATTTTTTTTTTTTGGTTTGAATTCCACTTTTCTGATAGCATAATGGCTACCACTTCCTGTTTCCTGGTTTCATTAGCTTGCAGAATTTTGGACCAACATTTTATTTTTAGGATGTGCCTATATTTTGTGGTAAGATGAGTTTCCTGCAGGCAACAGATTGATGGTTTGTGATTTTTTTTTTATTTCAGCTCATACAAACTTATTAGGTACACCAGTTCCCTCCCTTCCTCCTCCTCCCCCAGTACCCCCTGCTCCCCCTCCCCACCCCTTTCCCTCCCCATCCCCCCGTGCCTCCTGCCCCATTTCCCAGAGAGTCCTTTCTTGTGCATGTCTGATTTTCCTCTGGGCCCTCCTCTCCGATGACGTACAAGGACCCAGTGGCCTTTCCCTGAACCCTTTCCCGTGTTCCCCTTAGGTATAGGAACACTGCTGTGGCTGACAATCCTTTACCTCCAAGGCTCTTGGTGCCTTTAGCAGATGCTAGACTTTGTGAGGTCCACAGTGGGTTGGACAATGCACAGGACATGCAAAGTCCAATTATGATTGCTTCAGCCCTAACTAGTATAGAGTATCTTATATATCATTGCTCCTCCCATCCTTTTGCTCTTACACTCTTACCGCCCCCTCTTCCGCAAATTTCCCTGAGCTTCAAGATGGGGAGAGATTAGTCTGGTCTAGTTCTAGGTGGTTGATATAGAGTCTCTGAAGTTCTGGATTGTGGTTTTTTGATTTTCTTTTGCAGTTTTGCTGCTCCTGCAATGCCCTTCACTCCATCCTGGTGGGCATTGTATGTTACCCCCTGGCCAGAGACAAAAAGCTGTTAGAGTCTTGTGATAAAAGCACATTCAAAGGTAGATGTAATAAAAGTGGGAAACCACAGTATGGGAGGGGTCTATCACCCATTTGCAAAATGGTTACTTTTTATCTGCCAGACTATATGCCCTCCTCTTCTGGTGAGATCACACCCCCTCAGTTGTAAATGATCAGAAACAAAAGTGTGTGAACTTAATCAGATGTCTCATTACTTATTTGGGTCCTTGGTGGAGGCCTATTTTCCCTGCTGTAACATGGTCCCTTCTCTCCATGTTTCTGGTGTGGCCCTCCTACCCCATCCCTCCTGTTCATAATCCTTGCAATTACTGTCTCTAGGTGGCCTGGGTGGGTTTGGTACTAGGAGCCACCTATTAGGGAGTACATACGGCGCTTAATTTTCTGGGTCTGGAATACTTCACTTAATATAATTGTTTCTAATGACATCCATTTCCCAGCAAATTCAAGTAATTCATCATTTTTGATGGCTGAGTAGTACTACATTGTATAGATGTACCACTGTTTCCTTATCCACTCTTCAACTGTTGGACAGTTGGGCTGATTCCATGACTTTGCTATTGTAAACAGTGCTGCTATGAACATGGTCGTGCTTGTGCTATCGAGGTGAACCTCTGCTGTATGGGGGGTTATTCCCAAAAGTGGAATAGTAGGGTCATATGGCATTTCAATCTTTAATTTCTTTAAGAATCACCAGACGGCACGCCAGAGTGGCTGTATGAGCCTGCATTCCCACCAGCAATGTAGGAGAGTTCCCCTCTCTCCACATCCTCTCCAACATTTGTTGTTGTTTGTATTGTGGATTTTTGCCATCCTGACCGGGGTGAGATGATATCTCAGGGAAGTTTTGATTTGCATTTCCCTGATGGCTAAGGAAGTGGAGCATTTTTTCAGATATTTGTTAGACATTTTAATTTCATCCCTGGTAAAGTTTCTTTGAAGTTCCAGGGCCCATTTTTTAATTGGGCCATTGGTTTCCTTGGTGTTTAGTTTTCTAAGTTCTTTGTGCACTCTGGACAGCAGAGTTCTATCAGATGTGTGGTTAGTAAAGATTTTCTCCCATTCTGTGGGTTGCCTTTGAGCTCGTGTTATAATCTCTTTATCTGAACAGAAGCTCTTTAATTTCACAAGATCCCAACTGTTGAGAGTTGGTAACAGTGACTGTGCCATTGGATGTCTGTTTAGGAAGTGTTGGCCTAGCCCAATCAGCCCGAGGGAGTTCCCTATCCTTTCAATTATGGTTTTTATAGTCTCTGGCCTGATATCAAGGTCCTTGATCCATTTGGAACTAAGTCTTGTACATGGTGACAAGTACGGGTCCAGCTTTAATCTTCTGCATGTGGAGATCCAGTTTTGCCAGCACCATTTGTTGAAGATGCTGTTCTTTTTCCATTGGATTCTTTGGGCCCCTTTGTCAAAGACCAAATGGCTGTAACTTTGTGGGCTTATATCTGGGTCTTCAATCCTTATCCATTGATCTGTGTGTCTATTTTGGAGCCAGTACCAGGCTGTCTTTATAACTATGGATTTGTAGTATAGACTAAGGTTTGGTATGGCAATACCTCCAGCAGTGTTTTTGTTACTCTGGATTGTTTTTGCTATCCTGGGTCTTTTGTGCCTCCATATGAACTTTGAGATTGTTTAGTCAACTTCTTTGAAGAATTGCTTTGGGATTTTGATTGGTATAGCATTGAATGTGTATATTGCCTTTGGTAGGATGGTCATTTTTACCATGTTGATTCTGCCAATCCAGGAACATGGGAGGTCTTTCCACCTTCTGGTGTTTTCTGCTATTTCTTTCTTTAGGGTTTTAAAGTTTTCATTGAAAAGGTCTTTTACCTCCTTAGTTAGGTTTATACCAAGGTATTTCATTTTTTTAGGGGCTATAGTAAATGGGATTGTTTCTCTCAAGGCTTTTTCACTTCTTTCATTCTGGGCATATAGGAAGGCCTCTGATTTTTGCACATTTATTTTGTATCCTGCCACCCTGCTGAAATTCTCAATTAGTTCCAGGAGCTTCCTGGTGGAGTTTTTGGGATCACTCAGGTATAAGATCATGTCATCTGCAAATAGGGATAGCTTGACTTCTTCCATTCTGATTTGAAACCCTCTTATGTCCCTTTCTTGTCTTATGGCTTCAGCTAAGACTTCAAGTATAATATTGAATAGAAGTGGTGAAAGTGGACAGCCTTGTCTAGTTCCTGATCGAAGTGGGAATGCTTCCAATTGTTCCCCATTGAGCATAATCCTTGCTGTGGGCTTGTTGTATATAGTTTTTATTATATTGATAAATGTTCCTTCCATTCCCACTGTCTCTAGCGTTTTGATCATAAAAGGCTGTTGGATCTTGTCAAAAGCTTTTTCTGCATCTATCGAGAGTATCATGTGGTCTTGGACTTTGGACTGGTTTACATGATGAATTACATTTATTGATTTGCGTATGTTGAACCAACCTTGTGTGCCGGGGATGAAGCCTACTTGGTCCCCATGAATGATCTTTTTAATATGTTTTTGAATCCGATTTGCTAAGACTTTGTTGAGAATCTTTGCATCTGTGTTCATCAGAGAGATTGGCCTATAGTTTTCTTTTTTAAGTGAATCTTTATTAGGTTTTGGGATTCAAACGATATTAGCTTCATAGAAGGAATTTGGTAGTGTTCCTTCCTTTACTATTTGATGGAACAGTTTAAGGAGTATTGGTGTTATTAACTCCTTAAATGTCTGGTAGAACTCTGTGCTGAATCCATCTGGTCCAGGACATTTTTTGGTGGGAAGATTCGATATTACTTCCTCAATTTCCTTATATGTTATAGGACTATTTAAATAATTCACAACTTCCTGATTCAATTTAGGTAAGTTGTGTTTACTTAGAAATTCATCCATCTCTTTTGTGTTGTCAAACTTAACAGAGTATAAGTTTTTGAAATATGATGTTATAATTCTCTGGATTTCTTGGGTATCAGTAGTGATAACTCCATGTTCATTTCTAATTTTGTTAATTTGGGTTTTCTCTCTCTTGCTTTTGTTTAGATTAGCTAGGGGTGTATCAATCTTATTGATTTTTTCAAAGAACCAGCTTTTTGACTGGTTAATTTTTTCTATCGTTTTCTTAATCTCGATTTCAGATATTTCTCCCCTTATTTTGCTAATCTCCTCTCTTCTACTACTTTTGGGATCAGATTGCTCTAGTTTCTCTAAAGCTTTAAGCTGCATTGTTAAGTTGTTTATTTCTGATGTTTCCATTTTTTTGACGTAGGCATTAAGAGCTATGAACTTACCTCTTAGAACAGCTTTCATTGTGTCCCAGAGATTTTGGTAAGTTGTATTTTCGTTATCATTCACTTTCAGGAAATCTTGAATTTCCTTTTTAATTTCTTCCTGAATCCAGTTCTCATTCAGCATCATAGTGTTAAGTTTCCAGGAGTTAGTGTATTTTCTCTTGTTTGATGTGTTGTGTATGTCCAGCTTTAGGCCGTGGTGGTCTGATAGGGCACAGGTTAGAATTTCAACTTTCTTGTATATGTGTAGATTCATTTTGTGGCCCAATATGTGATCTATTTTGGAGAAAGTTCCGTGTGCTGCTGAGAAAAATGTGTATTCTTTGGTGCGTGGGTGAAAAGTTCGATAGAGATCAGTAAGGTCCATTTCTTTCAGGGTTTGATTAAGTTCTAAAGTGTCTCTGTTAAGCTTTTGATCTGTTGATCTATCCCATGTTGAGAGGGCGGTGTTGAAGTCCCCAAGAATTATCGTTTAGGGGTTGATTTCTTGCTTTAGACACTGTAGGGTTTTCTTAATGAATGTGGAGGGGCCCGTATTGGGTGCATATATGTTCAGTATTGTGAAGTCTTCCTGGTGAATTGTACCTGTGACTAAAATGTAGTATCCATCTGTGTCTCTTATTTGAAGTCCACTTTGTCTGATGGCATAATGGCTACCCCTGCCTGTTTTCTGCTTCCATTTGCTTGTAGAATTGTTGATCATCCTTTTATTTTTAGAGCGTGCCTATCTTTTGTGGTGAAATGGGTTTCCTGCAGGCAGCAGATTGATGGATTGTGATTTTTAATCCAAGTTTGCAATCTGTGTCTCTTGATCGGTGAATTAAGTCCATTAACATTTAGTGTTATAATGGAGAAACTATTAATTCCAGACATTTATTATGTTTAGTAGCTTTTATAAGTATATTGCTTCGCTTTTAATGGTGTTATATTTGCCTTTTGTTCTCCTGGATATGCCTGTTTTTTTCTTCACGCTTGATTATCATTTCTAGCATTTTTTGAAGGCCTGGTTTGGTGGACATGTATCCCTTCAAGTTGTCTTTGTGCTGGAAAATTTTTCTTTCTCCCTCGATCATGACAAATAGTTTTGCAGGGTAAATCAGCCTGGGTTAACATTTTTGCTCATTCAATACTTGAAGTATGTCTCTCCAAGCTCTTCTTGCTTTTATTGTTTCCATTGAGAAGTCGTTTGTTATTTTAATAGGTTTACCTTTAAAAGTGACTTGTTTTTTCTCCCTTGAAGCTCTCAGCACCAGTTCTTTATCTTGAATGTGGAGTGTTTTAACTATTATTTGCCGCGGCGTGCTTCTATTTTGGTCGTATCTGTTTGGGGTGCGGAATGCCTCATGTATATGGATGGGCCTCTCTTTTTTTAGATGAGGAAAGTTTTCCTTGATGATCGTTTGGAAAATTTCCTCAGGGGTGGTATTTTGAGATTCTTCCTCTGGTATTCCATGAATACGCATGTTAGGCTTCTTCAGGGTGTCCCATATCTCTTGGATATTTCTCTCAAGTATCTTTTTGGCTTTAACAACCTCTTCCATTGAGCTGGTTAGTTCTCCCACTTTATCTTCAAGGTCTGAAATTCTGTTTTCTGCTTCGTTAGTTCTGTTGATAAGACTCTGTGGTTTTCTGGGTTGAAGATAACTTGTCTTGTAGCTCAGTTTTAAACTCTGCTTGAGTTTGTTTTAACTGCTCTATGCCACTTTTTGTTTCTTGCCCTGTTTTTCTCAACTCCTCCAAATATCTGTTGTGTTCCTCTTCAAAGCGATTGATTCGATTATGTAATTCCTCCCGGATTTCCTCTTTCTTAGTATTGAACATGGTAATGATCATATTTTGAAAGACTTTATCCTGGGTGAGGCTTTCTTGGCCTTTTTCCGCGGGTTTGTTCTTGTTGGAGTCTAACATTATGGGATTAATTTCTTCAGTGGGAAATTTGTTTACTTGAGTGTTGCTTCTCATGGATTTGCACTTTGACTTTGGCATTGTCATTTTAACTCTTAAGATCTCTCAATTTCACTAAACTGAATTATTTGGCCTGGGGTCCTGGTGGGCGGATGTGGGTGGAGACTTACCTAGGGAGCGGGGTCAGGCCTGGCTGGACCACGCGCGTGCGTGCTGACCGGGGGAGCGGGGTGGGGTGTAAAGGGAGGATGGGGGCGTCGGCGTGGAGCTATTTAACCCTAGGGCAGCTGGGGCAGGCCCGGGCGCAGGGGGTGGTCCTCCTTGTCCCTCGGCCCTCGCGCACGGCTTCGGCTGGATGGTGGGAGTGGGAGCCGGGTCCCTGTGGGCTGACCTGGGGTCCTAGGGCACAGGGTGAGGCCCGGCTGGACCGTGCGCACGCATCCCAACGGGCGGAGCGGGGTGGGGTGTAAAGGGAGCGGTTTGTGATTTTTAATCCAAGCTTGTAATCTGTGTCTCTTGATTGGTGAGTTAATTCCATTAACATTTAATGTTACAATGGAGAAATTATTTTTAATTCCTGACATCGTTTATGTTTAGTGGGTTTTGTAAGTGTATTGTTTTACTTTTAGTTTTTGGTGATATTATACTTCCTTTCTGTCCTCCTGGATATGCTTGTTTTTTTTTTTTTTCTTTCTTCAAGCTTGAGGATCATTTCTAGCATTTTTTGAAGGCCTGGTTTGGTGGACATGTATCCCTTAAGTTGTCTTTGTGCTGGAAAATTTTTCTTTCTCCCTCAATCATGAGGGATAGTTTTGCACGGTGTATCAGCCTGGGTTGACATTTTTGCTCATTCATTACTTGACATATGTGTCTTCAAGCTCTTCTTGCTTTTACTGTTTCCATTGAGATGTCATTTGTTATTTTCATAGGTTTACCTTTTAAAATGACTTGTTTTTTTTCCCTTGAAGCTCTCAGCACCATTTTTTGTCTTGAATGTGGAGTGTTTTAACTATTATTTGCCATGGCAAGTTTCTATTTTGGTCATATCTGTTTGGAGTGTGGAATGTCTCTCGTGCATGGATGGGCCTCTCTTCTTTTAGATGAGGAAAGTTTTCCTTTATGATAATTTGAAAAATTTCCTCAGGTCTGGTATTTTGGGATTCTTGCTCTGCCATTCCATGTATATGCATGTTAGGCTTCTTCAAATTGTCTCATAACTCTTGAATTTTTCTTTCAAGTATCTTTTTGGCTTTAACAACCTCTTCCATTAAGCTGCTTAATACTCCCACTTTGTCTTCAAGGTCTGAAATTCTATTTTCTGCTTCATTAGTTCTGCTGGTAAGACTGTCTGTTGAGTTCTGGGTTGAAGATAACTTGTCTTTTAGTTCAGTTTTAAACTCTGCTTGAGTCTGTTTTAACTGCTCTATACCTATTTCTGTTTCTTCAACTGTGTTTGTTGTTTTCCTTTTCTAAGTGGTTGATGTGGTTATTTAACTCCTCCTGGATTTCCTCTTTCATAGTATTGATCATGGTAGTGATCATGTTTTGAAAGTCATTATCTTGGGTCAGGCTTTCTTGGCTATTTTCTGTGGATTTGTTTTGGTTGGAGTCTATCATTATGGGGTTAAATCCTTCAATGGGTGATTTGTTTTCTTGGGTTTTGCTTTTCATGGATTTTCACTTTGATTTGGGCATTGTTGCTTTATCTCTTAAGACCTTCTTTCAATTTCTGTGTGTTTTTGACTGAACTGAATTTGTTGGCCTGGGCTGTGCCTTCTCTGACTGGCTGGTGGGAGGAGCTGGGACTAGTGAGTTACTTGGGGCTTGGGGGTGAGCAGGGAGTGCTTACCTGTGGTGCATTGTGTCCTCAGTGGACTGTGCGCATCTATCTGGGTGGGTGGGAAAGGGGACAGGTGCTGGTGGTGGGTGCACTTAACCTGGGGAGCTGGGGAATGGTCCAATGGTCATCTCTGGGCAGGAGCAGCACCTCCTCTGACTTGCTGGTAAGAGGAGCTGGGACAAGTGAATTACCTGGGGCTTGGGTGTGAGGAGGGAGTGCTTACCTAGGGTTCAGTGTGTCCTGGCTGGACTGCTTGCGCATCTGGGCCAGTGAGGAATGGGGCAATATAATTTTTTCTAATACCATCCATTTCTTTGCAAATTTTGTTAATTCATCTTTTTTGATGGCGGAATAGTATTCCATTGTATAAATATATCACATTTTTCTTATAAACTCGTCAACAGTTGGGCATTTCAGTTGTTTCTATGACTTTGCTATTGTAAATAGTGATGCTATGAACATGATTGTGCTATTGTCATTGTAGTGAATTTTGCTTTTATGGGGGATTATTCTGAGAAGTGGAATAGGAGGGTTATATGATATTTCAATCTTTAACTTTTTCAAATTGCCAGGCTGATCGCCAGAGTGCTTGTATAATCCTGCATTCCCACGAGCAATGTGGGAGTGTTCCCTTCTCTCTACATGCTCTCCAGTACTTGGTGTTGTTTGTATTGTGGATTTTTGCCACCTTGACCAGGGTGAAATGATATTTCAGGGAAGTTTTGACTTGCATTTCCTTGATGGCTAAGGATGTGGTGCATTTTTAAAGATATCTGTTACACATTTCAACTTCGTCACTGGAAGAGTTTCTTTTCAGTTCCCAGGCCCATTTTTTAAATGGGCCATTTATTTTCTTGGTGTTTAGTTTTCTAAGTTCTTTGTGCACTCTGGATAATAAAGCTTTATCAGATAGGTGGTTAGTGAAGATTTTCACTCATTCTTTGTGTTGCCTTTTTACTTGGTTTACAATCTCTTTATCTGAACAGAAGCTCTTTAATTTCATATGAACCCATTTGTTGAGTGTAGGCTCTAGTGCCTGTGCTATTGGATTTCTGTTTATGAACTGTTGGCCTAGCCCAATCACCTTGAGGGAGTAACCTACCCTTACAACTAGGGTTTTTATAGTCTCTGGCTTAATATTGAGGTCCTTGATCGACTGGGGATTAATTTTTATGCAGGGTGACAAGTATGAATCCACTTTTAATTACCTGCATGTGGAAATTCGGTTTTGCCAACACCATTTGTTGAAGATTCTGTTCTTTTTCCATTGAATTTTTGGGGCCCCTTTTTCAAAGATCAAATGTCTGTAATTGTGTGGGCTTATATCTGGATTTTCAATCCTTACTATTGATCTACATGTCCATTTTTCAGCCAGTACCTGGCTGTTTTTATTACTATGGATTTATATTACAGATTATGGTTTGGTATGGTGATACTGCCGTCAGTGTTTTTATTACTCTGGATTATTTTTGCTATCCTTTGTCTTTTGTGTTTCTATATGAATTTTGATATTGTTTGGTCAATTTCTTTAAAGAATTGCTTTAGCATTTTGATTGGTATAATAATGAATCTGTATATTGCTTTTGGTAGGATGGTCATTTTTATGATGTTGATTCTGCCAATCCAGGCGCATCAGAGGTCTTTCCACCTTCTGGTGTCTTCTGTAATTTCTTTAGGATTTTGAAGTTTTCATTGTAAAGATCTCTCACTTCCTTGGTTAAGCTACACCAGGTATGTCATTTTTCGCAGGTTGTACTAAGTGGTATTGTTTCTCTTAGGGCTTTTTTATTTCATTCATCCTTAGCATATAGGAAGGCCACTGATTTTTGCATGTTCATTTTGTAACCTGTCACCCTGATGAACTTCTTTATTAGTACCAGGAGTTTCCTGGAGAAGTTTTTAGGATCACTCACATATAGGATCATGTCATCTGCAAATAGAGATAACTTGACTTCTTCCTTGCCCATTTGAAACCCTTTTATCTCCCTCTCTTGTCTTATGGTTCCAGCTTTGTCTTCAAGTACAATATTGAATAAAAATGGTGAGAGTGGACAGCCTTGTCTAGTTCCTGATCGAAGCAGAAATGCTTGCTGTTGGCTTTTTTGTATACAGCTTTTATTTTGTTCATAAATGTTCCTTTCATTGCAACTGTCTGTAGGATTTTAATCATAAAAGGCTATTGGAGGTTATCAAAATATTTTTCTGTATCTATGGAGAGTATAATGTTGTCTTGGAGTTTGGATTGGTTTGTATGGTGAATTACATTTATTTGCATATGTGATACAACCTTGTGTGTCTTAGGCAAAACCTATGGGATCACAGTGAATGATTTTTTGATATGTTTTTGAATCTGATTTGCTAAGATTTTGTTGAGAATCTTTGCATTTATGTTCATCAAAGAGATTGGCAAAGAGATTTTTTAAGTGTCTCTTAATAGGTCTTGGGATTACTATGATATTAGCTTTGTAGAAAGAATTTGGAAGTGTTTTTTTGCTATTTCATGAAATAGTTTAAAGAGTACTGGTGTTACTTATTCTTCAAATGTCTGATACAATCCTGTGTTGAATCAGTCTGATCAAAGACATATTTTGTGGGGAACATATGCAATTACTTTGTCAATTTCTTCATTTGTTATACGACTACTTAAATAATTCAAAACTTCCTGATTCAATTAGGTAAGTTGTGCTTACTCAAGAGTTCATCCATTTCCTTTTTGTTATCAAATTTCACAGAGTGTAAGTTTTTGAAATATGACCTTACAACTCTCTGAATTTCTTGAATATCTGTTGCAATAACTCCATTTTCATCACTTATTTTGTTAATTTAGGATTTTTCTCTCTTGATATTGGTAAATTTAGCTAGAAGTGTATCAATCTTATTGATTTTTTTTCAAGAACAAGCTTTTTTTCAAAATTATATATTCAATTGTGTGTGCGTGTGTGTGTATATTTGTGTGTAAAACCACAGGCAAATTCGGGAAACACCATGGACTGCTCCACCTCTTCCTTGCTTACTCTGCCCCGGGATTCACAGGCTCTGCCCTACCAGGACCAAAAATGCAGGCCGCCTCCGCTTCCACCTGGCATCTATACATGGGGTCTAGGATCTGAACTCAGAACTTTCCCCCTGCAAGGCAGATGTTTAATCCCTGAGCCCCCCTCCAGCCCCAAGAACCAGCTTTTTGACTGGTTGATTCTTTGTATCATTTTTGTTATCTCAATTTTGGATATTTCTCCCCTGATTTTGCTAATCTCCTCTCTTCTACTGTTTTTAGGATTGGGTTGATCTTGTGTCTCTAAAGCTTTAAGCTCCATTGCTAAGTTATTTACTTGTGATATTTCTATTTTTTGATATAGTTGTTGAGAGCTCTAAATTTACCTCGTGAGACAGCTTTCATTGTGTCCCAGATTTTGATATGTTGTATTTTCATTATTGTTCACTTCTAGGAAATCTTGAATTTCCTTTTTGATTTCTTCCTGAAGCCATTTGTTATTCAGCATGATAGTGTTTAATTTCGAAGGATAGTGTATTTTCTACTGTTGTGTTGTGGATGTCAAGCTTTAGACCATGGTGGTTTGACATGGTATAGGCTATAATTTCAACTTCTTATATATGTGACCATTTGTTTTTTGTTCTAGCATGTGATCTATTATGGAGAAAGTTCCCTAGGCTGCTGAGAAAAATGTGTATTCCTTAATGCTTGGGTGGAAGATTCTATAGAGATCTGTAAGATCCATTTCAGTAAGCATTTGGTTTAATTATAATGTGTCTGTTGAGTTTTTGGCCTGTTGATCTATCCCATACTGAGAATGCGGTATTGAAGTCCCTGAGTATTATTAGCCTTT
This sequence comes from Typhlomys cinereus, assembly GCA_023101885.1. Classification (NCBI taxonomy): domain Eukaryota; kingdom Metazoa; phylum Chordata; class Mammalia; order Rodentia; family Platacanthomyidae; genus Typhlomys; species Typhlomys cinereus. The sequence continues at coordinate 427,135 of JALPQD010000705.1, read as the reverse complement.
TGGGATTGATTTCTTGTTTTAGATAATATAGTGTTTGCTTAATGAATGTAAAAGAGCATATATTCGGTGCACATATGTTCAGTACTGGGAAGTCTTCCTGGTGCATTGTTCATGGTACTGAAATTTAATATCCTTCTGTATCTCTTAAGATTTTCTTTGGCTTGAAGCTTACATTGTTGTATAGCATAATTGCTACTCCTCCTTATTTTTTGGTTCCATTAACTTGAAGAATTTTTGACTAACCTTTAACTTTTAGAATCATCATTTGTGATGAGACATGTTTCCTGAAGGCAGCACATGGACAGGTTTTGATTTCTAATCCGTGTTTGTAATATGTATTTTTTGATTGGTGAGTTCATTCCATTGACATTTAGTGTTATAATGGAGAAATTACTTTCAATTCCTGACTTTTTTGTGTTTAGTGTCTTCAATAAGTGTATTATTAATTTGTAGGTTGTGGTGGTATTGTACTTCACTTTTTTTCTCCTGGATATGCTTGCTCTTTTCTCAAGCTTAAGTATCTTTTCTAGCAAAACATACAAGCCAAGTAATACACTATGAAAGCCACTATGAAATGGACCTGAGAGATCTCTATTGAACTTTCCATCCACGCATTAAAGATTATACATTTTTCTCAGCAACACATGGAACTTTCTCCAAAATAGACCTCATATTGGGCCACAAAATGCATCTCCACAGGAAAGTTGAAATTCTGGCTTGTACCCTATCAGACCACCATGGTCTAAAACTTGGGCTGGAGAGGTGGCTCAGGGGTTATGCCTCTGCCTTGCAGGTGGAAGGTCCTGAGTTTGGATCCCAGATCCCACGTATAGACGCCAGGTGGAAGCGGGGGGTGGGGTGGGGGTGGGGGGGGTGGGGGGGTGGGGGGGTGGGGTGGCCTGCGCTTCTGGTCCTGGTAGGGCGGAGCCTGTGAATCCTGGGGCAGAAGGAGGTGGAGACGTCCATGGTGGTTCCCGAATTCGTCCGTGGTTCTATACACACATACACATACACGCGCGCACACATACATATGCACACACGCACAATTGAATAAATAATTAAAAAAATTTAAAACTTAACATCTGCAACACAATAAACAGCAGAAAATACACTAACTCCTGGAAACTAAACACTATGATGCTAAATGAGAATTGGGTTCTTGAAGAAATCATAAAAGGAAACTCAAGATTTCCTAGAAGTGAACAATAATAAAAATACAAATTATCAAAATCTCTGTGACACAGTGAAAGTCGTCCTAAGAGGTAAGTTTATACCTCTTAATGCCTACATCAAAAAATAGAAATATCACAAATAGATAACTGAACAATGCAGCTTACAGCTTTAGAGACACAAGAGTAAACCAATCCCAAAAGCAGTAGAAGATAGATTATCAAAATCAGGGGAGAAATATCCAAAACTGAGATAAAGAAAAAGATACACAATATCAACCAGTCAAAAAATCTGGTTCTTTGAAAAAATCAGTAAGATTGATACACTTCTAGCTAAATTAACCAAAAGCAAGAGAGTCAAATGAAAATGGGGTTATCACTAGTGATACTCAAGAAATTTAGAGAATTATAAGGTCATATATAAAAACTTATACTCTATGAAATTTGATGACACAAAAGAAATGGATGAATTCCTAAGTCAGCACAACTTACTCAAATTGAATCTGGAAGTTTTGAATTATTTTTTTATTATTATTTATTCAACTGTGCGCATGAATTATTTAAGTAGTCCTATAACATATGAGGAAATTGATGATATAATCTTGAAACTTTCCACCAAAAAATGTCCTGGACAAGATAGATTCAGCACAGAGTATTATGAGACATTTAAGGAACAACTAACACCAATACTCCTTAAACTGTTCCATCAAATTGCAATGAAAGGAACATTGCCAAAGTCTTTCCATGAAGCTAATATCGTCTTAATCCCAAAACCTAATAAAGATATATTAAAAAGAAAACTTGGGCTGAAGAGGTGGCTCAGGAGTTATGCCTCTGCCTTGGAGGCAGAAGGTCCTGAGTTCAGATCTCAGATCCCATGTATAGATGCCGGGCAGAAGTGGGGGCGGCCTGCATTTCTGGTCCTGGTAGGGCGCAGCCTGTGAATCCCGGGGCAGAGTAAACAAGGAGGAGGTGGAGGTGTCTATGGTGGTTCCCGAATTTGTCCGTGGTTCTACACACACACACACACACACACACACACACACACACACACACACACACACTTGAATAAATAATAATAAAAATTAAAAAGAAAACCTTAGGCCAACTCTTTGATGAACATGGATGCAAAGATTCTCAACAAAATCTTAGCAAATTGGATTAAAAAAATATCAAAAAGTTCATTCACTGTGATCCAGTAGGTTTTAATCCAGGGACACAAGGTTGGTTCGACATAGACAAATCAATTATATAATCAAATCCAAAATCCAAGATAACAAGGTAATTTAGTTAGACACAGAAAAAGCTTTTGACAGGATACAACATCCGTTTATGATCAAAACTTTAGAGACAATTGGAATGTAAGGAACTTTATCAACATAATGAAAGCTGTATACAACAAGCCAACAGTAAGGATCATACTAAATTCCTGCTTTGATCAGGAACTAGAAAAGGCTTTCCACTCTCACCACTCCTATTCAACATGTACTTGAAGTCTTATCTAATGCCTTAAGAAAAAAGAGGGATATATGAGTAATTCAAATCAGCAAGGAAGACATCTAGGTATCTCTATTTGCAGATGACATGATGATATACCTGAGTGGTCCCAAAAACTCCTCCTGGAAACTCCTGGAACTAATACAGAAGTTCAGCAGGGTAGCCGATTAAAAAATAAACATACAAAAATCAGTGGCCTTCCTATATGTCCAGGATGAAGAAAGTGAAAGACCTAAGAGAAACAATCCCACTTACTATAGTGCCTAAAGAAAGGAAATACATTAGCATAAATCTAACCAATGAAGTGAGAAACCTTTATAATGAAAAATTTAAATCCCTAAAGAAAGAAATTATAGGGGCTGGAGAGATTGCTCAGGGGTTAAGCCTCTGCCTTGTAAGCAGAGGGTCTTGAGTTCAGAACCTGTATCCCACATACAAACACTGGGCTGAAGCGACGGCGGCCTGCACTTCTGATCCTGGTAGGCAGAACCTGTCAATCTCAGGGCAGAGCAAAAAGGAGGTAGAAGCAGTCCAGATGATTCCCGGATTCACCATTGGTTCTACACATACACACACATACATACATATGCACACACACACATACACACACACACACACCCCACACACACACTTGAATAAAAAAAAAGAAACATCAAATTTCATTTAAAAAAAAGATTCCAGAAAGTGGAAAGACCTTCCATGATCCTACATCAGAATGGCATAAAAATGACCATCTTACCTAAAGCATTATACAGATTCAATGCTATACCAATCAACATCCCCAAGCATTTCTTTAAAGAAATTGACCAAACTATATCAAAATTCATACAGAAGTACAAAAGGTCCAGGATAGCAAAACAATTCTGAGTAACAAAAGACTGCTGGAGATATCACCATAACAAATGTTAATCTAGATTACAAATCCAGAGTAATGTAAACAGCCTAGAACTGGCTCCAAAATATACACATAGATCAAAGGATAAAGGTTGAAGACACAGATATAAGCCCTCATAATTATAGCCATTTCATCTTTGACAAAAGGGCATAAAAATTCAATGGAAAAAGAATAGCGTCTTCAACAAATTGTGCTGCTAAAATTGGATATTCACACGTGTAACATTAAAACTGGACAGTTACTTGGCACCATTCACAAAAATTAATTTCAAATGATCAAGTACCTTAATATTAGGCCAGACCCTATAAAAACCCTAGTTGAAAGGGTAAGGAAATTCCTCAAGCTGATTAGGCTGGAACTCCAGTTCCTAAACAGAAACACAATGGCAAAGGCAATAGAACCATCATTCAAAAAATAGGATCTTAAGAAATTAAAGAGCTTCTGTTTAGATATAGAGATTGTAAACCCAGCTAAAAGGCAACCCACAGGACTGAAAAAATTTTTCACTAAGCCCATATCTGATAGAACTCTATTATTCAGAGTTCTCAAGAACTTAGAAAACTAAACACCAAGGAGATAAATGGCCCAATTCAGAAATGGGCCTAGGAACTCAAAAGAAGCTTTTTGAGGGATGAAATTGAAATGTCTAATAAATATCTTTAAAAAATCCTCCTCAGCCTTAGCCATCAGGGAAATATAAATCAAAACTATCCTGAGATGTCATCTCACCCTGGTCAGGATGGCAAAAATACACAATACACACAACAGCAAATGCTGGGGATGATGGGGAGAGAAGGGAATTCTCATGCATTGATGGTGGGTATGCAGGCTTATACAACCACTCTGGTGACAAATTTGGTGATTTCTAAAAAATTTAAAGATCAAAATGCCATATATCCCTGCTATACTACGTCTAGGAATGATCAATCCCCATAATGGAGAAATTCACTACATTGACACAAGTACAACCATGTTCATTATAGCACTAATTACAATACCAAAGTCATGCAATTAACATGAAGAGTGGATAAGGAAAATGTGGTATATTTATACAGTGGAATACCATGCAGCCATCAAAAAAGATAAATTAATGAAATTTGCCAGGAAGTGGATGGAATTTAAAAAAAATATATTGAGTTTAGTGTCCCAAATAGTGAAAATTAGACACCATGTGTACTTTCTAATAGGTGGATCCTAGTACCAAACCTGCTTAATGACATATTCAAATATAAATCTCTGTAATACCTACTGTAATCACAAAGGTTTATAAACAGGAGGGAGAGGGAAAGAGGGCCTGCCAAAAAAGAAGATAGAGGATTACGTTTCAGTAGAATAAATGGCCCATGGTCAAGTATTGCATGTAAGTAACAAGAAATCTGGTGCAACTCACTCTCACTTCCCTTCCTAGTCATTTGCAACTGAACAGGTTTGATCTCACTAATCAGGGAGGACATAAGGACTGGCAGATAAATGGTAACTATCCTGCAAATGGGACACTGACCCTCCACTCTCATGGCTGTGTCCTACTCTTATTCTTCTATCTACCTTTGAATCTCCTCTTGTATTAAGATCTTCATTTAAACAGTCTTTTATTTTTGGTTAGGAGGTGACCTTCAATACCAATCAGGATGGAACCAAGGACAGTCAAGAAATGCAAAACTGAACACAACAGCAAAGCATAATTCAGAACACAAAAGGCCCTATGTTAATCATCTGGAAAGAGATCAGCCTCTCTCCATACTAAAGCTCAGGGAATCTTGAGGAAGAAGGAGTGGCAAGACTGTAACAGCCTAAAGATGGGGAAGACCAGTGATATGCAAGATACTCCACATAAGTTATCAGCCAGGATTGGACTGTGCCTGACCTGCACAATGGCGACTCCACAAAGTCTAGCATGGATCATAGGGGAGAAGGCCCAGACAGTAGAATCCATAGAGGCAAGGGATTAAACAGTCATAATACAGTTCCCATACTAACCGGGAACCCAAGAAAGGACTCTGGGCTATGCCACTGAGTCCTAAACCCTCACTAGGGTGGAGGACTTAGAGGAATGTTTGGAGTTTACAGGAGAGGATATTTCAGGGTATGGGAGGCAGGAAGGGGAAGTCACTGGGAGATGGGGAGGAAAGGAATGAGGTGAAAGGAAGGGGAAAAGGGGGAGAATACAAGGGGGAATTATGGGGATGGGAGGAGTGAGTGAGAGAGTTAGGGTATCTATTGAGCTTGTATGATAAGGAAAAAAGGAAAAAAAGAAATTATGGGAGAAAAAAATAAAGTTTGGTTTTGTAAAGTACCTAGTCTGGTCACTCTTGTTATATCATCATATAAGCATTTTCTTCTGAGTCAAGGTAACAAACATCTTTCTTTATGATTCAGAAAAGAATATGCAACTTTTGGTATTTGTTTACCATAAAATTGTGAACAAATGAATTGAGAATCACTGTCCCAGGGCAATCTACAGAAAATCATATATTTATTATACTAGTATTTATTATTTGTTTATTATCTTACTCCACACTTATTTTAGTGTGTTGTAAACAAGATAGAAGCATTATGATATGTTGGTTACATTTTATTTTCTGCATCAGGAATGGATCAATGTGTGAAGTGTGTAGATGATCACTATCCAAACACAGAACAGACACGCTGCCTCCCAAGGTCAATGTCCTTTCTGGCTTATGAAGACTCCTTAGGGATGGCTCTGGCCTGCATGGTCCTGGGCTTCTCTGCACTCATGGCTCTTGTTCTCGGGGTCTTTGTGAAGCACCGAGACACTCCTATCATGAAAGCCAATAACCGCACTCTCAGCTACATCTTACTCATCTCCCTCATCTTTGTTTCCTCTGCTCCTTGCTCTTCATTGGACATCCCAACACAGTCACCTGCATCTTGCAGCAGATCACATTTGGAGTTGTGTTCACTGTGGCTGTGTCTACTGTCTTGGCCAAGACAATCACTGTGATTCTGGCCTTCAAGCTCACTGCTCCAGGAAGAAAAATGAGGTGATTTCTGGTTTCAGGGGCACCTAACTACATCATCCCTATCTGCACCTTTGTCCAACTTATTTTCTGTGTAGTCTGGCTTGTAACATGTCCTCCTTTTCTTGATACAGACATACACTCTGAACATGGCCACATCATCATCATGTGCAACAAGGGCTCAGTCACTGCCTTCTACTGTGTCCTGGGATACCTGGGCTCTCTGGCCCTGGGGAGCTTCACTGTGGCTTTCCTGGCCAGAAACCTGCCTGACACCTTCAATGAAGCCAAGTTCCTCACCTTCAGCATGCTAGTGTTCTGCAGTGTGTGGGTCACTTTCCTGCCTGTCTACCACAGCACCAAGGGAAGGTCATGGTGGCTGTGGAAGTCTTCTCCATCTTGGCCTCCTGTGCAAGCCTGCTAGGGGGCATTTTTGTCCCAAAATGCTATGTTGTTTTGCTAAAACAGACCAAATTTCCCTTCAAAAGTTCAAAAATTAAAAACAGTCCTTGACCCCTTTCAATGTCTTAAATTATAAAAAAATTGTGTAAAGTTACTTTAAATCCAGAATGTCAGGCTGCACAACCTTAATTCTCAAATGTTATGCTGTAATGTTAATTGTTGATATGTGACTCATAGTGGTTCCTTGAGGATCTTTGCATGGTGGGTTTGATTCTGTTAGTTTTCCCAGTATTTCCTCTACTAATTTTCTCTATCACCTGGAGGATTTTTGGAACTAAGTAATAAGGCATCTGGTTGGGCTTGCAGACTTCTCATACTGGTCAGTTGTATCTGATGGGGTATGATCTCACCAGAAAGGGAGGGCATAGAGTCCGGCAGATAGAAGGTAACTGTCCTGCAAATGGTCTCCTACTCTTATTCCATCTACCTTGAATCTACTCTTATAATCTACTCCATTTTAACAGCCTTTTATCTCTGGCCAGGGGGTGACATCCAATACCCATCAGAATGGAGCCAAGGACAGTGCAGGAGCAGCAAAGCTGAAAAAAAAAAACCAACAAACCATAATTCAGAAAATCAGAGACTCTACTATCAACTACCTGGAACCAAGCCAGCCTAATCCCTCCCCATCCTAAAACTCAAGTAAATTTGTGGAAGAGGGGGCGGTAAGATTATAAGAGCCTAAAGATGGGGAGGAGCAATGATATGCAAGATACTCCATACATGTTAGAGCTGAGGTAATCATAATAGAACTTTGCATGACCTGCACAATGACCAACACATCATTGAACTCCTATAGTCTAGCATGGATCACAGGCACTATGATCCTTAGAGGCAAGGGATTAACAGCCACAATAGTGTTCCTATACTAAAGGGGAACACAAAAAAGAGCTCTAGGCAATGCCACTGAGTCCTGATACCTCATCAGAGAGGAGGACCCAGAGGGGAGTTTGACATGCACACTAAAGAATGCTCCAGAATGGGGGGGGGCACTAAAAGAAAGGGAGGGAGGGAAGAAAGGAAGGAGAAAAGGGGGGAGGGAGCAAAAGGGTTCAAGGAGGGGTGGAGGGAGGGAAGGGAATGGGGTACTTATCAAGTTTGTAAGAGTGGAAATAATTAAAACAAAATCTGTGGCCACTTCAATTTGTTTTTCATTTCTTTTGTGTGCTAATATAAAAATTTTATCATGCCATTTTTAAATACATGTATGCATACTTAAAAATAAGAACAAATAATTTTTTATGACCATTATGCCTTTAATGGAGGTACAAAATCCATCAATGCAAAAGAATGTTTTACATATTGTTAGCATAGTGATTAATGTAAGTTACATCTTTATAATGTAAAATACAGTTTTTGTTAGACTCAAACCACAAAAATTCCTGAAACATTGGAAAGACTCCTTGTTTTACCCACCACCTGTATGATAGGCTTCAGTGGCATCCAGGGTCTAAGAAGCTGTATGGCTGCCATTATAGACCATGAATTTTCCCCAAAGCAGCTCTAGTAACCAGCAGTTAAGTACCTTTATAGTTTAAAAGCATAGAAAGTAATCAGATCTTAGAGAATTTATAAAGTCCACTTTGCTCCTACAGAAACTCTAAAATATGGACATGACTAAGGGTATTAATATTCTGCGAAGTTTCAATAAACACCCCAAGCACAAGTGTTGAACATAGCCTGTTCTCTAAGGTGTCACTGCAGTATACTTTTGAAGAGGTTTGGGAATGCTGTGCTTCAGTGAAGGTCAACTTTTTCCCTAATTAAGAGCACCAGGTGTCAAAAACAAAGCTTCCATTTACACAGGATGCACCAATAATTCCTAGGATAATGAGTTTAAATACTGCATTTCCAACATGTCTTGTCTTCTTGCTCTTAGTGGCCTGGGGCTCTTTAAAAAAACCTGGAGGTTTACAGGACATTAAAGGCTACTGACTACCCTGAAAGTGGGAGTCTCAAAGAGCTCACTGGATACTTTTTTTTAAATACATTTTTATTATTATTTCCGCTCATACAAACTTAATAGGTACACCAGTTCCCTCCCTCCATCCTCCCCCCCCCCCGAACCCCTGCTGCCCCTCCCTTCACCCTTAGCTCCCCATCCCCCAGTGCCTCCCGCCCCCATTCCCAGGGTCCCATATTGTGCATGTCTGACTCTCCTCTGGACCCTCTTCTCAGGTGACAAGAAGGACCCAGTGGCATTTCCCTGAACCCTTTCCCATGTTCCCTTTAAGCATAGAAACACTACTGTGGCTGTCAATCCCTTGCCTCCAAGGATCTTGGTGCCTTTAGCAGATGCTAGACTTTGTGAGATCAATAGTGTGTTGGACATTGCGCCCGGCATGCAATGTCCAATTATGATTGCTTCAGCCCTAACTTGTGTGGAGTATCTTGCAAATCATTGCTCCTCCCATCCTTTTGCTCTTACACTCTTACTGCCCCCTCTTCCGCAAATGTCCCTGAGCTTCAGGATGGGGAGAGATTAGTCTGGCCTAGTTCTAGGTGGTTGATATAGAGTCTCTGAAGTTCTGGATAGTGGTTCGTTGGATCTTGTCAAAAGCTTTTTCTGCATCTATTGAGAGTATCATGTGGTCTTGGAGTTTGGACTGGTTTACGATGAATTACATTTATTGATTTGCGTATGTTGAACCAACCTTGTGTGCTAGGAATGAAGCCTACTTGTTCCCTGTGAATGATCTTTTTAATATGTTTTTGAATCCGATTTGCTAAGACTTTGTTGAGAATCTTTGCATCTGTGTTCATCAGAGAGATTGGCCTATAGTTTTCTTTATTAAGTGAATCTTTATTAGGTTTTGGGATTTAAATGATATTAGCTTCATAGAAGGAATTCGGTAGTATTCCTTCCTTTGCTATTTGATGGAACAGTTTAAGGAGTATTGGTGTTATTAACTCTTTAAATGTCTGGTAGAACTCTGTGCTGAATCCATCTGGTCCAGGACATTTTTTTGGTGGGAAGATTGAGATTACTTTTTCAATTTTCTTATATGGTATAGGACTATTTAAATAATTCACAATTTCCTGATTCAATTTAGGTAAGTTGTGTTTACTTAGAAATTCATCCATCTCTTTGGTGTTGTCAAACTTCACAGAGTATAAGTTTTTGAAATATGTTGTTATAATTCTCTGGATTTCTTGGGTATCAGTAGTGATAACTCCATGTTCATTTCTGATTTTGTTAATTTGGGTTTTCTCTCTCTTACTTTTGGTTAATTTAGCTAGGGGTGTATCAATCTTATTGATTTTTTCAAAGAACCAGCTTTTTGACTGGTTGATTTTTTCTATCATTTTCTTAGTCTCCATTTCAGATATTTCTCCCCTTATTTTGCTAATCTCCTCTCTTTTACTACTTTTGGGATCAGATTGCTCTAGTTTCTCTAAAGCTTTAAGCTGCATTGTTAACTTGTTTATTTCTGATGTTTCCATTTTTTTTGATGTAGGCATTAAGAGTTATGAACTTACCTCTTAGGACAGCTTTCATTGTGTCCCAGAGATTTTGGTAAGTTGTATTTTCATTATCATTTGCTTTCAGGAAATCTTGAATATCCTTTTTAATTTCTTCCTGAATCCAGTTCTTATTCAGCATCATATTGTTAAGTTTCCAGGAGTTAGTGTATTTTCTCTTGTTTGATGTGTTGTGGATGTCCAGCTTTAGGCCATGGTGGTCTGATAGGGCACAGGTTAGAATTTCAACTTTTTTGTATATGTGTAGATTCATTTTGTGGCCCAATATGTGATCTATTTTGGAGAAAGTTCGGTGTGTTGCTGAGAAAAATGTGTATTCTTTGGTGCGTGGGTGAAAAGTTTGATAGAGATCTGTGAGGTCCATTTCTTTAAGGGTTTGATTAAGTTCTAAAGTGTCTCTGTTAAGCTTTTGACCTGTTGATCTATCCCATGTTGAGAAGGCAGTGTTGAAGACCCCAAGAATTATCGTTTGGCATTGATTTCTCACTTTAGACGCTGTAGGGTTTTCTTAATAAATGTGGAGGGGCCCGTATTGGGTGCATATATTTTCAGTATTGTGAAGTCTTCCTGGTGAATTGTACCTGTGACTAAAATGTAGTATCCATCTGTGTCTCTTATGATTTTCTTTGGTTTGAAGTCCACTTTGTCTGAAAGCAAAATTGGTACCCCTGCCTGTTTCCTGGTTACATTAGCTTGCAAGATTTTGGACCAGCTTTTCATTCTTAGGATGTGCCTATCTTTTGTGGTGAGATGAGTTTCCTAAAGGCAGCAGGTTGTTGGATTGTGGTTTTTAATCCAAGTTTGTAATCTGTGTCTCTTAATCGGTTAATTAAGCCCATTGACATTTAATGTTATAATGGAGAAATTATTTTTAATTCTGGACATTTTTTATGTTTAGTAGATTTTGTAAGTGTGTTGTTTGATATTTATGTTTTGGTGGTCCTCCTGGATACGCTTGTTGTTTTGTCCTCCTGGATACGCTTGTTCTTTTCTTCAAACTTGAGTATTATTTCTAGCATTTTTTGAAGGCCTGGTTTGGTAGACATGTATCCCTTCAAGTTGTTTTTGTGCTGGGAAACTTGTCTTTCTCCCTCAATCATGACAGATAGTTTTGCCGGGTATATCAGACTGTGTTGGCATTTTTTCTCATTTAATACTTGAAGTATGTCTCTCCAAGCTCTTCTTGCTTTTACTGTTTCAAATGAGTAGTCATTTGTTATTCTAATAGGTTTACCTTTAAAAGTGACTTGCTTTTTTTCTCTTGAAGCTCTCAGCACCTTTTCTTTTTCTTGAAAGTGGAGCGTTTTGACTATTATTTTCTGTGCTGATTTTCTATTTTGGTCATATCTGTTTGGAGTGCGAAATGCCTCTTGTATTTTGATAGGCCTCTCATTCTTTAGTTGTGGGAAGTTTTCATTTATGACGAATTGAAATATTTCCTCATGTGTGGTATTTTGGGATTCTTGTTCTGGTATTCCATGAATGTGCATGTTAGGATTCTTCAGGGTGTCCCATATTTCTTTAATTGTCCTCTCCAGTATCTTTTTGGTTTTATCAATCTCTTCCATTGAGCTGGTTAATTCTCCCTCTTTGTCTTCAAGATCTGAAATTCTATTTTCTGCCTCATTTGTTCTGCTGATAAGACTCTCTGTTTTGGCTGGAGAGGTGGCTCAGGGGTTACGCCTTCGCCTTGCATGTGGAAGGTCCCGAGTTCGGATCCCAGATCCCATGTATAGACGCCAGGCAGAAGTGGGGGAGGCCTGCGCTTCTGGTCCTGGTAGGGCGGAGCCTGTGAATCCCGGGGCAGAAGGAGGTGGAGGCGTCCATGGTGGTTCGCGAATTCGTCCATGGTTCTACACATACACAGACACACACACACACAAACACACATGCGCACACACATACACACGCATATGCACACAGTTGAATAAAAACAAAAAAGACTCTCTGTTGAGTTTTGGGTTGAAGATAACTTGTCTTTTAGTTCAATTTTAAACTCTGCCTGAGACTGTTTTAACTGTTCTATGCCAGTTTTTGTTTCTTGAACTGTTTTTCTCAACTCCTCCAAGTGCCTGTTGTGTTCCTGTTCAAAGTGGTTGATACAGTTGTTTAACTCTTCTGGGATTTCCTCTTTCATAGTATTAATCATGGTAATGATCATACTCTGAAAGTCGTTATGTTGGGTCTGGCTTTCATGGCTATTTTCTGTGAAATTGTTCTGGTCGGAATCCCTCATTATGGGATTAATTCTTTTGGTGGGAGCTTGGTTTTCTTGGGTTTTGTTTCTCGTGGATCTGCACTTTGACTTGAGCATTTTTGTTTTGTTTTTTTAGGACCATTCAGTTTCTGTGTGTCTTTCACTGAACTGATGTAGTTGGTATTGTTACACTTTCCAGTTATTACTAGTGCTTGCCTTGGATTGGGTATGTTCGTGTATTGTTATTGTTATATCCTAGATGAGGCTATTAGGCTGTTAGTACATCAGTTAAGTCAGATTAAGTAACCAGGGGGTGAACATTAGTATGGTAGTGCACTTTTACGATTTAGTATCTTGGTGATATGTGAGGGTGAGTGGAGTAGTCCCTGGAGTTGTATGTTTTTGGGGTGGCTGTATGAGGAAGTTGATCTACAGCAATTGATACTAGAAAAGATCAGTAAGGTGAAAGAAAAAAAAAGAAAAAAAAAACGTTTACTTATCTTTGGGCTGGATGTGAAGAACCTGGCCCACATGATATAATGATTGTAGTGGAGTCCAGATGTGCGGGCTGTGTTCCCTTTATTCCTTACAGGTTTGCTTGAGTTTCCTTTGGACTCTATTGAATTCTGAGTAGCAGTGTGTCTTTCGTGGACCACATGTGTAGGTCCTCGGTGGGGCAGAGAGGCAGAGGGTCTGATGTTGATGGCAGAATTTTTCACCTGGGACCTCGGGGGGGGGCAGCGAAGGCGTGCGGGGGTGGGAGGATGCGAGGGTCTGGGGTCGGGGTCAGGGCCCAGGCAAAGCCGGAGTCGGCCTGGGTGCTCACCGAGACACGTGGGGCTCTGGGGTGGGTGCCTGGGCTGGGCTGGGTCGGGGTCTCTCACTCACTCACCTGGTGAGCTGGGGAGCTGGCAGGGTGGTGCAGAGGGGGCTGGGGTCATCCAGGGCAGGGCTCAGACAAAGCTGGAGTCAGCCTGGGTGCTCGCCAGGATGCGTGGGGCTCCGGGGTGGGGGGCTGGGCTGGACTGGGCTGGATACTTTAATAAGGAAGAACAAATAATTTTAATGATATCTAAGGCCTTAACTACTTATTTTTTATGTGGATCACAATTGTGTTTCTGATAGATTATAAGTTTTCTTTCATAAAAGATTATCTTGCTTGATTTTGATTTTTAATAGGACTATAAATGAAAATGCCATTGTGTTCTTAAAGGATATTCCCTGTGTTCCCAAAATAACAAAGCTACTATTATATTGCTTGATCAGACTTGCTCATTCCTCTGACTTCTTTTTTTTTAATTTTTAATACATTTTTATTATTATTTCAGCTCATACAAACTTAATAGGTACACCAGTTCCCTCCCTCCCTCCTCCCCCCCCAACCCCTGCTGCCCCTCCCTTCACCCTTAGCTCCCCATCCCCCAGTGCCTCCCGCCCCCATTCCCAGAGTCCTTTCTTGTGCATGTCTGACTCTCCTCAGGGCCCTCCTCTCCGATGACGTACAAGGACCCTTTCCTGTGTTCCCCTTAAGCATAGGAACACTACTGTGGCTGTCAATCCCTTGCCTCCAAGGATCTTGGTGCCTTTAGCAGATGCTAGACTTTGTGAGGTCAATAGTGTGTTGGACATTGTGCCGGGCATGCAATGTCCAATTATGATTGCTTCAGCCCTAACTTGTGTGGAGTATCTTGCAAATCATTGCTCCTCCCATCCTTTTGCTCTTACACTCTTACCGCCCCCTCTTCCGCAAATGTCCCTGAGCTTCAGGATGGGGAGAGATTAGTCTGGCCTAGTTCTAGGTGGTTGATATAGAGTCTCTGAAGTTCTGGATAGTGGTTCGTTGATTTTCTTTTGCAGTTTTGTTGCTCCTGCAATGCCCTTCACTCCATCGTGATGGGCGCTGTATGTCACCCCCTGGCCAGAGACAGAAAGCTGTTAAACTGGAGTCTTATTATAGAGCACATTCAAGGGTAGATGTAATACTTATACCCAAAAGTGGAATCTCAGGGTCATATGGCATTTGGCAATGAGAGGGGTCAATCACCCATTTGCAAAATGGTTCCTTTTAATCTGCCAGGACAATATGCACTCCCCTTCTGGTGAGTTCATACCCCCTCAGTTGTAAATGATCAGGAACAAATGTCTGTGAACTTAACTAGGTGTCACATTACTTTCTTGCAGTCCTTGATGGAGGCCTATTTTCTCTACTGTAACCTGGTCACTTCTCTCCTTGTTTCTGGTGTGGCCCTCCAACCCCATCCCTCTTGTTCATAATCCTTGCAATTACTGTAGGTAATACATAGATTTACCTATGAGTGTCTCAAGATGGGCTAGGTGGCTTTGGTATTAGGAGCCACCTATTAGGGAGTACATACGGCGCTTAATTTTCTGGGTCTGGGATACTTCACTTAATGTAATTGTTTCTAATGACATCCATTTCCCGGCAAATTCCAGTAATTCATCATTTTTGATGGCTGAGTAGTACTCCATTGTATAGATGTACCACAGTTTCCTTATCCACTCGTCAACTATTGGACATTTGGGTTGATTCCATGTCTTTGCTATTGTAAACAGTGCTGCTATGAACATGGTCGTGCTTGTGCTATTGAGGTGAACCTCTGCTGCAGGGTAAATCAGCCTGGGTTGACATTTTTGCTCATTCAATACTTGAAGTATGTCTCTCCAAGCTCTTCTTGCTTTTACTGTTTCCATTGAGAAGTCATTTGTTATTTTGATAGGTTTACCTTCAAAAGTGATTTGTTTTTTCTCCCTTGAAGCTCTCAGCACCAGTTCTTTATCTTGAATGTGGAGTGTTTTAACTATTATTTGCCATGGCGTGCTTCTGTTTTGGTCGTATCTGTTTGGGGTGCGGAATGCCTCTTGTATATGGATGGGTCTCTCTTTTTTTAGATGAGGAAAGTTTTCCTTGATGATCATTTGAAAAAATTTCCTCAGGGGTGGTATTTTGAGATTCTTGCTCTGGTATACCATGAATACGCATGTTAGGCTTCTTCAGGGTGTCACATATCTCTTGGATATTTCTCTCAAGTATCTTTTTGTCTTGAACAACCTCTTCCATTGAGCTGGTTAGTACTCCCACTTTATCTTCAAGGTCTGAAATTCTGTTTTCTGCTTCGTTAGTTCTGTTGATAAGACTCTGTGGTTTTCTGGGTTGAAGATAACTTGTTTTGTAGCTCAGTTTTAAACTCTGCTTGAGTCTGTTTTAACTGTTCTATGCCAGTTTTTGTTTCTTGCACTGTTTTTCTCAACTCCTCCAAGTGTCTGTTGTGTTCCTCTTCAAAGCGATTGATTCGATTATGTAATTCCTCCCGGATTTCCTCTTTCATAGTATTGAACATGGCAATGATCATATTTTGAAAGTCGTTTTCCTGGGTAAGGCTTTCTTGGCCTTTTTCCGCGGGTTTGTTCTTGTTGGAGTCTAACATTATGGGATTAATTTCTTCAGTGGGAAATTTGTTTACTTGAGTGTTGCTTCTCATGGATTTGCACTTTGACTTTGGCATTGTCGTTTTAACTCTTAAGATCTTTCAATTTCACTAAACTGAATTATTTGCCTGGGGTTCTGGGGGTGGGCAGGGATGGAGCTTACCTAAGTCGTGGATGAGGCCTGCCTGGACTGCGCGCGCGTCCCGGCCGTAGGAGCGGGGTGGGGAAGGGAGGATGGGGACGTCGGCGTGGAGCTATTTAACCTGAGGGGAGCTGGGGCAGGGCCCGGGCGCAGGGGGAGGTCCTCTTCGTCCCTCGGCCCTGTGCGAGCTCCTGGCTGGATGATGGGGTAGGAGCTGGGTCCCTTGGGCTGACCTGGGGTTCTGGTGGGTGGGCGCAGGCAGAGCTTACCTAGGTCGCAGGATGAGGCCCGGCTGGACCGCGTGCGCACCCTAGCCAGAGGAGCAGGGTGCGGAAGGGAGGATGGGGGCGTTAACGTGGATCTATTTAACCCGAGGGGAGCTGGGACGGGCCTGGGCGCCGGCGGAGTTTACCTAGGTCGCAGGATGAGGCCAGGCTGGACCGCGTGCGCGCCCTGGGTGGACCGCGTGTGGGCCCCAACCGGAGGAGCCGGGTGGGGTAAAGGGAGGATGGGGGTGTCGGCGTGGAGCTATTTAATCCGAGGGGAGCTGGGGCAGGGCCTGGGCGCAGGGGGAGGTCCTCCTCATCCCTGGGCCCTGCGCAAGGCTCCGGCTGGATGGTGGGAGTCGGAGCCGGGTCCCTTTGGGCTGTCCTGGGGTTCTGGTGGGCAGGCGTGGGCGGAGCTTACCTAGGTGGTGGGGTGAGGCCTGGCTGAACAGAATGGGCATCCCGACCAGTGAAGCGGGGTGGGGTAAAGGAAGCAGAAAAATTCTAACAGAAATGAAGGAAAAGCTGCCTTTACTCATAGCAGCAGAGAATCAAGGCCGACTTGAGCCAGTTTACAGATCCAGAACCCCTTAAATGAAGGGGAGGCCAGGTCCCTTTGAGGGAGGACCTTGGCACCATAGCAAAAAGCTTTAATATTAGTCTTTCTCCTGTCCTTCCACAAAGGGACCTAAGGCCTTTCACTAGAGTAACTGTGCATTGGGGGAAAGGAAATAATCAGACATTTCGGGGTCTACTAGATACTGGGTCTGAGTTGACATTGATTCCAGGAGACCCTAAAAAGCATTGTGGCCCTCCAGTTAAAGTAGGGGCATATGGAGGTCAAGCAATTGATGGAGTTTTGGCTAATGTTCGTCTCACAGTAGGTCCAGTGGGTCCCTGAACTCATACAGTGGTTATTTCCCCAGTGTCAGAATGTATAATTGGAATAGATATAGAAGTTGGCAGAACCCTCACATTGGTTCCTTGAAATGTGGGGTAAGAGCCATTATGGTTGGGAAGGCCAAATGGAAGCCTTTAGAATTGCCTCTACCAAGGAAAATAGTGAATCAGAAACAGTATCATACCCCTGGAGAAATTACAGAAATTAGTGTCACCATAATGGACTTGAAGGATGCAGGGGTGGTGGTTCTGACCACCTTTCCTTTTAACTCTCCCATTTCCTGTGCAAAAGACAGATTGATCATGGAGAATGACGTTGATTATCACAAGTTATCAAGTTGTGACTCCAATTGCAGCTGCTGTACCAGATAGTGGTTTCATTGCTTGAGCAGATCAACACATCTCCTGGTACTTGGTATGCAGCCATTGATCTTGCAAATGGTTTTTTCTCCATACATATTCATAAAGATCATCAGAAGTAATTTGCTTTCAGTTGGCAAGGCCAGCAGTATACATTTACAGTGTTACCTCAAGGGTATATTAATTCTCCAGACTAAGCCATGACTTGGTTCCCAGAGATCTTGATTACTTGTCTCTTCCACAAGGTATCACACTAGTCCATTATATAGATGATATTATGCTGATTGGACCAAGTGAGTAGGAAGTAGCAAGCATTTTGGATTTGTTGGTAAGGCATATGCGCAACAGAGGATGGGAAATAAATCCAACCAAAATCCAAGGACCTTCTACTTCAGTAAAATTTTTAGCAGTTCAGTTGTGTGGGGCATGTAGAGATATCCCCTCTAAGGTAAAGGATAAATTGTTGCACCTGGTCCCTCCCACCACTAAAAAAGAAGCACAACGTTTGGTGGGCCTATTTAGATTTTGGAGGCAGCACATTCCTCACTTGGGTGTGTTACTTAGGCCCATATACAAAGTAACTTGGAAAACTGCTAAGTTTGAGTGGGGCCCAGAACAAGAGAAGGCTCTTCAGCAGGTTCTAGCTGCTTTACAGTCTGCCTTGCCACTTGGACCATATGATCCAGCAGACCCAATGGTATTGGAAGTGTCTGTCGCAGATAGAGATGCTGTTTGGAGTCTCTGGCAGGCTCCCATAGGCGAATCACAGAAGAGACCCTTGGGATTTTGGAGCAAGCCCCTGCCATCATCCAAAGACAATTACTCTTCTTTTGAGAAACACCTCTTGGCTTGTTATTGGGCCTTAGTGGAAACTGAACGTCTGACAATGGGTCACCAAGTTACCATGTGACCTAAGTTACCCATCATGAGTCAGGTGTTATCTGACCCAGCAAGCCATAAAGTTGGATGGGCACAGCAGCAATCTATTATCAAATGGAAATGGTACATATGAGACAGGGCCTGAGTGGGTCCTGAAGGCACAAGTAAGCTGCATGAAGAAGTTGCCCAAATGCCTATGATTTCTCAGCCTGTTGCAATGCCTGTTCCCAAGCATGCACCTATGGCCTCCTGGGGTGTGCCCTATTTTCAACTGACTGAAGAAGAGAAGACTAGGTCCTGGTTCACAGATGGTTCTGCTTGCTATTCAGGTGCCACCTAGAAGTGGACAGCTGCAGCGCTACAACCCCTTTCTACAACAACCCTGAAGGACACTGGTGAAGGGAAATCTTTGCAGTGGGCAGAACTTCGGGCAGAGCACATGGTTGTACACTTTGCCTGGAAGGAAAAATGACCAGATGTGCAACTCTATACTGATTCATGGGATGTAGCCAATGGTTTGGCAGGATGGTCAGGGACTTGGAAGGAACATAATTGGAAAATTGGTGAGAAAGACATCTGGGGAAGAAGCATGTGGATAGATCTCTCCCAATGAGCAAAGGACACAAAGATATTTGTGTCTCATGTAAATGCTCATCAAAAGATGACATCGGCAGAAGAAACATTCAATAATCAGGTGGATAAGATGACCCATTCTGTGGATGTCAGCCTCTTTCCCCAGCCATTCCTGTCATTGCCCAATGGGCCCATGAACAAATGGACATGGTGGCAGAGATGGAGGTTATTCATGGACTCAACAACATGGACTTCCACTCATCAAGGCTGACCTGGCCACAGCTGCTGCTGAGTGCCAAATCTGACAGCAGCAGAGACCAACGCTGAGTCCCCGATATGGAGCCATTCCTCAGGGTGACCAACCAGCAATGTAGTGGCAGGTTGACTACATTGGACTACTTCCAAGTTGGAAAGGGCAGCGCTTTGTTCTTCCTGGGATAGATACTTATTCTGGCTATGGATTTGCCTTCCTGCACGTCATGCTTCTGCCAAGATTACCATCCAGGGACTTACAGAATGTCTTATCCACCATCATGGAATTCCACACAGCATTACTTCTGACCAGGGAACTCATTTTACAGCTAAAGAAGTATGGCAGTGGGCTCATGACCATGGGATTCATTGGTCTTACCATGTTTCCCACAATCCTGAAGCATGCTGGCTTTATAGAACGGTGGAATGGCCTTTTAAAGGCACAATTACAGTGTCAATTAGGTGATAATAATCTGGAGGAATGGGGCAGAATTCTCCAGAAAGCAGTATATGCCTTAAACCAGTGTCCAATATATGGTACTGTGTTCCATAGCCAGGATTCATGGGTCCAGGGATCAAGGGGTGGAAATAGAAATAGCTCATCTTACTATCACTTCTAGTGACCCATTAGGAAAATTTTCGCTTCCTGTTCCCATGAGCCTGCGTTCTACTGGCTTAGAAGTTTTGGGTCCAGAGCAGGGAATGCTTCTGCCAGGAGACACAGAAACTATTCCTTTGAACTGGAAGCTAAGGCTTCCTTCTGGTTATTTTGGACTTCTGATGCCCTTGAGTCAGCAGGCTATGGAAGGAATAACACTGTTAGGAGGGGTATTTGACCCAGACCACCAAGGGGAAATTGGATTGATTTTATATAATGGTGGTAAGGAAGGGCATGTCAGGTGTACAGGAGATCTACTAGGGCATCTCTTGGTATTGCCATGTCCTGTGATTAAGGTCAATGGGAATTTACAGTAACCCAACACAGGAAAGACAGTAAATGGTCCAGATCCTCCAGGAATGAAGTATAGGTAACCCCTCAGGTAAATAGCTAAGACCTGCTGAAGTGCTTGCTGAAGATGGAGAAAATACAGAATGGGTAGTAGAAGAACGTATTTATAAATACCACCTAAGGCCACATAACCAGTTACAGAAATGAGGATTATAACTGCCCTGAGTGCCCCTAATCTAGACTGTCAATAATAGACTTGTGCATGTGCACATACTCTAAGAAGATATTTATGTTATATAATGTAATGTTAGTCTGTAGTTATGTGATGAAATATTGTAATGTACATTATGATATTGTGTTATAGAACATTAAAGACTAAGCATTTCTCAAGGGGCATTGTCATTGATCTTGGAAAAAATAATGTGTATGCGGTTGTACATGGATAGCTATATTATGTTAGGTGGAACTATGAATCTTACTGTTTTTATTTGGAGATTTTTTTTAATGGCCTAAGGAAATGTAATTTGGTGTCAAGTTGACAAGGGGTGGACTTGTGATAGGTAAGCCTGGGTGTCAACTTGACACACCTGGTATTAACTAAGCTTGGCTGAGACCACCTCTGAAAAGGATCAACTGAGACTATTTGAAAGGATTATACACACCCCAGATCCTATCAGAATGTCCAAGGCTCTCAAAGGATTCTCCTAATACTGCATCATATAAAAAGGAGTCACCAAGGAGAACGGATGCCTTCTTGCAGCTGTGCTAGGAATCGCTCTTCCTTCAGGCCACCTGGTTTCTTTGACCTTCAAGCCTTTGACTAGACTGAGACTCTAGGAGTTCTCCAGCCTTCAGCCATCACCTACTTGACTACAGAACTGAGCAGCTAGCTATTGGCAGCCATCATTGGAACTTCCTCGGCTACTGGCAGCCATAGTTGGACTACCTCAGGCCACATCTGTAAGCCAACTCAATAAATTTTCTATATATGTATGTATGTATGTATTCATTCTGTGAATTCTGTAACTCTAGAGAACTCTAACTAATACACCCACACACACACTGTTGTATCCTGCTCCTATTCTCAAATCTACCTTTGAGTCTCTGTGTATTAAGATCTTCAGTTAAACACGCTTTTATCTTTGGTTAGGAGGTAACCTTCAATACCAATCAGGATGCAGCCAAGAGTAGTGGAGGAAAAGCAAAAGTGAAAACAATAACAACCATAATTTAGAACAGCAAAGACCCTACATTAATCACCTGGAACAATACTAGCCAAATCTCTTCTGAACAGGGAACTTTGGGGAAGAGGGGGCAACAAGATTGTAAGAACCTAAAGATGAGAAGGACCAATGATATGCAATATACTCCACACCATACAAGTTAGTTCTGTAGCAGCAAGGATTGGACTTTGCCTGACCTGCCCAATAGTTGACATGTCAACAACCACCCATGTAAACATGGATCAAAGAGGAGAAGGCTCCAGGTAGTGGAATTCTTAGAGGCAAGGGATTAAACTGTCATAATAGATTTCCCATACTGGGGCTGGAAAGGTGGCTCAGAGGTTAGGCCTGTGCCTTGCAGGCAGAAGGTCCTGAGTTCGAATCCTAGACCCCACGTATAGACGCTAGGCAGAAGCGGGGGTGGCCTCCATTTCTGGTCCTGGTAGGGTGGAGTCTGTGAATCCCAGGGCAGAGTAAACAAGGAGTAAGTGGAGGCAGTCTATGGTGGTTCCCGAATTTGCTTGTGGTTCTACACACACACACACACACACACACACACACACACACACACACACGTATGCACATACACAATTGAATAAACAATTAAAAAAACATAAAAAAATAGATTTCCCATACTAATAGGCAGCCAAAGTAGGGGCTCTGGGCTATGCCATTGAATCCTCACTAGGGTGGAGGACTCACAGGGAGGTTTAGCATTCACAGAAAAAGATTCTCCAGGGAATGGAAGGGAGGAATGGGGAGGCACCTGGAGTGGGGGAGGTAGAGAGGGAACTGAAAGAAAGATAGTAAGGGGTGGAGACTGAAATGAGGGAAAACAGAGGAGGAGAGGGTAGAGGGATAGGATGGGAATAACTACTGAGGTTTCATGATTAGGAAAAGATAAGATGTGAGGAAAAATTCTAAAATTTTTTATTACTTTATAAATTTATGTTTCTTAAGTTATTTTTAAATATAAGCTTGAGTTTTCTGAAAAATTGAAGCTATTAACAATTACAGTGTGTTGCCTATCTCATATCTTCCCTCCTCCCACTAAGAAATCCTTTTTTTTCCTTACCCAATATCCTTTCTTATGTAACTACCACAGTGAGTTATATCAAAGTTTGTTCTTGTATGTGCCTGGCAACTTGCTACAAAATAAGTGATATTCCAATAGGGAGACCCCTGATACCTAAGAAACCACTTTCTGGACAGCTTTGACCATCAATCACTCTCAGAAGCACGAGATCACTTGAATTCCCATATAATTCATTGTGATAAGAAAGGGTTCATGCTTACAAAAGATTTTATTTTCTCCCACACAATAAATAAGCATGTAATGAGTCAGATAATTTTAAGTGATGTCAGCTGGCTCAGTGTTGGACGTGTCACTGTTTCAAAGGAATTCTTTGCACTTAAAGTTGGAGTCAACACATAGCATGATCTCAGCCTTGATCAGGTATCCACATACTCTGTTCTTTCTTTTTTTAAGATTTTTTTATTGTTATTTATTCAATTGTGCGCTTGTATGTGTGTGTGCATGTATATATGTGTGTGCGTGTATGCATATATGTGTGTGTAGAACCATGGACGAATTCGGGAACCATCATGGACTGCCTCCTCCTTGTTTACTCTGCCCAGGGATTCACAGGCTCCGCCCTACCAGGATAGGAAAAGCAGGCCACTCCCGCTTCCGCCTGGCGTCTATACGTGGGGTCTAGGATCCGAACTCAGGACCTTCCGCCTTCAGGGCGGAGGCTTAACCCCTGAGCCACCTCTCCAGCCCCCATACTCTGTTCTTTCTCAGTAGAATCCTGTTTAATTTACTGTCCTTGATTCTGGCAAGAGATATCAAAAGAAACAACTTAAGGAAAGTAAAAATGATTTTGAGTTCTAGCTTCAGAATTCTGTTCATCATGATAGGAAAGGGATGGTGACAGGAATGTGATGTAGCTGGTCACATGATGTGTGGGGGTCTTCAGCAAGTTTTTTTCTTTTTTTTTCCATTCTGGGAACATGAGTCCATGAAAAAAGTACTGCCCACCATGAGGTTGGGGATATCTCAGTTCAATCAAAACCATTGAGAAACCTCCTCAAACTCACACCCAGAAGTGTGTCTCCTAGGTGATTCTGCACCTATAATTGAGTTGATATTAAACACTAATTACTGAAATTCTGTAATCCTAAAGTTCTCAGTATACATTGCAAAATGCAGATGAGGGGCTGGAGAGGTGGCTCAGGGGTTAAGCCTCTGCCTTGCAGGCGGGAGGTCGTGAGTTCGGATCCTAGACCCCACGTATAGATGCCAGGTGGAAGCGGGGGCGGCCTACGTTTCTGGTCCTGGTAGGGCAGAGCCTGTGAATCCTGGGGCAGAGTAAACAAGGAGGAGAGGGAAATGGTCCATGGTGGTTCCCGAATTTGCCCACATGGTTCTACACACACACACATACACACACACACACACACACACACACACACACACACACAAACACACACATGCGCACACACACAATTGAATAAATAAAAAAATGCAGATGAATGGCAGGGTGTTTACAAAGTCATCCTCCACTAAAGAATATTCATCTGCCCTTTTCTCTATCTCTCTCCCATATCCCAGGATTCACTGTCTAACTGCCATCTATTGGCCAGTGAGAATCTATTGGAAATCCATTTTCAGGGAGTATCTTATCTCTTTTAGGAACAAAAAAGTATTTTTCAAAAAATAAGAGGAAAGTCTTCACTCAGCATCTGCATATCCAGTTTTCATTCAGCAATTAAAATGAATTACAATCAAATTTACCACCTTTCTCCCTCACACTCAATGATGGACTCTGGATTATTAGGACACCTTTCAGTTAGGAGGATAAACACAATATTTTCCCTTTTCCCAAAAATCCTCCACATGATATTGCTGATGATAAAAAAATTATTAGTGAAAATACTGGAAATCACAAATCAATGCCACCATGTAGACACCCTAAATGAACCAATGCAAGTCACATATCAATACTTCACATTATAATATAATATTGGCAAACAAACACCATGAAGTCTCACATTGGGGCTTCACAGTAATTTTTCACAAATTACATAAATTTAAGACATTGATGGGATTCAAGAATAATTCTTAATTCTTTAACTTTTGAAAAGAATTTCTGTTTGGTCTTAGCAAAACAACATAGCATTTTAGAAGAAAAATGCATCCTAGCAGGCCTGCACAGGAAGTAAAGATGGAAAAGACCTCCATGACAACCATGATCTTCCCCTTGGTGCAATGGTAGACTGGCAGGAAGGTAACCCACACACTGCAGAATACCAGCATGCTGAAGGTCATGAACTTGGCTTCGTTGAAGGTGTCAACCAAGTTCCTGGCCAGAAAAGCCACAGTGAAGCTCCCCAGGGCCAGAGAGCCCAGGTATCCCAGGACAAGTAGAAAGCAGTAACTGAGCTCTTGTTACACATGATGATGATGTGGCCATGTTCAGAATGTGCATCTGTATCAACAAAGGGAGGCGATGTTTCCAGCCAAATTCCACAGAGAATGAGTTGGATCAGGGTGCAGGTGGGAATGACTAAGTTAGGTGCCCCTGAGACCAGCAGCCACCTCATTCTTCTTCCTGGAACAGTGAGCTTGAAGGCCAGAACCATAGTGACTGTCTTGGCCAAGGCAGTGGACATAGCCACAGTAAACACAACTCCAAATGTGATCTGCTGCAGGATGCAGGAGGATGTGTTGGGATGTCCAATGAAGAGTAAGGAGCAGAGGAAACAGAAAGTGAGGGAGATGAGAAGGATATAGCTGAGAGTGCAGTTATTGGCTTTCATGATGGGAGTGTCTCGGTGCTTCACAAAGATCCCAAGAACAAGCAATATGAGTGCAGAGAATCCCAGGGCCATAGAGGCCAGATAAATCTCCAAAGGGTCATCATAAGCCAGAAAGGACATAGATCTTGGGAGGCAGAGTGTCTGCTCTGTGTTGGTGTAGTGATCATCTCGACACTTCATACGCTGATCCATTCTTGTTGCAGAGTATGAAGTGTCACCAGCACATCAGAATATTTCTTCCTTATTCACAGCACACTTTAATTAGTGTCATTTAGTGAGGTAACAAATTTCTTTTTTTGTTTGTATAAATATGAATTTCTGTAGATTGTCCTAGCACAGTGATTTTTAATTTCTTTTGTTCATAATTTTAGGGGAAACAAGCACCATAAGTTTCATATTCTTTTACCTAATGATACATAATCTTGAGATGATTTTGTTGTCTTGATAGAAAACAAAATGCTTATATGATGCTATAACAAAACAAGAATACTGGTTATCTAAGAAAAGCTTAATTTTAATACACATAGTTATTTGATGAGATAATTTAATTTAACTGGGAAATTTCATTCTGTCCAGTGAAGTACATCTGCTATAATGACATTGATGATGTCCTGTGGTTGTATATTCACAAGATACTACAAGAAAAGAAATATTCCTTCCTTTATTTATAATGAAGGGGGAGGAATTTTATTACTAATATTAAAGACTTCAGGATCAGTGATACCAAAGCTCTCTTGTTAATATCATGTCCACAGAGTACGTTTATGTATATGGAAGTGGCACAGAAAGAATATTTCATTGAATTCTATTTTTTTCAGCTTTGGTCTGTGTGAATGAACACGTAGTGAGAGAATCACTTAAAAACAGCTCTACAAAGTTGTCAAGTTCCCTGAAGGCAGATATGATGCACCATGAGAACAATGGTGATTGATCTTCACACCCACGAATTGTCCTCTGCCTTGTGGTGAACTTCCAATTCCAAATGCATTGACCCAAGCTAAATCTGAGTATTGACAATATCCTTCCTGTCCTGAGCCTTTCCATCTAGGAACATAGCTTTATTCACACTTAACAGGCTCCATTGTGTCTTCTTTCTGAGAAACTCATGAGAAAGTTCCTTGTAAGCTAAATCCATCATATGCATATCTACATAGTTTCTTTTACATTCAAATGTAAAGCCAATGAAGCTTTACCAATTTTGACAATATGTGCCAAGTATTTTTTCAATGAATGTGTATGATGCTGCTTTATTTTATTCTAAGAATATATGCTACAATAGTTATCAAAGTCGTTTAACCTATATTGTATGCACAGAAGTTTAAATGACAGTAAAATATATATGAACATGATATTTAATAAAGAGAATCACACTAGAGCCAAATGCAGAAAATAAGTGACTATACCTCTGGTCCCTAAACAGTATGTCCTCATGTCTCTGTATATCAATGCTCTGGGGAATTGTGAAAGAGAAAAGTATTAGAAATGTAAAAGCTGCAAGGTAGCAAAGGTACTGTTAAGTTGTATTTTCTTTATATGACATTTATCCTCTTGGTATAATGTCATTTTTAATGTTTTTGTAACATCACAAACTGTGCATACTATCAATTTCCCTATGCCACCCTAAATCTTTTTCTAGATCATTCTCTGTCTTCATATCCACTACCTTCATTTTAAAGTGATATTGTTCCAATATGAAATGTTCTCTTGGACTTGAGATATTTGAGTGTCATCTGTATATAATCATCATACAAATAATTATTGCCATCCTTTGATTGCCCAAAATAGCATTGCTTTCACCTGTTACAAAAAACTTTTGTAGGAGGGAAGCTGGGATGAATACTCAATACGCTTGTAAAAGTAGAAAAAATTGAGGTTAAATAGTGATCTTCAAGAAAGGAAACAAAAAAACATACTTCAACAGAGACATTAGACCAAGGTCATGATCTGCATGCAAGTAACTACTTACTCTTACTATTGCACTTGACCTGCATGGTTGCAGATAAATAATCAACAAACAGCGTAAAGGAACAAGGGGTTTATTCTCTTTTATGATGGCCTAGTTAGAGTTCTCAGTCCCTCTTTACAGGAGAGCTCACACCAACACCAGGGCCAAAAGAACAGGCCAGACCATCTCTACATAACTGCTGAGGGAGGGAGAATCCTTACTTGCCAGAATAGCATGTCTGCCCAAGTGTACACAAGGATGACAACTCTCTCGATCAGCTCTCTATATTTTATTTCAGGCCCTAATCCCACCCACCATGGGCTGCACCTTCCCTACCAAATAGACAATCACCTATAGGTTTGCTCTGGGCTTAACACAATTATTAATTCTCTACAAATGTACTCAGAACTCAATCCTTTAACTGTCAAGTTAACACACATGCTGACACTTCACTTCCTATTCACTTGGGACTGAACAAGTTTGATCTCCCCAGTCAGAGAGGATATAGGGACTCACAGTTAGAGGTAACCAATTGGCAACTGGGTGACTAACCCTACTCACTACTGTGTCTACTCCTATTCTTCCATCTATCTTTAAGACACTTCTTATATTAAGATATTTGTTTAAATAGTCTTTTAAATTTGGTTAGAAAATGACATCAACACCTAATCAGAATGCAGCTAAAGATAGTTCAGGAATAGCAAAACTGAAATCAATGACCAAAAATAATTCAGAACACGAAAGACCCTACAATATTCACCCATAACCAGATCAGCTAAGTCTCTCCACTTCCTAAAGCTCAGAGAACCTTGCAGAAGAGGCAATGGCAAGATTGTAAGATCCTAAAGAAGGTGTGGATCACTGATAAGCAAGATACTCCACTCTAGTCTGGGCTGTAGCAGCCAGCACACTGCTACAATGTGATTGGACCCTGCGTGACCTGTACAATGGCTGACATAGCAACAATCCCTCAAAATCTAGCATGGTTCTGATGGTAGAAGTCTTCAGGCAGTAGGATCTTTACAAGCAAGGTGTTAAATAGGCATAGCAGAGTTCCGATATTAGTGGGCAGACCAAGATGAGGTCCCAATGTATGCCACTGAGTGATGATCCCTGAATAGAGCAGAAAACTCAAAAGGAAATTCAACAACCCTATTAACAATTGCTCTGGAGGATGGAAGGGAACAGGCTCAAAACAACAAGGGAAGAGTAGGGAGGAAAGAATGGAGAGATAGTTGGGGAGAGAATGAGATGGGGGAACCACAGGAAGGAAGGGAAGTTGAGGGGGAAAATAGGGGTCTACCTATTGAGCATATATACTTGGTAAAAAATAAAAAGTGTTTTGCACTATGAAAATGTGGATATAATCACTTCTGTGACTCCATTGTCCATGCTTCATGTATTCATTGCAGATTGATGGGGATACCCCAAATTCACATCTACATATGATGACTTCCCTCTTCCCTGTTTCTAGAAGACATACAACCTGCTCAATGGTGGATTTCTGCACCATTAGACATTGTAATGTGCTACTCCTGCTGAAAGACAACAATAAAGATGGAAAACTTTCCCCAAGACATGGAAGTACCTGTTGCATTGGAAATCTCATTCTCTGAACATGAGGAACAGTCAAAACAACAGCTAGCCTTTCCCTCTGGATGGAACTTTTTGAAACCAGGCTTGCAAGACATACTGCACACAGAGGAGGGAATCTGAGGAAGAGAAATTGTGTCTCAGCAACATATAAAAATTAGACCTCTTCTTTTCATAAATATATTGTCTTAGTGGAAGACCTCATGAGCCACTGGCCCTCTCTGAAGGACCACTGATGGAAATACTGCCTGGGAGAAAGAAAATCACATGCTTTAGTGACGGGCCCACTGATTCATCCTCCATGTTCCTGCAAGTGCATAGCCACATGTGAATGCAGGTAATCCAGTTGGAACTCACTGTGCCACACACAGTGAGTCAGGAAAGGTATATGGAGATTTGTGGAAAGAAGGATGTGAGCAGGAGATGGAGCCGAGTTGGGTAAGTTATAAATGTGGTAAAGATTATTGCAGTTCATTGCATTCATGTACAGAAATATCAAAGGTAAAATGCGAGTTGCATGAAATAATTGGAATAAATTTAGGAAATCTATGAATCATTGTGGTATATTGGGACAAACAATACAATTCACCTATCCATTTCCTAAAGCCAACTCTATCAAGTCTTCATATAAATGTAATTGTTGCCCATTTATAACTTATGCAGAAAACCATCCTATCTTTACTTTTAGGCCAGGACCCTGTGGAAAATTCCAGTTCATGAGAATGTCATACTCTGCATCCAAGTGTTGCTTCTGGTTCACACTTACTAGGTCTCCCACAGAATTGGTGAACTGTAGCTTCTTCGAAAGTTATGAATCTAAAAGAGGCAAAAAAAAATACTTATCATAAGTATGTGTTGTAAGGAATGAATGTCATTTCCTTAATCCCTCCTTTACATGACAACATATAACTTTAGGTTTGGCCTGGAAATCCTCACAATCTGAACTGGATGCATGGTACCCACATGGTGGAAGGGAAGAAGCAAATTCTTTATTTGAAGATAGAAAATCATCTTTCACCCTCCTATTAGTTGAAAATTTTCTTTTTTTTTCTTTTTTTTATTAAAAATTTAATTATACATTTAAAAATTTTTTTACCAGTTCCCTCCCTCCCCCTCCTCCCCCCGAATCCCCTCCTCTCCCTCCTCTCCCTCCTCATCCCCCAGTGCCTCCCCCCCAATTCCCAGAGAGTCCTTTATTGTGTACGCCTAACTCTCCACTGGGTCCTCCTCTCCGATCACATAAAAGGACCCAGTGGCATTTCCATAAGCCCTTTCTCTTGTTCCCCTTAAGCATAGGATCACTACTATGGCTGTCAATCCCTTGCCTCCAGGGGTCTCGGTGCCCTTAACAGATGCTAGACTTTATGAGGGCAACAGTGCACTGGACATTGCGCAGGGCATGCAAAGTCCCATTATGATTGCTTTGGCCCCAACTATTGTTGAGAATCTTGCAAATCGTTGCTCCTCCCATCCTTTTGCTCTTACAATCTTACCGCCCCCTCTTCCGCAAATGTCCCTGAGCTCCAGGATGGGGAGAGATTAGGCTGGCCTAGTTCTATGTGATTGATATAGAGTCTCTGAAGTTCTGGATTGTGGTTTGTTGATTTTCTTTTGCAGTTTTGCTGCTCCTGCAATGCCCTTCACTCCATTCTGCTGGGCACTGTATGTCACCCCCTGGCCAGAGACAAAAGCTGTTAAACTGGAGTCTTGTTATAATAGCACATTCAAGGGTAGATGTAATAAGAGTAGGAAACCTCAGTGAGGGAGGGGTCCATCACCCATTTGCAAAATGATTACTTTTTATCTGCTAGACTATATGCTCCCCCCTTCTGGTGAAATCAGGAAAGAACGTCTGTGAACTTAACCAGGTTTCTCATTACTTACTTGCAGACCTTGATGGAGGCCTATTTTCTCTGCTGTAACATGGTCCCCTCTCTCCTTGTTTCTGGTGTGGCCCTCCTACCCCATCTCTCTTGTTCATAATCCTTGCAATTACTGTGTTACATAGGTTTACTTTTAAGTGTCTCAATGTGGGCTGGGTGAGTTTGGTACTAGGAGCCACCTATTAAGGAGTACATACGGCGCTTAATTTTCTGGGTTTGGGATACTTCACTTAATATAATTGTTTCTAATGACATCCATTTCCCAGCAAATTCCAGTAATTCATCATTTTTGATGGCTGAGTAGTACTCCATTGTATAGATGTACCACAGTTTCCTTATCCACTCATCAACTGTTGGACATTTAGGTTGATTCCATGACTTTGCTATTGTAAACAGTGCTGCTATGAATATGGTCGAGCTTGTGCTATCGAGGCGAACCTCTGCTGCATGGGGGTTTATTCCAAAAGTGGGATAGCAGGGTCATATGGCATTTCAATATTTAATTTCTTTAAGAATCTCCAGACGGCTCGCCAGAGTGGCTGTATGAGCCTGCATTCCCACCAACAATGTAGGAGAGTTCCCCTCTCTCCACATCCTCTCCAGCATCTGTCGTTGTTTGTATTGAGGATTTTTGCCATCCTGACCGGGGTGAGATGATATCTCAGGGAAGTTTTGATTTGCATTTCCCTGATGGCTAAGGAAGTGGAGCATTTTTTCAGATATTTGTTAGACATTTTAATTTCATCCCTGGTAAAGTTTCTTTGAAGTTCCAGGGCCCATTTTTTAATTGGACCAGTGTTTTCCTTGGAGTTTAGTTTTCTAAGTTCTTTGTGCATTCTGGACAGTAGAGCTTTGTCAGATATGTGGTTAGTCAAGATTTTCTCCCATTCTGTGGGTTGCCTTTGAGCTCGTGTGACAATCTCTTTATCTGAACAGAAGCTCTTTAATTTCACAAGATCCCAACTGTTGAGAGTTGGTAGCAGTGACTGTGCCATTGGATGTCTGTTTAGGAAGTGTTGGCCTAGCCCAATCAGCTCGAGGGAGTTGCCTATCCTTTCAACTATGGTTTTTAAAGTCTCTGGCCTTAAATCAAGGTCCTTGATCCATTTGGAATTAAGTCTTGTACATGGTGACAAGTATGGGTCCAGCTTTAATCTTCTGCATGTGGAGATCCAGTTTTGCCAGCACCATTTGTTGAAGATGCTGTTCTTTTTCCATTGGATTTTTTGGGCCCCTTTGTCAAAGACCAAATGGCTGTATTTTTGTGGGCTTATATCTGGGTCTTCAATCCTTATCCATTGATCTGTGTGTCTATTTTGGAGCCAGTACCAGGCAGTTTTTATAACTATGGATTTGTAGTATAAACTAAGGTTTGGTATGGTAATACCTCCAGCTGTGTTTTTGTTACTCAGGATTGTCTTTGCTATCCTGGGTCTTTTGTGCCTCCATATGAATTTTGAGATTATTTGGTCAACTTCTTTAAAGAATTGCTTTGGGATTTTAATTGGTATATCATTGAATTTGTATATTGCCTTTGGTAGGATGGTCAATTTTACGATGTTGATTCTGCCAATCCAGGAACATGGGAGGTGTTTCCACCTTCTGGTGTCTTCTGCTATTTCTTTCTTTAGGGTTTTAAAGTTTTCATTGTAAAGGTCTTATACCTCCTTGGTTAGGTTTATACCAAGGTATTTCATTTTTTTAGTGGCTATAGTAAATGGGATTGTTTCTCTCAAGGCTTTTTCACTTCTTTCTGGGCATACAGGAAGGCCTCTGATTTTTGCACATTTATTTTGTATCCTGCCACCCTGCTGAACTTCTCAATTAGTTCCAGGAGCTTCCTGGTGAAGTTTTTGGGATCCCTCAGGTATAAGATCATGTCATCTGCAAATAGGGATAGTTTGTCTTCTTCCTTGCCGATTTGAATCCCTCTTATGTCCCTTTCTTGTCTTATGGCTTCAGCTAAGACTTCAAGTACAATATTGAATAGAAGTGGTGAGAGTGGACAGCCTTGTCTAGTTCCTGATCGAAGTGGGAATGCTTCCAATTGTTCCCCATTGAGCATAATCCTTGCTGTGGGCTTGTTGTATACAGCTTTTATTATATTGATAAAGATTTTTTTTCATTCCTACAGTCTCTAGCGTTTTGATCATAAAAGGCTGTTGGATTTTGTCAAAGGCTTTTTCTGCATCTATCGAGAGTATCATGTGGTCTTGGACTTTGGACTGGTTTACATGATGAATTACATTTATTGATTTGCGTATGTTGAACCAACCTTGTGTGCCGGGGATGAAGCCTACTTGGTCCCCATGAATGATCTTTTTGATATGTTTTTGAATCCGATTTGCTAAGACTTTGTTGAGAATCTTTGCATCTGTGTTCATCAGAGAGATCGGCCTGTAGTTTTCTTTTTTAAGTGCATCTTTATTAGGTTTTGGGATTAAGACGATATTAGCTTCATAGAAGGAATTTGGCATTGTTCTTTCCTTTGCTATTTGATGGAACAGTTTAAGGAGTATTGGTGTTATTAACTCTTTAAATGTCTGGTAGAATTCTGTGCTGAATCCATCTGGCCCAGGACATTTTTTGGTGGGAAGATTCGAGATTACTTCTTCATTTTCCTTGTATGTTATAGGGCTATTTAAATAATTCACAACTTCCTGATTCAATTTAGGTAGGTTGTGTTTACTTAGAAATTCATCCATCTCTTTTGTGTTGTCAAACTTCACAGAGTATAAGTTTTTGAAATATGATGTTATAATTCTCTGGATTTCTTGGGTATCTGTAGTGATAACTCCATGTTCATTTCTAATTTTGTTAATTTGGGTTTTCTCTCTCTTGCTTTTGGTTAATTTAGCTAGGGGTGTATCAATCTTATTGATTTTTTCAAAGAACCAGCTTTTTGACTGGTTGATTTTTTCTATCGTTTTCTTAATCTCGATTTCAGATATTTCTCCCCTTATTTTGCTAATCTCTTCTCTTCTATTACTTTTGGGATCAGATTGCTCAAGTTTCTCCAAAGCCTTAAGCTGCATCGTTAAATTATTTATTTCTGATGTTTCCATTTTTTTGATGTAGGCATTAAGAGTTATGAACTTACCTCTTAGAAAAGCTTTCATTGTGTCCCAGAGATTTTGGTAAGTTGTATTTTCATTTTCGTTCACTTTCAGGAAATCATGAATTTCCTGTTTAATTTCTTCCTGAATCCAGTTCTCATTCAGCATCATATTGTTAAGTTTCCAGGAGTTAGTGTATTTTCTCTGTTTGTTGTGTTGTTGTGGATGTCCAGCTTTAGGCCGCGGTGGTCTGATAGGGCACAGGCTAGAATTTCGACTTTTTTGTATTTGTGTAGATTCATTTTGTGGCCCAATATGTGATCTATTTTGGAGAAAGTTCTGTGTGCTGCTGAGAAAAATGTGTATTCTTTGTGTGTGGGTGAAAAGTTCGATAGAGATCTGTAAGGTCCATTTCAGTAAGGGTTTGGTTAAGCTCCAAAGTGTCTCTGTTAAGCTTTTGACCTGTTGATCTATCCCATGTTGAGAGGGCGGTGTTGAAGTCCTCAAGAATTATCAGTTGGGGGTTGATTTCTTGCTTTAGATGCTGTAGGGTTTTGTTAATGAATGTGGAGGGGCCCATATTGGGTGCATATATGTTCAATATTGTGAAGTCTTCCTGGTGAATTGTACCTGTGACTAAAATGTAGTATCCATCTGTGTCTCTTATGATTTTCTTTGGTTTGAAGTCCACTTTGTCTGAAAGCATAATTGCTACCCCTGCCTGTTTCCTGGTTCCATTAGCTTGCAAGATTTTGGACCAGCCTTTCTTTCTTAGGACATGCCTATCTTTTGTGGTGAGATGAGTTTCCTGAAGGCAGCAGGTTGTTGGATTGTGGTTTTTAATCCAAGTTTGTAATCTATGTCTCTTAATCGGTGAGTTAATGCCGTTGACATTTAATGTTATAATGGAGAAATTATTTTTAATTCTGGACATTTTTTATGTTTAGTAGATTTTGTAAGCATGATGTTTGATATTTATATTTTGTTGGTATTATACTTCCCTTCTGTACTCCTGGATACGCTTGTTCTTTTCTTCAAGCTTGAGTATCATTTCTAGCATTTTTTGAAGGCCTGGTTTGGTAGACATGTATCCCTTCAAGTTGTCTTTGTGCTGAAAAACTTTTCTTTCTCCCTCAATCATGACAGATAGTTTTGCCGGGTATATCAGTCTGGGTTGGCATTTTTTTCTCATTTAATACTTGAAGTATGTCTCTCCAAGCTCTTCTTGCTTTTACTGTTTCCATTGAGTAGTCATTTGTTATTCTAATAGGTTTACCTTTAAAAGTGACTTGCTTTTTTTCTCTTGAAGCTCTCAGCACCTTTTCTTTGTCTTGAATGTGGAGTGTTTTGACTATTATTTGCTGTGGCGATTTTCTATTTTGGTCATATCTGTTTGGAGTGCGAAATGCCTCTTGTATTTGGATAGGCCTCTCATTCTTTAGTTGTGGGAAGTTTTCATTTATGATGGATTGAAATATTTCCTCAGGTGTGGTATTTTGGGATTCTTGTTCTGGTATTCCATGAATGCGCATGTTAGGTTTCTTCAGGGTGTCCCATATTTCTTGAATGTTCCTCTCCAGTATCTTTTTGGCTTTAACAATCTCTTCCATTGAGCTGGTTAATTCTCCTACTTTGTCTTCAAGATCTGAGATTCTATTTTCTACCTCATTTGTTCTGCTGATAAGACTCTCTGTTGAGTTTTGGGTTGAAGATAACTTATCTCTTAGTTCAATTTTAAACTCTGCCTGAGACTGTTTTACCTGCTCTATACCTATTTTTGTTTCTTGAACTGTTTTTCTCAACTCCTCCAGGTTCCTGTTGTGTTCCTGTTCAAAGTGGTTGACACGGTTATTTAACTCTTCTCGGATTTCCTCTTTCATTTTATTAATCATGGTAATGATCATACTCTGAAAGTCGTTATGTTGGGTCTGGCTTTCATGGTTATTCTATGGATTTGTTCTGGTCGCAATCCATCGTTATGGGATTGATTCTTTTGGTGGGAGATTGTTCTTGGGGTTTGTTTCTCGTGGATCTGCACTTTGACTTGTACATTGTTGTTTTGTTTTTTAGGACCTTTCAGTTTCTGTGTGTTTTTTACTGAACCGATGTAATTGGTATTGTTACACCTGCCAGTTGTTACTAGTGCTTGCCTTGGATTGGGTATGTTTGTGTATTGGTATTGTTATATCCTAGATGAGACTACTAGGATGTTAGTACGTCAGTTAAGTAACCAGGGGATGAATATAAGTATGGTAGTGCACTTTTACGATCTAGTGTCTTTGTGAAATGTGAGGGTGGGTGGTGTACTCCCTGGAGTTGTATGTTTTTGGGGTGGCTGTATGAGGAAGCTGACCTACAACATTGATACTAGAAAGGATCAGTAAGGTGACAGAAAAGAAAAAGAGAAAGAAAAAAAAAAGGTTTACTTATCTTTAGGCTGGATGTGAAGAGTCTCGCATGTGATACAATGGTTGTAGTGAAGTCCAGATGCATGGCCTGTGTTCTCTTTGTTCCTTAGAGTTTTGCTTGAGTTTCCTTTGTACTCTTTTGAATTCTGAGTAGCAGTGTGACTTCCGTGGACCACGTGTGTAGGTCCCCGGTGGGCCAGAGAGGGAGAGGGTCTGATGTTGATGGCAGAATTCTTCACCTGTGACCTGAGGGGGGGCAGAGGGGTGCGGGGGCGGGAGGGCACAAGGGGCTGGTGTCTGGGGCGGGGCCCCGGAGGCTAAGCTGGCGGCCACGCGTGGGTGCTGCTGGCCGAGAGGCTCGGCTCCGTGTTGGGGGGCTGGGCTGGGAGAGGCTCTCTCTCACCTGGGTTCTGGTCCGGGTTCGGCGCGGAGAGGGGGCTGGGGGCAAAGTCGGCAGCCGCGTTCGCGGGTGCTGCTGGCCGGGCGTCTCAGCTCTGGGTTGGGGGGCGGGGCTGGGAGGGGTTCGCTCTCACCTGGGCGCTGATCAGGGTTCGGCGTGGAGGGGGGGCTGGGGGCAAAGCCGGCGGCCGCGCGCTCGGGTGCTGGTGGCCGGGCGGCTCTGGGGTGGGGGGCAGGGCTGGGAGGGGCTCGCTCTCACCTGGGCGCTGGTCGGGGTTCGGCGCAGAGGGGGGCTGGGCGAAAATTTTCTTAAAATGCCATTGGATGAGCTAACATTCTTATAAATTATTCTATAAACATTGAAAGTTTCATAGAAAATCATAGTGAGTTAATCTGTCATTCTGCTACTATCTAGGAAAGTTGTCAGAATCACTCAGAATGGGCTGAAATGACCCATAGGTAATCTTAAAAAAAGAGAACACAGAAGCCAAAGTAGAAGAGATATACATCAACCTTAAAGTCACACATGAACTGTGTTCAGAACTATATTTATTTCATAAAGGAAATAATATTATTATACCATTATTAATCTTATAGTTCTCCGATGAACTTATGCAAATTTAATGATGAACCAATGGCCCAGTTAAAAAATCGGCCTCAGATCTCAAAAGAAACTTTTCCAGGGACTAAATTGAAATATATAACAAATATCTTAAAAACTACTCCACATCCTTAGCCATCAGGGAAATGCAAATCAAAGCTATCCTGAGATATCATTTCACCACTGTCAGGATGGCAAAAATACACAA
This sequence comes from Typhlomys cinereus, assembly GCA_023101885.1. NCBI lineage: Eukaryota > Metazoa > Chordata > Mammalia > Rodentia > Platacanthomyidae > Typhlomys > Typhlomys cinereus. The sequence continues at coordinate 389,548 of JALPQD010000705.1, read as the reverse complement.
TGCAAACCACACCAAATGCTGGAGATTATATGGAGAGAATGGGACTCTTATACATTCCTGGTGGAAATGAAGGCTTATATAGCCACTCTGGAGAACAGCATGGTGAGCTCTAAAAAAAGTTAAAGATTAAAATGCCATATGAACCTGCTATACCACTTCTGGGAATAATTCCCCATAATGCAGAAATTTACTATAAAAACATAATTACAGCCACGTTCATTGCAGGACTATTTACAATAAATAGGAAACGCATGGAATCAACACAAGTGCCCAAGAGTTGACAAATGAAGGAAGGGAAAGGAGGGCTTCCCCCAAAAAGGAGATAAGGGATCATGTTTCAGTAGAGAACATAGGTCACCCTCAAGTATTGCATGTAAGTATCGAGATATATGGTGAAGCTCATTCTCATTTCTCTTCCTGGTCACTTTCCACTGAAGAGATTTGATCTCATGAATCAGGGAGGATGTAGGGACTGTTTGAGAGAGAGTAACCATCCAGTAAATGGAATACCATCTACTTTGAGTCTCCTTTATATTAAAATCTTCATATGAATAGTCTTTTGTATTTAATTAGGAGGTGACATTTCATACCAATCAGGATGCAACCAAGGGGAGTGCAAGAAAAGAAAAAGTGAAAAAACAACAAACCATAACTCAGAACACCAAAGATCCCTACATTAATCACCTGGAACTAGACCAGCCAAATCTCTCCCCATCCTAAAGCCAAGAGAATCTTGTGGAATAGGTGGCAGCAATACTGTAAGAGCCTAAAGATGAGGAGGTCCAAAGATATGCAAGATACTCCACACAAGTTAAGGCTACAGTAGCCAGAATTAGACTTTGTCTCATATGCACAATGGCTGACATGTCAACAACCCCACCTAAAGTCTAGCATGGATCAAAGGGGAGAAGGCTCCAAGCAATAGGATCTTTGGAGGCAAGGGATTAACAATCCTAAATTCCTATACTAACAGGGATTTCAGGAAAGGACTGCGGGTTACACCATTTCCTCCTCACTAGCATGGAGGACTCAGAGGGACGTTTGACATTCACACAAAATGATGCTTCAGGGGATGGAAGGTAGGAAAGGGGAACCACAGGGAGAGGGAGAAAGAGGGAGGCATTAAAGGAAGTGGGAAAGAGGGGGTATGACTAGCAAGGGGAGGATGGAGGGAGACGATGGGGGTACATATTGAGCTTTCATGATTAAAGAAAAAATAAAATGTGGGACAAAAAATAATTTAATGATAACTCTAAATATTCTAGAAAATTCCATATTTTTTTAATTGTTATTATTATTTATTCAACTCTGTGCATGTGCGTGTGTGTGTGCGTGTGTGTCTGTATGTGTGTGTGTGTGTGCGTGTAGAACCACGGACGAATTCGCGAACCACCATGGACGCCTCCACCTCCTCCTGTCCCAGGATTCACAGGCTCCGCCCTACCAGGACCAGAAGCGCAGGCCGCCCCCGCTTCCGCCCGGCGTCTATACGTGGGATCGGGGATCCGAACTCAGGACCTTCCGCCTGCAAGGTGGAGGCTTAACCCCTGAGCCACCTCTCCAGCCCGAAAATTCCATATTTTTTTAACAACTACTTGCTCTTTCCAAGGAGGATTGGTTGATACTCTGCGTTGAGAAGAATGGCCCATAGAACCAGCCACCAATAACTCTCCTTAATCATTCTGTAAAACCGAAGAAAGCAGAGAGCAAACACAACCTCACCTGTGGAAATACACTAAACTGCAGAAATCTTGCCAGTCTGGCAGATGTTTTCCATGATGGTCCTGTAAATGCCACATCACACATGGTCCCATAGCACATGTAATTAAGGAATATGAATATATATTGTATGCCATGTTAGAAAATTGTGTAATGAAAATCTGTGATCAAGGAACCAGTAATATATACAAATCCCATAGTCATATTGGGTAAAATATTGGGATTACTGTTTATTTACTCAGTGGCAAAAAGCAAGGTCAGAGCATGTTGGTATTTTCTGGAAGGCAAACTGAAAAGACAGCACAGTGTTCATTATGGATGTAGTTCCCAACTCAACAACTTCCATCAAATACAAAAATAGTATGTACTCAATGATACTTAGCCCTCAGATTCCTATGTTGAAAATAGTCACCCATTTGTGAAGATGGGTCACCACAACATCTTCCTATCTAGATTTTATTCTTCATTTGTTGAATAAAAGTAGCACATTAACAACTCGGTGATAAGGCCTTTTGTTCTGCACTTAGTTTTTCTAGTCAGAGCAGCACAGACAACACTAAGAATTAGTGATTGGTATGAAAGAGTGTGTGTCCTCTTTTTCATGTAAAACTGCGTCTGCATTCTGGAAAATTATAAAGAACAGTAGTTCACACTGTAAGGATTAAAGGATGAGTAATTCTGAAACTATCATCACTGACAGTATAAGACAGAGAGGTTCGATTTTGGAAAAGAAAAATGACTATTTGTAATGCTTCTGCCCTGCTCACAAAAGTTATCAGTTATTTCTGGGCATGCCTGTCAGTCTGGGACGTGACTGAGATGTAAGTAGTCATTTCCGTCAGGGGTATATTCTTTTTTAACAAAAGGAAAAACAATTCACTAGATTTCCTTCCAATTTTCATGTCAGAATGTTAGTTCTTTCTTAACACTGATAACAGCTCAATGCCATGACAGCATCCATGTCCAGAATGAAACTGGAAAGATTACTAGTCTCCTAGCTCACAGAGATCCCTTTCCTTAATGGATGGAATTAGAAACAATTATATTGAGTGAAGTGTTCCAGACAGAAAATTGTCGTATGTACTTCCTAATAGGTGGATCCTAGTACAAAACCCACTTAGAGACACTCAAAGATAAATCTCACTGATACCTATAGTAATTGCAAAGATTATAAACAGGAGGGATGGGGAAGGAGGGCCCCACCAGAAACAAGGAGAGAGGGGACCATGTTACAGCAGAGAAAATAGGCCACCATCAAGGACTGCAAGTAAGTAATGAGACATCTGGTTAAGTTCACAGACTTTCCTTACTGATCATTTGCAACTGATGGGGTATGATCTCACCAGAAGGGAGGGCATATAGTCTGGCAGATAGAAATTAACCATTTTGCAAATGGGTGATTGACCCCTCCCTCACTGTGGTCTCCTACTTTTATTACACCTACCTTTCAATATACTCTAATTTAACAGGTTTTTATCTCTGGCCAGGGGGTGACATCCAATACGCATCAGGATGGAGCCAAGGGCATTGCAGGAGCAGCAAAACTGAAAAAAAATCAACAAACCATAATTCAGAACATCAGAGACTCTATATCAACCACCTGGAACTAGGCCAGCCTAATCTCTCTCCATCCTGAAGCTCAGGGAAATTTGCAGAAGAGGGGGCGGTAAGACAGTAAGAATACAAGGATGGGAGGAGTAATGATATGCAAGATACTCCACACAAGTTAGGGCCAAAGATACCATAATAGGACTTTGCATGCCCTGTGCAATGTCCAACACATTATTGACCCCACAAAGTCTAGCATGGACTAAAGGCACTAGGATCCTTGGAGGCTAGGGATTGACAGCCACAGTAGTGTTCCTATGTTTAAGGGGACCACAGAAAAGGGTTCTGGGAAAAGCTGCTGGGTCCTTCTACCTCATCAGAGAGGAGGACCCAGAGGAGAGTTTGGCATGCACATTAAAGGATGCTCTGGGGAGGGGAGGGCGAGGTACTGGGGGATGGGGAGAGAGGGGGGAAGGGAAAGGGTAGGAGAAGGGGAGGGGGGTGGAGGGAGGGGACCGGTTATACCTGTTAAGTTTGTATGAGCGGAAATAAAAAAAAAAGAGAGATCCCGGTCCTTTAATCATTTTCAGATGCTGAATGCATAGGGCATAATTGTATCATGTGATATATGTGATATATATATCACATATATCATGTGATCCAAACACCCAGCATTTCCATACATACTTATTGTTTTACTTTAGTGTTTACCAGACTCTGCTTACAAGCCTGAAATTGTAGGCTGCCTCCATCTACAATTAGCAGTGTTATATGGGATCTGGTTATCTGCACTCAGGTCCTTGTTCTCAGGAGGCAAAATCTTTAATCTCTGCACAAATCCACAGCCCTCAATGAATTTATAAGGCATTGCTCATGCTGGTAAACAGAAAATAAAAGAAATGGAAAAGACACTTACTTACTATCAAGTTTGAAACTGTATAAACCTTTTGGTATGGTGCCCTCATCTGTGGTAAAACATAAAACACAGTCATTTCGATCATCTCTATCACTGTCTCCTTCCTGTTTTATTCTCCAGAAGCACCTGCCTTCTGTTAAATTGCACCAGAAGAGATGATGCTTCTGAAACAGGAATACAAAAATCAATGTAATCTTTTCCATGTCTTCCAAAATGTCAGTTTTAGCTCAAAAGGCAGCTCTAGAATCCAAGAGATAAGAATATGGCACATGTGCATTCGTGCACATGTCTTTTTTTTTTTTTTTTTTTTACTGCAGCTGGTGTGAGATTCCACAAGAATCTTGCCATTGTTTATATCCAATGTGTATAAGGAGCTCTGAACCACTTTAGACACATTGCCCTGTAGTTTAGCACATGGGGTCCACACCCGGGTGGAAAACAGATGATGCAAACATGTTATGATTGCTGTCTTTTCCTGCCCTGAGTGCCATGAGTTCATTCCTGTCTGTGCCTTCAGGTGAGATGATCTGGAACAGAGCTGGTGCCAGATCTGTGTCAATAAGCTCATTGAGTAAACAGCACTTGACATCATGTAAGTGGATTTCATCAGAGACTCTGAAGTTAAGTTGTGAGAGAAAGGGTCACAAAGGACACATGTAGTCAGAACTTTGAGAGACAAATGCAGCATTATGTACCCTACTGTCCCAGATAAATGACATCCAGTAGGTATCAAAATATTTTCTGTGTGTTCCATGTGTCATTCCACAGTTTTCCCAATAGCTTCATGAGTTTCCCGCAACCTGGAGAAACAAGAATTGTTCTAAATGCAGAAATTTCCCAGAGCCTTTTGCTGATGATATTCTCAGTGTAAGCTCTCCTCAGTGCTAATCATTCAGATGCAGTCCTCAGATTATAAGTAAATTAACCTTGAGGTACTTTAAGAGTGACTGACTTGACTATGTGTTCTCCGTTAATTAGAACATTGTTTTAAATGGCAGAGGCTTGCCAAGGAATAACCTACCAAAGACAAAATGCTCAAACTTCCATTTGTTTTACTTTTACAAATATGAAGAATACACTTACCAAAACCAAGGCACAAGTAGGTGAATTATCTAGTGATATCCTATTTCTTGGTCCTTGGATGGAAGATATTGTGTTTGCTCTGATCTTGCAGAAGATACAGAGAAGCAAGCAACCTCTACATTTTTCTTTCTGTGTGTCAGTGTCAGTGTGAGTGTGTATTTGTGCTTGAGCGTGAAGGTGTGTGTGTGAATATGTGTGAGTATGTGAGTGTGTATGTATGTACCAGATGACACTACAATGCGTGTGCTTATAGAGGACCAAGAGTGTCAATGGAAATCAGTTTGCATAACCCTACTTCCTTATTGTTCTGCTCTTCAGTCTTCCCGACTCCACATTTCAATGTCAGGAGTGCAGTTCACTACCAGTTTAGTCCCACTTTTGTACGTGAAATCCAGGATCTGAACTCAGCTCCTTTAGCTTGTGAGCCAATGGCTTATCTTCAGAATTATTCCTCCAACCCTCTCTAAATTTTTCAGAGTCAACTAATCCCATGTATGAGTTTTACCTTTGTGGCTCTCAGGTGAAATTTATTAGTTCTGAAGGTTATCACTTTTATGCATTTCATTACATGAAGGGATGTAGTTTCAGAAAGATACTTTCAGGGAAATCCAGCATTTAGTATACGATTATTCACTACTATCAAAGACTCTGAAGTGTCAATCACTTAAAACCCAATGACCTCTGTGGAAATTAAAACACCATTACTGCCAAATGTGATCTGAGGATCTAAACTCAGGTCCTTTTGTATGCATCCTTTCTCATGCTTTCTTGATGCTCTACTTTTTTATTGAAGAATATGTAATGTTAAACTGGCACAGAACTTAAAAATATAAGCTAATATTCCTTTCTAATGCACCTCTACAGCATAGTGTCACAAATTCCTTCACAATAAATTTTGTCTTTATTACATTTTTTAAAATGATATTTATGATAATAGTGATGATGATGATGTGTTTCTTAAAGTCACATGACCTCTACCCATGCACCATGATATGCCTGAATTCTCTCTGTCTTTGTAGCTAGAAAACAAGATGGCAAAACAAAATTGTTCAATTAAAGAGGCTGAAAAAGGTTAAAAAAAGGAAATACTTGAGAGGATATTCAAGAGCATTGGGACACCCTAAAGAACAATCCCAGTATCAAACTTGTGCATTCATGGAATCCCAGAATAAGAAACCCAAAAATACACACCAGAAGAAATTTTTTACACTATCATAGATGAAAATTTTTCAAGTGTAGTGAAAGAGATTTCCATTCAAGTACAGGAAGCGTATGACACACCAATGAGATAGCAACAAAACAGAAACTTACCATGACAGTAATAGTCAAATAGCCAAATAATAGACAAAACATTACAGATACAATACAAAGAGAATGTTTTGAGAAATTTGAGATATAATAACCAAGTTACATTCAAAGGTAAGCCTATTAGATAACAGAAAAAAAAAAAAAACCCAGAAAATAACAGTGTTAATGGGAACAGTAAAAGCAGATCTTGAAGAGATGTACTTCAATTTGTGAATGAGTACAAATGCCAACCCAGGCTGATATACCTATCAAAACTATCAGTCAAGATTGAAAGGGAAAGAAAAAAATGTGTACTATAAGTATAATCTGGAGACCTACATGAGCATCAAACTAGGCGTACAGAAGATACTAGAAAAAAACGCAAATGTGAAGAGACGAACAAACAATCCCAGTATTAAAGAAAGGAGAGATAATGCCAACACAACTACTAAGTAAGGAAACACACTACAAATAGCAGAAAATGATAGGAATCAACAAACAGTTCTCAATCATATCTTAAACATCAGTGGAATTAACTCTTCAATCAAGACTCAAAGGTGATAAACATGGATTAAAAATCACAGTCTGTGGATCTGCTGCCTTTAGGAAACACATCTCACCCTGAAAGAGGCACAATCTCGAAGTGAAAGGCTGGACAAAGTACTCCAAGTTAAGGGAACTAGAAAACAAGCAGGAGTCACAGATCTAGAGGGGGTTAGCAACACTGTGAGCTCCTAAAAATGGGGAGGTCAAACGATATGCAAGATACTCCACACAAATTAGGGCTGTAGGAGCCAGAATTGGACTTTGCCTGAGTTGTACAATGGGGATAAACAGTCATAAAAGACTTTCCATACAAACAGACAGTCTAACAAGGGGAACCAGACTGTGCCACTGAGTCCTGAACCCTCACTATGCAGATGACTCATAGGGTGGTTCAGAATCCACATAAAAGAATGCTCTGAAGGATGGGAGGAAGGAGATGGAAGGGTTTGTAGCAGGGAAGGGAGAGAGAGGGTAAGAATGTGGTGTAAGAGAGGCAGAGTGCATTGGGGAAAATGAGATAGAGGAGGGGAGAGAGAGTGGAGAGGGGTACCTATTGAGTTTATATGATTAGACAATTAAAACATGTAATTCAAATAGGAAGAATAGGAACTGAAGACTTATATAGATTAACATTCACCTTCATATATATATATATACACACACACACACACACACTCATACATACATATGATGATGGTGAGGATTTTTTAAAATAATGCAAATACAAGTTAGAAAATAGAAAAAAGATTATTCCTCCAGCAGTGTTTTTGTTACTCAGGATTGTTTTTGCTATCCTGGATCTTTTGTGCCTCCATATGAATTTTGAGAATGTTTGGTCAACTTCTTTAAAGAATTGCTTTGGGATTTTAATTGGTATAGCATTGAATCTGTACATTGCCTTTGGTATGATGGTCACTTTTACGATATTGATTCTGCCAATCCAGGAACATTGGAGGTCTTTCCACCTTCTGGTATCTTCTGCAATTTCTTTCTTTAGGGTTTTAAAGTTTTCATTATAAAGGTCTCTTACTTCCTTGGTTAGGTTTATACCAAGATATAACCATGTCAAACCTTAGTGTATACTACAAATCCATACTTGTAAAAACAGCCTGGTATTGGCTCCAAAATAGACACACAGATCAATGGATAAGGGTTGAAGACCCAGGTATAAGTCCACACAACTATAGCCATTTAATCTTTGAAAAAGGGGCCCAAAAAATCTAATGGAAAAAGAACAACATCTTCAACAAATAGTGCTGGCAAAACTGCATATCCACATGCAGAAGATTAAAACTGGACTCTTACTTGTCACCATGTACAACAATTAATTCCAAATGGATCAAGGACCACGATATAAGAACAGAGATTATAAAAACCATAGTTGAAAGGGTAGGGAACTCCCTTGAGCTGATTGGGCTAGGCCAATATTTCCTAAACAGACATCCAATAGCATAGTCAATACAATCAACACTCAACAGATGGGTTCTTGTGAAATTAAAGAGCTTCTGTTTAGATAAAGAGATTGTAACTCAAGCACAAAGGCAACCCACAGAATGGGAGAAAATCTTCACTAACCACATATCTGATAGAGCACTATAATATAGAGTGCGCAAAGAACTTAGAAAACTAAACACCAAGGAAACAAATGGGCCAATTAAAAAATGGGCCTTGGAACTTAAAAGAAACTTTACTAGGGACGAAATTAAAATGTCTAATAAATATCATAAAAAATGCTCCACATCCTTAGCCATCAGGGAAATGCAAATCAAAACTTCCCTGAGATATCATCTCACTCCTGGTCAGGATGGCAAAAATCCACAATACAAACAACACCAAAATGCTGGAGAGGATGTGGAGAAAGGGGAACTCTCCTACATTGCTGGTGGGAATGCAGGCTCATACAACCACTCTGGCGAGCCATCTGGAGATTCTTAAAGAAATTAAAGATTCAAATGCCATGTGACCCTGCTATTCCACTTTTGGGAATAATTCCCCATACAGCAAAAATTCACCTTAACAGCACAAGCACAACCATGTTCATAGAAGCACTGTTTGCAATAGCAAAGTCATGGAATCAACCCAAATGCCCAACAGTTGACGAGTGGATAAGGAAAACGTGGTACATTTATACAATGGAATACTACTCAGCCATCAAAAATGATGAATTAATGCAATTTGATGGAAAATGGATGGAATTAGAAACAATTATATTTAGTGAAGTATCCCAGACCCAGAAAATTAAGCGCCGTATATACTCCCTAATAGGTGGGTCCTACTACAAAACCCACTTAGAGGCACTCAAAGATAAATCTCATTGATACTTACAGTAATTGCAAAGATTATAAACAGGAGGGATGGGGGAAGGAGAACCCCACCAGAAACAAGAAGAGAGGGGACCATGTTACAGCAGAGAAAATAGGCCCATCAAGGACTGCAAGTAAGTAATGAGACATCTGGTTAATTAAGTTCACAGACTTTCCTTCCTGCTCATTTGCAACTGATGGGGTATGATCTCACCAGAAGGGGAGGTCATATGGGCTGGCAGATAGAAAGTAATCATTTTGCAAATGGGAGACTGACCCCTCCCTCACCGCGGTCTCTTACTTTTATTCCATCTACCTTTGAATATACTCTTATAACAAGATTCTAATTTAACAGGATTTTATCTCTTGCCAGGGGTTGGCATCCAATACCCATGAGGATGGATCCAAGGGCATGGCATGAGTAGCGAAACTGAAAAAAACCCAACAAACCATAATTCAGAATGTCAGGGACTCTATATCAACCACCTTGAACTAGGTCACCCTAATTTCTCCCCATCCTGAAGCTCAGGGAAATTTGTGGAAGAGTGGGTGATAATGTTGTAAGAGCATAAGGATGGGACAAGTAATGATATGCAAGATACTCCACACAAGTTAAGCCAAAGCAATAATAATAAGACTTTGCATGACCTGTGCAATGTCCAACACGTTATTGACCCCTCAAAGACTAGCATGAACTAAAGGCACTAGGATTCTTGGAGGCTATGGATTGACAGCCACAGTAGTGTTCCTATGCTTAAGGGGAACACAGGAAAGGGTTTTGTTAAATGCCACTGGGTCCTTGCACCTCATCGTAGAGAAGGACACAGAGGAGAGTTTGGCATACACATTAAAGGATGCTCCGGGGATGGGGTGGGGAGGCATTGGGAGATGGTGAGGGAGGGGGGTGGGGAAGGGGGAGTAAGGGTCCGGGGGGTGAAGGGAGGGAGGGGACTGGTGTACCTGTAAAGTTTGAATGAGTGGAAAGAAATAAAAAAAGAGAAAAACTAAGAATATCAAAAATCACAATGCAAACACCATCAAAGAACCAATATGAGTCATGTATCAGCAATTTACAATATAACATTAAATTTGAGAATTAAGATTCTGCAGCCTCACATTTTGGCTTTATAGTTAGTTTTCACAGATTCTATAAATTTGAAGACATTGAAAGGAGTGAAAATTGTTTTTAATTTTTGAACTTTTGAATAGAATTTCTGTCTGGTCAGAACAAAAATGGACCTTAACAGGGCTGCACAGGAGGTCAAGATAGAGAAGACCGACACAGCCACCTTGACTTTTCCCTTGATGCTGTGGTAGACAAGGAGGAATATGACCCACACACTGCAGAACACCAGAATTCTGAAGGCCATGAACTGGGCTTCATTGAAGGTGTCAGGCAGGTTCCTGGCCAGGAAGCCACAGTGAAGCTCCCCAGGGCCAGAGAACCCAGGTATCCCAGGACACAGTAGAAGGCAGTACCCGAGCCCTTGTTGCACATGATGATGATGTGGCCATGTTCATAACGTGCATCTGTATCAACAAAGGCAGGACATGTTCCCAGCCAGACTCCACAGAGAATGAGTTGGATCAGCGTGCAGGTGGGAGTGATGAAGTTAGGTGCACCCTGAGACCAGTGGTCACCTCATTCTCCTTCTTGGAGCAGTGAGCTTGAAGGCTGGAACCACAATGATTGTCTTTGCCAAGATAGTGGACACAGCTACAGTGAACACAACTCCAAATATGATCTGCTGAAGAATGCAGAAGGATGTGTTGGGATGTCCAGTGAAGAGCAAGGAGCAGAGGAAACAGAAGGCAAGAGAGATGAGCAGGATATAGATGAGTTGCCTTCACAGTGGGAGTATCTCAATGCTTCATAAAGATACCAAGATAAAGAGTTGTGAGTGCAAAGAATCCTTGGGTCTTCATAATCCAGAAAGAACACCAACATAGGGAGGCAGAGCATCTGCTCTGTGTTTCCATAATGATAATTTGTTCACCTCTCACACTGATCCATTACTGTTGCAGAAAAAAAAGTCACCAACACATTATCATGTTTCTCTCTCTTCACCACACTCTTGAATGTGATGAGGTAACAAAATTTCTTTTCTTGTTTTTGTGAATATGAATTTCAGTAGATTTCTGTGGCAAGTGTTTACCGATTTCTTCTGTTTACAATTCAATGGTAACAACTCTCAAAAGTTTCATATTCTGGGGCTGGAGAGGTGGTTCAAGGGTTAAGCCTCTGTCTTGCAGGCAGAAGGTCCTGAGTTCGGATCCTAGACAAAACGTATAGATGCCTGGCAGAAGTGGGAGGGGGCCTGCGTTTCTTGCCCTAGTAGGGCGGAGCCTGTGATTCCTAGGCAGAGTGAACAAGGAGGTGGAGGTGTCCATGGTGGTTCCCTAATTCATCCGTGGTTCTAAACACACACACACAAACACACACATACACGCACAATTGAATAAATAATAAACAATAAATTTTTTTAAAAAGTAAGGTTTAAAAAAAAGTTGCACATTCATTTTCTTTTTTTTTACTGTTCTTTTTTTTATTAAAAATTTAATTATACATTTAAAAAATTTTTTACCAGTTCCCTCCCTCCCCCTTCCTCCCCCCGAACCCCCTCCTCCCCCTTCCCATCCCCCAGTGCTTCCCCCCCAATTCCCAGAGAGTCCTTTATTGTGTACGCCTAACTCTCCACTGGGTCCTCCTCTCCAATGACATATAAGGACCCAGTGGCATTTCCATAAGCCCTTTCTCTTGTTCCCCTTAAGCATAAGATCACTACTATGGCTGTCAATCCCTTCCCTACAGTGCCCTTAACAGATGCTAGACTTTATGAGGGCAACAGTGTGCTGGACATTGCGCAGGGCATGCAAAGTCCCATTATGATTGCTTTGGCCCCAACTATTGTTGAGAATCTTGCAAATCGTTGCTCCTCCCATCCTTTTGCTCTTACAATCTTACCGCCCCGTCTTCCGCAAATGTCCCTGAGCTCCAGGATGGGGAGAGATTAGGCTGGCCTAGTTCTATGTGATTGATATAGTCTCTGAAGTTCTGGATTGTGGCTTGTTGATTTTCTTTTGCAGTTTTGCTGCTCCTGCAATGCCCTTCACTCCATTCTGCTGGGCACTGTATGTCACCCCCTGGCCAGAGACAAAAGCTGTTAAACTGGAGTCTTGTTATAATAGCACATTCAAGGGTAGATGTAATAAGAGTAGGAAACCTCAGTGAGGGAGGGGTCCATCACCCATTTGCAAAATGATTACTTTTTATCTGCTAGACTATATGCCCTCCCCTTCTGGTGAGATCAGGAAAGAACGTCTGTGAACTTAACCAGGTTTCTCATTACTTACTTGCAGACCTTGATGGAGGCCTATTTTCTCTGCTGTAACATGGTCCCCTCTCTCCTTGTTTCTGGTGTGGCCCTCCTACCCCATCTCTCTTGTTCATAATCCTTGCAATTACTGTGTTACATAGGTTTACTTTTGAGTGTCTCAATGTGGGCTGGATGAGTTTGGTACTAGGAGCCACCTATTAGGGAGTACATACGGCACTTAATTTTCTGGGTTTGGGATACTTAACTTAATATAATTCTTTCTAATGACATCCATTTCCCAGCAAATTCCAGTAATTCATCATTTTTGATGGCTGAGTAGTACTCCATTGTATAGATGTACCACAGTTTCCTTATTCACTCGTCAACTGTTGGACATTTAGGTTGATTCCATGACTTTGCTATTGTAAACAGTGCTGCTATGAACATGGTCGAGCTTGTGCTATCGAGGCGAACCTCTGCTGCATGGGGGGTTATTCCCAAAAGTGGGATAGCAGAGTCATATGGCATTTCAATCTTTAATTTCTTTAAGAATCTCCAGACGGCTCGCCAGAGTGGCTGTATGAGCCTGCATTCCCACCAACAATGTAGGAGAGTTCCCCTCTTTCCACATCCTCTCCAGCATCTGTCGTTGTTTGTATTGTGGATTTTTGCCATCCTGACCAGGGTGAGATGATATCTCAGGGAAGTTTTGATTTGCATTTCCCTGATGGCTAAGGAAGTGGAGCATTTTTAAGATATTTGTTAGACATTTTAATTTCATCCCTGGTAAAGTTTCTTTGAAGTTCCAGGGCCCATTTTTTAATTGGGCCATTGTTTTCCTTGGAGTTTAGTTTTCTAAGTTCTTTGTGCACTCTGGACAGTAGAGCTCTGTCAGATATGTGGTTAGTGAAGATTTTCTCCCATTCTGTGGGTTGGATTTGAGCTCGTGTGACAATCTCTTTATCTGAACAGAAGCTCTTTAATTTCACAAGATCCCAACTGTTGAGAGTTGGTAGCAGTGACTGTGCCATTGGATGTCTGTTTAGGAAGTGTTGGCCTAGCCCAATCAGCTCGAGGGAGTTCCCTATCCTTTCAACTATGGTTTTTAAAGTCTCTGGCCTGATATCAAGGTCCTTGATCCATTTGGAATTAAGTCTTGTACATGGTGACAAGTACGGGTGCAGCTTTAATCTTCTGCATGTGGAGATCCAGTTTTGCCAGCACCATTTGTTGAAGATGCTGTTCTTTTTCCATTGGATTCTTTGGGCCCCTTTGTCAAAGACCAAATGGCTGTAACTTTGTGGGCTTATATCTGGGTCTTCAATCCTTATCCATTGATCTGTGTGTCTATTTTGGAGCTAGTACCAGGTTGTTTTTACAACTATGGATTTGTAATAAAGACTAAGGTTTGGTATGGTGATACCTCCAGCAGTGTTTTTTTGTTACTCAGGACTATTTTTGCTATCTTGGGTCTTTTGTGCCTCCATATGAATTTTGAGATTATTTGGTCAACTTCTTTTAAGAATTGCTTTGGGATTTTAATTGGTATAGCATTGAATCTGTATATTGCCTTTGATAGGATGGTCATTTGTATGATATTGATTCAGCCAATCCAGGAATATGGGAGATCTTTCCACCTTCTGGTGTCTTCTGCAATTTCTTTCTTTAGAGTTTTAAAGTTTTCATTGTAAAAGTCTCTTACTTCCTTAGTTAGGTTTATACCAAGGTATTTCATTTTCTTAGAGGCTTTATTAAATGGGATTGTTTCTCTCAGGTCTTTTTCACTTCTTTCATTCTGGCATATAGGAAGGCCACTGATTTGTGTACATTTATTCTCTATTCTTACACTTTGCTGAACTTCTGTATTAGTCCCAGGAGCTTCCTGGTGGAGTTTTCTGGATCACTCAGGTATAAGATCATGTCATCTGCAAGTAGAGATAACTTGACTTCTTGAACCCCTTTTATGTCCCTTTCTTGACTTATGGCTTCAGCTAAGACTCAATAACAATATTGAATAGAAGTTGTGAGAGTGGACACCCTTGTCTAGTTACTGATCAAAGTGGGAATGTTTCAAGTTTTTCCCCATTGAGTAAAATCCTTGATGTTGGCTGGTTGTATACGGTTTTTATTATATTGATAAAGGTTCCTTCCATTCCTACTGTCTCTAGGGTTTTGATCATAAAGGGATGTTGGATCTTATCAAACACATTTTCTGCATCTATGGAGAGTGTCATGTGGTCTTGAATTTTGTACTGGTTTATATGGTGACTTACATTTATTGATTTGCGTATGTTGAACCAACCTTGTGTGCCTGGAATAAAGCCTACGTGATCCCTGTGAATGAACTTTTTGATGTTTTTGAATCCGATTTGCTAAGACTTTGTTGAGAATCTTTGCATCTGTGTTCATCAGAGAGATTGGCCTATAGTTATCTTTATTAAGTGAATCTTTATTAGGTTTTGGGATTAAAACGATATTAGCTTCATAGAAGGAATTTGGTAGTGTTCCTTCCTTTGCTATTTGAAGGAACAGTTTAAGGAGTATTGGTGTTATTAGCTCCTTAAATGTCTGAGAGAACTCTGTGTTGAATCCATCTGGTCAAGGACATATTTTGGTGGGAAGATTCAAGATTATTTCATCAATTTCTTCATATGTTACAGGACTATTTCAATAATCACAATTTCCTGATTCAATTCAAATTGTGTTTACTTAGGAATTCATCCTTCTCTTTTGTGTTGTCAAATTTCTCAGAGTATAAGTTTTTGAAATATGACATTATAATTCTCTGGATTTCTTGGGTATCAGTAGTGATAACTCCATTTTCATTTCTAATTTTGTTAATTTATGTTTTCTCTCTCTTGATTTTGGTTAATTTTGCTAGGAGTGCATCAATCTTATTGATTTTTTTCAAAAAACCAGCTTTTTGACTGGTTGATTTTCTGTATCATTTTCCTTATCTCAGTTTCATATATTTCTCCCCGTATTTTGCTAATCTCCTCTCTTCCACTGCTTTTGGGATTGGATTGGTCTAGCATCTCTAAAGCTTTAAGCTGCATTGTTAAGTTGTTTATTTCTGATGTTTCCATTTTTTTGATGTATGCATTAAGTACTATACCTTACTTCTTAGGATAGCTTTCATTGTGTCCCAGAGATCTTGGTAAGTTGTATTTTCATTATCGTTTGCTTTCAGGAAATCTAGAATTTCCTTTTCAATTTCTTCCTGAATCCACTTTTCCTTCAGCATCATAGTGTTAAGTTTCCAGGAGTAAGTGTATTTTCTACTGTTTGTTGTGTTGTGGATGTCAAGCTTTAGGCTGTGGTGGTCTGATAAGGTACAGGCTAGAATTTCAGCTTTCCTGTATATGTGGAGATTCATTTTCTGGCCCAATATGTGATCTATTTTGGAGAAAGTTCCATGTGCTGCTGAGAAAAATGTGTGTTCTTTGGTGTGTGGATGAAAAGTTTGATACAGATCTGTAAGGTCCATTTCAGTAAGGGTTTGATAAAGTTTCAAAGTGTCTCTATTAAGCTTTTGACCTGTTGATCTATCCCATGTTGAGAGGGTGGTGTTGAAATCCCCAAGAATTATCGTTTTGGGGTTGATTTCTTGTTTTAGACGTTGTAGGGTTTGCTTAATTAATGTGGAGGGGCCCGTATTGGGTGCATATGTGTTTAGTATTGTGCAGTCTTTCTAGTGAATTGTACCTGTGACTAAAATGTAGTATCCATCTGTGTCTCTTAAGATTTTTTTGGTTTGAAGTCCACTTTGTCCAACAGCATAATGGCTACCCCTCCCTGTTTTCTGGTTCCATTAGCTGGCAGAATTTTGGATCAGCCTTTTATTTTCAGAATGTGCCTAACTTTTGTGGTGAGAAGGGTTTCCTGCAGGCAGCAGATTGATGGGTTGTGATTTTTAATCCAAGTTTGTAATCTCTGTCTCTTCATCGGTGAGTTAATTCCATTAACATTTAATGTTATTATGGAGAAACTATTTTTAATTCTGGACATTAATTATATTTAGTGGCTTTTAATTTTTTTATTATTTTTTATTATTTATTGAATTGCATGTGTATGCGTGTGTGCACATGGGTTTGTATGTATGTGTATGTGTGTAGAACCACGGACGAATTTGGGAATCACCACAGACCGCCTCGTCCTCCTCCTTGTTTACTGTGCCCCGGGATTCACAGGCTCCGCCCTACCAGGACAAGAAACGCAGCCCCCCCACCCCTGCTTCCGCCGGCGTCTATACCTGGGGTCTAGGATCTGAACTCAGGACCTTCCACCTGCAAGGCAGAGGCTTAACCCCTGAGCCACCTCTCCAGACCCGTTTAGTGGCTTTTGTAAGTGTATTATTTCAATTTTAGGGTTTGGTGGTATTATACTTCCCTTCCGTCTTCCTGGATATGCTTGTTTATTTCTTCAAGCTTGAGTATCATTTTTAGCATTTTTTGCAGTCCTGGTTTGGTGGACGTATATCCCTTCAAGTTGTCTTTGTGCTGGAAAATTTTTCTTTCTCCCTTGTTCATGACAGATAGTTTTGCAGGGTATATCAGCCTGAGTTGACATTTTTGCTTGTTCAATACTTGAAGTATGTCTCTTCAAGCTCTTCTTGCTTTTACTGTTTCCATTGAGAAGTCATTTGTTATTTTAATAAGTTTACCTTTAAAAGTGACTTTTTGTTG
This sequence comes from Typhlomys cinereus, assembly GCA_023101885.1. Lineage (NCBI taxonomy): Eukaryota > Metazoa > Chordata > Mammalia > Rodentia > Platacanthomyidae > Typhlomys > Typhlomys cinereus. The sequence continues at coordinate 372,144 of JALPQD010000705.1, read as the reverse complement.
TTCCCTTGAGGCTCTCAGCACCATTTCTTTATCTTGAATGTGGAGTTTTTTAACTATTACTTGTCGTGGGGAGTTTTTATTTTGGTCATATCTGTTTGGGGTGTGGAATGACTCTTGTATATGGATGGGCCTCTCTTTTTTTAGATGAGGAAAGTTTTCCTTGATGATAGTTTGAAAAATTTCCTCAAGTGTGGTATTTTGGGATTCTTGCTCTGGTATTCCATGAATATGCATGTTAGGCTTCTTCAGGGTATCCCATAACTCTTGAATATTTCTCTCGAGTATCTTTTTGGCTTTAACAACCTCTTCCATTAAGCTGCTTAATACTCCCTCTTTGTCTTCAAGGTCTGAAATTCTATTTTCTGCTTCGTTAGTTCTGCTGATAAGACTCTCTGTTGAGTTCTGGGTTGAAAATAATTTGTCTTTTAGTTTAGTTTTAAACTCTGCTTGAGTCTGTTTTAACTGCTCTATGTCTATTTTTGTTTCTTAAACTGTTTTTCTCAACTCCTCCAAGTGTCTGTTGTATTCCTCTTCAAAGTGATTGATGCAGTTATTTAATTCCTCCCAGATTTCCTATTTCATATTATTGATCATGGTAATGATCATGATTTGAAAGTCATTATCCTGGGTCAGGCTTTCTTGGCTATTTTCCATGGATTTGTTCTGGTTGGAGTCTATCATTATGGGATTGATTCCTTCAGTGGGAGATTTTTTTTTTTTCTTGGGTTTTGTTTCTCATAGATTTGCACTTTGACTTGGGCATTTTTTAACTCTTAAGACCTTCTTTCAATTTCTGTGTGTTTTTGACTGAACAGAATTATTTGGCCTGGAGCAGCACCTCCACCAGCTAGTTGGTGGGAGGAGCTGGGACCACTGGGCTGCTTGGGGTTTGGAGGTGGGCAGGGAGGAGCTTACCTAGGTCAGTGTGTGTCCTGGCTGGACTGCATGCATCCTGGGTGGGTGGGGAAAAGGGGGAAAAGTTGCATATTCTTTCACCTAATCCTGCTGAATGAATCATGAGATGATTTGGTTTCCTTTATTCTGAACATGCTTATATGATGCTATATCAAAAGTGAGGAGATTGGGTAACTTCAAAAGTCTAACTTTAATAACCATAGCTTTTTTGGGGATAATTGAATTTCATAAGGAAGTTCTGTCTGGTGAAGTCCAGATGGTCTCCTATGGCTGCATATTGACATGATAGTATAAGCAAATTAATATTCCCTCCTTTCAGTAGAAAGAAGGGGAGAAATACTGTTACTGATATTAAAGATCTCAAGGTCAGTGGTCCCAAAGCTCTATCCTTAATACCTTCTCCATGGAGTATATGTACATTGTATTGGCACAGAAGGAACATCTATACATTTCCTTGAATTATATTTTTATTAGCAGTGGTCTATATCAATGAGCATATAGTCAGTGTATTGCCGAATCCCCACTGGGCCAGCTGGCGAAAGGAGGGGGAAAGTCAGCAGGAGCCTTGAGGCTTGATGGGAGGGGTTGAGTGGTGTAGAGTCACCACAGACCCTGGGAGTCAGGTAAGAAGCAGTCAGTGGACAAGTTGCTGCAGACTCATTTCTTTCAGGAAGTACTTGAGCTTATATAGGGTTAGGGGTCCAATCAGGTGTTTCCACCTTTCCATTGTATCTCATTTAGCTGTTTAGTAGGTGTTCATTGCAGAGGCAGGTTAGATGGCTACTTGCCATTGGTTGTTCATCCCTCTTTCCCATTGATTATTCATTCCTCCACCTGAATGGTGCCTCTATTGGGACATGTCCAGGTTATGTCTGTACTTGTTTGGGCTTGTCTGTAACTCGACCTCCTGGATTTGAAAGCCCAGCCTAGGGCCTCCCTGAATCAATGGTCCCACATTTTCACCCTTTTATTTATTTATAAACTTTTTTTGTTGGGGACCATGATAGCTGGGGCAACCCCAAGCCTCTTCAGCTGCACAGAATATAGGTGACTGTGCCTGTCTTCAGTTGGGTACCATCCTCTTGGGAGCTTTACTCATCATTGACTACCAGTTATGAGACCATTTGTTATGGTTTGAAATGTGACCCCCACAGTCTCATGTGTTTGGCAAGGTCATGGCACCTTGAGAGGTGGAGCCTTGTTGGAGGAAGGCAGTCATGAGGGGTGGGCCTTGAGGTGGATTAGTCCCACCCTACCTTCAGGATAAGTCTGCTTTTGCAGCAAGCAGTCTGCAGCTCTTAGCTTCCAAGATGTCTGCAGTGACTTAGCCTCCTCCAGCTTTGGCCAGCTAGCCATGTCGCCTCTGCTTTAAGAGACTGTACCTCCTCTCTGTAACTGTAAGATGAATAAATCTCCCTTTCTCCCTTAGGTTTCTTGACTTTGGCTGTTCTCTCACAGCAATAGTTAAGAGTAACTATTACACCATCCCAGAGAAAGAATTATGGTCCCAAAGGGGAACTCAAGTATGTGGAAGAGAAAAGGAGGTTGTTGTCAGGGCAGCAGCAGGCAGAGAAACTGTAAGCAGCACAGGTGCAGAAATGATCCAGAAGAGCTGGTGAGACACAAATCAGAACCTAACAATTGTAAATTATTAAGGCATAGCTTCAATGGTGCAAAACCAGGCTTTCAACAAGCCTTTGGTGGCCTTAGGAATATCTGAGACCTGAATGGGTGCCTTAAGGACCTGTGAAGCAATCTTGTGTTGTAAAAGCTGAGTCCTTATTGCTTGCCATTTGCATCTAAACAGAACAATTAGCACTAAAAGGTCACCTACAAAAATTAACCAAGTCTCCAATTTTACAATGAAAAGAAGGCAGATATCCTGTCCAATAATTGTTTGCTGAAGGATGCAGCAGTAATAATTTGAACTCTAGTCTTGTCAGTTTTTGATATGTCGAAGGATAGTTTGAAACATTCCAGGTGCTGTTAATTAATATTGGTGGGCAGGAGGCATATGGCCATCCTGGACTTCAGTCTTATGGGCCAGGAAGAGCACTCCCATCCAGATCTGTGGATCTCAGATATTTTCTTGGAAAACCCAAGGAGCTAAGATTAAAGCTTCCCCCCAAAAATCTTCTAAATCCTTTGGTTTCACTTTGATCCTATGTGAGTCTAGAAGAGCCTTAAGAGCAGTCAACTGGGGTGCCTTCGGATGGGATGGTAGTTTATCCATTATGGAGAGGAAAGGTTCCCTAATGGAGCAGAGGTGAGTAGGGGGTGAGCAGACAAGGTGAAAAAGCACAGAAAATGAAAAGCTATGACTAGAATCAAGGTGAAAGTAAAAACAATTCCTAAAAGGTAACCAACATTCAAGGGCAAACCTAGAGCTACATGTATGCAGAGATGTTTTGAATCCAAGCATCCTGTGCTTGGTGGGGGATATCCAGGATTCACTACTGCCCTGGCCGTATGCCCATATGGTGTCTCTAGATCAGGATGATTCAATGTAATTGAGCTTGGGCTCTGAGGTCTGAATGGATCAATCTCAATGTGAATTAGCCAGGATGAGCCTCAGTTTAGAGGGGCTCATTGATGGGGAAATTAAATGTGCAATTGTGTTCCTAACCTTAAGAGGGGCTTATTGATCAGGAAGTTGAATGAGCGAATGTGTTTCTAACTTTAAGAGGGGCTCCTTGATTATGGGCAAATCAAGAGAGCAATTGTGTTTCTAACCTTTTGAGGACAATGGACAAACAGGAAAAGGGGAAGAGGAGGGGGCCACCTGCTTATCTTCAGGCACCATAAGCACACAGAACACAAAACCAAGTTCTCTGAACTTCACAGCAACTCTTCACTTTCTAAGACTGGATCCTCTCAGTGTCACAGCAATCCCCTATTGCTTGGTACCAATTTCTGTCCCAGTTATTTGTTGTGCTGATGGAAGACAATATTCAAGCTCAGGCAACTTAAAGGGGAGAAAATGTATGTTTATTTGGTTTATGGTTCCAGAGGGAAGATAAAGTCCATTGTTATGGAAAAGGCATGGGTGGCTTACAAAATCTGGAGGCAGCTTAACTCACATCCATTATGGAAGGTGAGAGACAAAACTGCTCTCAGAACAGGGCAGTACTAACCAACCTCAAGACCCACTCCCTGTGATGTGTTATCTTCCAGAAAGGCTCTGCCTAGTAAAGGTGACATGACCTTCCCAAACAATGATTAAAAATCCAAACACATAAGACTGTGGGATACAATGGACATTTCAAACCATGACAAGATGGGAATTCTTTTTCAATTTATGGTTTTGTTATTTTTGAAAGTTCCACATATGAATAAAATGAGTCGATAACACCTTCACCATTACTATCAATTTATGTCCCATTTCCTTTTTCCATGTAAGGCTTCTTCCCAAATTTATCCCTTTAAGTCTCCATAACTTTTTGTAACTGCAGTCCACAGAGATTCATCTGGGATGCCTATTATAGTATTTACTTAAGCACTTGCTGGAGATATGCCATTAAAGAAAGTAGCTCTCTTTCCCCTAGCCGAGCACCCGCCATAGTCTCTGAGCAATGTCTGGTACCTCATGAGAACTTCCTTCTCCCATGGCGAAATACTGACACTCTGGTGCATATCTTGTAGGAATAGATATTACTATAGTGAGTTCATGGGTGTAATAGCTCTGTCATTTCCAGAAGATACCATTTAGCATTACCTCTCCCTATCTTGTAGCTTCTATTTTCCTTCCACCTTCCTTTCACAATTCCCTTGAGCCTTAGGGAGAGTGAACATGAGGACATCCTCTTTAGGGACAAAAGATCTGGCCTCTTATTTTCTGCATTTGGATTTGGTGTGATTCTCTACATTAAACAACTTGTTCTTAGTTATTTTAGTGTTATTTAAACATCTATGCATATAAAATAGTTCAAATAACTTTGATACATATCCCAGCATGTATCCATAAAATAATATAATAAAAAAGCGTCACATGTATTCATTTGAAAGATACTCAACACGACACAATTTGAAAATTTTCAGAGTATTACTATATTAGCTTTACACTTAAATATTAAAGAACTATGTATATATGTATATGTTGAATTTAATTTAAAAGATAATCCAGGGACTCATGAGTTTTTCAGGAAGAGGCCAAAAGGAGCCCATACATGTGAATAAAACTATGTGACCTGATGGAAAGGCTCATGAAAATAAGAATAATGTCATTCTTCAGTTTTAGTTGGTGTTGATACATTTATAATTTTATACTCGCCACAGTGCATAAAAAAATTTATGGGTGTGTAGGTCAGTCTCCATTGTTCTCACTTTGGGTAGTGTCTGTCTTCAGGCAATTTGACAAACCATCTTTCTCAAGCTGGTTTCTCAATTGACTTTATGTACAAATTCACATATACCAATGCTGATGAAGATAGAATTCAAAGAAATGTATAGATGCTTTTTCTCCACCAAGTCTGTATACATAAACATATAGCCAATGAATATATTATTAACAGAGTCCTTTGGGGTTCATTGATGCTAATTTCTTCCACATTGGTAGCATAATTGTTGCTCCTTACTTAAAATATTGCAGAGGAATGTTTCTTTGTTTTTGCTATCATGTGAATATACCCTATCAACATCATTAGTGGAGATGTACTTCACCAGACAAAACCAGATTTGTCTGTGATATTCAATTATTCAGTGAGCTAATTTTATGTATTGCAGTTGGTGGAATTATCCAGCCTACTCACTTTTGCTATAGCACCTTTATATACATTTTATTGTCTTATGACTTTGTACAATTACTTACAAAAAATGTATCTCCTGGTGTTTATTTAACATAAAAAGTAGACAGTATAAATTGGGAATCATTGCATCAAGACATTCTACTGAAATTGATATTCACAGAAACAAAAAAGGAGATTTTATCTTACTGCTGGACATTGACTTGACATGCACTATGAATAAGAGAAAAACATTTTCATGTGTTAGTAATATTTGATTTCCTGAATCAGGCATGGATCAGTGTGTGAAGTTTCCAGATGACTACTATGCAAACTTAGAGCAAACCCAATGCCTCCAAAAAGCCAAGAATTTTCTGGTTTATTGAAGACCCCTTTGGAATGGCTCTGGCCTGCATGGCCCTGAGCTTCTCTGCATTCACAACTCTTGTTCTTGGAGTCTGTGAAGTACAGAGACACTCCCATTGTGAAGGCCAATAACCATACTCACAAATACATCCTGCTCATCTCCCTCATCTTCTGTTTCCTCTGCTCTTTGCTCTTAATTGGACATCCCAACACTTTCACCTGTGTCCTGCAGCAGATCACATTTGGAGTTGTGTTCACTGTGGCTGTGTCCACTTTCCTGGCCAGGACTATTGCTATATTTCTTGCTTTCAAGCTCACTGCTCCAGGAAAAAGGGTTAGGTGGCTGTTAGTCTCAGAAGCACCTTACTTCATTATTCCCATCTGTACACTTGGCCAGATTGTACACTTATGGAATCTGGCTGGGTATGTTTCCTCCCTTTGTTGACACAGATGCACACTCTGAACATGGCCACATCATCATTATGTGAAACAAGGGCCCAGTCACTGCTTTCTAATGTGTTCTGGGATACCTGGGTTCTCTGGACCTGGGGAGATTCACTGTGGCTTTCCTGGCCAGGAACCTGACTGACACCTTCAATGAAGTCCAGTTCCTGACTTTTAACATGCTGGTGTTCTGCAGTGTGTGGCTTACCTTCCTCCTTGTCTACCACAGCACCAAGGGAAAGGTCATGGTGGCTGCAGAAGTCTTTCCCATCTTGGCGACCAGTTGAGGTCTGCTAGGCTGCATCTTTGCCCCCAAATACTACATTATTTTGTTAACACCAGATAGAAATTATCTTCAAAAGTTCAGGGATAAAACACACCCGTGATGGATTTTTGTAAATCCAATGTTTCATGAATAAACATTGATAAATTTCCTACACATCTTAAATACTACTGTGTACTGTTGTAACCAGTAAAAATATGGGAATACATGTTATTTGCTTGCATCTGCACAAGCAACTCTTGCTTATTCTTAGATGATATTTGTATAGCAGTGTGATGATTATTATTTTTCTGTCCATTTTTTGTTATTCACTTGTCATCAATTTATTTATCCAGTGTACATGTTAAGCTTGCATGATCAGAAATAAAAAATACATAAAATAAAAAATTTATTTATCAACAACATTTTATGGAAACCAAAAAAAGATGAAGATTATTTTCCCCCTTATGTAAATACATTGCATATAACTGATTGCATACTAACTGATTTCATCTCTGGTGATAAACAAGATTTGACCTGTCACTATTTCACTCTGGAAGTATCCAGATATCAAGAGACATCACACCTCCTTCAGATATCTTAGACCATTGAAGATATATGCAAGGTGGGGAAAGGGAAAATACTTCCTAAATTACTGTACTTGTAATGTGGTATATTAACTACTCCCCATGTCCTAAGAAACGTTATCTTGTCACTATTTAATATACATTCTTAGACCGTCACTGCCTGAAGATCTACTGCCAGAATGCTTGGGGCAAGATATTCTAAAGCTCCTCTCCATCTGTGATTCTAAAGAGATTACTGCTTCTCACTCTTGAAGTGAGCCCAGCTCTTTCCTTTCAGCATTGATAGGGAATCTTTGTTTGCCCTGGTTTGTATTTGACACTGCATCCTGTGTATGTGATATCTGTGCTTCCTAATAAGAACAATTATAGAGAAGAGATTTATACCCTGAGAATTCCAGGAGCGGTTGTGTAGGCATTCCACCACTCCAGTCACCAGCCAGACAAGATCTAAGAAACTCATGGAGAAGATGTTAGTGTTTCTAAAGACTGTGAAGGAGGCAGCATATTCTCTACAAGGTATATATCTTTAAGTAAAGGACACTAATGTCACACAGAAATCTCACACTGGTAGATTGTAAGCAAACCTTACTATCAGCAGAAGACATCATATTTGCACTCTGTAACATGAGAAAAATTACAGTTTCAATAGAGAAAGTTTCATTGAAAGACAGAATATGATATACAATTAGTCACTACATTATCAAAGCAATGACTGAAGATTTAACCATAAGTTCCCTATGCTCTCTGGATGCAACACAGTAGTTACCAGCTTGGCATGGTCTTCATCTGTATCTCACCTCCCAAAAAAATCATCTCTAAGTGGATCAAACCTTACAATAGTCCTTAAAACTCTTAAACTGTTAGAGATAAAAGTAGGTAAAACATATCTAGCCAGTTTTTACTGTCATGGTTTGAATCTTTGACTGATGTTAATATTTTAGAAGGTTGTACTGGAAAGATGTCTTATGGGTTAAATCTGTTATGAAACATAGAAAAGGACATAACTTCAAATTCAAGGTAGAAATGTTAGGTAGAAATTGCAATAGCATGTAATTCCAGTCCTGGAAAATGGGGCCTAATAAACCCTACAGCAAAACAATAAGAAAGTAGAGCAATGTGTAAATCAAGAAATAAATATACTTCACATATAACCGAAAAACATTGAAGAAACATTTGTTAATATACTCATAGTATGGAGGAATATTCAACACTTGACTTAGAAACTTACTTGATACATTAGAAGTTGAATTTACAAATACTTACAAAATAGAGAAGTGAAACAATAAGTGACTACAAACTGTTTGGCCCAAATCAAGACATCTAAACCAGTCCCCCACTCCAACATTCAGGGAACACCATGGAAGATTGGGCAGAACAATTACGAGAACCTGTAAGGGGAAGAGAGGTGAAGCCAGACATTATCATTTGGATATGGCAGAGATGCTCCATCAATGATTCCCTGTAGCTTTGTGTACTTCCACAAGATCTGTACAGGATTTGACCTATCAATGTTTTGCATGGAAGGAGAAAGATTGGAGGAGGTTCCACACCTCCTTGAGAGACTGAGGAGGATTGGTAGCAATAGTTGGTATGAAAGGAAGTTGCATATCTCAATGGTACACCTTCTAATATATAGTTCATGTTCCAGCAAGTGCTCAGGCTCATGCCATCAAAGACAAGCCAGGTAGAATTGATTGTCTCACATGAAAAAAGCTGCCATGACCTCACTTCTGTGCAGCAATGATATAGAACTCCCCAAACTCCATGCTTCACCTGAACCCTGGAAGCACTCCATAAGTCACAATAAATCCAGGTACCTGCAAGATTCCACAGTTTATGGACCAACCTCATCCAAATGAGACCCCTAAGATTCTCACTGTTTATTGAAGAACAAAGAAAAAATAAGTAACCCATCTTGTTTTCCAGTTATTCTCAACTGATCATCACTCCAGCTTAAGACTTTCAAACACTTGAATTTTAAGATTATATGGTCAACTTTAAAGAATGGCTTTGAGATTTTAATTGGTATAGCATTGAATCTGTATATTGCCTTTGGTAGGATGGTCACTTTTATGATACTGATTCTGCAAATCCAGGAATATGGGAGGACTTTCCACCTTCTGGTGTTTTCTGTAATTTCTTTCTTTAGGGTTTTAAAGGTTTCATTGTAAAGGTCTCTTACTTCCTTGGTTAGGTTTATACCAAGGATTATAATTTTTTATGGGCTATAGTAAATGGGATTGTTTCTCTCAGGGCTTTTTCACATCTTTCATTCGGGGAATGTAGGAAGGCCACTGATTTTTGCACATTTATTTTGTATCCTGCCACCCTGCTGAACTTCTCAATTAGTTCCAGGAGATTCCTAGTGGAGTTTTTAGGATGACTGAGGTATATGATCATGTAATCTGCAAATAGAGATAACTTGACTTCTTTGTTGATATGAATACTTTTTATGTCCCTTTCTTGTCTTATGGCTTCAGCTAAGACTTCAAGTACGACTATTTAAATAATTCACAACTTCCTGATTCAATTTAGGTAAGTTGTGTTTACTTAGAAATTCATCCATCTCTTTTGTGTTGTCAAACTTCACAGACTATAAGTTTTTGCAATATGATGTTATAATTCTCTGGATTTCTTGGGTATCAGTAATGATAACTCCATGTTCATTTCTGATTTTGTTAATTTGGGTTTTCTCTCTCCTGCTTTTGGTTAATTTAGCTAGGGGTGTATCAATCTTATTGATTCTTTCAAAGAATCAGCTTTTTGACTGGTAGATTTTTTCTATCGTTTTCTTAATCTCGATTTCAGATATTTCTCCCCTTATTTTGCTAATCTCCTCTCTTCTACTACTTTTGGGATCAGATTGCTCTAGTTTCTCTAAAGCTTTAAGCTGCATTGTTAAGTTGTTTATTTCTGATGTTTGTATTTTTTTGATGTAGGCATTAAAAGCTATGAACTTACCTCTTAGAACAGCTTTCATTGTGTCCCAGAGATTTTGGTAAGTTGTATTTTCATTATCGTTCACTTTCAGGAAATCTTGAATATCCTTTTTAATTTCTTCCTGAATCCAGTTCTCATTTAGCATCATAGTGTTAAGTTTCTAGGAGTTAGTGTATTTTCTCTTGTTTGTTGTGTTGTGGATGTCCAGCTTTAGGCCATGGTGGTCTGATAGGGCACAGGTTAGAATTTCAACTTTTTTGTACATGCGTAGATTTGTTTTGTGGCCCAGTATGTGATCTATTTTGGAGAAAGTTCCGTGTGCTGCTGAGAAAAATGTGTATTCTTTGGTGCGTGGGTGAAAAGTTCGATAGAGATCTGTAAGGTCCATTTCTTTCAGGGTTTGATTAAGGTCCAAAGTGTCTCTATTAAGCTTTTGACCTGTTGATCTATCCCATGTTGAGAGGGCGGTGTTGAAGTCCCCAAGAATTATCGTTTGGGGGTTGATTTCTTGCTTTAGACGATGTAGAGTTTTCTTAATGAATGTGGAGAGGCCCGTATTGGGTGCATATATGTTCAGTATTGTGAAGTCTTTCTGGTGAATTGTACCTGTGACTAAAATGTAGTATCCATCCGTGTCTCTTATAATTTTCTTTGGTTTGAAGTCCACTTTGTGTGATATCATAATGGCTACCCCTGCCCGTTTTCTGCTTCCATTAGCTTGTAGAATTGTTGACCAGCCTTTTATTTTTAGAGTGTGCCTATCTTTTGTGGTGAGATGGGTTTCCTGCAGGCAGCAGATTGATGGATTGTGATTTTTAATCCAAGTTTGTAATCTGTGTCTCTTGATCGGTGAGTTAATTCCATTAACATTTAGTGTTATAATGGTGAAACTATTTTTGATTCCAGACATTTATTATGTTTAGTAGTTTTTATAAGTATATTGCTTCGCTTTTAATGGTATAATACTTGCCTTCTGCTTTCCTGGATTTGCCTGTTTTTTTCTTCAAGCTTGACTATCATTTCTAGCATTTTTTGAAGGCCTGGTTTGGTGGACATGTATCCCTTCAAGTTGTCTTTGTGCTGGAAGATTTTTCTTTCTCCCTCGATCATGACTGATAGTTTTGCAGGGTAAATCAGCCTGGGTTGACATTTTTGCTCATTCAATACTTGAAGTATGTCTCTCCAAGCTCTTCTTGCTTTTAGTGTTTCCATTGAGAAGTCATTTGTTATTTTAATAGGTTTACCTTTAAAAGTGACTTGTTTTTTCTCCCTTGACGCTCTCAGCACCAGTTCTTTATCTTGAATGTGGAGTGTTTTGACTATTATTTGCCGTGGCGAGCTTCTGTTTTGGTCATATCTGTTTGGGGTGTGGAATGCCTCTTGTATATGGATGGGCCTCTTTTTTTTTAGATGAGGAAAGTTTTCCTTGATGATCGTTTGGAAAATTTCCTCAGGGGTGGTATTTTGAGATTCTTGCTCTGGTATTCCATGAATATGCATGTTGGGCTTCTTCAGGGTGTCCCATATCTCCTGGATATTTCTCTCAAGCATCGTTTTGGCTTTAACAATCTCTTCCATTGAGCTTGTTAATACTCCCACTTTATCTTCAAGATCTGAAATTCTGTTTTCTGCTTCGTTAGTTCTGTTGATAAGACTCTCTGTGGTGTTCTGGGTTGAAGATAACTTGTCTTGTAGCTCAGTTTTAAACTCTGCCTGAGTTTGTTTTAACTGATCTATGCCAGTTTTTGTTTCTTGCACTGTTTTTCTCAACTCCTCCAAATGTCTGTTGTGTTCCTCTTCAAAGCGATTGATTTGATTATGTAATTCCTCCCTTATTTCCTCTTTCATAGTATTGAACATGGTAATGATCATATTTTGAAAGTCGTTATCCTGGGTGAGGCTTTCTTGGCCTTTTTCCATGGGTTTGTTCTGGTTGTAGTCTAACATTATGGGATTAATTTCTTCAGTGGGAAATTTGTTTACTTGAGTGTTGCTTCTCATGGATTTGCACTTTGACGTTGGCATTGTCGTTTTAACTCTTAAGATCTTTCAATTTCACTAAACTGAATTATTTGGCCTGGGGTCCTGGTGGGCGGGCGCGGGCGGAGACTTACCTAGGTCGCGGGGTGAGGCCTGGCTGGGCCGCACGTGCGTGTCCCGACCGGGGGAGCGGGGTGGGGTGAAAGGGCGCCTTGATTATCTTACACCACTGAGGCACCTGCAGATCTAAAGAGCAACACTACTACTCCAGCATGGCAGACCAGACCACAGAATAAAATCACCTGTGCTTGGAATAATATGTTTCTATGGTAAATTCACTATGTGAAACCTCTATTCTTATAATTTCACAACATATAACCTGTTCTCAAAGTGTGTACTTAACTATTCTGTAAACAAGAAACTTTTTTCCCCACTGTGCTGTTTTTTGATTTTGCGATAAAATACCAGTACTGCTACAAATAAACTTGTTTTTGATCTCAATATCCTCATTGCCTCTGACCAAGCCTGAGTTCAATTACTGCTCCCACTCAAGTTCCCAGGGATGGCTTGAGACTGAGTCTTTTCCCCAGGAAGCTAGTGTCAATCAGTGCCTGTCTGGGGCCCCAACAGTTCTGGTGACAACCTCGACCTAGAGTGTGTGACATTGGTGACCACACTCCAGTAGCCCATGGCCAGGCTTGACCATCATCTCCTGGTGTGTGACCTTGGGCCCAACTCGGTGAGCATGCTATGAAGTCCTTTCTTCCCTTCCACCACTTTTTTGAACTAACCCTTTAGTTTCTCCCTATGCAGGTAAGGACCACACCAAAAGCCCTATCCACCACTAAATGCCAGTTCTCATGCTCAGCTGAATCTTCTATCAGCTGAAACACCTGAACCTTAGTGATATCACATTTCTTCATTCAACTCACAAAACTCTCTGGGATCTCTTAGAAAGGGGCTCAGACCCTAGGTAGACCCTGGAATTGTAGGACTGTAGGCTGAACGTCCTTTAGTTCTATGACCTGCTACCTGCTCTCAGCCTCTGCTCCCACTCACCAAGGTCAATTTCTATGGGAAAGTCTTGTCTATGTTTGTTCTCAGGGATCTCTTGTACTACACTAGGACCTGAGCCAGTTGCCTGAGCTGTGCATTATCCCTGAGTGCTATGATGTCATGGGTGACCTCATCTCACAAAGCTTTAGTAAAATTTGTGGGGAGCTCATAGATTCATGCAAGATTGAAAATAAGACCATCAGTGGGCATTGCCACCAGTGTCTGCTATCAATGTCATGAGCACTGTGTCTATAACTTGAAGGTCAGACTACATTCCAGTCTGCATTAAGTAGAGACAGATTAGTTATGTGTACTGAGAAATAAAAATCTAGAATTATGTGCCTCATCTCAGGGATATCTTATATTTGACATCAGACATTGTTCCCTCTACCTCTCCTCTCTCTTCTCTCTCTCTCTCTCTCTCTCTCTCTCTCTAGAAGGTGATTTTGACCTTGAAATGTATCTTAGTTTGTAGAGAGATGACCTTAATTGATTTCAAACCCACTACCGCATAAATTGGATCCTAAAAATACAACTCAGCCCAGCACTCTGCAGGAAATGGCAAGAAGACCAGAACTTCTAGGTCATCATTGGCTAAGTTTCAAGTTCATATTAAGCTTATCCTACATGACATCATTTCTCAACAATAAGCAAAAACACATGATATCAACTAAAAATGTCAAAAGAAATAGAAAAGAACTTGAACAGAAGTTCAGATTAGTAGATAGAACAATTGCTATGGAAATCCAGGAGAACATGGGGACATGTGTCTTACAGTCAGGAAGACTTTGACTGTCCACATTGTCTTCTGGCAAAATAAGGTATGTGAGGAATTTCTACAGAGTTGTAAAGGTAAAGTCAGGGTCAGAAACTGAATCCTAAACAGTCTGCCACTGGTAGCTTTGGGGATCATGGTCAGCAAAGTCCTCAGACTGGAAGTGACCACAGGCACTTTGAAGCGTGAAAGCCAAAGAAGGCAAAGAGGAGCTTCAGGGACTGAGGCAGGACTGAGCTCCCTGTTTTTCTCCTATTGCTTTGCTCTCCTCTGGCTCCCTCCTCTTCTGTCTCTTTCTACATTGGCTTGAGGAAATGGGTTCATGTGACCCAGCCTGACCTAGAATTGGCTGCCTATCTGAAGTGCGCCTTGAACACTCCCCACCTTTCTTCTGCCAGTCTTCTGGGACCACAGCACCCCTCGTGAATTGTTGTATATGAAAATCCTTAAGACGTAGCAATAGGAGTTACAGAAAAGGAAATGAAAAAACACAAAATTGACTGGTTTTTGAGTGGGGTGTGATGAGCAAAACTGTGATCCTAGAACTAGAGAGGTGGAGGCAAGAAGACCAGGAGTTTAGTGCCAAGACTGGCTGCATGCTTGCCAGCACAGGGACAATTGCCACACACCAGGGACTCGGCTTTTCCCATCAATCATGCTTGCTCAGGGGCTAACTAAACTATGTCTTTACTCATGTCCGCAGAGCTGAAAGTTAGAATTGTCAATTTCACACCAATATATCTACCTGTGATTCTTACTTTTACTTACTTTTTCTTTCTTCCTTTTTTCCCATTTCCCTCATTTCTCCCTTCTTCACTTCTTTCTATTCCTTAATCCCACCCTCCCAATTCTTTCTCTTCCCTTTCTTTTCACATAACCTTTCTTCCCTATGTTCCCTCCTTATTTACCTTCCTTCCTGAAGTTATGCGAGCAAGAAAGACAGGTGACAATTAATTACCAAGTACATTTTTAACAATAGAAGTTTTATTGAGGGAAACTCAAGTAGGGGATTGTCTGGTGTAGAACTTATCCCTATTTATACATTGGGAAATTGTCGGAAAACAAAACTTCTTGTTATTATTTCTTTGCAGTAACTTCTAATAAATTAATTTAAGAGCATTCATGTGCATGCTGAAGTGCACATGCATACTTTAGAGGACAACTGTGAGAAGTCAGTTCTCCCTTTTGACTATCAGGGTTTCTGGGCAACAAACTCATCCTTTCCTGCTAAGATTTCTCACAGCTCCTGGTTCTCTCTTTTCCAAAAAAAACTGTTTGTTTACTGTGTGTGTGTGGGTGTGCAGGGGCCTGGGAGCAAGTCTGAGATGAAAAGAAAGAAATATAACAGAAGAAACATCTGCAAGACTGTTCAAAATTCATTTTGCCGGGGCTGGAGAGGTGGCTCAGGGGTTAAGCCTCTGCCTTTCAGGCGGAAGGTCCTGAGTTCGGATCCTAGACCCCACGTATAGACGCCAAGAGGGAAGCAGGGCAGCCTGCGTTTCTGGTCCTGGTAGGGCAGAGCCTGTGAATCCCTGGGCAGAGTAAACAAGGAGAAGGTGGAGGAGTCCATCGTGGTTACCGAATTCGTCTGTGGTTCTACACACACACACACAAACACACACATGCACACATACATACAAACACATACATACACACACGCACACACATGCATACATGCACAATTGAATAAATAATAAAAAAATTAAAAAAAATTCATTTTGCCAAAGTGGGTGAAACAAGCAGCGTAGACCGCCACCTAGTGGAAACGGGTCCTTAGCTTGTCACCTGCCAGAACATGAAATCTTCCTAGCTAGAAGACAAGAAGGCTTCGGGTTAAGCAAGAGCTCTGATGAGAAACAGAAGCACGGCGTAAGGAAGCAAGGTGTTTTCATTCTAGTTTATGATAGCTGTGTTACAGTCTCTTATCCAGTTTGACACCAACACCATGGGTTGAGGCAACTGGCCACACTATATACACACAATAACTGAGAGTGATAGTACCTAAGTACCAGCACTACATGTGGGATAGTACAGAGAAAGATGCCAACATTCTCAACAACTTTCTCCCATCTTACTCACATGCCCAGTGGTAACCCTGGCATCCCTGGATTGGGCTTTCTCCATCACATAGGCAATTTCATGCAGGTTCATTCTGGCTAAACTCTCAGTTTTCTACAAATGTTCTGGGAGAGTCGGAACCATGAAGAGTCAGGTTGACATCTGTATCTAACTGTGAGAGCCAGATAGTTAAGATGCCGTTACTCAACACCAGTTCTCAGATGCGGTCATTTCCACAGGTGGGAAGAGGGACATTTGTCCTTTCTTTAAAGTCTTCATGCTTTGATGACCAGACTGAGGTTGGAAAACATATTCCCTCACAGACGGGTGTCTCATAAAGTGTGTTTGGCATTATATGCCTTTAAATCCACCACATCAGAAGAAGTGGAGTTCAAGGCCAGCATGGGCCACGCCAGACCGTGTGAAGAACAGAACAAAACAAAGACCAGGGAGATGGATCAGCAGGGAAGGTGCCTGTTCCCCAAACTTGGCAACCAGACTTCAATCTACAGAAGACTGAATGGTGGAAAGTGATGAATAATTGCCAAAGTTTTACTCTGACATCTACACTACTGCTATTCCATGTGCATGCTATCTCCATCTCTTCTCAAGTAACCATCATGATTTAAATTACATTAAAAACAAACAAAACAAAGAGACAGAAGAGTGTTATAGTTAGGTACTTGTGTCAAATTGACAGTTGAGGGTTTGAGCTGTGGACACCTTTGTAGAGAATTAGTAGTTGAGTTCAGCTCAGAGTGATTCTGCAGTGATTGTCTAGTGGACAGGGAAGGCCCAGCCCAAGGTGGGTGGGAGTAGTCCTAGAGCAGGTGAAGAAAATGCAGGGAATTATATGAGAAAGAATGCATCCTTGTGTCAACGTGGTGAGACATGCAAGTCTGACAAGTAAGGATTGTCCCTCAGTGTCCCTGTGGAGATGGTGTGGCCAGTTCCCTTGATCCTGGTGTTGATGTGAGGTCTCCTGCAAAGATGGATGAGGAACTGCAACCAGTCTCTAGTAAGAGGAAAAACCCCTTGTTCCCTTAAACCATTGAATGGTGATTCAATCAGCAATCATAGAGGCAAACTGCAGCAAGGGAACGATTCATGTCTTTGCCCAGTTGCCATTGCTCCATTGTCTTATCTTTTCTTAGTCCATCTTAGTGAATGTGTTTTTGTGGGTGTTTGAATGAGTGTGTGTAAGACAGTGTGTGTGTGTTCCTCATTCAATGCTATAACAGAACACATTACAGGGTACAACTAAAGAAGAGTTTATTAGGCTTGCAGTGCTAGAGTACAATTTATGCTCCTTGGGAGGAGCTGTGGGAGGGACAAGACTGCTCACATTGCTCCCACAGTAGGAAGCAAGAGAGATGGATGCTGATGCTCTGCTGCTGTCTCCCTTTATTCAGTCCAGGATCCAAGTCAGCTATGTGACGCTGTGCCCACATTCAAGGTAAACCTCTGTGATAGTTAATCCTCAGTGTCAACTCGGTACACCTGGTAACTAAGACCAGCTGATGCCACACCTGAACGATCAAGTGAGATCACCTGATGGGATTATACCACCCTACATCCAATTGGAACCTCCATAGATCTAATAGGAACCTCCCAGTAATGGACACATAAAAGCCACAGAACAGAGTACAGAGAATTAGAAGAGACTCTCTGAAGCTGTGCTCTTCACTTCTGCTGTCCAACCCTCCAAGTCTTCAACTCGACTAGAGACTCTCTAGGAATCCTCCAGCCTTCAGTCTGCACTCTGGGGCCTACTGGGCTGAGCAGCTAGCTACTGGCAGTCATCATTGGCCTAACTCAGCCATATTTCATAAGCCAACTCAAATTACCTTTATATATTATATATTAATTATATATTATATATTTGAAAGAAGGAATATTAAATAAAATGAAATTTGGCTAATGTGTGCCTTAAAATAAGCTAACTAATGGAACTAATGTGGCTTCTGCTTCTGTAACCTGGTTGCTGAATTTGGCTTCAGAAAGAAAAAGTGCTAAGTTGTTTATTCGGATCCATGGTATCTGAAAGGAAGACTAATAGTACCCAAAGAGTAATTTAAATATTAACTTTTAACCTGGATGTCTGCTTCTGTACCATGGCTTGTTTACACAATATAGAGGAAGAAAAATTGTACTACTTCTAATCTAAATAGGAGAAAAGAGCTGTACCTGGATATGTGCCAAACACAAAATTATAAATAGGCCAGCCATAACTGAGAATTTACTACTAAGCACCCTTCTCCAAGAAACAAGGAATCAAAAAACAGAAAGATGGTTGGCTGGAGAGATGGCTCAGGGGTTAAGCTTCTGCCTTGCAGGCGGAAGGTCCTGAGTTCGGATCCTAGACCCCACTTACAGACGCTGGACAGAAGCAGGGGCAGCCTGAATTTCTGGTCCTTGTAGGGCGGAGCCTGTGACTCCCTGGGCAGAGTAAACAAGGAAGAGGTGGAGGTGGTCCATGGTGAAAAACTGTTGTTTAACATTGTTCAGGGCTACGCTTCAAGATGAAAAAGAGCTCTGAGGTGTGGCCCTGGTGCCCTGGTTTCTGTAGTGAAGCTTTTCTTCATTCAACTTCTGTGTGGTGAGTCTTTGTTGGGTTTGTCTGGACCTGAGAACAATATTAATTATATATTATATGCTATATGTTATATAAGTTATACATTATACATTGTATGTATTCATTCTGTGAATTCCATGAGTCTTGAGAACCTTGGCTCATATAACCTCAATGTCAGTTCACTTCACCAAAGAATTTCACAGAAAAGGCCAGAAAAGTGTTTCTTAGGGACTCTAGGTCCTGTGTCTTTGGCAAGATCAGGAAAACAAGACACATATTGTCCTTCAAGGTGGAGTATGATGGACCGTAATACCTGACATCGCTCAGTAAGTGTCATAGGACAGTGGCTCATGAAAGTTTTTGTGAGTGTCCAGGCACACCAGTAGGATGGAAGAGGGATTCATGTGAGAGTGAACAGAAGAATGCTGAAGGCAATGCCAGGATTGTGCCAGTCCGATGCCAAGAGTTCTGGGGCTTCATTAACAGACAGTGAACACTCTTTCCCTTCCCAACAGACCCAGGACAGCTGCCTCTGACATCTCATGGAGGCACCCAATGGAAAACTTCCAGGATCCCAGCTTCTGACCAGGAATCTACAAGTGTGGTTGCATGTTGTCTCAGAACAGACATCAGGGGATTCAGAATTGTCATTCTGTCTCCACAGGGAACCTGACCCCACTGGCCCGCGGTTCCTCATATCCATACACCCTTCCCCACAAGATCATCTGTCCACGTCACATCCTCCAAACAAAGTCCTCTAGGTTACATTTTCCATGTCAATGTTTCTTTATTTTCAAACTTTTTTTTGGAGTTTTACAAGTATATTGAGTACTTATCTCTGCTTCCCTCAACCCCCTTCCCCTCCCATCACTATCCCTTTCTTTCATCAATCTATCCAATGTTCCCATGCTATTGACTGTCCCCATCTATGGAGCACCAGGGTTCCCTGTGGCTTGCCTACTCTTGTGGGGGCTCAGAACTCTCTGATGTCTTTGTGCAGGTCTGAAAAAGACAAGTCTCAGTGCAGCGAGTTCTTCTTGCCAGTGATTCTAACATGTCTAAAGCCTTGTGTTCTATTTCACTCAATAGGACCCTAGAGGTCTGGAGCCAGAAGTCATCTCTTCATTCAAACTGCCAGGAGTGACACAGGGAGGTCCCCAGGCTATGGAAACACTGACAGTCACATTCCAATCACACATCTGTAGCAAAGGAGACCTTCCTGGGCTGCCTCATGAGATCGCCCATTTCCTCATAGATCTCCATGGGGGCAGGGTAAAGCTCCAGGGTCAGCTGGCTCAGGGGGGCCGTATGGGACAGTGGGGTCTTCAGGATAGCCAAGGAGAAGTTGTTCCCATAGAAGTTGACCTCAGTGAGCTGGGTGCAGCAGGGCAGGACTGTCAGGAGGGTGCTGAGCTGGTAGTCCTCCATCCTGCAGTCCTCCAATACCAAGCTCTGCAGGGTACCCACAGCTCTCTCCAGGAGCACCTGCAGGGGCCTAGCACGAGAATGGAATATGAACACTCCACTCAGGTTGAGGTATATGAGCTGCCTCAGTCTCTGGCAGTGGGGCAGATAATTCATGTCTGTCTGTGAAAGCCAACAGACTGTGATGGACAGAGTCTTCAAGGGATTTTTCAGGTACCTGGGGAGGGAGCAAGATGTTTGCTACTGAAAGTGGTATTGGAAGGTGTTGGTAGCACCCAGGAGATCTAAATGCACAAGGTCAATGTGAGTATGATAGAGGTCACCTGAAAGGCTGCTGCTTCTTGGAGTCTGCCCTCTCAGATATACATTTGCACTCTGAGGTTGTCCAGCATCAGTGTGTAACCAGCTCATGCCACAGCTTGGCACCTCCTTTCCTCACTGTCCATCATGAAAACTACTCTGGACATGGGAGGCCTGAGAGGAAGAAGCAGAAAGAATCACCCCTGGTGAGACCTGGTCATCATCATCTTGGGTGCTAACACTTGTGTTGGTAGACCACCCTTCAGATTAACCATAGTCTTTCAACTACCCGCCCCTCAAAGGTGACCCAAGGGTCCATTTCCTAGCTTTCATACCACAGATATACTAGAATATTCTTCCATCCACAGAGAATTAGGGCTATACTGTTGGTCTTTCATGGGGCTACAGAGGCCAAAGCAAACCTCACTGAATGTGCATGTCCTCCCCACTTGATCGGCCTCTGCTCTTCCTGTTACCCTCCCCATAGTTTTGACAGGCTAGTTAAGGAGGAGTTCAAAACTCACCTTGCTACATAGTACCTGACTTCACAGGTAACTTTAAAAGAGGTGCTGTATAAGTACACACAGACTTCACTTCTGTGCTTCCTAAAGGTAGTCATGGGAGATTACAGATTCTTCCAGTTAGAAACAACACCAAAGCTTGACATTCTCACATCTCCAACATTATCAGAGCCTAGTGTGCTACCAATCTTTACCCTCCCACTAATCTATCCCTGGTAATTGCTGTCCTGGTCTACAGTATCACCTTGGGCCACTTCCCTACCTGAGCAGCTGCTTCAGGTGATCTCTAAGGAAGTAGATGCCATTCATGTGCAGATGCTGGAGACTCTGGAATTAGGAGAACTGACAAATGAACTGGAGGACACACTTCTCCATCTCCTCATTCTTTTTTTTTGTTGTTGTTGTTGTTGTCATTGTTAGAACAACTCAGCAAAATAAAATTCCGGTTATTATTGGACATTGTTTCACACATACATCAAGCAGGCCCCCCCAAAAAATAAACAGCAACTTTATAGACAAAAGTGAAACCTTTTTTCATTGGCCTTTTTAACCATCTCATACAAACCAACTACTTATAGAACAGCTAGGTACATACACCAAAAAAAGTTACTGGAATGCTGGGAATAAGATTGTTTTGTTGTTTTTGTTTTTTTTTACAGGGTCTTTTTCCTCCTTGAGATTATAATGAACATGGTCATACCACAAGTAAAGTCAGAAGCAGAACAGAGAATTCTCCAAATTCTGGTTTGGTCACCTGTTATCATGAAAATTGGCTGATCCCTAACAATATGTACAAAAATATAAAATGTAAATAAAAAATACAAATTTTCCTTTTAAAGTACTTTTAAGAAAAAAAGCAGGGCCTTGGAAGTTTTGGTTGTTTTTTCTCCCCTGTTGCAAATTCACGTTGTGGTTTTGGTGGGGTGGTACAGAGCACATGTGATCTCGGTGGCACTGCCTGAAGTGGGTGGGTGGGGCTGCCTCTCTACTCCTCGAAGATGACCACGTTTAGATTCTGAGATGAGAATTGGGGGGGTGAATAGGTCACGATGGCCTCTCTCAACTTGTCCTTTTCTGCCATCTATTCGTCCTCATCACTCTTCTGCTTTTTGGTGTTGACATCATTATCCTCATCATCTTCAGCTGCCCGCTTGGCCATAGCTGCCTCAGCCTCTTCATCTTTATCTCCATCCTCCTCCTCACCATCACCTTCTTCCTCCTCCTCCTCTCCCTCCCCACCTTCTTCCTCTTCTTCATCTACCTCATTGCCAGCCTCCTTCTCCCCATTTTTCTCATTAGCATTGCCATTGGTAGGGGCTTCTCTTCCATTCTCAGCCTCCTCCATAACTTCCTTCTTCTCCTTCAAATCCTTGGTGGTAATCTCGAAGCTGGTCTCCACAGCCACATCTGACAGGGTGGGGCATGCCGGTGATCCAATGCAGTGGAAGAAATAGACTTGAGTACAAGGACTCAGGCCAGAAAGCTGCCGGAGTCTGTGGCAGAGGCGGTGGGAGGCGAAGGCGTCTTGTGTGGAGTATCTTGCAAATCATTGCTCCTCCCCTCCTTTTGCTCTTACACTCTAACCGCCCCTTCTTCCGCAAATGTCCCTGAGCTTCGGGATGGGGAGAGATTAGTCTGGCCTAGTTCTAGGTGGTTGATATAGAGTCTCTGAAGTTCTGGATAGTGGTTCGTTGATTTTCTTTTGCAGTTTTGCTGCTCCTGCAATGCCCTTCACTCCATCCTGATGGGCACTGTAGGTAATCCTCTGGTCAGTGACAAAAAGCTGTTAAACTGGAGTCTTGTTATAATAGCACATTCAAGGGTAGATGTAATAAAAGCAGGAAACCTCGGTGAGGGAGGGGTCAGTCACCCATTTGCAAAATGATCACCATTCTTCTGCCAGACTATATGTCCTCCCCTTCTGATGAGATCATACCCCCTCAGTTGTACATGATCAGGAACGAACGTCTGTGAACTTAACCAGGTGTCACATTACTTACTTGCATTCCTTGGAGGCCTATTTTCTCTGCTATAACATGGTCCCCTCTCTCCTTGTGTCTGGTGTGTCCCTCAAACCCCATCCCTCCTATTCATAATCCTTGCAATTACTGTATTACATAGGTTTACCTTTGAGTGACTCAATGTGGGCTGGGTGAGTTTGGTACTAGGAGCTACCTATTAGGGAGTACATACAGCGCTTAATTTTCTGGGTTTGGGATACTTCACTTAATATAATTGTTTCTAATGACATCGATTTCCCAGCAAATTCCAGTAATTCATCATTTTTGATGGCTGAGTAGTACTCCATTGTATAGATGTACCACAGTTTCCTTATCCACTCATCAACTGTTGGACATTTGGGTTGATTCCATGACTTTGCTATTGTACCACAGTGCTGCTATGAACATGGTCGTGCTTGTGCTATCGAGGTGAACCTCTGCTGCATGGGGAGTTCTTCCCAAAAGTGGAATAGCAGGGTCAAATGGAATTTCAATCTTTAATTTCTTTAAGAATCTCCAGACGGCTTGCCAGAGTGGCTGTATGAGCCTGCATTCCCACCAGCAATGTAGCAGAGTTCCCCTCTCTCCACATCCTTTCCAGCACTTGTTGTTTGTATTGTGGATTTTTTCCATCCTGACTGGGGTGAGATGATATCTCAGGGAAGTTTTGATTTGCATTTCCCTGATGGCTAAGGATGTGGAGCATTTTTAAAGATATTTGTTAGACATTTTAATTTCATCCCTGGTAAAATTTCTTTTAAGTTCCAAGGCCCATTTTTTAATTGGGCCATTGGTTTCCTTGGTGTTTAATTTTCTAAGTTCTTTGTGCACTCTGGACAGTAGAGCTCCATCAGATATGTGGTTAGTGAAGATTTTCTCCCATTCTGTGGGTTGCCTTTGAGCTCGTGTTACAATTTCTTTATCTGAACAGAAGCTCTTTAATTTCACAAGATCCCAACTATTGAGGGTTGGTAGCAGTGACTGTGCCATTGGATGTTTGTTTAGGAAATGTTGGCCTAGCCCTATCAGCTCGAGGGAGTTCCCTATCCTTTCAACTATGGATTTTATAGTCTCTGGCCTGATATCAAGGTCCTTGATCCATGTGGAATTAAGTCTTGTACATGGTGACAAGTACGGGTCCAGCTTTAATCTTCTGCATGTGGAGATCCAGTTTTGCCAGCACCATATGTTGAAGATGCTATTCTTTTTCCATTGGATTCTTTGGGTCCCTTTGTCAAAGATCAAATGGCTGTATTTTTGTGGACTTATATCTGGGTCTTCAACCATTATCCATTGATCTCTGTGTTTATTTTGGAGCCAGTACCAGGCTCTTTTGATAACTATGGATTTATAGTATAGACTAAGGTTCGGTATGGTAATACCTCCAGCAGTGCTTTTGTTATTCAGGGTTGTCTTTGCTATCCTGGGTCTTTTGTGCCTCCATATGAATTTTGAGATTGTTTGGTCAACTTCTTTAAATAATTGCTTTGGGATTTTAATTGGTACAACATTGAATTTGTATATTGCCTTTGGTAGGATGGTCATTTTTACAATGTTGATTCTGCCAATCCAGGAACATGGGAGGTCTTTCCACCCTCTGGTGTCTTCTGCTATTTCTTTCTTTAGGGTTTTAAAGTTTTCATTGTAAAGGTCAAGGTATTTCATTTTTTCAGAAGCTATAGTAAATGGGATTGTTTCTCTCAGGGCTGTTTCACTTTTTTCATTCTGGGCATATAGGAAGGCCTCTGATTTTTGCACATTTATTTCGTATCCTGCCACCCTGGTGAACTTCTCAATTAGTCCCAGGAGCTTCCTGGTGGAGTTTTTGGGATCACTCAGGTATAAGATCATGTCATCTGCAAACAGGGATAGCTTGAGTTCTTCCTTGCTGATTTGAATCCCTCTAATGTCCCTTTCTTGTCTTATGGCTTTGGCTAAGACTTCAAGTACAATATTGAATAGAAGTGGTGAGAGTGGACAGCCTTGTCTAGTTCCTGATTGAAGTGGGAATGCTTCCAATTGTTCCCCATTGAGCATAATCCTTGCTGTGGGCTTGTTGTATACAGCTTTTTTTATATTGATAAACGTTCCTTCCATTCCTACTGTCTCTAGTGTTTTGATTATAAAAGGCTGTTGGATCTTTTCAAAGGCTTTTTCTGCATCTATCGAGAGTATCATGTGGTCTTGGACTTTGGACTGCTTTACATGATGAATTACATTTATTGATTTTTGTATATTGAATCAACCTTTCGTGCCGGGGATGAAGCCTACTTGGTCCCTGTGAATGATCTTTTTGATATGTTTTTGAATCCGATTTGGTAAGACTTTCTTGAGAATCTTTGCATCTGTGTTCATCAGAGAGGTCGGCCTATAGTTTTCTTTTTTAAGTGAATCTTTATTAGGTTTTGGATTAAGATGATATTAGCTTCATAGAAGGAATTTGTTAGTGTTCCTTCCTTTGCTATTTGATGGAACAGTTTAAGGAGTATTGGTGTTATTAACTCCTTAAATGTCTGGTAGAATTCTGTGCTGAATGCATCTGGTCCAGGACATTTTTTGGTGGGAAGATTCGAGATTACTTCCTCAATTTCCTTATATATAATAGGACTATTTAAATAATTCACAACTTCCTGATTCAATTTAGGTAAATTGTTTTACTTAGAAATTCATCCATCTCTTTTGTGTTGTCAAACTTCACAGAGTATAAGTTTTTGAAATATGATGTTATAATTCTCTGGATTTCTGGGTATCAGTAGTGATAACTCCATGTTCATTTCTAATTTTGTTAATTTCGGTTTTCTCTCTCTTGCTTTTGGTTAATTTAGCTAGGGGTGTATCAATCTTGTTGATTTTTTCAAAGAACCAGCTTTTTGACTGGTTAATTTTTTCTATCATTTTCTTAGTCTCCATTTCAGATATTTCTCCCCTTATTTTGCTAATCTCCTCTCTTCTACTACTTTTGGGATCAGATTGCTCTAGTTTCTCTAAAGCTTTAAGCTGTATTGTTAAATTATTTATTTCTGATGTTTCCATTTTTTTTGATGTAGGCATTAAGAGCTATGAACTTACCTCTTAGGATAGCTTTCATTGTGTCCTAGAGATTTTGGTAAGTTGTATTTTCATAATCATTCACTTTCAGGAAATCTTGAATTTCCTTTTTAATTTCTTCCTGAATCCAGTTCTCATTCAGCATCATAGTGTTAAGTTTCCAGGAGTTAGTGTATTTTCTCTTATTTGATGTGTTGTGCATGTCCACCTTTAGGCCGTGGTGGTCTGATAGGGCACAGGTTAGGATTTCAACTTTTTTGTACATGTGTATTTTCGTTTTGTGGCCCAGTATGTGATCTATTTTGGAGAAAGTTCCTTGTGCTGCTGAGAAAAATGTGTATTCTTTGGTGCGTGGGTGAAAAGTTCGATAAAGATCTGTGAGGTCCATTTCTTTAAGGGTTTGATTAAGTTCCAAAGTGTCTCTGTTAAGCTTTTGACCTGTTGATCTATCCCATGTTGAGAGGACGGTGTTGAAGTCCCCGAGAATTATCATTTGGGGGTTGATGTCTTGCTTTAGGCGCTGTAGGGTTTTCTTAATGAATGTGGAGGGGCCCGTATTGGGTGCATAAATGTTCAGTATTGTGAAGTCTTCCTGGTGAATTGTACCTGTGACTAAAATGTAGTATCCATCTGTGTCTCTTATGATCTTCTTTGGTTTGAAGTCCACTTTGTCTGAAAGCATAATTGCTACCCCTGCCTGTTTCCTCGTTCCATTAGCTTGCAAGATTTTATTTATTTATTTTTAACGTGGGACCTGGGATCCGAACTCAGAACCTTCTGCTTGTGAGACAGAGTCACAACCCCTGAGCCATCTCTCCAGCCCGTGCTTGCAAGATTTTTGGACCAGCCTTTCATTCTTAGGACATGCCTATATTTTGTGGTGAGATGAGTTTCCTGACGGCAGCAGATTGTTGGATTGTGGTTTTTAATTGAAGTTTGTAATCTGTGTCTCTTAATAGGTGAGTTAATACCATTGACATTTAATGTTATAATGGAGAAATTATTTTAATTCTGAACATTTTTTATGTTTAGTAGATTTTGTAAGCATATTGTTTAATATTTATGTTTTGGTGGTATTATACTTCCCTTCTGTCCTCCTGGATATGCTTGTTCTTTTCTTCAAGCTTGAGTATCATTTCTAGCATTTTTTGAAGGTCTGGTTTGGTAGACATGTATCCCTTCAAGTTGTCTTTTTGCTGGAAAACTTTTCTTTCTCCCTCAATCATGATAGAGAGTTTTGCCGGATATATCAGTGTGGGTTGGCATTTTTTGCTTATTTAATACTTGAAGTATGTCTCTCCAAGCTCATCTTACTTTTACTGTTTCCATTGAGTAGTCATTTGTTATTCTAATAGGTTTACCATTAAAAGTGGCTTGCTTTTTTTCTCTTGAAGCTCTCAGCACCTTTTCTTTGTCTTGAATGTGGAGTGTTTTGACTATTATTTGCCGTGGCGATTTTCTATTTTGGTCATATCTGTTTGGAGTGCGAAATGCCTCTTGTATTTAGATAGGCCTCTCATTCTTTAGTTGTGTGAAGTTTTCATTTATGATGAATTGAAATATTTCCTCAAGTGTGGTATTTTGGGATTCTTGTTCTGGTATTCAATGAATGCGCATGTTACACTTCTTCAGGGTTTCCCATATCTCTTGAATGTTCCTCTCAAGTATCTTTTTGGCTTTAACAATCTCTTCCATTGAGCTGGTTAATTCTCCCACTTTTTCTTCAAGATCTGAAATTCTATTTTCTGCCTCCTTTGTTCTGCTGATAAGACTCTCTGTTGAGTTTTGGGTTGAAGATAACTTGTCTTTTAGTTCAATTTTAAACTCTGCCTGAGACTGTTTTAACTGCTCTATTCCTATTTTTGTTTCTTGAACTGTTTTTCTCAACTCCTCCAAGTGCCTGTTGTGTTCCTGTTCAAAGTGGTTGATACCATTGTTTAACTCTTCTCGGATTTCCTCTTTCATAGTATTAATCATGGTAATGATCATACTCTGAAAGTTGTTATATTGGGTCTGGCTTTCATGGCTATTTTCTGTGGATTTGTTCTGGTCAGAATCCCTCATTATGGGATTGATTCTTTCGGTGGGAGATTGGTCTTCTTGGGTTTTGTTTCTGGTGGATCTGCACTTTGACTTGTACATTGCTGTTTTGTTGTTTAGGACCTTTCAGTTCTTTGTGTTTTTCACTGAATCGACGTAGTTCGTATTGTTACACTTGCCAGTTATTACTAGTGCTTGCCCTTTGGGCTGGATGAGAAGAATCTCGCCCATGTGATATAATGATTGTAGTTGAGTCCAGATGTATGGCCTGTGTTCCCTCTGTTCCTTGGAATTTTGCTTGAGTTTCCTTTGGACTCTATTGAATTCTGAGTAGATGTGTGCCTTCCGTGGACCACGTGCATAGGTCCCCGGTGGGCCAGAGAGGCAGAGGGTCTGATGTTGATGGCAGAATTCTTCACCTGCGAACTGAGGGGGGCAGAGGCACGCGGGGGCAGGAGGGTGCGAGGGGCTCGGGTCCGGGGCGGGCCCCGGGGGTTAAGCCAGCGGCTGCGCAGCACGGTGCTGCTGGCTGGCGGCTCCAGGGTGGGGGCAGGCCAGGGATTTATTTTTGAGTGTGTCATTTAGTGGGTTTGGTACTAGGAACCACCTATTAGGGAGTACATATGGTGCTTAATTTTCTGTGTCTGGGATATTTCACTCAAAATATTTTTTTTCTAATTCCATCCATTTCCCAGCAAATTACATTAATTCATCATTTTTGATGGCTGAGTAGTACTCCATTGTATAGATGTACCACCTTTTCCTTATCCACTCATCAACTGTTGGGCATTTGGTTGATTTCAAGACTTTGCTATTGTAAACAATGCTGCTATGAACATGGTCATGCTTGTGCTATCGAGATGAATTTTTGCTTTATGGGGGATTATTCCCAAAAGTGGAATAGCAGAGTCATGTGGCATTTCAATCTTTAACTTATTTAAGAATCATCAGACTGCTCATCAGAGTTTTTGTATAAGCCTGCATTCCCACCGGCAATGTAGGAGTGTTCCCTTCTCTCTACATCCTCTCCAGCATTTAGTGTTGTTTATATTGTGGATTTTTGCCATTCTGACCCAGGTGAGATGATATTTCAGGGAGGTTTGATTTGCATTTACCTGATGGCTAAGGGTGTGGAGCATGTTTTAAGATGATTGTTAGACATTTCAATTTCTTCCCTGGTTTTACCTTTAAAAGTGACTTTTTTTCTCTTGAAGCTCTCAGCATCTTTTCTTTGTCTTGAATGTGGAGTATTTTGAGTATTATTTGCCGTGGCAATTTCAATTTTGTTCATATCTGTTTAGAGTGTGGAATGCCTTTTGTATTTTGATGGGCTTCTCATTCTTTACATGAGTGAAGGTTTCATTTCTGATAATTTGAAAAATTTCCTCACATCTGATATTTTGGGATTCTTGCTCTGGTATTCCATGAATGCACATGTTAGGCTTCTTTGGGGTGTCCCATATCTCCTGAATATTCCTCTCAAGTATCTTTTTGGCTTTAACAACCTCTTCCATTGAGCTGGTTAATACTTTCACTTTGTTTTCAAGATCTGAAATTCTATTTTCTGCTTTGTTAGTTCAGCTGATAAGACTTTCTGTTGAGTTCTGGGTTGAAGATAACTTGTCTTTTAGTTCAATTTTAACCTCTGACTGAGATGTTTTAACTGCTCTATGTCTATTTTTGTTTATTGAATTGTTTTTCTCAACTCCTCCAAATGTCTGTTGTGTTCCTGTTCAAAGTGGTTGATGTGGTTATTTAACTCCTGGGTTTCCTCTTTCATAGTATTGATCATGTTAATGATCATGCATTGAAAGTTGTTATCTTGGACCTGGCTTTCTTGGCTATTTTCTATGCATTTGTTTTAGTTGGAATCTATCCTTATGGGGTTAATTCATTCCGTGGGAGATTTGACTTCTTGGGTTTTGTTTCTCATGGATCTGTGCTTTGACTTGCGCATTGTTGTTTTTTCTCTTAAGACTTTTCATTTTCTGTGTGACCAAACTGATTTAGTTGGTATTACTACTCTCAGGCAGTTATTACTAGTGTTTGCCATAGAGTTAGGTATGTTTGTTTGTTGATTTTGTTATTTCTTAGATGAGGGTATTAGACTATTAGTACATCAATTAAGTCAGGGTTAGTAGACAGGGGTTGAATATTAGTATGGTAGTGTATTTTTAAGACTTAGTACATTGGTGATATGTGAGAGTAAGTAGTATAGTCCCTGAAGTTGTATATGTTTTGGGGGTGGCTATATGGAAGAGTTAATCTACAGTGATTAATAGTTTAAAGGAGCAGGATGGTAAAAAAGGTGTTTACTTATCATTGGGTTGGATGTGAGGAATCTCTCCCATTTGATTGGATGATTTTAGAGGACTTCAAATGTATGGCCTTTGTTCCCTAGAGCTTTGTTTGAGTTTCCTTTGGACTCTGTTGAATTCTGAGGAGCAGTGTGTCCTCCCGGGAGCGAGTGAGCATCCCAGGTGGGCTGGAGAGGGGTTGAGGGTGGGAGATTGGTGGGGAGGAAATAGAGGGTGCATAGTGGGGCTGATGGCGATGGGGACTGCTTCACCTGGGACCTAGTGGCCATCCCAAGCTCAGGCAGCCTGGGTGTTGCTCAGGCCAGCTGATGGGAGAAGCTGAGATGAGTGGGTAATCTGGGGGATGGTGGAATTTATCTGGGAAGCAGGACCAAGATCTAGGGTCCCAGGCAGGCAGGAAGGGCAGGGGGGATAATAGCAATGGCAGAGCACTTTACCTGGGATCTTGGGTGTAGCCTAGTCGCCCACCCACGCTCAGGACAGCCTGGGTGTTGTTCAGGCTGGCTGGTGGGAGGAGCTGGGAGGAGTGGATGATCTGGGGGCTGGGAAGGAGGACCATGAGCCAGTGTCCTGGTGGGGCGAGAGGGGCAGAGGGCTATTCATTTATTTTTATTCATTACACTATTTTGCCTAATCACAGAAGCTCAGTAGGGATCCCCTCTCTGCTTCCTCCACCCTCCTTTCCACCATCATCCCCTATTACACTCTGCCCTTTGCTCCCCCTCTCTCATCTTCCCCTCTCCCCTTCTCATAGTGTCTCAAGTTTCCTGTGTATCCTCCAGAACATCTGTTTATAAGGGTCCCTAACGTCCCTCTGTGGCCTCTATACAAGTGAGAGTTCAGGACTCAGTGGAATAGCTTGGGGCCCTTTCTTGGTCTGCCGGCTAGCATGGGAAATCTATTATGAATATTTCATCTCTTGCCTCTCAGGATCTTATGGCTTGAGGCTTTTCCACTGTGATCAATGGTACATTTTGGGGGAGGCATCACTGACATATCAGCCCTTGTGCAGGTCAGACAATGTCCAATCACATGATAGATATATCCTGGCTTACATAGCCCTGACTTGGGTGGAGTATATTAAATATTCTTGATTCTTGCTGACCCCCTTAAGAAAGGTTCTCTGAGCATTAGGATGGGGAGGGATGTGGCTGCTCTGGTTCCAGGTGAATAATGTAGAGTCTTTGTTGTTCTGAATTATGGTTTGTTGTTATTTTCAGTTTTACAATTCCTGAATTGCCCTTGGTGAATCCTTAATGGTATCAAAGGTCATCTTCTAATCAAAGATAAAACATGGATTAAAAATATTTATATAAGAAGAGACTCAAAGGTAGAAGGAAAAATAGAAGTAGGACACAGAAGTGAGAGTCAGTCTCCCAATTGCAGGTTGGTTACCATTTAACTGCCAGTCCCTGTATCTATCCTGACTGTGGAGAAAAAAAAAAAAAAAACCCGTTCAGTCCCAAGTGACCAGTAAGTTAAGTGAGAGTGAGCTGTACCAGATGTCTTGTAACTTACATGCAATAGAGGACTATGGCCTACCTACTTCATTGAAACATGTTCCCCTATCTACTTTTCTTAAGATCCTCCTTCCTCTTCCCTCCTGTTTATAATCCTTTATGATTAGAGTAGATATTACAGAGGTATGCCTTTCAATATATCATTAAGTGTGTTTTAACCAGTATCCAATTATTAGGAAGTACATACATAAGACATCTAACTATCTATGTCTGAGACACTTCACTCTATAAAATTTCTTCTAATTCCATCCATTTTCTTTTTTTTTAAACACTTTTTTATTATTATTTCCACTCATACAAACTTAATAGGTACACCGGTTCCCTCCCTCCCTCCTCCTAACCCCGACCCTCCTGCTCCCCCTCCCCTCACCCCTCCTCCCAATCCCCCAGTGCCTCCCCCATCCCAATCCCCGGAGAATCCTTTAAAGTGCATGCCAAACTCTCCTCTGGGCCCTCCTCTCTGATGACGTATAAGGAACCAGAGGCATTTCCCTGAACACTTTCTTGTGTTCCCCTTAAGCATAGGAACACTACTGTGGCTGTCAATCCCTTGCCTCCAAGGATCTTGGTGCCTTTAGCAAATGCTAGAGTTTGGGGGGTCAATAGTGTGTTGGACATTGGGTGGGCATGCAAAGTCCAATTATGATTGCTTTGGCCCTAACTTGTGTGGAGTATCTTGCATATCATTGCTACTCCCATCCTTGTGCTCTTACAATCTTACTGCCCCTCTTCAGCAAAATTCCCTGAGCTTCAGGATGGGGGAGATTAGGCTGGCCTAGTTCGAGGTGCTTGATGTAGAGTCTCTGAAGTTCTGGATTGTGGTTTGTTGATTTTCTTTTTCAGTTTTGCTGCTCCTGCAATGCCCTTCACTCCATCCTGATGGGCATTGTATGTCACCCTCTGGCCAGAGACAAAAAGTTGTTGAACTGGAGTCTTGTTATAAGAGCACATTCAAAGGTAGATGTAATAAAAGTAGGAAACCTCAGTGAGGGAGGGGTCAATCAACCATTTGCAAAACGGTTACTTTTTATCTGCCAGACTATATTCCCTCCCCTTCTGGTGAGATCATACCCCATCAGTTGTAAATGATCAGGAATGAAAGTCTGTGAACTTAATTAGGTGTCTCATTACTTACTTGAAGTCCTTGATGGAGGCCTATTTTCTCTGCTGTAACATGGTCCCCTCTCTCCTTGTTTCTGGTATGGCCCTCCTACCCCATCCCTCCTGTTCATAATCCTTGCAATTACTGTAGGTATTACAGAGATTTATCTTTGAGTGTCTCTAGGTGGGCTGGGTGGGTTTGGTACTAGGAACCACCTATTAGGTAGTACATATGGCGCTTAATTTTCTGGGTTTGGGATACTTCACTTAATATAATTGTTTCTAATGACATCCATTTCCCGGCAAATTCCAGTAATTCATCATTTTTGATGGCTGAGTAGTACTCCATTGTATAGATGTACCACAGTTTCCTTATCCACTCGTCAACTGTTGGGCATTTGGGTTGATTCCATGACTTTGCTACTGTAAACAGTGCTGCTATGAACATGGTCGTGCTTGTGCTATCGAATTTTTGCTGTATGTTGGGTTATTCTCAGAAGTGGAATAGCAGGGTCATATGGCATTTCAATCTTTAATCTCTTTAAGAATCTCCAGATGGCTCACCCGAGTGTTTGTATGAGCCTGGATTCCCACCAGCAATGGAGGACAGTTCCTGTCTCTTCACAACCTCTCCAGCATTTGTTGTTGTTTGTATTGTGGATTTTTACCATCCTGACCGGGGTGAGATGATATCTCAGGGAAGTTTGCATTTCGCTGATGGCTAAGGAAGTGGAGCATTTTTTCAAATATTTGTTAGACATTTTAATTTCATCCCTGGTAAAGTTTCTTTTAAGTTTCAGGGCTCATTTTTAATTGGGCCATTAGTTTCCTTGGTGTTTAGTTTTCTAAGTTCTTTGTGTACTCTAGATAGTAGAGCTCTATCGGATATGTGGTTAGTGAAGATTTTCTCCCATTCTGTGGGTTGCCTTTGAGCTCATGTTACAATCTCTTTATCTGAACAGAAGCTCTTTAATTTCACAAGATCCCAACTGTTGAGAGTTGGTAGCAGTGACTGTGCCATTGGAGGTCTGTTTAGGAACCCAATCAGCCCAGTCAGCTCGAGGGAGTTCTCTGTCCATTCAACTATGGTTTTTATAATCTCTGTCCTTATATCAAGGTCCTTGATCAATTTGGAATTAAGTTTTGTACATGGTGACAAGTACAGTTTTAATCTTCTGCATGTGGAGATCCAGTTTTGCCAGCACCATTTGTTGAAGATACTGTTCTTTTTCCATTGGATTTTTTGGGCCCCTTTGTCAAAGACCAAATGGCTGTACTTTTGTGGGCTTATATCTGAGTCTTTGACCCTTATTCATTGATCCGTATGTCTATTTTGGAGCCAGTACCAGGCTGTTTTTATAACTATGGATTTGTAGTATAGACTAAGGTTTAGTATGGTGATACCTCCAGCAGTGTTTTTGTTACTCAGTTTTGTCTTTGCTATCCTGGGTCTTTTGTGCCTCCATATGAATTTTGAGATTGTTTGGTCAACTTCTTTAAAGAATTGCTTTGGGATTTTAATTGGTATAGCATTGAATTTGTATATTGCGTTTGGTAGTATGGTCATTTTTATGATGTTGATTCTGTCTATCCAGGAACACGGGTAGTCTTTCCACCTTTTGGTGTCTTCTGCAATTTCTTTCTTGAGGGTTTTAAAGTTTTCATTGTAAAAGTCTTTTACCTCCTTAGTTAGGTTTATACCAAGGTATTTCATTTTTTTAGGAGCTATAGTAAATGGGATTGTTTCTCTCAGGGCTGTTTCTGTGCATATAGGAAGGCCTCTGATTTTTGCACATTTATTTTGTATCCTGCCACCCTGCTGAACTTCTCAATTAGTTCCAGGAGATTCCTGGTGGAGTTTTTAGGATCACTCAGATATAAGACCATGTCATCTGCAAACAGGGATAGCTTGACTTTTTCCTTGCTGATTTGAATCTCTTTTATGCCCCTTTCTTGTCTTATGGCTTCAGCCAAGATTTCAAGTACAATATTGAATAGAAGTGGTGAGAGTGGACAGCCTTGTTTAGTTCCTGATCGAAGTAGGAATGCTTCAAGTTTTTCCCCATTGAGTATATTGCTTTCTGTGGGCTTGTTGTATACAGCTTTTATTATATTGATAAAGGTTCCTTCCATTCCTACTGTCTCTAGCGTTTTGATCATTAAAGGCTCTTGGATCTTGTCAAAAGCTTTTTCTGCATCTATTGAGAGTATCTTGTGGTCTTGGACTTTGGACTGGTTTATATGATGAATTACATTTATTGATTTGCATATGTTGAACCAACCTTGTGTGTCGGGGATAAAGCCTACTTGATCCCCGTGAATGATGTTTTTTGATATGTTTTTGAATCCGATTTGCTATGACTTTGTTGAGAATCTTTGCATCTGTGATCATCAGAGAGATTGGCCTATAGTTTTCTTTTTTAAGTGAATCTTTATTAGGTTTTGGGATTAAGACGATATTAGCTTCATAGAAGGAATTTGGTAATGTTCCTTCCTTTGCTATTTGATGGAACAGTTTAAGAAGTATTGGTGTTATTAACTCCTTAAATGTCTGGTAGAACTGTGTGCTGAATCCATCTGGTCAAGGACATTTTTTGGTAGGAAGTTTCGAGATTACTTCCTCAATTTCCTCATGTGTTATAGGATTATTTAAATAATTCACTTCCTGATTCAATTTAGGTAAATTGTGTTTACTTAGGAATTCATCAATCTCTTTTGTGTTGTCAAACTTCACAGAGTACAAGTTTTTGAAATATGACGTTATAATTCTCTGGATTTCTTGGGTATCAGTAGTGATAACTCCATTTTCATTTCTAATTTGTTACTTTGTGTTTTCTCTCTCCTGCTTTTGGTTAATTTAGCTAGGGGTGTATCAATCTTATTGATTTTTTCATAGATCCATCTTCTGGTTGATTTTCTCTACTGTTTTCCTAATCTCAATTTCAGATATTTCTCCCCTTCTTTTGCTAATCTCTTCTCTTCTAGTACTTTTGGGATTGGATTGCTCTAGTTTCTCTAAAGCTTTAAGCTGCATTGTAAATTATTTATTTCTTTTTTTTAAAATTTTTTATTATTATTTATTATTTATTCAATTGTGCGTGTATGCGTGTGTATGTATGTGTGTGTGTGTGTGTGTGTGTAGAACCACGGACGAATTCGGGAACCACCATGGACGCCCCACCTCCTTGTTTACTCTTACACGGGATTCACAGGCTCCGCTCAGCCAGGGCAAGAAATGCAGGCTGCCCCTGCTTCCACCTGGTGTCTATACGTGGGCCTAGGATCAGAACTCGGGACCCTCCGCCTGCAAGGCAGAGGGTTAACCCTTGAGCCACTTCTCAGCCCATGTTATTTATTTCTTACGTTTCCATTTTTTTGATGAAGGCATTAAGAGCTATGAACTTACCTCTTAGGACAGCTTTATTGTGTCCCAGAGATTTTGGTAAGTTGTATTTTCATTACCGTTCACTTTCAGGAAATCTTGAATTTCCTTTTTAATTTCTTCCTGAATCCAGTTCTTATTCAGCATCATATTGTTAAGTTTCCAGGAGTTAGTGTATTTTCTGTCGTTTGTTGTGTTATGGATGTCCAGCTTTAGGTGATGGTGGTCTGTTAGGGCACAGGCTAGAATTTCAACTTTCCTATATATGTGGAGATTCATTTTGTAGCCCAATATGTGATCTATTTTGGAGAAAGTGTGCTGCTGAGAAAAATGTGTATTCTTTGGTGTGTGGATGAAAAGTTCAATAGAGATCTGTAAGGTTCATTTCACTAAGGGTTTGACTAAGTTCAAGTGTTTCTGTTAAGCTTTTGACCTGTTGATCTATCCCATGTTGAGAGGGTGGTGTTGAATTCCCCAAGAATTATCGCTTGGGGGTTGATTTCTCACTTTCGACTCTGTAGGATTTTCTTACTGAATGTGGAGGGGCCCGTATTGGGTGCATAAATGTTCAGTATTGTGAAGTCTTCCTGGTGAATTGTACCTGTGACTAAAATGTAGTATCCATCTGTGTCTCTTATGATTTTTCTTGGTTTGAAGTCCGCTTTGTCCAACAGCATAATGGCCACCCCTGCCTATTTTCTGGTTCCATTAGCTTGCAGAATTTTGGACCAGCTTTTCTTTTTTTTTAACATTTTTTATTATTATTTCCACTCATACAACTTAATAGGTACACCGGTTCCCTCCCTCCCTCCTCCTCCCCCCCGACCCCCTGTTTCCCCTCCCCTCACACTTCCCTCCCCATCTCCCAGTGCCTCCTGCCCCAATCCCTGGAGAATCCTTTAATGTGGATGCCAGACTCTCCTCTGGGTCCTCCTCTCTGATGACGTACAAACACCCAGTGGCTTTTCCCTGAACCGTTTCCTGTGTTCCCCTTAAGCATAGGAACATTACTATGGCTGTCAATTCCTTGTCTCCAAGGATCTTGGTGCCTTTAGCAAATGCTAGACTTTATGGGGTCAGTAGTGTGTGAGACATTGCACAAGGCATGCAAAGTCCAATTATGATGCTTTTGCCCTAAATTCTGTGGAGTATCTCGCATATCATTGCTCCTCCCATCCTTGTGCCCTTACAATCTTACCACCCCCTCTTCCGCAAATTTCCCTGAGCCTCACGATGGGGAGAGATTAGGCTGGCCTAGTTCTAGGTTCATATAGAGTCCCTGAAGTTCTGGATTGTGGTTTGTTGATTTTCTTTTGCAGTTTTGCTGCTCCTGCAATGCCCTTCACTCCATCCTGATAGGTATTGTATTTCACCCCTTTCAGTCCTTGATGGAGGCCTATTTTCCCTGCTGTAACATGGTCCCCTCTATCCTTGTTTCTGGTGTGGCCCTCCTACCCCATCCTTCCTGTTCATAATCCTTACAATTACTGTAGGTTCATAGATTTATATTTGAGTGTCTCTAGGTGGGCTGAGTGCGTTTGGTACTAGGAGCCACCTATTAGGGAGTACATACGGCGCTTAATTTTCTGGGTCTGGGATACTTCACTTAATATAATTGTTTCTAATGACATCCATTTCCCGGCAAATTCCAGTAATTCATCATTTTTGATGGCTGAGTAGTACTCCATTGTATAGATGTACCACAGTTTCCTTATCCACTCGTCAACTGTTGGACATTTGGGCTGATTCCATGACTTTGCTATTGTAAACAGTGCTGCTATGAACATGGTCGTGCTTGTGCTATCAAGGTGAATTTTTGCTGTATGGGCGGTTATTCCCAAAAGTGGAATAACAGGGTCAAGTGTCATTTCAATCTTTCATTTCTTTAAGTATCTCTAGACAGCTCGCCAGAGTGCTTGTATGAGCCTGCATTTCCACCAGCAATGTAGGAGAGTTCCCCTCTCTCCACACCCTCTCCAGCATTTGTTGTTGTTTTTATTGTGGATTTTTTCCATCCTGACCAGGATGAGATGATATCTCAGGGAAGTTTTGATTTGCATTTTCCTGATGGATAAGGAAGTGGTGCATTTTTTAAGATATTTGTTGGATATTTTAATTTCAACCGTGGTAAAGTTTCTTTTAAGCTCCAGAGCCCATTTTTAATTGGGCCATTATTTCCTTGGTGTTTAGTCTTCTAAGTTCTTTGTGCACTCTGGATAATAGGGCTCTATCAGATATATGGTTAGTGAAGATTTTCTCCCATGCTGTGGATTTCCTTTGAGCTCGTTTTATAATCTCTTTATCTGAACAGAAGCTCTTTAATTTCACCAGATCCCAACTGTTGAGAGTTGGTAGCAGTGTCTGTGCCATTGGATGTCTGTTTAGGAACCCAATCAGCCCAGTCAGCTCGAGGGAGTTCCCTATCCTTTCAACTATGGTTTTTACAGTCTCCGGCCTTATATCAAGGTCCTTAATCCATTTGCAATTAAGTCTTGTACTTGGTGACAAGTATGGGTCCAGTTTTAACCTTCTGCATGTGGAGATCCAGTTTTGCCAGCACCATATGTTGAAGATACTGTTCTTTTTTCATTGGATTTTTTGGGCCCCTTCGTCAAAGATAAAATGGCTGTAATTTTGTGGGCTTATATGTATGTCTTCAACCCTTATCCATTGATCTGTGTGTCTATTTTGGAGCCAGTACCAGGCTGTTTTTATAACTATGGATTTGTAGTATAGACTAAGGTTTGGTATGGTGATACCTCCAGCAGTGTTTTTGTTACTCAGTTTTGTCTTTGCTATCCTGTGTCTTTCGTGCCTCCATATGAACTTTGAGATTGTTTGGTCAACTTCTTTGAAGGAATGCTTTGGGATTTCATTGGTATAGCATTGAATTTGTATATTGCCTTTGGTAGGATGGTCATTTTTACGATGTAGATTCTGCCAATCCAGGAACATGGGAGGTCTTTCCACCTTCTGGTGTCTTCTGCAATTTCTTTAGGGTTTTAAAGTTTTCATTGTAAAGGTCTTTTACCTCCTTAGTTAGGTTTATCCCAAGGTATTTCGTTTGTTTAGAGGCTATAGTAAATGGGGTTGTTTCTGTCAGGGCTGTTTCACTTTTCTCATTCTGTGCATATAGGAAGGCCACTGATTTTTGTATATTTATTTTGTATCCTACCACCCTCTGAACTTCTGTGTCAGTTCCAGGAACTTCCTGGTGGAGTTTTTGGGATCACTCAGTTATTGCATCGTATCATCTGCAAATAGAGATAACTTGACTTCTTCCTTGTCAATTTGAATCCCTTTTATGTCCCTTTCTTGTCTTATGCCTTCAGCCAAGACTCCAAGTCTCCAATATTGAAAAGGAGTGGTGAGAGTGGACAGCCTTGTCTAGTTTCTGATCGAAGTGTGAATGCTTCAAGTTTTTCCCCATTGAGTATAATCCTTGCTGTTGGCTTGTTGTATATAGCGTTTATTATATTGATAAAGGTTGCTTCCATTCCAATCTTCTCCTTGGTTTTGACCATAAAGGGCTGTTGGATCTTGTCAAAAGCTTTTTCTGCATCCATTGAGAGTATCAGGTGGTCTTGAATGTTGGAGTGGTTTATATGGTGAATTACTTTTATTGATTTGTGTATGTTGAACCAACCTTGTGTGCCGGGGATAAAGCCTACTTGATCACCGTGAATGATCTTTTTGATATGTTTTTGAATCCGATTTGCTAAGACTTTGTTGAAATTCTTCACATCTGTGATCATCAGAGAGATTGGCCTATAGTTTTCTTTTTTAAGTGTATCTTTATTAAGTTTTGGGATTAAGATGATATTAGCTTCATAGAATGAATTTGGTAGTGTTCCTTCCTTTGCTATTTGGTGGAACAGTTTAAGGAGTATTGGTGTTATTAACTCCTTAAATGTCCGGTAGAACTCTATGCTTAATCTATCTGGTCCAGGACTTTTTTTGGTGGGAAGATTCGGGATTACTTCCTCAATTTCCTCATATGTTATATGTCTATTTACATAATTCACAACTTCCTGATTCAATTTAGGTAAGTTGTGTTTACTTAGGAATTCATCCTTCTCTTTTGTGTTGGCAAATTTCAGAGTATAAGTTTTTGAAATATGACATTATAATTCTGTGGATTTCTTGGGTATCAGTATTGAAAACTACATTTTCATTTCTAATTTTATTAATTTGTGTTTTCTCTCTCTTGCTTTTGGTTAGTTTAGCTAGGGGTGAATCAATCTTATTGATGTTTTCAAAGAACAAGCTTTTTGATTGGTTGATTTTCTCTATCGTTTTCCTAATCTCAATTTCAGATATTTCTCCTCTTATTTTGCTTATCTCCTCTCTTCTACTACTTTTGGGATCAGATTGCTCTAGTTTCTCTATAGCTTTAAGCTGTATTGTTAAGTTATTTATTTCTTACATTTCCATTTTTTTGATGTAGGCATTAAGAGCTATGAATTTACCTCTTAGGGCAGCTTTCATTGTGTCCCAGAGATTTTGGTAAGTTGTATTTTCATTATCGTTCACTTTCAGGAAATCTTGAATTTCCTTTTAAATTTCTTCCTGAATCCAGTTCTCATTCAGCATCATAGTGTTAAGTTTCCAGGAGTTAGTGTATTTTCTCTTGTTTGTTGTGTTGTGGATGTCCAGCTTTAGGCCATGGTGGTCTGATAGGGCACAGGCTAGAATTTCAACTTTCCTGTATATGTGGAGATTCATTTTGTGGCCCAGTATGTGATCTATTTTGGAGAAAGTTCTGTGTGCTGCTGAGAAAATTGTGTATTCTTTGGTGCGTGGGTGAAAAGTTCGATAGAGATCTGTAAGGTCCATTTCTTTCAGGGTTTGACTAAGTTCCAAAGTGTCTCTGTTAAGCTTTTGACCTGTTGATCTATCCCATGTTGAGAGGGCGGTGTTGAAGTCCCCAAGAATTATCGTGTGGGTGTTCATTTCTTGCTTTAGACGCTGTAGGATTTTCTTAATGAATGTGGAGGGGCCCGTATTGGGTGCATAAATGTTCAGTATTGTGAAGTCTTCCTGGTGAATTGTACCTGTGACTAAAATATAGTATCCATCTGTGTCTCTTATGATTTTTTTTGGTTTGAAGTCTGCTTTGTCCGACAGCATAATAGCTACCCATGCCTGTTTCCTGGTTCCATTAGCTTGCAGTATTTTGGACAAGCCTTTCATTTTTAGGATGTG
Source organism: Typhlomys cinereus (assembly GCA_023101885.1). Classification (NCBI taxonomy): domain Eukaryota; kingdom Metazoa; phylum Chordata; class Mammalia; order Rodentia; family Platacanthomyidae; genus Typhlomys; species Typhlomys cinereus. The sequence continues at coordinate 330,605 of JALPQD010000705.1, read as the reverse complement.
CCTATTTTTTGTTTTGAGATGAGTTTCCTGAAGGCAGCAGATTGATGGGTTGTGATTTTTAATCCATGTTTGTAATCTGTGTCTCTTAATCGGTGAGTTAATACCATTGACATTTAATGTTATAATGGAGAAGCTATTTTTAATTCTGGACATTTTTTATTTTTAGTGAATTTTGTAAGCTTATTATTTGACATTTATGTTTTTGTGGTATTATACTACTCTTCTGTCCTCCTGGATTCGGTTGCTTTTTTCTTCAAGTTTGCGTATCATTTCTAGCATTTTTTGAAGGCCTGGTTTAGTAGACATGTATGCCTTCAAGTTGTCTTTGTGCTGGAAAACTTTTCTTTCTCCCTCAATCATGACAGATACTTTCGCCGGGTATATCAATCTGGGTTGGCATTTTTGCTCATTTAATACTTGAAGTACATCTCTCCAAGCTCTTTCTTTTACTGTTTCCATTGAGTAGTCACTTGTTATTCTAATAGGTTTAACTTTAAAAGTGACTTGCTTTTTTTCTCTTGAAGCTCTCTGGACCTTTTCTTTGTCTGGAAGGTGGAGTGTTTTGACTATTATTTCACGTGGCGATTTTCTATTTTGGTCATATCTGTTTGGGGTGCAAAATGCCTCTTGTATTTGGAATGGCCTCTCATTCTTCAGTTGAGGGAAGTTTTCATTTATGATAATTTGAAAAATTTCCTCAGGTGTGGTATTTTGAGATTCTTGCTCTGGTATTCCATGAATGCGCATGTTAGGCTTCTTCAGGGTGTCCCATATCTCTTGAATGTTCCTCTCAAGTATCTTTTTGGCTTTAACAACCTCTTCCATTGAGCTGGTTAATTCTCCCACTTTTTCTTCAAGATCTGAAATTCTATTTTCTGCTTCGTTAGTTGTGCTGATAAGACTCTTTGTTGAGGTTTGGGTTGAGGATAACTTGTCTTTTAGTTCAATTTAAAACTCTGCCTGGGACTGTTTTAACGGCTCTATGCCTATTTTTGTTTCTTGATCTGTTTTTCTCAACTTCTTCAAATGCCTGTTGTGTTACTTTTCAACGTGGTTGATGCAGTTGTTTAATTCCTCTTGGATTTCCTCTTTCATAGTATTAATCATGGTAATGATCATACTTTTGAAAAGTCGTTGTCTTGGGTCTGGCTTTCTTGGCTGTTTGCTGTGAATTTGTTCTGGTTGGAATCCATGCTTAAGGTGTTAATTATTTCAGTGGTAGATTGGTCTCTTTGGGTTTTGTTTCTCATGGATCTGCACTTTGACTTGGGCATTGTTGTTTTGTCTTCTAGGGGTTTTCAGTTTCTGTGTGTTTTTTTTTTAATTTTTTTATTATTATTATTTATTCAACTGTGTGCATGTGCATGTGTATGTGCATGCGTGCGTGTGTGTCTGTGTGTGCGTGTGTCTGTGTATGTGTAGAATCACGGACGAATTCGCGAACCACCATGGACTCCTCCATCTCCTTCTGCCCCGGGATTCACAGGCTCCGCCCTACCAGGACCAGAAGCGCAGGCCGCCCCGCTTCCGCCTGGCGTCTATACGTGGGATCTGGGATCCGAACTCAGGACCTTCCGCCTGCAAGGCAGAGGCTTAACCCCTGAGCCACCTCTCCAGCCCAGTTTCTGTGTGTTTTTGACTGAACTTATTTAGTTGTTATTACTACACTTGGGCAGTTATTACTAGTGCTTGCCTTGGGATTGGGTATGTTTGTCTTTTGTTATTGTTATTTCCTGTTTGAGGCTATTAGGCTGTTAGTATATCAGTTAAGTCAGGTTAAGTAGACAGGGGGTGAATATTAGTATGGTAGTACATTTTTACGATGTAGTATTTTGGTCATATGTGAGAGTGAATTGTGTACTCCCTGTAGTTGTATATGTTTTTGGTGTGGCTGTATGGAAAAGTTAATCTACAGTGATTAATATTAGAAAGGAACAGTAAGGTGAAAAAAAAAGAAGGTTTACTTATCTTTGGGCTGGATGTGATGAATCTCTCCCATGTGATAGGATGATTGTAGAGGTTTTCAGATGTATGGTCTTTAATGCTTAGAACTTTGCTTTAGTTTTCTTTGGACTCTATTGAATTCTGAGTAGCAGTGTCTCTTCTGGGGATAGCGGATGGGCAGGCATTCAGTGGGGCCTAATTCCATCCATTTTCTGGCAAATTTAGTTAATTCACCTTCTTTCACGGCTGTGTTGTATTTCATTGTATAAATGTACCACAATTTCATTATCCATTCACCAAGTCTTTAATATTTGAGATGATTTCATGACTTTACTACTGTAAATAATGCTTCAATGGAAAATGCAAAACTGAAGACAACAACAAATCATAATTCAGAACACCACAGATCCCCCATTATTCACCTGGAACCAGAAGAGCCAAATATCACTCCACTATAAAGCTCAGAGAACCTTTCAGAAGAAAGTGCTGCAAGATGGTAAGTGCCTAAAGATGGGGATAACCAAAGATATGCAAAATACACCACACAAGTCAGGGATGCAGTAGCCATAATCAGACTTGCCTGACCAGCACAATGACTGACTCATCACCAACTCCCCAAAGTCAGCAGAGATCACATGGAAGAAGAATCCAGACAGTAGGATCCTTATAGTCAAAGGATCCAAAACAGTCATAATAGAATTCCCATACTAATGGGGAGCCTGAGAAGGGATTCTGAGCTATTCCCTTGAATCCTTACCCCTCACAAGGATGAGGGACTCAGAGGGAGGTTTGACATTCACACAAAAGGATACTCCAGTGGATGTGAGGGAGGAAGAGGGAGAGAGAGGTGGAGAAAGGAAGGGGGAAAGTTAGGAGTATGCAATGGGGAATGACTGGGGAGGGTAGTGGGGAAGGAGAACACAGGGGTAACTATTGAGCTTGAATTATTAGGAAAAAAATAAATTGTGGTAGTAAAAATACAATAAAAATAATGCTGAAATGAACATGGTTGTGCTCATGTCCCTGTAGTGAATTCCTGTATTTGAGGGGATTATTCCCAGTAGTGGTATAGCATGATCATATGGCATTTCAATCCTTAGCATTTTAGAAATCTCCATATGATTGCAAGAGTGGTTATATAAGTTTGCATTCCCACCAGTACAATATGAGAGTTCCCTTCTACACACTTCCTTTCCAGAATTTTGTATGGTTTGTGTTGTGGATTTTTGCCATCATGACTGGGGTGAGATGATATCTCAGGGTAGTTTTGATTTCATTTCCCTGATGGCTATGGATGTGGAGAATTTTTAAAAGATTGTTCTTAAACATTTCAATTTCATCCCTGGAAAAGTTTATTTTGAGTTCCTAGGCTGATTACTTTCCTTCAACATTTTATAATTTTTCCAATCATAGAAGCTCAATAGGTACCCCCATGTTCTCCCTCTCTCTCCCCTCCCCATTCCCCCTTGCACTCTCCCTCATTTTCCCCTTCCTTTCACTACACTCCCTCACTCCCCCTCTCTTAGTGCCTCCCCCTTCTTCTCCCCATCCCCTGGAGCATCCTTTTATGTGAATGTCTAACCTCCCTCTAGTTCTCCACCCTAGTGAGGGGTAAAGATTCAGTGTCATGGCCTGTGCCCACGTTCTTGGCTTCTCCATTAGTATGGGAACTCAATTAAGACTGTTAATCCCTTGCCTCTAAGGACCCTGCTGCTTAGAGGTTTCTGCCTGTGACCCATGCTAGACTTTGGTTGTTGACATGTCAGCCATTTCGAAGGTCAGGCAAAGTCCAATTCTGGCTGTGGCAGCTCTAAGTGGTGTGGGGTACCTTACATATTGTTGGTCCTCCCCATATTTAGGCTTTTATAATCTTATTGCCCCCTCTTCCTCAAGGTTTCCTGAGCTTTAGGATGGGGAGAGATTTGCCTAGTCTTGCTCCAGGTGATTAATGTAGGGTCTTTTGTGTTCTGAATTATGGTTTGTTTTTTATTTCAGCTTTGCTTTTTGTGCACAGCCCTTGTCTGCATCTTGATTTGTATCGAAGTTCACTCCTTAACCAAAGATAAAAGACTATTTAAGTGAAGATCTTAATATAAGAGCAGACTCAAAGGTAGATGGAAGAATAGGAGTGTGACACAGCAGTGGGAGGGGGGTCAGCATACCATTTGCAGGATGGTTACTATATATCTGTCAGTCCCTATATTCTCATTGATAGGTGACATCAAACCTGTTCATGTGCAAGTGACCAAGAAGGGAAGTGAGAATGAGCTGCACCAGATGTCTTGATTACATGCAATACTTGACTGTGGCCTATTTTTTTCTACAGAAGCACGATACCCTCTTTCCTCTTTTTGGGGGGGAACACTACTTCCCCTTACTTCCTGTTTATAATCTTTTGTGATTATACTAAGTATTACAGAGATTTATCTTTGAATATGTCATTGAGTTTGGTACTAGGATCTATCTCTTAAGGAGTACATGGTGTATCACTTGCTGTCTGGATACGTCACATAATATAACTTTTTTCTAATTTAATCCATTTCCTGGCAAATACCATTAATTCATCTCTTTGGATGGCTGAGTGGTATTCTGTTGCATAAATGTACCACATTTTCAATCTCTTCATCAACAGTTGAATTCAATGTTGATTCAATGACTTGGCTGTTGTAAATAGTGCTGCAATGAACATGGTCATGCTTGTGTCTCTATAGTGAATTTCTGCATTGTGAGATATTATTCCCAGAAGTGGTATAGCATGGTCATATGGCATTTCGATCTTTAACTTTTTTAGAAATTGCCATACTGATTGCCAGAATGGTTTTATAAGCCTGCATTCCCACCAGCAATGTATGAGAATTCCCTTCTCTTCGCATCCTCTTCAGCTGTATCTTTTGTATTGTGCATCTTTGCCATCCTGTTCAGAGTGAGATGATATCTCAGGTAAGTTTTGATTTGCATTTTCCTGATGAATAAGGATGTGGAGCATTTTTTAAAATATTTGTTAGACATTTCAATTTTCTCCCTAGAGAATTTTCTTTTGAGTTCTTGGGCCCATTTTTTAATTGGGCCATTTTTTTTAAAACTTGGTTATTTATCTCTTGTTGATTAGTTTTGTAAGTTCTTTGTGCACTGTGGATAATAGACCTCTATCAGATATATGGTTTATGAAAATTTTCTCCTATTCTCTGAGTTGGTTTTTGCTGAGCAGAAGTTCTTTAATTTCCTAAGATCCAATTTGTTGAGTGTTGATTCTAGTGCCTGTGCTATTGGATTTCTGTTTAGGAACTGCTGGCCTAGCGAAATCAGCTTGCGTGAGCTCCCTGAACTTTAAACTAGGGTTTTTGTCGTGTCTGGCCTAATGTTAAGGTCCTTTTTCCATTTGGAGTTCAATTTTGTGCATGGTGACAAGTATAGGTCTAGTTTAAATCTTCAGAATGTGGATATCCAGTTTTCCCAGCACCATTTGTTGAAGATGCTATACTTTTTCCACTGAGTGTTTTGGGCCCCTTTTTCAGAGATCATGACTGTAATTGTGTGGGTTTATATCTGAGTCTTCACCTCTATCCATTGATCTAGGTGTCTGTTTTGGAAACAGTATCAAGCTTTTCTTATAACTATGGATTTGTGTATACATTTTATGTATTAACATATGAAGTATATTGAACCTAAGATGTATTTGTTACATTATATATTCTGTATAACATGGATATAAAGTAATATGTAACTATATTTTTATGTATTGTATAACATAGAAATACATACATACTCCATACCACAAATATTTTATTTATATTCCAGTTACATATAGTATGAAATGTATTACATATTTTATATAAATTCTATATTGTATCTTTCTATGAAAATGTTTTACTTATTATATTACATATTTCTACATTGAATAGTATTATTGAATAACATATTAAGTGTTCTCTACATTTTTCTACATCTTTATTTAATATGTATGTACATACATATATAGTATAGATATTTTGCATATCTGCATGTTGTGTGGTCATTTCTACATATCTACAGGATATATATTTTGCCATCCTATTGTTTTATCTGCAATATAGATATTTCACACATACTCTAAATTTTCTTTGTATATTAAATGGTAATTAAATATATACTGAAGTATACATATTCCATGTGTATAATTACATATTTGGCTATGGAATTTAGAATTTAAAACAATATATGTATAGAATGATAGTTATATAGCATATATTGGTTTAACAGGATGTGGAAAATGATCATAGATCTTCCCATCTTTTCATTTCCCATTGCAGTGGATGGGGGTTCAGTTATCTCCCAGTCCATATAACTGACATTAATATAGTTTAAGAGGGTTCACAATGTGTCCATTCAAATACTGTACATATTATTTGTTTTAAATTCCATATACACGTGATATTTGTCTTTTTGATTAGTTTCTCCTACTCTTTCATCCATTCCCCTTCCATTTTCTTTAGTCTACTCCTTACACCATGAAAGCCTGCATTTTGTATATAAAAACCAGCAAATTTGTCTTTTTGAGGAATCTGTGTATGGTATTAATATGTTCCTGACTTTATTAGCAAATTTATCATATGAATCAACTGCTTCAGTTGCTGTGCCCATACAATTCCTAATACCTTAAATAGGTAGGTCTGAGTTATACAGTCTTGTTGACATAAACATGTAATATTTTGAAAGTTTAGTTTGTTTCATTTGTTTGTGAATGGGAATGTAACTTAATGCAGCAAGGCTTAGCAATAAATATGTGATTGATTGCTTGGTATTGTTCTTCTAAATGCAGTGTATTGAAATGGACTTTCTGCTGTGTAAATACCATCACCTGTTGATTTCCCTTTCATCTCCATAGGAAACCATCAAAACTTACATATGTCCATGGATAGGGGAAGGTTGCTTCCTACTTAATATATCAAACTACTACATCCAAAGCAGAAGAAAAAGGAATTGGATGTATAAAAAGATTTCCCATGACCGGCGCAGTAACCAACATATCATTGACCCCCCAAAGTCTAGCATGGATTACAGGCACTATGATCCTTAGAGGCAAGGGATTAACAGCCACAATAGTGTTTCTATACTAAAGGGGAACATAAAAAAAGAACTCTAGGCAGTGCCACTGAGTCCTTACACCTCATCAGAGAGGAGGACCCAGAGGAAAGTTTGACATGCACACTAAAGGATACTCCAGGAATGAGGGGGTAGGGGATACTGGGGAAAGGGAGGGAGGGAGGAAAGGAATATATTAAATACTATAAAATTTTATATGTTTCATTATATGTTATATAATATATAGAATATATTATACATTATAATTTTTAAAATTATTTTAATTTATTTTTTCCACTCACGCAAATTTGATAGGTACCCCATTTCCCTCCCTCTCTCCACCCCTCCCTGGATCCCCTTGCTCCCTTTCCTCTTTTCCCCTGCCTTTCCCCTGCCTCCCTTTCTCCCAGTGCCCTCTCCTCCCAATACCTGGAGCATCCTTTAGTGTGCATGTCAAACTTCCCTCTGGGTCTTCCTCTCTGATGCGGTCTAAGGACTCAGTGGCACTGCCTAGAGCTCTTAGTTGTGTTCCCCTTTAGTATAGGAGCACTATTGTGGATGTTATTCCCTTGCCTCTAAGGATCTTAGAGCCTGCGATCCATGCTAGACTATTGGGGGGGGTCAATGACATGTTGGTCATTGCACAGATCATGGAAAGTCCTATTATAATTACTTCGGCCCAAATGTGTGTGGAGTATCTTGCATATCATTGCTCCTTCCCATCTTTAGTTCTTACAATCTTACTGCCTCCTCTTCCGCAAATTTCCCTGGGGAGAGATTAGGTTGTCCTGGTTCCTGGTGATTAATGTAGGGTCTCTGATATTCTGAATTATGGTTTGTTATTCTTTTTTTTTCCTTCTTCCAATTGTGCTGTTCCTGCTCCACGCTTGGCTCCATCCTGATGGGTATTGGATGTCACCTCCTAGCCTGAGATTAACGGCTGTTAAAATATAGTCTTATTATAAGAGTACTATATATAATTTTATATAAATTTACATATAAATATAATTTTTGTATAAAATATATAAAATTAAGAAATGTTTATGTTTTTATATTACATATTTTATTCATCTATTTTTAATTTTTTTATTTCCGCTCATACAAGCTTAAAAGGTACATCAGTTCCCTCCCTCCCTCCACCTCCCAGACCCCCCCTGCTCTCCCCTCCCCCCTTTCCCCCCCAGAGCATCCTTTAATGTGCATGCCAAACTCTCCTCTGGGTCCTCCTCTCCGATTAGGTGCAAGGACCCAGCAGCATTTCCCAGAACCCTTTCCTGTGTTCCCCTTAAGCATAGGAACACTACTGTGGCTGTCAATGCCTAGCCTCCAAGGATCTTAGTGCTTTTAGTCCACGCTAGACTTTGTGGGGTCAATAATGTGTTGGACATTGCGCAGGTGATGCAAAGTCCTATTATGATTGCTTTGGTCCTAACTTGTGTGGAGTATCTTGCATATCATTATTCCTCACATCCCTGTGCTCTTACAATCTTACCGCCCCCTCTTCAGCAAATTTCCCTGAGCTTCAGGATGGGGAGAGATTAGTCTGGCCTAGTTCCAGGTGGTTGATATAGAGCCCTCTGATGTTCTGAATTATGGTTTATTGATTTTTTTTCAGTTTTGCTGCTCTTGCAATGCCCTTGGCTCCATCCTGATGAGTACTGGATGTCACTCCCTGGCCAGAGATAAAAACCTGTTAAATTAGAGTCTTGTTATAAGGGTATATTCAAAGGTAGATGGAATAAAAGTAGGAGACCATGATGAGGGAGGGGGTCAATCACACATTTGCAAAATGGTTACTTTCTATCTGTCAGACTATATGGCCTCCCCTTCTGGTAAGATCATACCCCATCAGTTGCAAATGATCAGGAAGGAAAGCCTGTGAACTTAATCAGATGTCTCTATTTACTTGCAGTTCTTGATGGATACAAACTTAATAGGTACCCCCACCTCTCCCCAGTTCCCCTTGTACCATGCCCCCCCTTTTTTCCCTTCCTTACGCCCCTCCCTTCCTTTCCCCTGTCCCATTCCCTGGAGCATCCTTTAGTGTGAATGTCAAACTTCCCTCTGCATCCTCCACCCTAATGAGGTGTAAGGGGACTCAGCGGCATTGCCCAGAACTCTTTCTTGGGCTCTCCCTCCCTTTGGGAACGCTATTGTGACTCTTAATCTCTTGTCTCTAAGGATCCCAGTGCCTGTGATCCATACTAGATTTTGAGGGGTCATTGTCATGTCAGTGTTTGTGCATGTAATGCAAAGTCTTATTATGGCTACTGCAGCCCTAACTTGTGGGGATTATCTTGTATATCATTGCTCCTCTCCATCTTTGAGGCTCTGGCAATCTTACTGCCCCCTTTTCCACAATTTTTTTTTTTACATAATACATTTTTTTTCCAGAAATTTTTCTGAGCTTTAGGATGGGGAGAGATTTGGTTGGTCTGATTCCAGGTGATTAATGTACGTTCTCTGATGTTCTGAATTATTGTTGGTTTGTTGTTCAGTTTTGCTGAAATTATGGTTCATTGTTGTTTTCAGGTTTTTTATGTGTAAGTATGGTTGTACACATGTGTGGATATGTTTAAGAAGGGTACAGTATATTCCTGTAGAGGCCCAAGACTTCAGGAATCATTCTGGATTGTAATATCTCCTTTTTTCTTTGCTCTGGGATTTTCTAGGTTCCACATTCCAGGGCTGGATGTGCAGGCTGCCAAAATTTCCAATTTATGTGGGATCTAGGAATCTGAACTCAAGGTTGTTTTGCTTTGAGGTAAAGATTTAATCTCTAAGTCCTCTGTTCAACCTCTATGCAAAAAAGGTCAAAGCTGACCTCTTATCTGTTTTATAGAATATATCTCTATATCTTCTTCCACTACAAATCATGCTGATCCTTTTTTTAAGGTAGTCTGGGTATGATACTAAATTCCATTTTCTTATTTTTTGCTGTTTCTGAAACTTGTATCAGAAATTATTTCCACTCTTCAGCTACCTGATATGCTATAGAAATAAGAGTTATAGGGGCTGGAGAGGTAGCTCAGGGGTTAAGCCTCTGTCTTGCAGGTGGAAGGTCCTGAGTTTGGATCCTAGACCCCACGTATAGACGCTGGGTGGAAGCGAGGATGGCCTGAGTTTCTGGTCCTGGTAGGGCGGAGCCTGTGAATCCCCGGGCAGAGTAAACAAGGAGGAGGTGGAGGCAGTCCATGGTAGTTCCCGAATTCGCCTGTGGTTCTACACACACACACACACACACACACACACACACACACACACACACAAACACACAATTGAATAAATAATAATAAAAAATTTTTGAAAAAAAGAAATAAGAATTATAAAAAAGGTGAATGTATCACAAACATGCAGAGAACAATATGTAATCCAACAGGTCTACCTACATGTATTCATTGCAGGCTTATAATATTACTCTGATTGGATGTCTGTATGTGCTGCCTTTGCTATTCACCCATGGATAAAGCACAAGAGAAAGTGAGAACTTACAAATTGACTATGTATTGAACCATGACTGTTTTGATTCCCCAGAGGGCCTTAATGCTTGACTCACATATTCCCCTCCAAACATCTGCTGTTGGCCAGAAACTCTACACTGGGAATATAAGACTGAGAAATTTCATGCCTTCAACATGAACTCTCTCTAGGCTTAAAGAACACTGAAAAAAAAGTTAAAGATAATACCATATGTGAAATTCCATGAACAAGGTACAAATTATATAATTTTCTGTTTTCAAACCCCTTTCCTTGAACAAAATATTATCTGTTGTGACTCTGGAATAGGGAAGGGGTCATTCCAATGGTGATATTTTTTTGCATGCATGCAAGCATGCGTGTGTGTGTGTGTGTGTGTGTGTGTGTGTGTGTATGTGTGTGTGTATGTGTGTGTGTGTGTATGAGAGAGGAAAAGAGAGAGAGAGAGAGAGAGAGAGCATTGTGTATGTACTTGGGGAGGAAGGAACAAGAGTGATTTGGGAATCGTCCTGAATTGCTATACCTTGTTTTGCTTTGCTCTGAGTTTTTCCAGACTCCACCTTCCAGAGCTTGAAGTGCAGGCTGCTGACCATTTCCTTTCAGTATTTTAATGAGAGATCTAGAATCCAATCTCTGTACTTTCTTCTTGCAAGGCGCAGTCTTAACTCCTGGTTATCTCTCCAGGCCCAAGGATGATATTATTCATTACATAAATGACAAAAGTAAATATATAAGGAAAGATATATTATGTCTTTGGCTCCCATCCAGGATCGTCTATGAGTCTAGAGTTGGTTACAGAGATAAACAATAGAATGTGACTCCTCTGGTTTTGCTTATGTTAACATATATCTCAACACTTGCTGGAAAATGGATAATACATCAGTGGATACACCAGTAAGGCAAGTAGCTCCTACCCTTTTCTGCAAGATTCCTTGATGGAAGTAGGTTTGGTTGATCTGATTTAGGTTGATTTTTAGGGTTGGTAAGATATCATTTTATTTTTAGCATGATTAAAAGTGATTTAAGTATGTTATTAAGTGGGTTTGTAACTAGGATACACTTATAGGGGAGAACATGCAGCATCTAACTTTCTATGATTGGGATACTTTGTTCAGTATAATTTCTTGTAATTCCATCCATTTACTGACAAATTTCATTAATTTATTTTTTGATAGCTGAGTAGTATCCCATTGCATAAATGTGCCACATTTTTACTACCCATTCATCAACTATTGGGTATTGGGATTGACTCTATGACTTTGCTGTTGTAAAAAGTGCTGCAATGAGCATGGATGTACTCATGTCCATGTAGTGAGTTACTCATTTTGTGGGATTATTTCCAGTAGTCGTATACCAGGGTCATATGGAATTTTAATCCTTAACTTTTTAAACATCACCATACTGATCTCGAGTGGTTTTATAAGCCTGCATTCCCACCAACAATGCATGAGAATTCCCTTCTTTCCAAATTCTCTCCAGCATTTGGTGCTGTTTGTATGGTGGATGTTTGCCATCCTGACTGGTGTAAAATGATATCTCAGGGTAGTTTTGATTTGCATTTCCCCGATGGCTAGGTGATGCAGTTAATGTGCATGGTTGCTGATAAATGACCATCAAATGACTTAAGGGAAAAAGAGCTTTATTTCCTTACACCTGTCCAGTTACAGTTCTCAGTCCAGCTTGACAGGAGACCATGCACCAACAACAAGATTGAGGGAATTGGCCACCCATCAACACATAATGGCTGAAAGATGGATAATCCCTATTTGCCAGAATATCATGTCTGGCCAAGTGTCCAGAAGGATGCCATCTCTCTCAACCAGCTATCTGTATTTTATTCCAGGGCCAGATCTCACCCACCATAGGCTGAACTCTGCCCCTCAACTAAACAATATCCTGCTGGCTTGCTCTGGGCCCCACTCAACCACTAATTCTCCAAAAATTGTCCAGAGCTCAAAACTTCAATTGTCAATTTGACCCCTGTGCCTAACTATGACACTCCACCCCTTGTCAACTTGACACAAAAACATAGCACTTTTAAACTGAAACCTTCAATCCTCATCCCTACAGGTGTTAAAGGTTATTTTAAATATATAACTGAAAGTTCAGTTATTAAAATGCTGGAACTGGAAATCTTAAAAAATTTCTCAAATCTTTTAACTGTAAGAGTCTATCAAATCAAAATATATTAAATACTTCAAGATGAAACATCAAAATAGAAGTGTCATCACACAATAAGAAAACATTACATTAAAATCAAGACTAGCAAATCAATTACTGCATCCTGTATTTCAAAGTCCATCTTCTGTTGTTCATCATGTAGTCATGGTGGCTCAAAAATTCTAGGAAATCCCAGTCCCTGTTTGCAGCTCAAAGTTGGAGAAGTAGAGTTCCTCTGAATCAGGTTGAATATCCACTCTCAGCTATTCTCAGCATACATCCCATGGTTCTGGCATCTCCATCAGTACTCTGGGTTTACTTCTGCAGCTATAAAGCTTCATCTTTCCTTGCAGGATCTCTATGCCTGCTGCTTGGTGCCAAGCTTTTGCTGCTCTTCATGATCCCCTCAGTTGTACAGCAAAACCAGTACCATCTGGGGGATGTTGCCAGATTTTGAAGGGAGGTTTAAATGTAGCTTGGCCCACTTGAGCTCTACTATACCAACTTTAGCGTGCTGACTCTGGAAAACTTCCAAAGTGCAAGAAATAGCTTCAACTTGGACTTTTGGCCCCTGAAGTAATCCTGGTTATCAAACCATGGAATTCTCATATGGTCACGTTCATGTCTTCCACTGTCCCAATACAAAACAGTAGGGTTTCTTTAGTGATACTCATTTCTCCAACAGCAGCAGCTGATCTTGTGCCTGCCCTTTCTACATCCAAGCTTCATGGCCATCAACACAGCTCTTCTCTATCAAGCAAAACAGTCCATCATCTCTAAATTGAACTCCACCAAAGTTCCTGTTCCATTCATCAAAAACTGGGTCCAAACAATCCATAACTCTCTCAGCACCAGCATTATCCTATATTGACCCACTAAATACTTCAGAATGGTATTTGTAATCCACAAGCTCAAAAAGCTTCAAACATGTCAAAGTTTCTCCAACAAAATCATTCAGAATCCACATAGCCAGATTTATCAGCAACACCCCCACTTCCATGGTACCAAATTCTGTTGCAGTTTGCCTGCATGGTTGCTGATAAATCACCATCAAATGACTTAAGGGAACAAAGGGTTTATTTGCTCTTATGATTATTGATTACAGTTTATAGTCCAGCTTGATGGGAAAACACACACGAACACCAGGGCCGAGGGAATTGGCCATACCATCACCACAAAATGGCTGAGAGACAGACAATCCTTACTTGCCAGACCATTATGTTTGGCCAAGTGTCCAGAAGGATGCCAACTCTCTCAACCAGCTATCTGTATTTTATTCCAGGGCCTAATACCACTCACCATAGGCTGGGCCATCCCCACCAGTCTCCTGCTGGCTTGCTCTGGGCCTAACTGAACCACTAATTTCCACAAATGTGCCCAGAGCTCAAATCTTTGACCATGAAGTTGACACCTGTGCTTAACTATGACATTAGGGATGTAGAAAAATTTTAAACATATTTGGTGGACATTTCAATTTTGGCCCTGGAAAAGTTTAAGTTCTGTAGCCCATTTTTTAATTGGGCTATTTATCTCCTTGGTATTTAATATTTTAAGTTCTTTGTGCACTCTGGATATTATACCTGTCAGAAGTGTTGTTATTGAATATTTTTTCCCATTCTGTGGCTTGTCTTTTTGTGGGTTTATAATCTCTTTAGCTGAACATGAACTCTTTAATTTTATAAGATCCCATTTGCTGAGCATTGGTTCTAGTGCCTGTGCTATTTGGGGCTTTGTTTTGAAAATGTTGGCCTAGCCCAATCAGCTTGAGGGAGTTCCCTACTCTTTCAACTAGGGCTTATTTAGTCTCTGGCATAATAATATGGTCCTTGATCCATTTGGAATTGATTTTCATGGATGTTACAAGTAAAGGTCCAGTTTCAATATTCTGCATGTGCAGTTTTACTACAACATATGTTGGAGATGCCGTTCTTTTACCATTGAGTTTTCCGGGGCCCTATGTCAAAAATCAAATCACTTTATAAATGTATGGACTTATGTCTGGATCTTCAAATCCTTTTTTTTAAATTTTTTAATTATTTATTCAACTGTGTGCATATGCGTGTGTATGTGCGCGCGTGTATGTGTCTGTGTGTGTGTGTGTGTGTGTGTGTGTCTGTGTATGTGTAGAACCACGGACGAATTCGTGAACCACCATGGACGCCTCCATCTCCTTCTGCCCTGGGATTTACAGGCTCCGCCTTACCAGGACCAGAAGCGCGGGTCGCCTCTGCTTCCGCCTGGCGTCTATATGTGGGATCTGGGATCCGAACTCAGGACCTTCCACCTGCAAGGCGGAGGCTTAACCCCTGAGCCACCTCTCCAGCCCCTGGATCTTCAAATCTTAACCATTTATCTATGTGTCTATTTTGGAGCCAGTACCATGATCTTTTTAGTACTATGGATTTGTAGTTTAGATTAAGGTTTGGTATGGTGATACCTCCAGTAGTGCTTTTGTTATTCAGGATTGTTTGTGCTATCCTGGGCCTTTTGTACATCCATGTGATTTTTGAGATTGGTCAATTTCTATAAAGAATTGTGTTGAAATTTTGATTGGTATAGCATTGAATCTGTACATTGCTTTTGTAGGATAGTCATTTTTATGATGTTAATTTTACCTATCCAGGAACATGGGAAGTCTTTCCACCTTCTGGTGTAGTCTGTAATCTTTTTCTTTAGGGTTTTAAAGTTTTTATTACACAGTTCTCTCACTTCTTTGGTTAGATTTATAACAAGGTATTTCATTTTTTAGGGTCTGTGGTAAATGGGATTGTTTCTCTTACAACATTCTCACTTCGTTCATCTTGGTATATAGGAAGGACATTCATTTCTGAATACTAATTTTGTAACCTGCCACGCTGCTGACTCCTGAACTTGTTTATTAGTTCCAGGAATTTCCTGGTGGATTATTTATTTATTTATTCAATTGTGCGTGTATGCATGTGTGCGTGTGTGTGTATGTATGTGTGTGTAGAACCACGGCAAATTTGGGAACCACCATGGACCGCTTCCACCTCCTTGTTTACTCTGCCCCAGGATTCACAGACTCTGCCCACCAGGACCAGGAGTGCAGGCCGCCCCCACTTCCGCTTGGTATCTACACATCCAGTCTAGAATCTGAAATCAGGACCTTCCGCCTGCAAGGCAGAGGCTTAACGCCTGAGCCACCTCTCCAGCCCCATGGTGGAATTTTTGTGATCTCTCAGGTACAGAATCATGTCATCCGCAAATAAAGATATCTTGACCTCTTCTTTTCTGATTTGAATCCCTGTTATCTTTACTTGTCTTATGGCTCTAGCTAAGACTTCAATTACAATATTGGATAGAAGTGATAAGAGTAGAAAGCTTTGCCTAGTTCATGATTGAAGTGGGAATGGTTCAAGTTTTTCCCTATTGAGTATTGGTGTGTTGTATGTAGCTTTTATTATATTGATGTAAGTTCCTTCCATTCCAATTGTCTTTAGGGTTTTCATGATGAAAGGACATGGGATCTTGTTGAAAGATTTTTCTGCATCTATCCAGAATATCATGTGGTCTTGGACTTTGGATTTTTTTATATGATGTATTATATTATTGATTTGTGTGTGTTGAACCAACCTTGTATGCCTGGAAGAAATCCTTCTTGTTCATAATGGATGATTTTTTTGAATCTGATTTGCTAAGATTGTTGCATCACTAATGAGATTCACCAATAGTTTTTTTTTTTAATTGTATTTTTTTGGTTTTGGGGTTAATACGATATTAGCTTCATAGAAAGGATTTAGAAATATTCCTTTATTTGCTATATTATGGAGTAGTTTAAGGAATAGTTATTCACGTTGTTCTTTAAAAGTCTCATAGAATTCTGCACTGACATTCTGTTCCTAGACATTTTTAGTGGAAAAATTCATGATTACTTCTTTAATTTACTCACTTGTTATGGGACTATTTAAATAATTAATTTCATATTCATTGAACTAAGGTAACTTGTGCTTACTTAGAAACTCATCCATTTCTTTCTTTTTTTTAATGTGACAAGTATTTATTTTCAATATGCATTTAGATACAGGAATACTCTAAAAAATTTGAAGTGTAAGATTGAGTAAATCCAAAAATATATTCTTAAATTTCTTCAGAAGCTCTTGGCACACAGACTAAGAATTGTTAACTGCTTATTTGATGTTCCAAAAGGAAATCTCAAGATGAAAATTTTAGAAAAATTGGCACAATCACTCTACCAGACAATATCCTGAATGAATCACACATAACACATGATTTAGAATTAATGCAACTGATCAGCAAAACATTTCTAATAAGCCTATTCCATATTTCCTTTGGCTATTGTATGCTTAAACATATTAATTATTTTGAAATGAAGTGTAAGTGATTAAATTATTTTAGTGGCAAGCAATCATCTGTGAGGTGCTTTTCTTTTATTTCCCAGAACAGGGTAGATTCCCTGCTTCCCAGGTAAGGCCCCTAGACCATACCCCAGACCCCAGGCCACCTGAGTGCTCCACCATCTGCCAGTCTGCTCTGGCACTGGAGAAGGCCTATAAACCACGCCCCAAGTTCCACGTGATCTCTGTGCTCCATCAGACACTGCCCTTCTGCCACAGACCCAGACCAAGTGGACTCCCTGCTCCTCAGAATTCAATAGAGTCAGAGAAAACCCAAGCAAAGCTCTAGAGGACAAATGCCACACATGATGCCCTCTAAAATCATCGCATACATAGAAGAAAATCTTCAAATAAAGCTCAAAGAAAAGTAACCCCTTTTTATCATCCCGTTCCTCTCAATTATTAGTCACTGTAGTTTATCTTTTCCATATAGCCACCAAAACCCCATAATATTTCAGGAACTATACCATTCATCCTCACATATCACCAAGGAAGTAAACTGAAAAAATACACTATCATACAAATCTTCACTCCCTGTCTACTAAACCTGACTTCGTTGATGTACTAACAGTCTAATAGCTTCATCTAGGAAATAACACCGATACCAGACAATCATACCCATCTCCAAGCCAAACACTAGTAATAATTGCTCAAGTGTTGTAATATTGTGTAATTCAGTTCAGTCAAAAACACACAGTAACAAAAAGAAGGTCTTAAGAGAGAAAACAAAAATGTCCAGGTCATAGCACAAATCCATGGAAACAAAAACCAAGATAACAAATCACCTACCAAAAGAATTAATGCCATAATGATAGATTACAACCACAGCAAACTCACAGAAAATAGCCAAGAAAGCCATACCCAAGAGAATGATTTTCAAAGTTTAATCTTTACTATGACCAATACCATGAAAGTGAAAGTCCAGGAGGAGTTAAATAACCACATCAACCACTTTGAACAGGAACACAACAGGCACTTGAAGGAGATGAGAAAAACAGTTGAAGAAACAAAAATAGTCATAGAGCAGTTAAAACAATCTCAAGCAGATTTTAAAATTAAACTACAAGGCAAGTTACCTTCAACTGAGAACTCAACAGAGAGTCTTGTCAGCAGAGGTAATGAAGTAGAAAATAGAATATCAGATCTTGCAGACAGAGTAGAAAAACTAACCAGTTCAATCCTAGAGGTTGTTAAATCCATTTCTTTCTGAGTATTGAATCTTATGGAGTCAAGTTTTTGAAACTTGACCTTATAATTCTCTGAATTTCTTGGGATAACTAAATTTTCATCTCTAGTTTTGTTAATTTGGGTTTTCTCTCTCTTGGTTTTGAGTAATTTGTCCAGGAGTGTATCAATATTATTGATGTTTTCAAGGAACACAGTCTTTGTTGCGTTCGTTCTTTGTATCATTTTTCTTATCTCAATTTTGGGTATTCTTCCCTGATTTTGCTAATCTCCTTTCTTCTACTCTTCTTGGGATTGGATTGCTCTTGGTTCTCTAAAGCTTTAAGTTGCATTGTTAAGTTATTTACTTGTGATGTTTCTATTTTTTGAAATAGGCATTAAGAGCTATAAACTTACTTCTTTGGATAGCTTTCATCATGTTCCAAAGATTTTGGGATATTATATTTTCATTATCATTTGCTTCTAGGAATTCTTGAATTTCCTTTTTGATTTCTTCCTGAATCCATTCCTCACTCAGCATCATGGTATTTCATTTCCAATATTTAAGTGTATTTTCTGATATTTCTTATATTGTGGATATTTAGGTTTATTCCATGGTGGTTGATAAGGTACAGGCTGTAATTTCAAATTTCCTATCTATATGGACATTCATTTTGTGGCCCAATATGTGATGTGTTTTGGAAAATGCTCCATGGGCTGCTGAAAAGAACATGTCTTCCTTGATGCTTGGCTGGAAGACTCAGTAGATGTGTTAGATCCATTTGGGTAATGGTTTGATTCAGTTAGAATGTCTCTGTTCAGTTTTTGGCCAGTTGACCTATACAATGTTGAAACTGGGAAATTCAAATCCCCTACTACCATCACTTTAGAGTTTATTTGTTGCTTTTGATATTGTAGTGTTGCTTAATGAATGTGGATGAGCCCATATTTTGGGCATATATGTTAAGTATTGTGAAGTCATCCTGATGAACTAATTGTTCCTTTGTCTAAAATGTAGTATCCTTCTGTGTTTCCTAAGACTTTCTTTGATTTGAAGTCAATTTTATCAGATACATTATTGCTATATGTGCTTGTTTCCTTTTTCCATTAGTTTGAATTATTTTTGACCATCCTTTTACTTTGAAAATGTGCCTGTCTTTTGTGGGGAGATGTGTTTCCTGAGAGCCATAGATTGAAGGGTTTTGATTTCTTTTTTATTTCAGCTCATACAAACTTATTAGGTACACCAGTTCCCTCCCTCCCTTCTCCTCCCCCCGTACCCCCTGCTTCCCCCATCCCTCTCCCTCCCCATCCCCCAGTGCCTCCCTGCCCCAATTCCCAGAGAGTACTTTCTTGTGCATGTCTGATTTTCCTCTGGGCCCTCCTCTCTGATGACGTACAAGGACCCAGTGGCCTTTCCCTTAACCCGTTCCCGTGTTCCACTTAGGTACAAGAACACTGCTGTGGCTGCCAATCCTTTGCCTCCAAGGATCTTGGTGGCTTTAGCAGACGCTAGACTTTGTGAGGTCAACAGTGTGTTGGACAATGCACCGGGCATGCAAAGTCCAATTATGATTGCTTCAGCCCTAACTAGTATAGAGTATCTTACATATCATTGCTCCTCCCATCCTTTTGCTCTTACACTCTTATCGCCCCCTCTTCCGCAAATTTCCCTGAGCTTCAAGATGGGGAGAAATTAAGCTGGCCTACTTCTAGGTGGTTGATATAGAGTCTCTAAAGTTCTGGATTGTGGTTTGTTAATTTTCTTTTGCAGTTTTGCTGCTCCTGAAATGCCCTTCACTCCATCCTGGTGGGCATTGTATGTTAACCCCTGGCCAGAGACAAAAAGCTGTTAGAGTCTTGTGATAAAAGCACATTCAAAGGTAGATGTAATAAAAGTGGGAAACCACAGTAAGGGAGGAGTCTATCAACCATTTGCAAAATGGTTACTTTTTATCTGCCAGACTATATGCCCTCCTCTCCTGGTGAGATCACACCCCCTCAGTAGTAAATGATCAGGAACAAAAGTCTGTGAACTTAATCAGATGTCTCATTACTTATTTGGGTCCTTGGTGGAGGCCTATTTTTCCTGCTATAACATGGTCCCTTCTCTCCTTGTTTCTGGTGTGGCCCTCCTACCCCATCCCTCCTGTTCATAATCCCTGGAATTACTGTCTCTAGGTGGGCTGGGTGGGTTTGGTACTAGGAGCCACCTATTAGGGAGTACATAAGGCGCTTAATTTTCTGGGTCTGGGATACTTCACTTAATATAATTGTTTCTAATAACATCCATTTCCCGGCAAATTCCAGTAATTCATCATTTTTGATGGCTGAGTAGTACTACATTGTATAGATGTACCACCTTTTCCTTATCCACTCGTCAACTGTTGGATATTTGGGTTGATTCCATGACTTTGCTATTGTAAACAGTGCTGCTATGAACATGGTCGTGCTTGAACCTCTGCTGTATGGGGGGTTATTCCCAAAAGTGGGATAGCAGGGTCATATGGCATTTCAATCTTTAATTTCTTTAAGAATCTCCAGACGGCTCGCCAGAGTGCTTGTATGAGCCTGCATTCCCACCAGCAATGTAGGAGAGTTCCCCTCTCTCCACATCCTCTCCAGCATTTGTTGCTGTTTGTATTGTGGATTTTTGCCATCCTGACATGGGTGAGATGATATCTCAGGGAAGTTTTGATTTGCATTTCCCTGATGGCTAAGGAAGTGGAGAATTTTTTCAGATATTTGTTAGACATTTTAATTTCATCCCTGGTAAAGTTTCTTTTAAGTTCCAGGGCCCATTTTTTAATTGGGCCATTGGTTTCCTTGGTGTTTAGTTTTCTAAGTTCTTTGTGCACTCTGGACAGCAGAGTTCTATCAGATGTGTGGTTAGTGAAGATTTTCTCCCATTCTGTGGGTTGCCTTTGAGCTCACGTTATAATCTCTTTATCTGAACAGAAGCTCTTTAATTTCACAAGATTCCAACTGTTGAGAGTTGGTAGCAGTGACTGTGCCATTGGATGTCTGTTTAGGAACTGTTGGCCTAGCCCAAACAGCTCGAGGGAGTTCCCTATCCTTTCAACAGTGGTTTTTATAGTCTGTGGCCTGATATCAAGGTCCTTGATCCATTTGGAATTAAGTCTTGTATATGGTGACAAGTACGGGTGCAGCTTTAATCTTCTGCATGTGGAGATCCAGTTTTGCCAGCACCATTTGTTGAAGATGCTGTTCCTTTTCCATTGGATTCTTTGGGCCCCTTTGTCAAAGACCAAATGGCTGTAACTTTGTGGGCTTATTTCTGGGTCTTCAATCCTTATCCATTGATCTGGGCATATAGGAAGGCCTCTGATTTTTGCACATTTATTTTGTATCCTGCCACCCTGCTGAACTTCTCAATTATGTCCAGGAGCTTCCTGGTGGAGTTTTTGGGATCACTCAGGTATAAGATCATGTCATCTGCAAATAGGGATAGCTTGACTTCTTCCTTGCCGATTTGAATCCCTCTTATGTCCCTTTCTTGCCTTATGCTTCGGCAAAGACTTCAAGTACAATATTGAATAGAAGTGGTGAGAGTGGACAGCCTTGTCTAGTTCATGTTCTTGCCTTATGGCTTCGGCAAAGACTTCAAGTACAATATTGAATAGAAGTGGTGAGAGTGGACAGCCTTGTCTAGTTCATGATCGAAGTGGGAATGCTTCCAATTGTTCCCCATTGACATAATCCTTGTTGTGGGCTTGTTGTACATAGCTTTTATTATATTGATAAAGGTTCCTTCCATTCCCACTGTCTCTAGCGTTTTGATCATAAAAGGCTGTTGGATCTTGTCAAAAGCTTTTTCTGCATCTATCGAGAGTATCATGTGGTCTTGGACTTTGGACTGGTTTACATGATGAATTATATTTATTGATTTGCGTATGTTGAACCAACCTTGTGTGCCGGGGATGAAGCCTACTTGGTTCCCATGAATGATCTTTTTAATATGTTTTTGAATCCGATTTGCTAAGACTTTGTTGAGAATCTTTGCGTCTGTGTTCATCAGGGAGATCGGCCTATAGTTTTCTTTTTTAAGTGAATCTTTATTAGGTTTTGGGATTAAAACGATATTAGCTTCATAGAAGGAATTTGGTAGTGTTCCTTCCTTTGCTTTTTGATGGAACAGTTTAAGGAGTATTGGTGTTATTAACTCCTTAAATGTCTGGTAGAACTCTGTGCTGAATCCATCTGGTCCAGGACATTTTTTGGTGGGAAGATTCAAGATTACTTTCTCGATTTCCTTATATGTTATAGGACTATTTAAATAATTCACAACTTCCTGATTCAATTTAGGTAAGTTGTGTTTACTTAGAAATTCATCCATTTCTTTGGTGGTGTCAAACTTCACAGAGTATAAGTTTTTGAAATATGATGTTATAATTCTCTGGATTTCTTGGGTATCAGTAGTGATAACTCCATGTTCATTTCTAATTTTGTTAATTTGGGTTTTCTCTCTCTTGCTTTTGGTTAATTTAGCTAGGGGTGTATCAATCTTATTGATTTTTTCAAAGAACCAGCTTTTTGACTGGTTGATTTTTTCTATCGTTTTCTTAATCTCGATTTCAGATATTTCTCCCCTTATTTTGCTAATCTCCTCTCTTCTACTACTTTTGGGATCAGATTGCTCTAGTTTCTCTAAAGTTTTAAGATGCATTGTTAACTTGTTTATTTCTGATGTTTCCATTTTTTTTATGTAGGCATTAAGAGCTATGAACTTACCTCTTAGAACAGCTTTCATTGTGTCCCAGAGATTTTGGTAAGTTGTATTTTCGTTATTATTCACTTTCAGAAAATCTTGAATTTCCTTTTTAATTTCTTCCCGAATCCAGTTCTCATTCAGCATCATATTGTTAAGTTTCCAGGCGTTAGTGTATTTTCTCTTGTTTGATGTGTTGTGGATGTCCAGCTTTAGGCCGTGGTGGTCTGATAGGGCACAGGTTAGAGTTTCAACTTTCTTATATATGTGTAGATTCGTTTTGTGGCCCAATATGTGATCTATTTTGGAGAAAGTTCTGTGTGCTGCTGAGAAAATTGTGTATTCTTTGGTGCGTGGGTGAAAAGTTCGATAGAGATCTGTAAGGTCCATTTCTTTCAGGGTTTGACTAAGTTCCAAAGTGTCTCTGTTAAGCTTTTGACCTGTTGATCTCTCCCATGTTGAGAGGGCGGTGTTGAAGTCCCTAAGAATTATCGTTTGGGGGTTGATTTCTTGCTTTAGACGTTGTAGGGTTTTCTAAATGAATGTGGAGGGGCCCGTATTGGGTGCATATATGTTCAGTATTGTGAAGTCTTCCTGGTGAATTGTACCTGTGACTAAAATGTAGTATCCATCCGTGTCTCTTATAATTTTATTTAGTTTGAAATACAATTTGCCTGATAACATAATGGCTACCCCTGCCTGTTTTCTGCTTCCATTAGCTTGTAGAATTGTTGTACCAGCCTTTTATTTTTAGAACGTGCCTATCTTTTGTGGTGAGATGGATTTCCTTAAGGCAGCAGATTGATGGATTGTGATTTCTAATCCAAGTTTGTAATCTGTGTCTCTTGATTGGTGAATTAATTCCATTAACATTTAGTGTTATAATGGAGAAACTATTTTTGATTCCAGATATTTATTATGTTTAGTACCTTTTATAAGTATATTGCTTAGCTTTTAATGGTTTTATATTTGCCTTCTGTTCTCCTGGATATGCCTGTTTTTTTCTTCACGCTTGAGTATCATTTCTAGCATTTTTTGAAGGCCTGGTTTGGTGGACATGTATCCCTTCAAGTTGTCTTTGTGCTGGAAAATTTTCTTTCTCCCTCGATCATGACTGATAGTTTTGCAGGGTTAATCAGCCTGGGTTGACATTTTTGCACATTCAATACTTGAAGTATGTCTCTCCAAGCTCTTCTTGCTTTTACTCTTTCGACTGAGAAATCATTTGTTATTTTAATAGGTTTACCTTTAAAATTGACTTGTTTTTTCTCCCTTGAAGCTCTCAGCACCAGTTCTTTATCTTGAATGTGGAGTGTTTTAACTATTATTTGCCACGACATGCTTCTATTTTGGTCGTATCTGTTTGGGGTGCGGAATGCCTCTTGTATATGGATGGGCCTCTCTTTTTTTAGATGAGGAAAGTTTTCCTTGATGATAGTTTGAAAAATTTCCTCAAGGGTGGTATTTTGAGATTCTTGCTCTGATATTCCATGAATACGCATGTTAGGCTTCTTCAGGGTGTCCCATATCTCTTGGGTATTTCTCTCAAGCATCTTTTTGACTTTAACAATCTCTTCCATTGAGCTGGTTAGTACTCCCACTTTATCTTCAAGGTCTGAAAATCTGTTTTCTGCTTCCTTAGTTCTGTTGATAAGACTCTCTGTGGCATTCTGGGTTGAAGATAACTTGTTTTTTAGCTCAGTTTTAAACTCTGCTTGAGTTTGTTTTAACTGCTCTATGCCACGTTTTGTTTCTTGCACTGTTTTTCTCTACTCCTCCAGATGTCTGTTGTGTTCCTCCTCAAAGAGATTGATTCGATTATGTAATTCCTCCTGGATTTCCTCTTTCATAGTATTGAACATGGTAATGATCATATTTTGAAAGTGGTTATCCTGGGTGAGGCTTTCTTGGCCTTTTTCCGCGGGTTTGTTCTTCTTGGCATCTAACATTATGGGATTAATTTCTTCAGTGTGAAATTTGTTTACTTGAGTGTTGCTTCTCATGGATTTGCACTTTGACTTTGGCATTGTCATTTTAACCCTTATGATCTCTCAATTTCTCTAAACTGAATTATTTTGCCTGGGGTCCTGGTGGGCGGGTGCGGGCGGAAACTTACCTTGGTCACGGGGTGAGGCCCGGCTGGACCTCCCGCAAGACCTACCGGCGGAGTGGGGTGGGGTAAAGGGAGGATGGGGACGTTGGCGTGGTGCTATTTAACCCGAGGGCAGCTGGGAGGGGCCCGGGCGCAGGGGGAGGTCCTCCTCGTCCCTCGGCCCGTGCGCAGGCTCCGGCTGGATGGTGGGAGTCGGAGCCGGGTTCCTTTGGGCTGACCTGGGTTCCTGATGGGCGGTGCGCAGGTGGAGACTTACCTATGTTGCGGGGTGAGGCTGGCTGGACCGCGTGCGCATGCCGACCGGCGGAGCGGGGTGGCGTGTAAAGGGAGGATGAGGCCGACGGCGTGGAGGTATTTAACACGAGGGCCGCTGGGGCGGGGCCCGGGCCCAGGGGGAGGTCCTCCTTGTCCTTCGGCCCTGCATGCGGCTCCGGCTGGATAGTGGGAGTCGGAGCTGGGTCCCTGTGGGCTGACCTGGGGTCCTAGGGCACCGGGTGAGGCCCGGCTGGACCTCGCGTGCATGCGGGCATGTCCCGACCAGCGGAGCGGGGTGGGGTATAAAGGGCAGGGTTTTTATTTCTAATCCATGTTTGTAGTCTGTGTCTTTTGATTGGTGAGTGAATTCCATTGACATTTAGGGTTATAATTGAGAGATGACAGTTGATTCGTACCATTTTTTTTTTTTGTTTTTAATGGCGTTTGTACATGCATTACTTAGTTTGGAGGTTACATTCATGTTACACTTCCCTGCTGTGTATTTGGATGTGTTTGTTTTTTATTCAAGCTTGAACATCTTTTCTAGTTTTTTTGTAAGCTTGCTTTGCTGGTCATGTAAGCCTTCAGCTTGTGTTTATTTTAAATTGTTCTTCTGCATTTTATTTTCTCCTAATGATATAAGCTCAATAGATAACCCCATCCTCTCCCTCCCCTCCCCTTCCCAGTTGTCCCCCATTGCACTCTTTCCCCTTTCCCCCTTCCTTTCACCCACCTCCCTACCTCCCCCTCTCCAAATACCTCCCCTTCCTCCCTCCCATCCCCTGGAGCATCCTTTTATGTGAACGTCAAATCTCCCTCTGAATTCTCTACCCTAATGAGGGTACGGGACTCAATGGCATAGCACAGAGCTCCTTCTTGGACTCCTCATTAGTATGGGAACTGTATTATGACTGTTAATTCTTTGCCTCTAAAGATCCTATTGCCTGGAGCTTTTTCTCCTGATATCCATGCTAGGCTTTGGGAGGTGTGATAAGTTAAACCTGGGTGTCAATTTGACACACCTAGTATTAACTAAGATGGGCTGAGACCACATCTGCAAGAATCAACTGAGATCACCTGATAGGACTATACACACCCTAGATCCTATCAGAACTTCCAAAGATCGCATAGGATCCTCTCAGTACTGCATCATATAAAAAGGAGCCACCAAAGAGAAAAGATGCTTCTTGCAGCTGCGCTAGAAATTGCTCTTCCTTCCGGTTACCTGGTTTCTTTGACCATGTTGCCTTCAACTAGACTAAAGAGTCTAGGAATTCTCCTGCCTTCAGGCATCACCCACTTGACTATTGAACTGAGCAGCTAGCTAGTGGCAGCCATCATTGGACTACCTCAGCTACTGGCAGCTATTGTTGGACTACCTCAGCCATACCTGTAAGCCAACTAATAAATTTCATATATATATATATATATTCATTCTGTGAATTCTGTGACTTTAGAGAACCCTGACTAATACATGAGTTCATTGATATATTATCCATTGCACAGGGCAGGCAAAGAACAGTCCTGCCATTTACAGCCCTAACTTGTATGGAGTACATTGCATATCATTGGTCTTCCCCATCTTTAGGCTCTTACAATCTTGTTGAGCCTTCTTCTGCAAGGTTTCCAGAACTTTAGGATGGGGAGAGATTTGATTAGTCTGGTTCCAGGTGAATAATGTAGGGCCTTTGGTGTTTTCAATTATGGTTTGCTGTTTTCAGTGTTGTTTTTCCTGCACTGCTCTTTGGTACGTCCCTATTGATATGGAAAGTTACCTCCTAACTAAAGATAAGAGACTGTTTAAGGGGCTGGAGAGGTGGCTCAGGGGTTAAGCCTCTGCCTTCCAGGTGGAAGGTACTGAGTTCGGATCCTAGACTCCATGTATAGATGCCAGGTGGAAGTGGAGGCGGCCTGTGTTTCAGGTCCTGGTAGGGCAAAGCCTGTGAATTCCAGGGCAGAGTAAACAAGGAGGAGGTGGAGGCGGTCCATAGTGGTTCCCGAATTTGCCCGTGGTTCTACACACACACACACACACACACACACAATTGAATTAAAAAAAAAGACTGTTTAAATGAAGATCTTAATATAAGAGGAGACTCAAAGGTAGAAAAGAATAAGAATAAGAAGAATAAGAGTAGGACACAGCAGTGTGTGTGTGGGGGTAAGTGTTCAATTTTCCAGATAGTTCAGTTTATCTTTATAGTGGAAAATTTTTCTCTCACCTTCAATAAGAACTGATAGTTTTGATGGATATATCAGCCTAGGTTGGCACTTTTGCTTATTCATGGCTTAAAGTACATCTCTATAAATCCTTCTGTTTCTATGGCTTTTATTGTTTCCATGAAACAGTATTCGTTATTTTCGTAGGTTTACCTTAAGAATGAAATGTTTTTATTTCTCTCAAGGCTCCCTTTGAATTGTATGCATAGAATTTTGACTATTATTTGCCATGGCAAGTTCCTATTTTGTTCATATCTATTTTGAGTATGATATATCTTTTGAGTGTATATATATATACACATGTATATATGAAGTATATATATACATCCAAAGTATATATATATAGAAAGTTTTCATTTATGATAGAAAAATTTCCTTGGGTGTGACATTTGGATTTCTTGTTCTGGTATTCCATGAATGGACACGTTAGGCTTCTTCAAGATGTTAAATAACTCTTGGATATTTGTCTGAATTATCTTTTTGGCTTTTACAACCTCTTTGAGTGAACTGTATTCCACTTTGTATTCCACTTTTGATATTCTATTTCTGCTTCATTAGTTCTGCTGGTAAGACTCTCAGTTGAATACTGAATTGATATAGTGTTTTTTAGTCAAGTTTAATTTGTCCTTGAGATTTTTTCACTGCTTTAGTCTTGTTTTGTTTCATCTGCTTTCTCATCTCATCCAAATGCCTGTTGTGCTCCTGCTCATATTGGTTGATGTAATTACTACACTACTTCTGGATTTCTTCTTTCATTGTTTGATCATAGTAAAGATCAGACTTTGAAAATCATTATCTTGGGTATGGCTTTCTTGGCTATTTTCTGTGAGTTTGTTCTGGTTGGATTCCATCATTCCAGGGTTGATGGTTTTTGTAGATTTGTTGTCTTGGTTTTTGTTGTCTCTAATGGATTTGCATTGTGTCTTGGGAATTTTTTGTTTTATCTCTAATGTCTTTCTTGGTGTGTGTTTTTAATTATTACAAGTTAGACAGTGTTAATATGCTTGGACCATTATTGCTAATATTTGCCTGTGTTGAATGTGTCTGTCTAGGGTTCCGTGGTGCTGTTTCATAAATGAGGCTATTATTCTGCTAGGGTATCTCTTAGGTGGGTTTAGTAGGCAGGATTGAAGACAAGTGTGGTAGTGCAGTTTTTTTGCTTTATTTCCTTGGCAATGGGTGAGGAGGAATGGTTAAGTCCCTGAAGTTGTATGGGTTTTTGGTTTGACTGTATGGAAATATTAAACTATGGTTACTATCAATTGAAAGGAACAGAAAATTAAAAAGGTTTACTGATTTTAGACTTGGAAGTGAATATTCTCTCCTATCTGATGGGATGATTTTTGAAGTTCTCAATTGTATGGTGATGGTCCATTAGCCCATTACTTGTGTTTCATTGCTTGTGTTTCTGCTGGACTTTCATAAAGTCTTGAAGAGCTTTGTATGTTCTATAATGATTACAGGGGATGGGGTGGGTAAGTAGGTTGTGTTGGTGCAGGCTGCTGAGCACATGGGCATGGTCACAGAGACCAGTGCCAAATTAGCAGTGATGGTGGGAAACATAGGCCTGGTGGACTGAAAACAAAAGAATATATCTCTTTTTAGTCTGTGCCTCTCTGCAAATGAAATTTCATTGGAAATACCACTGGAATGAGGTAAATAAAATTGCAATATAAATAAATTGGCACCTTATTTAAAGCAAGATATTTATCACATTGTTCAATTCATGATTGGTATTGATAAATCATCGTTTCTTTTAGATGTTGCTTCAAGATTTCAGGAAGCAAAACTGTGTTTGTTTCCCATAGTGAGAACATGTGGGTCCTTTGTCACAAAATTTATTGATATTCTTCCAAAAGTGCCATCTTCATTTCATCTCTCTTCTTGTTCCTGAGCACATCTAGATTAGTCTCCCATCAAGTAACAAGTGAAATCCTCATATTTGAAGGAAGTGTTTGTTGGGCCAGCTCAGGATTTGCCCCAGGGCATGGCCGAGCACATGGGACTAAAGATGGCGCTGAGGACAAGGGTTTTGGGCTTAACCTGATCACTTCACAGAGAGCCCTAATTGGCTTTCAGGTATCTACCTGCTCCCTGTGCTGAGTGACATTGAACTTGACCATTAGCACCTGCAGGATGTCTTGACCTTGTGACACAATTGGATGCCTGTTTCACGCCTTGGTGGCCTTTGTCTATAAAAGTTCTTTTTCTCCCCCCCAATAAAGTGAGATCTGCTTCTGACAATTTCCCTGTCCTGTGCTGAGTCTCTGGGGGTAGAGGCAGAGGTGGGGACGACTGGAACCTGCTTTCATCACAGCCAGCAGCTGTGTGTTTGAGTAAGTGAATGAGTGCATAAGTGAGAACTGGTTCCCACAAGTGGCGACCATGAAGGGACACTTCTGAAATCAGACGAAGCTAAGCAAGCTTTGGGGTAAGTAAAAACTTGGGAAATATGGGGGATTCAATGTGTAAACTGGATCCAGTGCCATCAGCACTCAAGTCCATATTAAGGAGTTGCGGGTTTGACATTTTTGATCCAGGCATTGCCAGAGTGTGGAAATTGACTCTTGAGTTGGCTCCGTGGGCTCGGGCCACCAACATATTTTCATGGGACACGTGGAATAAAATAGAAGTTCTAGCCAGAGAGTGAGAAAAAAAATCATAATATACCGCCTTCCCTGGAATTTTATTCCACAATTTCTGTGCTTAAGATGGCTTTCCTTCCCAATCCAATTCAGCCCACATGGGAGCAAATGGTGCAGGTAGAGAGGGATGGGCCAGAGCCATTCTGGAGCACCGCTCCAGGGGGGTGGGAGCCAACAAGCTATCCCGGGTGCCCCATAGGGAGCTCTGCTGACGAGCCACGTGGGCCCAGGGTACAGGGGTACAGAGAAGCTGCTAGTTACGGGGATGCCAAATGGCATGGGCCCACTGAGCCGGGGCTGGGTGGACATTCTGCCGGACCATGGCAGGGTGCAGGAAACCATGGGGATGGTAGACATGTCTGCTGTTTAGAGAATGATAACCCATCACTGTGCAAATGCCTAGAACGTTACACAGAGTTGTGGGCTGAGACAGAGGCGCGCGGTACTGGTACCGAAGCCACTACCAGCAGTGGTGGAGAGACTGCACGTGCCTGCAGTGGGGCAACACGTGGGGATGTGAAACCATGCGGCGGGGGAGCTGTACATGGCTGTGAAGAGGCTGCGCACAGCTGGGGGGCAAAAGGTTCACAGACTTGGACCGGCATGTGGTCCGGCATTCAGGGACAAGCCGATGCCTGAGGGAGCAGAGCTTCCCATTTGGGAGGGCCATGAGGAACAGCTGCTTGGTGAGGAAGGGCAGGACCTGCTCCAAGAGCTTGAAAAGGATGTAGGAAAGTCAGGCGAGAAAGTGCCCTGCTCCCTTTATCAAAGGGAACAGGTTAGGAGCACTCTGAGAATAGGGAGTGGTCCCCTGTATCCAAATTGAACTCTGCTAAGGAGAGAAAGGGATGGAGAAGGATTAAAAGGAGACCCGCCTCCATACCCCATAACAAAAATCCATCCTGATTCTGCGTGCGGGCATACTTCGCCCCGCCAGGCTAAAGCAGGGAACCCAGGGCTGGAACCCACGTATGCTGAGGTGTATCAAGTACAATCCTATCCTGTTAACTTAAATCCAGAGGGCAATTGCCCGAAAGTGTGATATCTTTGGGAAGCAAAGGATTTAAAAGAATTAAAGCGGGCTGTGCTAGCGGATACTCCAAATTCTCCTTGGGTTGAGGTCCTCCTTCAAGATTTAGTTCACCAACCCTGTACTAAGGACTGGATGGATATGGCCAAAGTGGTGCTCCCCAATACCACATTCATTAAGTGGGCAGCGCTTTTTAAGGAAGAATGTAGGGTCCAGCAGACAACCATGGAAGCCCCATACCAAGACCAAGTCCGTTTGACAGGTTTAGCAGCATGGAAAAAGCTAGATGAAGGTCCTTCTGAAATGCCTCTAGCAGGCATTATGCAAAAAGCGGGTGAGACCCTCCCCAAGTTCATTGACCGGGTGGAAAAAGCCTTTATAGTAAACTTCCCCCAGACCCCCTAAGGGAACAATTGCTAAATTGCTGGTATGGGAAGGAATGAATGGGGACCACAAAATAGCATGTGCAAGTCTTAAGGAGAGATCCATGGGCACCTGGATTATTGATTCACAGGATATGGGGACTCAAAAACACTAGAGTCAGACACTCCCTGCAGCCCTGGAGACACAAACAAAGGCACTGGCCCACACTGAGTCTGCAGAGCCAAGAGGGGAGGGGAAACAATGGAGTTTGTTTTCATTGTGGCCAGATGGGACTTTTCAGGAGGGAGTGTCCCCAGGGCAAGGAAGGGAAGCCGAGGGAGGTAGGAGGGACTAAGTCCCCTACAACTCCATGCCCTAGGTGCCCCAGAGGGCTTCATTGGAGAAGAGACTATAGATCAAAATTCAATTTGGAGGACAAGCCATTGTTAAAAGAAGGCCCAATTACAAAAACAAAAAGGAGGAGTAGCCCACACCAACAACTGGGGTTGGTATTATTTACCATCAACATTTTAAATTTTATAAAAGGACAACTTGAATCAAGATTCCAAAGACACTGGGAAGCCTATTCCACCAAACCTTCTGTTAAGGTGCATTGGAAGGACCCC
Source organism: Typhlomys cinereus (assembly GCA_023101885.1). Taxonomy (NCBI): domain Eukaryota; kingdom Metazoa; phylum Chordata; class Mammalia; order Rodentia; family Platacanthomyidae; genus Typhlomys; species Typhlomys cinereus. The sequence goes on along the minus strand of JALPQD010000705.1, from coordinate 298,442 downwards.
CCCTAACTTGGCATTGGGGACCTGATCCCTTGATCACTATGGGAAGAGGATTTGGATGTGTCTTCCCAATTGGGGAGTCTTCCCCGATTTGGATTCCAACAAGGAATCTTAAATTTTATCCACAGGAGGATCCTCATGAAGGAGACCCAAAAGAATCATTCCCAGACTAACAAGCCAAACCAAGGGACAAAAAGCCCTTGGGGCAGCTTTCTTTGCTTTTCTCTTTCAGAAACTATCCATGGTGTGCTCAAGGAAGATGTTAACTGTGATCCTTATAGGTCTGATTGATACCTTGCCTAAACCAAGGTGGAGTCAATCTGGGTTTAACCTAACATCTAGAAAAATTGTTCTTTTAATAACTATATCACTTAAGTGTTTCTTTCAGCACATCTCTCACCAGTGCTCCATCATCGAGACCATGCTACAGGCATCTATGGCCCTTGAACATCCCTGTCACGTCCCCAAAAAGTCACCTGCTGCCATGCCTGGTGCTTATGCCAACCTGTCTTCTCTGCCATATGCATGACTCCTGCCCAATGGAAAAATCTCTCCAGTCTAGCTAACTTGTCAAGTGTAGTATACATCCAATGTACAATACAGGCCTTTAAATATGGCTCAAATCCCCAAGGTTGGTAAAGCCAATCTCATACAGAGGACTGGTAGCCAGAAATGGGCAAGTGAAAGCCCGGCCATAGATCAACCTAAGACAGGACTTGTAGTATTATACCTGGAGACTACAAGATCCCATGACAGGTCAGACCACGGTGGGAGGTTTTTCCCGCCTAAGACAGGAACAGTCACTCAAGACCATTTGGTCTGCTTGGTCCCAGGTAGCCTCCTGGACCATCTCATACAAAAACAAAAGTGGGAGATGTTGGGCCTGCCTAGGATTTGCCCCAGGGCATGGCCGAGCACATGGGACTAAATATAGCGCTGAGGGCAAGGGTCTTGGGTGTAACCTGATCACTTCACAGAGAGCCCTAATTGGCTTTCAGGTATCTACCTGCCCCTTGTGCTGAGTGACATTGAACTTGACCATTAGCACCTGTAGGACGTCTTGACTTTGTGACACAATTGGATGCCTGTTTCATGCCTTGGTGGCCTTTGTCTATAAAAGTTCCTTTTCTCCCCCCCAATAAAGTGAGATCTGCTTCTGACAATCTCCCTGTTCCGTGCTGAGTCTCTGGGGGTAGAGGCAGAGGTGGGGACAACTGGAACCTGCTTTCATTACATCCAGCAGCTGTGTGATTGAGTGAGTGAATGGATTCGTGAATGGGAACTGGTTCCCACAGTGTTGATTCGGCATCCACCTAAACCAGCTAACAATGCCACAGCAATCACAGAATCTTTATCTTTCCACAGCCAATATGAAGTTTACTCTTCTTTTGCATGGATTGGACGTCTACTTGTTGAAGAAGTAGTTCATAAAGGTTGTGAGTCACAGCATATGTGGTGTTGTATGTATGGTAATTCCTTTCACTCACGACCATGCCAATACTGTGCCATGTTAACCATTCCAGTGAGGTGCTGGATACAAAATTACTCAAGGTTTTACAATTTGATTCAGAGACAACAACTACAATACATCAAACTCAATTTTGTCAAAGAAATGTCTTCTGAGTATTTGGAAATGTTCTCTGCTTGGGTGAAGTTTTTGGAACCAGAAATATCACTGCAGCAGTGAGCAAAAGGGAAAGACCCATGAATTGGGTGGAGGATTGAAGTTCTCTCCCTTGTATTGACTTCCCACTAGGAGGTGGTGATCTAGATTTTCTGATTGCCTAAAGATTCCCATGTTCTGAAGTTCACAGTTAGTAGAGTTGCCATCATCATAAATAACAATGATGTTTGTTGATGATGACATGACATAGTGATAATGTATTTCTGCTCATGTCTGACAAAACTCTGAGCTCACTTGGATCATATTCACAAAGACGAAGCACACTTCATGTCTTTGCATCTCTTCTCTGAATCTGAGAAAAGCTGAACACCTTGGTCATCATCTGGAATGACCAGCCCACCCAGGTCTAGATAATATGCAACATCAAGGAGACCATGGTGAAGGCCAGAGATGTGTCCTTCAGGGCCATCTGATACAGATAGCTAAATTGATCATGGTCACTCAGGATGGGATGGAATGATCCATAGGTCTGCTAAAAAACAAACAATACAGGAAACATCTTGAGGAAGTGGATTGGCAGAAAGCTCAATTTCACAGTTGAATTGTGTTAACAACAGCTGGATGTCATGGGAAGTATTTTCTCAATTCACTGTTAAAGTTCAGTCTCATTTCCCATGAGATTCTAGAAAATTCCATTGCCTTCTCATTTCAAAGGAGGAAATGTGAATGTCAAACATAGTGTTTATCTTTTAAAAAAATTTGCACATATGCATGCATGTATGTGTGTACACAGGTGTAAAAAAAGGCAATTTAAGTGTGTGTACCTGTGGATGCCCAAGGATGACATTAGGAATCTTGATGCATCTTATATTGTCCTACCTTCTTCTTGCTTTTCTCTGAGTTTCCCAAGGTTTTGTCTTCCAGGGCAGGAATTACAGGATGTTGCCATTTCTGTCTGGCACTTGTCTATTTTCTTTTAGTTTTATATTTGAAACAAGACCAGCCAAATCTCTCCCCATCCTAAAGCTCAGGGAAATTTGCAGAAAAGGGGGTGGTAAGATTATAAGAGCCTAAAGATGGGGAGGAGCAATGATAAACAAATTACTCCACACGTTAGTGCCACGGTAGCCATAGTTGGATTTTGCATGACCTGCACAATGACTGACATGTCAATGACTCCCCAAAGTCTAGCATGGATCACAGGCAGTAGGATCTTCACATGCAAGGGATCAACAGTCATAATAGTGTTGCCATACTAAAGGGAAGCCCAAGAAAAGGCTCTGGGCAATGCCACCGAGTCCTTAAACCTTACCAGAGAGGAAAGTGCAAAGGGACGTTTGACATTCACACTAAAGGATGCTCCAGGGAATGGGAGGGAGAAAAGGGGGAAACTGGGAGAAATGGTTGGGGGGGATGAAAGGAAGGGAAAAATGGGGGAAGGTGCAATGGGGACTGGGGATGAGTGGAGGGAGGGAGGGGACTGGGGTACCTGTTCAGCTTGTGTGATTGGGAAAAATAAATAATAAAAAAGAAAATAATGATAACTTCTAGTTATTTAACATTTGTTAAGCTCATTTTATGTTACAGTATTGACACTTTATCCATTTTGGTTGGTTTATAATTAGAATGGATTTTTCCTTCTGTAATACATTCCTTTTGAAATTTCTGTACATAGGGATGGAGACAAAGATCAAGTGATAAGTTGTAAGACACTTGCTTGCAAAGTTTGGAGACCTGAGTTCAATCCCTGTAAATCCATGAGTAGAAGGTGAGAGAACTGACTTCTATGTTATCTTCTGACTTCTACCCATGTATCATGATAAATCAACAATTAAAAAAGAAAATAAGTAGAGTGAAATTTCCACTCACCTTGGATTGCAAATAATTGTCAACAATTTGTGCCTATTTGTGATTCTGATATATGATTTGTTAATATGTATTTAACAGCAAAGTTACCTTTTGTATATAGGATCTTATGCATCTACATGGATGGTCCCAAACTCGTTATAATGGATATTATAGATTTCCCCTTGAGTATGTCATTATGAGAGCTAAGTTCTACTTATAAGGGAGAACATGTGATATCTGTCTTTCTGTGTCTGGGATACTTAGCTCAGTATAACTTCTAACTTCATCCATTTACCAACAAATTTTGTTAATTCATTTTTGATAACCTCGTAGTATTCAATTGTGTATATGCACCACATTTTCCTTTTCCATTCATCAACTGTTGGGCATTTCAGTTGATTTCATGGCTTTGCTATTTTGAATAGTGCTGCAATAAACATAGATGTATACATATCTTTATAGTAAGAAGAAGCAATCTTTGAGAATATTCCCAGTAATGGTATAGCTGGGTCATATGGCATTTCATTTTTTAACTTTTCTAGAAACTGCCATAATGACCTCTTGAGTGGTCGTAAAAAGTCTGCATTCCCATCACAATGTATGATGCTTACTTGGCACCAAGTTGGATTTGAGGGCATTAGGGTGGGTGGGTGGAGGTTGAGGTGGCTCTGGGCCTTCTATAGGCCTTACCTGGCATCATGGTGAGGTCCCATGGTGTTGGGATGGGTGGACAGGGGGTGAGCTGGGTCTGGATTATCTGCACAGTATTACTTTAGCTTGTTTTTCATTTAAAATTAATCTCAGTATGAGATTTTTTCAAATGTTCTATGTTTAGTTTTGTTTCTTTAACTGCATTTTTCTTTTTTTTATTTGAAAAAAATTTTATTATGGTTTCAAATCACATAATATGTATTTAACTGCATTTTTCATCTCATCCAGGTGCCTACTATTTTTCTGTTCATGTTTGGTTACTGGTTATTTAACTCCCCTCAGATTTCTTTTTTCATTGTTTTGATCATATTAATAATCAAACTTTGAAAGTCATTGTCTTGATTGTTGATTTCTTGGCTAATATTTGAGAAGTATTCTGGTTGGAATCCATCATTAGAGGGTTGATGTTTTTTGTAGGGATATTTTTGTCTTGGTTTTCATTGTATCTCATGGATTTTCCATGTGACTTGGGCATTTTGTGCTTATCTCTAGTATCTTTCTTAAGTGTGTGTTTTGACTCTTTTTTTTTAAAGCAATTTTTAAAAAATTTTTTTTATCATTATTATTTATTCAACTGTGTGCATATGCGTGTGTATGTGCGCACGCGTGTCTGTCTCTGTGTGTGTGTGTGTGTGTGTGTGTGTGTGTAGAACCACGGATGAATTCGCGAACCACCATGGATGCCTCCACCTCTTTCTGCCCCGGGATTCACAGGCTCCGCCCTACCAGGACCAGAAGCGCAGGCCGCCCCCGCTTCCGCCTGGCATCTATACGTGGGATCTGGGATCTGATCTCAGGACCTTCCGCCTGCAAGACAGAGGCTTAACCCCTGAGCCACCTCTCCAGCCCCTGTTTTGACTCTTTTGAATCAGACAGAATTACCACCCTTGGACAGTTGTTGTGACTATTTGACTGGGTGTTAAAGGAGTCAGTCTAGGGTTCCTTGATGCTGTATTGTGGATAAGGTTATTGTAGTGCCAGAGGAATAGGGTTTTAGCCTTGTTTTAACTGAGAGGTTTAAGATTGAGTATCAAGTCTTTTTAAGTTTGGGTTAATACTATAGATAGCTTTAAGACTATAAAATAAGGTAGGTTTGGTAGACAGGAGTTAGAGATAAGTGTGATATGGCAACTTTTATTTCCTTAAAGATGTGTGAGGGTGAATGGTTAAGACTCAAAGGGGTAGGTGCATGGGGCTTTGGGTATGCTGTATAGAAATTTTAAACTCTAGTGACTAGTGATTGAGCCTAAAGGAGAAATAAAATGGGTATTTATCTTAGGGTTAGATGTAAAGATTCTCTTCTATTGTATGATGAGATTTTTTGGGGACCTCTGTTAGATGGTGTTGGTCCACTCTGTAGTGTCTATTAAATTTTTGGAGACTGTGTTACTTTTAAAATACTCAGAGGATGGGTCATGTGGTGCATTCAAAGAAGGTGGTGCATTCAAGTGGGGAGGAACCAAGGGTTTGCTTTTTTCATCTTAATGCAGGCCAAGTCCAAGATATGTTGTGGACCCATGTAGGAAAGGGACCAGGACTCACTTGTGTTCCTTTTAAAGTAGGCGTGGGACAGGCCATGTGGTAGATCCGTGGCAGGAACTGGGCCCAGGCAAGAGAGTTAGGTCAAGAAATTAAAGCAAGATTTAATTCACATAATTACATGTAATTAAAAAAAACCCTGCAAGGAAATGGATGGAAATTGAAAAAAATTATACTGAGTGAATTATCCCAGACACAGAAAATTATACACTGTATGTATTTGTAGCACTTCCGGAGACCCACGGAGACCCTTGGGGGCAAGGGTAAACATGTGCGAAGTCAACATCACAGACTCTGGAAGTCAGGCGAGTGGCAAAGCAGAGTCTCAGGCTTGCAGGATCATTTATTGTAAATATTGGGCTGCTTATATACCCCACCCAACATCCCATAAGTTCCAGCGGGGAACTTTTGCTGTGTTGTCCTGTCTGGGTTGGTCCTCTGAGTCAGGCGGTTTGATGTCAGCACTAGGCATGGCAGCAGGTTCTAGCTTGGGGAGGTTGCATTCCCGCATGCGGCCCATACAGACAATATAAACGTGCCTGATTCATTCCTCCTACATATCCGTCCTTTTTATTTATTTTGACAGCCAGCAGGAGCCAGAGTTCTTTGCTCTGACCTTGACACCGGCTCAGAGGGAGACCAGCATGATGGACTGTGCCTGTCTTAGGTTGTCCTGTCTCACAGGATTTTACCTGTCATTGACTACCAGCCCTCATCAGACCTCACCTCTGGAAGGCATGTCAGGATATGTGTATAACAGATTAGACTGAGGCCTCATGAATCTCTGCAATCCAAGCTCAAACCCCATCCCTAGGAGGGCCATGTCTTGGATGTTCAAGGGCCATAAGGGCCTGTAGGGTGGTCTTGTTGATGGAGCACTGCTGAGAGATGTGCTAAAGGAAACACTTAAGCAATATACTTAATAAAAGAACAATTCCTACTATGAAAGCATAAGTTAAAATCCAAGAGGGATCAAACAGCCCTTTAAAGTTGTTCCAGATTCTGGTTTCAAATGCAGTATCTATAAGCAGAGGAGCCACATGCATCATGTTAATATTTTCTGTCTGTTGACTCAAAATCAATGAATAATTAACAAGCCCTGAGACCAAGGCCTCTTGATGGACTAGAAAGTTGTTCACAAGCCTTGGAAATGTTGGAGACCCGATAAAGTGTTAAGCATATAGATGCATATTGAGGGTCATATGAGGTAAGAGCGAGCCTCTGAGCAGTTGCAGTCTCCTCAGCTAATAGATCTACTTGTTGCTGTAAGGTCATGATGGAATTATACCTGTTTTCTCTCTATTAAGGTGCACCCAGGCTGCTCTGGGTCCAGATTATATTGATCCTGTTTTGTTTCAAGGGAATGGGCTGTGGCTAAGGTGGAGGCTTGAAATTCCTGTTCCACCATAGTTGGGAGTACACATGGGAACATGGAATTAGAAAGCAGATTTGTCTCCAAGAAAAGGAGCTCATACATACCAGGAGAAGGGAGAAATTCCAATGAATTTTCTAGAAGACAATTATATTATCCTAGTCACTAGATTTGATGTGACAAAATTCTATAAAAGAAGTCAGAGGAATGAGCAAGTTTGATCAATCAATATAATAGTGGCTTTGTTATTTTGGGAACACATGGAAAAACCTTTAAGAACATAATGGCATTGTCATTTATAGTCCTGTTAAAGATCAAAATCAAGCAAGATAAACTTCCATGAAAGAAAACTTACAATCTATCAGAAAAACAATTGTATCAATATAAAACATAGTAGTTAAGGCCTTAAATGACATTAAAATTATTTGTCCTTTTTTTTTTTTAAGTCTCAGAGAAGAGGCTTCCATTTCCATCTTTCGTGTGACCTCTACTGCCCTCCTCCCTCGACTTAGTGTCTGCTTGTTTCAGTTCACTTTCACTGTGTTTTTTTTTCCCTTGGTCCACTCCTGTTCCACTTGTCCTGTGGCTGACTGTGTGGTGCGTCCCATCCTGTAATGCTTTCTGTGGGAGGGGATTCCATCCAGATGGGGCCACAGACCTCTTTCTTCTCGAATCTTCCTAATGGCTCCCCTCACCCCACCCGCATTCCTGCTGGCAAGTTTCCTTGAGTGCTCCTTAGGAAAGACTATTCATCCCTAACATTTCATTTTCCTTTTAAAAAATTTGCTGTTATGAATGCGTGTATGTGTATGTTGTGTGTGTGTGTGTGTGTGTGTGTGTGTGTGTGTGTGTAGCTTTGTAGATAGACACTGGCCCTCAGGTGACCCCTGAGCCTTCCTGCCACTTCTCTTCTTCCCTCTTCCACTCTCTGCTGGTTAACAAGCTCAAGGATGCTCAGCTAGGCTAAAGGATCAGAAGGCCGCTGACTGGCCTCCCGTGGGAACTGAAGTCCTGCCAGAGGTTCCTTTCTGTAAGGTCGGGAGTCTCTTCTCTGACGTGAGATGTGCCCAGCCTCTTGCTACATCCTCCTCCCCCTCACAGGTCAAATAATGGAGTTAAGCTAGAAATATGGAAAAGTTTAGTTCATCTGTGCGCCAAAAATTGCCAGTAGGAAGGCAGCCTGTAAACAGTGTATGACTAATCCCTTCTTGTATGGAAAGCGTTGTGTACAATTGTTTGCCCCGTGTTTACAAAGATACAGAGGTTTCCATAGATTCGGATCTTGGAGTAGCAGCCGTGTCCCCAGCCTCTGCCCTGGTCCTCTCTTTCTCTCTTTGCCATGCCTTCGTGGCACTTTTCCATCAAGTCTTTTGACCCCTCCTGATCCCAGCACCACACTGGGCTGCTGGCGACCTGCTGAGGGCCTGGTGGCCTTTTCTGATTCTTTTTTTTATATTAATACATTTTTATTATTATTTCAGCTCATACAAACTTAATAGGTACACCAGTTCCCTCCCTCCCTCCTCCTCCCCCCGTACCCCCTGTTCCTCCTCCCCACCCCCCCTCCCTTCCCATCCCCCAGTGCCTCCCGCCCCCCAATTCCCAGAGAATCCTTTCTTGTGCATGCCTGATTTTCCTCTGGGCCCTCCTCTCTGATGACGTATAAGAAGAACCCAGTGGCCTTTCCCTGAACCCATTCCCGTGTTCCCCTTAGGTATAGGAACACTGCTGTGGCTGCCAATCCCTTGCCTCCAAAGATCTTGGTGCCTTTAGCAGATGCTGCTAGACTTTGTGGGGTCAATAGTGTGTTGGACAATGCACAGGGCATGTAAAGTCCAATTATGATTGCTTCAGCCCTAACTTGTATGGAGTAACTTACATATCATTGCTCCTCCCATCCTTTTGCTCTTACACTCTTACCTCCCACTCTTCTGCAAATTTCCCTGAGCTTCAGGATGGGGAGAGATTAAGCTGGCCTAGTTCTAGGTGGTTGATATAGAGTCTCTGAAGTTCTGGATTGTGGTTTGTTGATTTTCTTTTGCAGTTTTGCTGCTCCTGCAATGCCCTTCACTCCATCCTGGTGGGCATTGTATGTTACCCCCTGGCCAGAGACAAAAAGCTGTTAAACTAGAGTCTTGTGAGAAAAGCACATTCAAAGGTAGATGTAATAAAAGTGGGAAACCACAGTGAGGGAGGGGTCTATCACCAATTTTCACAACGGTTACTTTTTATCTGCCAGACTATATGCCCTCTTCTTCTGGTGAGATCATACCCCCTCAGTAGTAAATGATCAGCAACAAAAGTCTGTGAACTTAATCAGATGTCTCATTACTTATTTGAGTCCTTGATGGAGGCCTATTTTCTCTGCTGTAACATGGTCCCCTCTCTCCTTGTTTCTGGTGTGGCCCTCCTACCCCATCCCTCCTGTTCATAATCCTTGCAATCACTGTCTCTAGGTGGGCTGGGTGGGTTTGGTACTAGGAGCCACCTATTAGGGAGTACATATGGCGCTTAATTTTCTGGGTCTGGGATACTTCACTTAATATAATTGTTTCTAATGACATCCATTTCCTGGCAAATTCCAGTAATTCATCATTTTTGATGGCTTAGTAGTACTCCATTGTATAGATGTACCACGGTTTCCTTATCCACTCGTCAACTGTTGGACATTTGGGTTGATTCCATGACTATGCTATTGTAAACAGTGCTGCTATGAACATGGTCGTGCTTGTGCTATCGAGGTGAACCTCTGCTGTATGGGGGGTTATTCCCAAAAGTGGGATAGCAGGGTCATATGGCATTTCAATCTTTAATTTCTTTAAGAATCTCCAGACGGCTCACCAGAGTGGCTGTATGAGCCTGCATTCCGACCAGCAATGTAGCAGAGTTCCCCTCTCTCCACATCCTCTCCAGCATTTGTTGTTGTTTGTATTGTGGATTTTTGCCATCCTGACTGGGGTGAGATGATATCTTAAGGAAGTTTTGATTTGCATTTCCCTGATGGCTAAGGAAGTGGAGCATTTTTTCAGATATTTGTTAGACATTTTAATTTCATCCCTGGTAAAGTTTCTTTTAAGTTCCAGGGCCCATTTTTTAATTGGGCCATTGGTTTCCTTGGTGTTTAGTTTTCTAAGTTCTTTGTGCACTCTGGACAGTAGAGCTCTATCAGATATGTGGTTAGTGAAGATTTTCTCCCATTCTTTGGGTTGCCTTTGAGCTCGTGTTACAATCTCTTTATCTGAACCAGAAGCTCTTTAATTTCACAAGATCTCAACTGTTGAGAGCTGGTAGCAGTGACTGTGCCATTGGATGTCTGTTTAGGAACTTTTGGCCTAGCCCAATCAGCTCGAGGGAGTTCCCTATCCTTTCAATAGTGGTTTTTATATTCTGTGGCCTGATATCAAGGTCCTTGATCCATTTGGAATTAAGTCTTGTACATGGTGACAAGTACGGGTCCAGCTTTAATCTTCTGCATGTGGAGATCCTTTTTTGCCAGCACCATTTGTTGAAGATGCTGTTCTTTTGCCATTGGATTTCTTTGGGCCCCTTTGTCAAAGACCAAATGGCTGTAACTTTGTGGGCTTATATCTGGGTCTTCAATCCTTATCCATTTATCTGTGTGTCTATTTTGGAGCCAGTACCAGGCTGTCTTTATAACTACGGATTTGTAGTATAGACTTAGGTTTGGGATGGTAATACCTCCAGCAGTGTTTTGTTACTCAGGATTGTCTTTGCTATCCTGGGTCTTTTGTCCTCCATATGAATGTTGAGATTGTTTGGTCAACTTCTTTGAAGAATTGATTTGGGATTTTGATTGGTATAGCATTGAATCTGTATATTGCCTTTGGTAGGATGGTCATTTTTACGATGTTGATTCTGCCAATCCAGGAACAAGGGAGGTCTTTCCACCTTCTGGTGTCTTCTGCTATTTCTTTCTTTAGGGTTTTAAAGTTTTCGTTGTAAAGGTCTTTTACCTCCTTGGTTAGGTTTATACCAAGGTATTTCATTTTTTTAGGGGCTATAGTAAATGGGATGGTTTCTCTCAAGGCTTTTTCACTTCTTTCATTCTGGGCATATAGGAAGGCCTCTGATTTTTGCACATTTATTTTTTATCCTGCCACCCTGCTGAACTTCTCAATGAGTTCCAGGAGCTTCCTGGTGGAGTTTTTGGAATCACTCAGGTATACGATCATGTCATCTGCAAATAGGGATAGCTTGACTTTTCCTTGCCAATTTGAATCCCTCTTATGTCCCTTTCATGCTTTATGGCTTCAGCTAAGACTTCAAGTACAATATTGAATAGAAGTGGTGAGAGTGGACAGCCTTGTCTAGTTCCTGATCGAAGTGGGAATGCTTCCAATTGTTCCCCATTGAGTATAATCCTTCCTGTGGGCTTGTTGTATACAGCTTTTATTATATTGATAAAGGTTCCTTCCATTCCTACTGTCTCCAGCGTTTTGATTATAAAAGGCTGTTGGATCTCGTCAAAAGCTTTTTCTGCATCTATCGAGAGTATCATGTGGTCTTGGACTTTGGATTGGTTTACATGATGAATTACATTTATTGATTTGTGTATGTTGAACCAACCTTGTGTGCCGGGGATGAAGCCTACTTGGTCCCCGTGAATGATCTTTTTAATATGTTTTTGAATCCGATTTGCTAAGACTTCGTTGAGAATCTTTGCGTCTGTGTTCATCAGAGAGATCGGCCTATAGTTTTCTTTTTTTTTAATTTTTATTATTATTATTATTATTTATTCAACCGTGCGCACATGCGTGTGTATGTGCGCGCGTGTGTGTGTCTGTGTATGTATGTGTGTGTGTGCATGTGCAGAACCACGGACGAATTCGTGAACCACCATGGACGCCTCCACCTCCTTCTGCCCCCGGATTCACAGGCTCCGCCCTACCAGGACCAGAAGCACAGGCTGCCCCCGCTTCCGCTTGGCATCTATACGTGGGATCTGGGATCCGATCTCAGGACCTTCTGCCTGCAAGGCGGAGGCTTAACCCCTGAGCCACCTCTCCAGGCCTAGTTTTCTTTTTTAAGTGAATCTTTATTAGGTTTTGGGATTAAGACAATATTCGCTTCTTAGAAGGAATTTGGTAGTGTTCCTTCCTTTGCTATTTGATGGAACATTTTAAAAACTCCTTAAATGTCTGGTAGAACTCTGTACTGATTCCATCTGGTCCAGGACATTTCTTGGTGGGAAGATTTGAGATTACTTCTTCAATTTCCTTATATGTTATAGGACTATTTAAATAATTCACAACTTCCTGATTCAATTTAGGTAAGTTGTGTTTACTTAGAAATTCATCCATCTCTTTTGTGTTGTCAAACTTCACAGACTATAAGTTTTTGAAATATGATGTTATAATTCTCTGGATTTCTTGGGTATCAGTAGTGATAACTCCATGTTCATTTCTGATTTTGTTAATTTGGGTTTTCTCTCTCCTGCTTTTGGTTAATTTAGCTAGGAGTGTATCAATCTTATTGATTCTTTCAAAGAACCAGCTTTTTTGACTGGTTGATTTTCTCTATTGTTTTCTTAATCTCGATTTCAGATATTTCTCCCCTTATTTTGCTAATCTCCTCTCTTCTACTACTTTTGGGATCAGATTGCTCTAGTTTCTCTAAAGCTTTAAGCTGCATTGTTAAGGTGTTTATTTCTGATGTTTCCATTTTTTTGATGTAGGCATTAAGAGCTATGAATTTACCTCTTAGAACAGCTTTCATTGTGTCCCAGAGATTTTGGTAAGTTGTATTTTCATTATCATTCACTTTCAGGAAATGTTGAATTTCCTTTTTAATTTCTTCCTGAATCCAGTTCTCATTCAGCATCATATTGTTAAGTTTCCAGGAGTTAGTGTATTTTCTCTTGTTTGTTGTGTTGTGGATGTCCAGCTTTAGGCCATGGTGTTCTGACAGAGCACAGGTTAGAATTTCAACTTTTTTTGTACATGTGTAGATTCATTTTGTGGCCCAGTATGTGATCTATTTTGGAGAAAGTTCCGTGTGCTGCTGAGAAAAATGTGTATTCTTTGGTGCGTGGGTGAAAAGTTTGATAAAGATCTATAAGGTCCATTTCTTTAAGGGTTTGATTAAGGTCCAAAATGTCTCTATTAAGCTTTTGACCTGTTGATCTATCCCATGTTGAGAGGGCGGTGTTGAAGTCCCCAAGAATTATCGTTTGGGGGTTGATTTCTTGCTTTAGACGCTGTAGGGTTTTCTAATGAATGTGGAGGGGCCCGTATTGGGTGCATAAATGTTCAATACTGTGAAGTCTTCCTGGTGAATTGTACCTGTGACTAAAATGTAGTATCCATCCGTGTCTCTTATAATTTTCTATGGTTTGAAGTCCACTTTGTCTGATATCATAATGGCTACCCCTGCCTGTTTTCTGCTTCCATTAGCTTGTAGAATTGTTGACCAGCTTTTTATTTTTAGAGCGTGCCTATCTTTTTTGGTGAGATGGGTTTCCTGCAGGCAGCAGATTGATGGATTGTGATTTTTAATCCAAGTTTGTAATCCGTGTCTCTTGATTGGTGAATTAATTTCATTAACATTTAGTGTTATAATGGAGAAACTATTTTTGATTCCAGACATTTATTATGTTTAGTAGCTTTTATAAGTATATTGCTTCGCTTTTAATGGTGTTATACTTGCCTTCTGTTCTCCTGGATATGCCTGTTTTTTTCTTCACGCTTGAGTATCATTTCTAGCATTTTTTGAAGGCCTGGTTTGGTGATCATGTATCCCTTAAAGTTGTCTTTGTGCTGGAAGATTTTTCTTTCTCCCTCGATCATAACTGATAGTTTTGCAGGGTAAATCAGCCTGGGTTGACATTTTTGCTCATTCAATACTTGAAGTATGTCTCTCCAAGCTCTTCTTGCTTTTAGTGTTTCCATTGAGAAGTCATTTGTTATTTTGATAGGTTTACCTTTAAAAGTGACTTGTTTTTTTTCCCTTGAAGCTCTCAGCACCAGTTCTTTATCTTGAATGTGGAGTTTTTTGACTATTATTTGCCATGACGAGCTTCTGTTTTAGTCATATCTATTTGGGATGCGGAATGCCTCTTGTATATGGATGGGCCTCTTTTTTTTCAGGTGAGGAAAGTTTTCCTTGTGGTATTTTGAGATTCTTGCTCTGGTATTCCATGAATATGCATGTTGGGCTTCTTCAGGGTGTCCCATATCTCCTGGATATTTCTCTCAAGCATCTTTTTGACTTTAACAATCTCTTCCATTGAGCTGGTTAATACTCCCACTTTATCTTCAAGATCTGAAATTCTGTTTTCTGCTTCCTTATTTCTGCTGATAAGACTCTCTGTGGAGTTCTGGGTTGAAGATAACTTGTCTTTTAGCTCAGTTTTAAACTCTGCTTGAGTCTGCTTTAACTGCTCTATGCAAGTTTTTCATTCTTGCACTGTTTTTCTCAACTCCTCCATGTGTCTGTTGTGTTCCTCCTCAAAGCGATTGATTCGATTATTTAATTCCTCCCTTATTTCCTCTTTCATAGTATTGAACATGGTAATGATCATATTTTGAAGGTCGTTATCCTGGGTCAGGCTCTCTTGGCCGTTTTCCATGGGTTTGTTCTGGTTGGAATCTAACATTATGGAATTAATTCCTTCTGTGGGAGATTTGTTTACTTGAGTGCTGTTTCTCATGGATTTGCACTTAGACTTTGGCATTGTCGTTTTAACTCTTAAGATCTTTTAATTTCTATGCGTTTTTCACTAAACTGAATTATTTTCCCTGGGGCTTTGGGGGCGGGTAGGGACCGAGCTTACCTGGGTCCCTGCGTGGTGAGGCCCGTCTGGACAGCGCGCGCGTGTCCCCGGCTGCGGAGTGGAGGGGAAGGGGGGATAGGGCTTCGGCAGGGTGCTATTTAAACCCGGGCCACCCTAGGGCGGGGCCGGGTGCAGAGGGGGTGCCCTCTCCTCCTCCCAGGCCCTGGGCGGGCGGCTCTGGCTGGATGGTGGGAGGAGCTGGGTCCACTCGGGTGGCCTGGAGCTCTGGGGGCGGGCGGGGACCGAGCTAACCTGGTTCGCGGCGCGGTGAGGCCCGTCTGGTTGTCCTTATTTTTAAGTATGCATACATGTATTTAAAAATGGCATGCCAAAATGTTTATATTAGTGCACAACAGAAATGAAAAACAAATTGAAGTGGCTACAGATTTTTTAAAAAAATTTCTTCTACTCATACAAAGTTGATAAGTATCCCATTCTCCTCCCTCCCTCCACCCCTCCCTAGATCCCCTTGCTTCCTTCACCCTTTCCCCTTCCTTTCCCCCTCTCGCACCCTTCCTCCCAATGCGCCCTCCCCCATTCCTGGAGCATCCTTTAGTATGCATGTAAAAAACATCCCTCTGGGTCCTTATCTCTGATGAGGTGTAAGGACTCAGTAGCATTGCCTAGAGCTCTTTTTTGTGTTCCCCTTTAGTATAGGAACACTGTTGTGACTGTTAATCCCTTTACCTCTAACGATCCTAGTGCCTGTGATTCATGCTAGACTTTGGGGGGTCAATGATATGTTGGTTATTGTGCAAGACATGCAAAGTCCTATTATGATTACTTCAGCCCTAACCTGTGCGGAGTATCTTGCATATCATTGTTCCTCCCCATCTTTAGGCTTTTACAATCTTACCGTCCCCTCTTCCGCAAATTTCCCTGAGCTTCAGGATGGGGAGAGATTAGGATAGCCTGGTTCCAGGTGGTTGATGTAGGTCTCTGATGTTCTGAATTATGGTTTGTTGATTTTTGTTTTCAATTTTGCTGTTCCGGCACCACCCTTAGCTCCATCCTAATGGGTATGGGATGTCACCCCCTTGCCAGAGATAAAAGGCTGTTAAAATAGAGTCTTATTATAAGAGTAGATTCAAAGGTAAATGGAATAAGAGTAGGAGACCTTGGTGGGGGGGTCAGTCTCCCATTTTCAGGATGGTTACTTTCTATCTGCCAGATCTAAGACTTCCCTTTCTGGTCATACCCTATAAGTTGCATGTGACCAGGAAGGAAAGTCTGTGAGCTTAACCAGATGTCTCATTACTTATGTGCAGTCCTTGATGGTGGCATATTTTCTCTGCTGTTGGATGATCCCCTCTCTTCTTGTTGCTGGGAGTGCCCTCATTCCCCGTCCCTCCTGGTAATAATCTTTGCAATTACTGGAAGCATTACAGAAATTTATCTTTGAGTGTGTCACTAAGTGGGTTTGGTACTAGGATCCACCTATTAGGGAGTACATATGGCACTTAATTTTCTGTGTCTGGGATACTTCACTCAATATAATTTTTTCTGATTCCATCCATTTCCCAGCAAATTTCATTAATTCATCTTTTTGATGGTTGAGTGTTTTTCCATTGTATAAATGTACCACAATCTCCTTATCCACTCGTCAACTGTGGGGCATTTGGGTTGATTCCATGACTTTGCTATTGTAAACAGTGCTGCTATGAACATGGTTGTTCTTGTGCTATCGAGGTGAAATTTTGCTGTAGGAGATATTATTCCCAAAAGTGGAATAGCAGGGTCATATGGCATTTCAATCTTTAATTTTTTGAAGAATCACTAGATGGTTCACCAGACTGATTGTATAAGCCTGCATTCCCACCAGCAATTTAAGAGAGTTCCCTTCTCTCCACATTCTCTCTAGCATTTGGTGTTGTTTGTATTGTGGATTTTTGTGCCATCCTGACAGGGGTGAGATGATATCTCAAAGAGGTTTTGATTTTCATTTCCCTGATGGCTAAAGATGTGGAGCATTTTTAAAGATATTTGTTAAACATTTCAATTTTGTTCCTGGTAGTTAAGACTTTGCCTTGCAAACAGAATGTCCTGAGTCTGATCCCAGGTCCCACGTGAAAAACACCAGGCAGAAATGGTGGCATCCTGCACTTCTGGCCATAGTGGGCAGAACCTGAGAAACCCAAGAGTGAAGCAAAAAGGTGACCCCCACACACATATACACATAAAGGGAAAATATGGAAAATATATCCATCATACCCATTTCTCCTGCATTTTATTGATTAGGATGGAGTTAAAAGAGAGAGGGCAAGATCTGTTTTTCCCTTTTCATCTGTGTCCTTGATTTTGGTTGAAATGTTTCACTAGTACCAGAAAAACAGAAGTGAGATAAGGAAGTAGTATGATTTATTGGTTATTCCTATTTTTAGAGTATCAATGCTATCTGTCCATATTCAAAGTAATTTCTGGCCAGTAAGGAGAGCTTGACTCCTGGTCTGTCTGTATTCTTTGTTTCAGGCTCCTTAGTAGCAGGTGTGGCATACTTTGAGTAGTACTTAATTCCTATATTCTGTGTGTCCCACAGAGCTATCATGGTGCTAAAATGCACATGGTTGGAAGAGGACAGTGGACAGCTTCAGTGTGTGAACTTACTATTCCCTTCCCATGCTCCATTGTCCTTTCAAGTTCACTTTAAACACAAGATCAGTGCAAAAGTTAGCAAGCCTTGCAAAATGGCAATAGCTGAGTATTAAACCAAGTTCAGTGTCTACAGTTTATAAGTTTGTATAATAGCATAGGCAACACATCTTTGAGAGCCTGTTAGTCTTCGACCTTGCCAAAACTTTATATTGTCAATTCCATAATTTTAGCCATTTGGTGGGTGCTTACAGATGTTCCCTTTTGGTATGTACATGAATTTCTCTGACCATTAATGAAGTGTCTTTCCATGTGCTTATTACTTATTTACCTTCATTGTATGTATGAGTGTTACATGTTCTGGTCTATTGCTCAGTTATATATAATGGTTTGCTTTCTGGGGGATCTAAATTTGTAATCGTTGTTTTATGTTATGGACAGGAGCTTAATATAGCTGAGACATGAAATAAAAAATTCATTCCCATTCAAAAAAATATCATCCCTGGTAAAGTTATTTTTAACTTTCAAGGCCCATTTTTTTTTAAAATTTTTTTATTATTATTTATTCAACTGTGTGCATGTGCGTGTGTATGTGTGCACGCGTGTGTGTGTCTGTGTATGTGTAGAACCACGGACGAATTCGCGAACCACCATGGACGCCTCCACCTCCTTCTGCCCCAGGATTCACAGGCTCCGCCCTACCAGGACCAGAAGCGCAGGCCGCCCCCGCTTCCGCCTGGCGTCTATACGTGGGATCTGGGATCCGAACTCAGGACCTTCCGCCTGCAAGGCGGAGGCTTAACCCCTGAGCCACCTCTCCAGCCCTCAAGGCCCATTTTTTAATTGAACCATTTGTTTCCTTGGTGTTTATTCTTTGTGCACTCTGGAAAATAGAGCCCTATCAGATATGCGGTTAGTGAAGATTTTCTCCCATTCTGTGGGTTGCCTTTGTGCTCGAGTTACAATCTCTCTATCTTAACAGAAGCTCTTTAATTTCATAAAATCCCATCTGTTGAGTGTTGGTTCTAGTGACTGTGCTATTGGATTTCCGTTTAGGAATGTTGGCCTAGTCCAGTCAGCTCAAGAGAGTTCCCTACCCTTTCGACTAAGGATTTTATAGTCTCTGGCCTTATACTGAGGTCCTTGATCCATTTGGAATTAAGTCTTGTACATGGTGACAAATACGGGGTCGAGTTTTAATCTTCTACATGTGGATATCCAGTTTTGCCAGCACCATTTATTTAAGATGCTGTTCTATTTCCATTGGATTTTTCAGGCCCCTTTATCAGAGATCAAATGGCTGTAATTGTGTGGGCTTATATCTGGGTCTTCAACCCTTATCCATTGACCTGTGCATCTATTTTGGAGCCAGAACCAAGCTGATTTTTTAACTATGGGTTTGTAGTATAGACTAAGGTTTGGTATGGTGATACCTCCAGGAGTGTTTTTCTTACTCAGGATTGTTTTTGCTATTCTGGGTCTTTTGTGCCTCCATATGAATTTTGAGATTATTTGGTCAACTTCTTAAAACAGTTGCTTTCGGATTTTGGTTGGTATAGCATTGAATCTGTATATTGCCTTTGGTAGGATGGTCATTTTTACAATGTTAATTCTGCCAATCCAGGAACATGGGAAGTCTTTCCACCTTTTGGTGTCTTCTGCAATTTCTTTCTTTAGGGTACTAAAGTTTTCATTGTAAAGTTCTCTTACTTTCTTGGTTAGGTTTATACCAAGGTATTTCATTTTTTTTAGGGGCTATAATTAATGGGGTTGCTTCTCCCAGGGCTTTTTCACTTCTCTTATTCTGGGCATATAGGAAGGCCACTGATTTCTGTATGTTTATTTTGTATCCTGCCACCCTGCTGAACTTCTTTTATTTAAAAAATTTTTTTATTATTATTTATTCAACTGTGTGCATATGTGTGTGTATGTGCGCGTGTGTCTGTGTGTGTGTGTGTGTGTGTGTGTGTGTGTGTGTGTGTCTGTGTGTCTGTGTATGTGTAGAACCACGGACGAATTCACGAACCACCACGGACACCTCCACCTCCTTCTGCCGGGGGATTCACAGGCTCCGCCCTACCAGGACCAGAAACGCAGGCTGCCCCCGCTTCCGCCTGGCGTCTATACGTGGGATCTGGGATCCGAACTCAGGACCTTCTGCCTGCAAGGCAGAAGCTTAACCCCTGAGCTACCTCTCCAGCCCTTTGCTGAACTTCTGTATTAGTTACCTGTTGATCTATTCCATGTTGAGTGAGCATGTTGAAATCCCCAAGAATTATTATTTTGGCGTTGATTTCTGACTTTAAGCATTGTAGGGTTTTTTTTAATGAATGTGGGGGGGGGGCTACTGAGTGCATATATGTTCAGTATTGTGAAGTCTTCCTGATGAATTGTACCTGTGACTAAAAATGTAGTATCCACCTATGTCTCTTATGATTTTTTTTTTGGTTTGAGGTCCACTTTGTCTGATAGCATAATGTCTACCCCTCCCTGTTTGCTGGTTCCATTAGCTTGCAGAATTTTGGACCTTTTCTTTCTCCCTGGATCATGATGGATACTTATGCTGGGTATATCAGCCTGGGTTGACATTTTTGTTCATTCAAAACTTGAAGTACCTCTCTCCAAGTTCTTCTTGCTTTTACTGTTTCCATTGAGAAGTACTTTGTTATTTTAATAGGATTACCTTTAAAAGTGATTTTTTTTCCCTTGAAAATCTCAGCACCTTTTCTTTGTCTTGAATGTGGAGTGTTTTGGTCATATCTGTTTGGGGTGCAGAATGTCTCTTGTATTTGGATGGGCCTCTCATTCTTTATAGGAGGGAAGTTTTCATTTATGATAGTTTGAAAATTTTCCTCAGGTGTGTTATTTTGGGATTCTTGCTCTGGTATTCCATGAATGCACATGTTAGGCTTCTTCAGGATGTCCCATAACACTTGAATATTCCTCACAAGTATCTTTTTGTCTTTAACAACCTCTTCTATTGAGCTGGTTAATGCTTCCACTTTGTCTTCAGGATCTGAAATTCTGTTTTCTGCCTCCTTAGTTCTGCTGATAAGACTCTCTGTTGAGTTCTGGGATGAGGATAGCTTGCCTTTTACTTCAATTTTAAACTCTGCCTGAGACTATTTTAACTGCTCTATGCCTATTTTTCTTTCTTGAATTGTTTTTCTCAACTCCTCCAAGTATCTGTTGTGTTCCTGTTCAAAGCGTTTAATGCAATTATTTAACTCCTCCCAGATTTCCTCTTTCATAATATTAATCATGGTGATGATCATACTTTGAAAGTCATTATCTTAGGCCTGACTTTCCTGGCTATTTTCTGTGAATTTTTTCTTGTTTGAATCTTTCGCTATGGGGTTAATTCTTTCAGTGGGAGATCTATTTTGTTGAGTTTTGTTTATCATGTATCTATACTTTAACTTGGGCATTGTTGTTTTGTCTCTTAAGTCCTTTCAGTTTCTATGTGTTTTTATCTGAACTAATTTAGTTGGTATAACTGCTCTCTGGCAGTTTATTACTAGTGATTGCCTTTGAGTTGGGTGTGTTTGTCTGTTGTTATTGTTATTTCCTAGATGAGGCTATTAGACTGTTAGAACAACAATTAAGTCAGGTTTAGTAGACAGGGGGTGAATGTTAATATGGTAATTCACTTTTACGATTAAGTACCTTGGTGATATGTGAGGGTGAGTGGTACAGTCCCTGAAGTAATATATGTTTCAGGGGTGACTTTATAGAAAAGTTAGTCTATAGTGACTAATAATTGAGAGGATCAGGATGGTAAATGTGGGTTTACTTATCTTTGGGCTGGATGTAAAGAATCTCTTCCATGTGATAGGATGATTTTAGAGGACTTCAGATGTATGGCCTTTGTCCCTCAGAGCTTTTCTTGGGTTTTCTTTGGACTCTTGAATACTGGGAAACAGGGTGCCCTCCCTGAACCAGGAGAGAGGGAGCAATTGAGCATTCCGGCCAGGCAGATGAGGGCTAGATGCTGAGGATGTTCTATGAACTTTACCTGTGATCTGTGGCATGGACAGTCATCCACCCAAACCCTGGGCAGCTTGGGTGCCGCTCAGGCTGGATGGTGGGAGGGGCTGGGAGAAGCGGGTGACTTGGGTGCTGGTGGGAAGTTCCTAGGAACCAGGGTGCCATATCTGGACCTCGAGAGAGGGAGCAACCAATCATTCAGGGCAGGCAGAAAGGGGGAGAGGAGCTGCATAAAGTAGATTTGTGCTTATGATTTTGCCTGCAAATTTTATGGAAGGGTAACAAATTATAGCAGTAAGTCGGTTTGAGAAGAGAGAAGACCACTTGACCCACACAGTTGTAGGCATCATGCTGTAGTCAGTGGGTTTCTGATATTTTCAGAATAGACTTGAGGAAGCTTATCATACTGCAGAAACGCAAGTTGGAGTCTGCCACTGCAATAAAAGAACAGCAGAAGCAGCATATGCCCCAACTTCACCTTTAAGGACAAAGTAGGAGTTGATAATATGGCTCAGAGAGTAATGGCTCCTATATACAAACTTGGCAAACTGAGTTTTATCCCTAGAGTTTACATGTTGAAAGAGAAGGAAGACCTGTGAAAATTGTCATCTGATTTCCACCAATGATTCATTGAACTTACTGCTCCACCCCTCACTCTATTTTAAACAACTAAACAAAATATTAAATTTTAGAAAAAGAACAAATTAAACTATTTAGCACCAGAGCATAATACTGGCTGTGGAACATCTACCCAAGATCAGGCAAGAATTGAGACAAAACCATTTTAACATGTGCCTTTGTGAGATGATTTTGGAACATTTGTAATAACTGAGCCCTTTACAAGTCCCTATTTAAATAAAACTATTTGTGGGAACCAAGAATATCCTCCATGAGGTTCAGATTTCATTTTATTTTTCCTTTTTAAATTGAAAGTATTTAAAATTACAATGTATTTTTGTTTCTCCCCATATTGCCTACCCCATCTGTTCTCTTCCCTCTGAGACATATTTCTTTTCCTACCTAAATATCCTTTCTTGTGTAAGAAACCCATTGAGTTCTATAGAGGAAATTTGTTCTTGTATGTGCCTGGGTACCTGCTACATAATAAGTATTCCAATAGGGGTACCCCTGATGCCGAAGGGACCATTTATTCTCTACAGTTTTGACCATCAATGATTACTCCCAAAGCAACAGGACCACCTGAATTCCACATAATTTACTGTGTCAAGAGAGGGTTTATGTTTGCAAAAGTTTTTATTTCCTCCCATGCACTAAGTAAACATATAGTGAGGGAGATAATTTTAAGTGATGTCAAGTGGTTCACTGTGGCATATATCACTCTTTGAAATTAAAGCATGAGTCAACACATAGTCACATGATCTCAGCCTTGATGAGGTCTCCACATACCTTGTCCTTTCTCAGTAAATTAATGTTTAATTTACTGTCCTTGATTTTTAGGGAGATAAATAACAGAAGCAACTTAAGTAAAGAAAAAACTACTTTGGCTTTCAGCTTCAGGACTCTGTCCATCATGATAGGTAATGTGATGTAGTTGGTTACATGACAAATGCATTTGACAAGGAAACAGGTATGCTTGGAGGTAATCAGCAAGTTTTTTCTTTATCTTCACTCTGAGACACCAGTCCATGGAATAGGACTGCCCACTATTAGTTTGGGGATAGTTCATTTCAGTTATCACCATTGAGAAACTGGCTTAAACTCACACTGAGAGGTGTGTCTCCTACGTGATCCTGCACCTGAAGTCCAGTTGACATAAATATTAATCACTGAAATTCTGTAATCTCAACATTCTCAGTGTGGATTGCAAAATAATGACAAGTGTGAAGATTTTTGCAAAGTCATCCCCCATTGCACAATATTCTTTCTGCATCATTTTCTCATTCTCTCTCCAAGACCCCAGGCTTCATTGACCAACTGCCTTTTATCCACCAGTGAGAGAGTACATTGAAATGCCATTTTCAGGAAATTCCTTTTCCCTTTAGAAACAAAAAGTTATTTATCAGGAAATAAGAGGAATGTCCTCTCTCTGCACCTACATACCCAGTTTTCATAGCTATTAAATTGCATCACAATGAAATTTACCACCTTGCTCCCTCATCCTCAAAGATGGGTTCTGGATTACTAGGGATACCTTGCAGTTCGGAGAATTAACAAAAAACTTTCACTTTTTCCAAAAATCCTCCAGGTAATAGAGAAAATTAGTAGAGGAAATACTGGGAAAACTAACAGTATCAAACCCACCATGCAAAGACCCTCAAGGAACAGTATAAGTCACATATCAACAATTAACATTACAGTATAACATTTGAGAATTAAGGTTGTATAGCCTGACATTCTGGCTGTAAAGTAACTTTTCACAGATTTTTTATAATTTAAGACGTTGAAAGGGGTCAAGAACTGTTTTTAATTTTTGAACTTCGAAGGAAAATTTGTCTGGTCTTAGCAAAACAACATGGCATTTTGGGATAAAAATTCCCCCTAGCAGGCTTGCACAGGAGGCCAAGATGCAGAAGACCTCCACAGCCACCATGACTTTCCCCTTAGTGCTGTGGTAGACAGGAAGGAAAGTGACCCACACACTGCAGAACACTAACATGCTGAAGGTTAGGAACTTGGCTTCATTGAAGGTGTCAGGCAGGTTCCTGGCCAGGAAAGCCACAGTGAAGCTCCCCAGGGCCAGAGAGCCCAGGTATCCCAGGACACAGTAGAAGGCAGTGACTGAGCCCTTGTTGCACATGATGATGATGTGGCCATGTTCAGAGTGTATGTCTGTGTCAATAAAAGGAGGACATGTTACAAGCCAGACTACACAGAAAATGAGTTGGACAAAGGTGCAGATAGGGATGATGTAGCTAGGTGCCCCTGAAACCAGAAACCACCTCATTTTTCTTCCTGGAGCAGTGAGCTTGAAGGCCAGAATCACAGTAATTGTCTTGGCCAAGACAGTAGACACAGCCACAGTGAACACAACTCCAAATGTGATCTGCTGCAAGATGCAGATGACTGTGTTGGGATGTCCAATGAAAAGCAAGGAGCAGAGGAAACAGAAGATGAGGGAGATGAGTAAGATGTAGCTGAGAGTGCGGTTATTGGCTTTCACGATGGGAGTGTCTCGGTGCTTCACAAAGACCCCGAGAACAAGAGCCGTGAGTGCAGAGAAGCCCAGGGCCATGCAGGCCAGAGCCATCCCTAAGGGGTCTTCATAAGTCAGAAAGGACATTGACCTTGGGAGGCAGCGGGTCTGCTCTGTGTTTGGATAATGATCATCTGCACATTGCACACACTGATCCATTCCTGATGCAGAAAATAAAATGTAACCAACATATCATAATGCTTCTCTCTTGTTTACAACACAATAAAATAAGTGTGGAGTAAGATAATAAATAGTACAATAATAAATAAATAATAAATAGTAGTATGAATATGATTTTCTGTAGAGTGCCTTAGGACAGTGATTCCCAATTCATTTGTTCACAATTTTATGGTAAACAAATACCAAAAGTTGCATATTCTTTTACTGAATCATAAAGAAAGATATTTGTTACCTTGACAAAGAAGAAAATGCTTATATAATGATATAACAAGAGTGACCAGACTGGGTACCTTACAAAACCAAACTTTATTTTTTCTCCCGTAATTTCTTTTTTTTCCCCTTTTTCCTAAACATACAAGCTCATTAGATACCCCAACTCTCTCTCTCCTGCCATTCCCATAATTCCCCCTTGTACTGTCCCACTTTTCCCCTTCCTTTCACCTCCCTCCTTTCCTTCCCATCTCCCAGTGACTCCCCCTTCCTCCCTCCCATACCCTGAAACATCTTCTCCTAAGAACTCCAAACCTCCCTCTAAGTCTTCCACCTTAATGAGGGTTTAGGACTCAGTGGCATAGCCCAGAGTCCTTTCTTGGGTTCCCGGTTAGTATGGGAACTGTATTATGACTGCTTAATCCCTTGCCTCTATGGATTCTACTGCCTAGGCCTTCTCCCCTATGATCCATGCTAGACTTTGTGGAGTCACCATTGTGCAGGTCAGGCAAAGTCCAATCCTGGCTGCTGCACCCTAACTTGTATGGAGTATCTTGCGTATCATTGGTCTTCCCAATCTTTAAGCTGTTACAATCTTGCTGCTCCTTCTTCCTCAAGGTTCTCTGAGGTTAAGGATGGAGAGAGATTTGGCTAGTCTCTTTCCAGATGATTAATGTAGGGCCTTTTGTGTTCTGAATTATGGTTTGCTGTTGTTTTCAGTTTTGCTTTCCCTGAACTGTCCTTGGCTCCATCCTGATTGGTATTGAAGGTCACTTCCTAACCAAAAATTAAAAAAAAACTTTAAATAAAGATCTTAATATAAGAGGAGACTTAAAAGTAGATGGAAGAATAAAAGTAGGGTGGAGGGTCAGTGTCTCATTTGCAGGATAGTTACCATCTATCTGCCAGTCCTTATGTCTTCCCTGATTAGTGAGATCAAACCTGTTCAGTTGCAAATGACTAGGAAGGGAAGTGAGAGTGAGCTGCACCAGATTTCTTGTTACTTACATGCAATACTTGATCGTTGGCTATTTATTCTACTGAAATGTGATTGTCTCTCTATCTTCTTTTTTGGTGGGTCCTCTTTCCCTCTCCCTCCTGTTTGTAAACCTTTGTGATTACAGTAGGTATTACAGAAATTTATATTTGAATATGTCATTAAGGTTTGGTACTAGGATCCACCTATTAGAGAGTACACATGGTGTCTAATTTTCACACTTGGGACACTAAACTCAATATAATTGTTTAAATTCTATCCACTTCCTGGCAAATTTCATTAATTTATATTTTTGATGGCTGTATAGTATTCCACCATATAAGTGCACATTTTCCTTATTCATTCCTCAACTGTTTGGCATTTATGTTAATTCCATGACTTTGGTATTGTAATTAGTGCTATAATGAACATGGTTATACTTGTGCCAATGTAGTGAATTTCTCCATTATGAGGGATTGATTATTCCTAGAAGTAGTATAGCAGGGTCATATGGCTTTTCGATCTTTAAATTTTTTAGAAATCACCAAATTTGTCACCAGAGTGTTGTATAAGCCTGCATACCCACTATCAATGTATGAGAATTCCCTTCTCTCCCCATCCTCTCCAACATTTGCTGTTGTGTGTATTATGTATTTTTGCCATCCTGACCAGGGTGAGACAATATCTCAGGATAGTTTTGATTTATATTTCCCTGATGGCTAGGGCTTTGGAGGACTTTTTTAGGTATTTATTAGACATTTCAATTTCATCCCTCAAAAAGCTTCTTTTGAGTTCCTAGACCCATTTCTGAATTGGGCCATTTATCTCCTTGGTGTTTAGTTTTCTAAGTTCTTGAGAACTCTGAATAATAGAGCTCTATCAGATATGTGCTTAGTGAAAATTTTTTTCAGTCCTGTGGGTTGCCTTTTAGCTGGGTTTACAATCTCTATATCTAAACAGAAGCTCTTTTAATTTCTTAAGATCCCATTGTTTGAGTGATGGTTCTATTACCTTTGCCATTCTGTTTCTGTTTAGGAACTGTTATTCCAGCCTAATCAGCTTGAGGGATTTCCTTACCCTTTCAACTAGGGTTTTTATAGGGTCTGGCCTAATATTAAGGTACTTGATCATTTGGAA
The DNA here is from genome assembly GCA_023101885.1 of Typhlomys cinereus. Taxonomy (NCBI): domain Eukaryota; kingdom Metazoa; phylum Chordata; class Mammalia; order Rodentia; family Platacanthomyidae; genus Typhlomys; species Typhlomys cinereus. Next base: position 271,326 of record JALPQD010000705.1, on the reverse strand, counting down.
TTAATTGCCAAACTGGACAGTTTTAATGTTACGCATGTGGATATCCAGTTTTAGCAGCACGATTTGTTGAAGACGCTATTCTTTTTCCATTGAATTTCTATGCCCTTTTGTCAAAGATCAAATGGCTATAATTGTGAGGGCTTATATCTGTGTCTTCAACCTTTATCCTTTGATCTATGTGTATATTTTGGAGCCAGTTCTAGGATGTTTACATTACTCTGGATTTGTAATCTAGATTAACATTTGTTACGGTGATATCTCCAGCAGTCTTTTGTTACTCAGAATTGTTTTGCTATCCTGGACCTTTTGTACTTTCATATCAATTTTGATATAGTTTGGTCAATTTCTTTAAAGAAATGCTTGGGGATTTTGATTGTTATAGCATTGAATCTGTATAGTGCTTTAGGTAAGATGGTCATTTTTATGCCATTCTGTAGGAGCATGGAAGGTCTTTCCACTTTCTGGAATCTTTTTTTTTAATGAAATTTGATGTTTCTTTTTTTTTTTCACGTGTGTGTGTGTGTGCGTGTGTGTGTGTGCGTGTGTGTGTTTGCATTTATGTATGTGTGTGTAGTGTAGAACCAATGGTGAATCCGGGAATCATCTGGACTGCTTCTACCTCCTTTTTACTCTGCCCTGGGATTGACAGGCTCCAACAACCAGGACCAGAAGCACAGGCCACCCCTGCTTCCATCCAGTGTTTGTATGTGGGAGTTCAGGATCTGAACTCAGGACCTTCTGCTTGCAAGGCAGAGGCTTAACCCCTGAGCAATCTCTACAGCCCCTATAATTTCTTTCTGTAGGGATTTAAATTTTTCATTATAAAGGTCTCTCACTTCATTGGTTAGATTTATGCCAATGTATTTCCTTTCTTTAGGGGCCATAGTAAATGGGATTGCTTCTCTTAGGTCTTTTTCACTTTTTTCATCCTGGACATATAGGAAGGCCACTGATTTTTGTACATTTATTTTGTAAACTGCTACCCTGCTGAATTTCTGTATTAGTTCCAGGAATTTCCAGGAGGAGTTTTTAAGATCACTCAGGTATAGGATCATGTCATCTGCAAAAAGAGATACTTCCGTGTTTTCCTTGCTGTTTGAATTACTCATATATCCCTCTCTTTTCTTAAGTCATTAGATAAGACTTCAAGTACATATTGAATAGACATGGTGAGAGTGGATAGTCCTTTCTAGTTCTCAATCGAAGCAGGAATGCTTCAAATTTTTCCCCATTGTGTATAATCCTTGCTGTTGGCTTGTTGTATATAGCTTTCATTATGTTGATAAAGTTCCTTACATTCCAATTGTCTTTCATTATGTCAATAAAGTTCCTTACATTCCAATTATTTCATCAATTTCCTCATATATTGTAGGATTACTTAAATAATTCAAAACTTCCAGATTCAATTTAGGTAAGTTGTGCTTACTTAGGAATTCATCCATTTCTTTTGTATTATCAAAATTCAAAAAATATAAGTTTTTAAATATGACCTTATAATTCTCTGAATTTCTTGGGTATCACTAGTGATAACCCCATTTTCATTTTACTCTCTTGCTTTTGGTTAATTTAGCTAGAGGTATATCAATCATTGATTTTTTCAAAGAACCAGATTTTTTGACTGGTTGATACTGTGTATCTTTTTCCTTATCTCAAATTTAGATATTTCTCCCCTGATTTTGATAATCTCCTATCTTCTGCTGCTTTTGTGATTGGTTTACTCTTGTGTCTCTAAAGCTTTAAGCTGCATTGTTTAGTTATTTATTTGTGATATTTCTATTTTTTGATGTAGGCATTAAGACTTATGAACTTACCTCTTAGGACGACTTTCATTGTGTCCCAGAGATTTTGATAAGTTGCATTTTTATTATTGTTCATTTCTAGGATATATTGTCTTTCCTTTATGATTTCTTCAAGAACCTAATTCTCATTTAGCATCATAGTGTTTAGTTTCCAGGAGTTAGTGTATTTTCTGCTGTTTATTGTGTTGCAGATGTTAAGTTTTAGACCATGGTGGTCTTATAGGGTACAAGCTAGAATTTCAACTTTCCTTTAGAGATGCATTTTGTGGCCCAATATGAGGTCTATTTTGGAGAAAGTTCCATGTGTTGCAAGAAAAATGTATATTCTTTGGTGTGTGGATGGAAAGTTCAATAGAGATCTCTCAGGTCCATTTCAGTAAGGGTTTGATTAAGTTCCAATGTGTCTCTGTTAAGATTTTTACCTGTTGACCTATCCCACATTGAGAAGAAAGTATTGAAGTCTCTAAGAATTATTGTTTTGGAGTTGATTTCTTGCTTTAGACATTGTAGCATTTGCTTAACGAATGTGGAGGAGCCTATATTAGGTGTGTATATGGTCAGTAATGGGAAGTCTTCCTGGTGTTATTGTACCTGTGACTAAAATGTAGTATCCTTCTGTTTTTCTTATGATATTTTTGGTTTGATGTCCACATTGTCAGATAGCTTAATTGCTACCCCTGCCTGTTTCCTGGTTCCATTAGCTTGAAGAATTTTTTAGTGGCTTTCATAGTGTATTATATGGCTAGTATGTTTTGCTAGAAAAGGTACTTAAGCTTGAAGAGAAGAGTAAGTATATCCAGGAGAACAGAAGCGAAGTACAATACCACCACAACCTATAAGCTAAATAATACATTTATGAAAGACACTAAACACAAAAAATGTCAGGGATTGAAAGTAATTTCTCCATTATAACACTAAATGTCAATGGAATTAACTCACCAATGAAAAGATACATGTTACAAACATGGATTAGAAATCAAAACCTGTCCATGTGCTGCTTTTAGGAAACATGTCTCATCACAAACGATAGGCACATTCTAAAAGTTAAAGGTTGTTCAAAAATTCTTCAAGTTAATGGAACCAGAAAATAATGACGGGTAGCAATTATGCTATATAACAATGTAAACTTCAAGCGAAAGAAAATCTTAAGAGATGCAGAAGGATATTAAATTTCAGTTACATGAACAATACACCAGAAAACTTCCCCATACTGAACATATATGCACCTAATATATCCTCCTTCACATTCATTAAGCAAACACTACATTATCTAAAATAAGAAATCAATCCCAATAGGCTAATAATACTCAGGGACTACAATATCACACTCTCAGTGTGGGATAGATCAACAGGCCCAAATCTCAACAGACACATTTTAGTTAAACTAAATGCTTACTGAAATGGATTTTATAGATCTCTATAGAATCTTCCATCCAGTCACTAAGGAATATACATTTTTCTCAGCAGCCTAGGGAACTTTCTCCATAACAGATAACATACTAGAACCCCCCAAAAATGGTCACATATATAAGAAGTTGAAATTATAGCCTGTACTATGTCATATAACCATGGTCTAAAGTTTGACATCCACAGCACAACAAACAGCAGGAAATACACTACCCTTCAAAATTAAACACTGTGGTGCTGAATAACAAATGGCTTCAGGAAGAAATCCAAAAGGAAATTCAAGATTTCCTAGAAGTGAACAATAATGAAAATACAACATATCAAAATCTGGAACACAATGAAAGCTGTCCTATGAGGTAAATTTAGAGCTCTCAATGTCTATATCAAAAAATAGAAATGTCGGGGCTGGAGAGGTAGCTCAGGGGTTAAGCCTCCGCCTTTCAGGCGGAAGGTCCTGAGTTCGGATCCCAGATCCCACGTATAGACGCCAGGCGAAAGCAGGGGCGGCCTGCGCTTCTGGTCCTGGTAGGGCGGAGCCTGTGAATCCCGGGGCAGAAGGAGGTGGAGGCGTCCATGGTGGTTCGCGAATTCGTCTGTGATTCTACACACACACACACACACACACACACACACGCGTGCGCGCGCACATACGCACAGTTGAATAGATAATAATAATAGTAAAAAAATTTAAAAAAATAGAAATGTCACAAGTAAATAACTTAGCAATGAAGCTTAAAGCTTTAGAGACACAAGATCAACCCAATCCTAAAAGCAGTAGAAGAGAGGAGATTAGCAAAATCAGGGGAGAAATATCCAAAATTGAGATAACAAAAATGATACAAAGAATCAACCAGTCAAAAAGCTGGTTCTTGAGGCTGAAGAAGTGGCTCAGGGATTAAACCTCTGCCTTGCAGGTGGAAGGTCCTGATCTCGAATCCTAGACCCCACGTATAGATGCCAGGAGGAGGCAGGGGTCATCTGGGTTTCTGTTCCTGGTAGGGTGGAGCCTGTGAATCCCTGGGCAGAGTAAACAAGGAGGAGGTGGAGGAGGTCCATGGTGGTTCCCGATTTCGCCTGTGGTTCTACACACACATACACACACACACACAGACACACACACACACACACACATGCATGCACAATTTAATAAATAATTTAAAAAAAGAAGCTGGTTTTTGAAAAAAATCAATAAGATTGATACACTTCTAGCTAAATTTTCCAATATCAAGAGAGAGAAATCCTAAATTAACAAAACATGTGATGAAAATGGAGTTATCGCAACAGATATTCAAGAAATTCAGAGAGTTGTAAGGTCATATTTAAAAAACTCATACTCTGAAATTTGATAACAAAAAGGAAATGGATGAACTTTTGAGTAAGTACAACTTACCTAATTTAATCAGGAAGTTTTGAATTATTTAAGTAGTCCTTAACAAATGAAGAAATTGACAAAGTAATCTCATATGTTCCCTGCAAAATATGTCTTTGATCAGACTGATTCAACACAGAATTGTATCATACATTAAAATTATTTCATGAAATAGCAAAGGAACACTTCCAAATTCTTTCTGCAAAGCTAATATCATAGTAATCCCAAAACCTATTAAGAGACACTTAAAAAAACTCTGCCAATCTCTGATGAACATAAAGGCAAAGATTCTTAGCAAATCAGATTCAAGAACATGTCAAAAATTATTCACTGTTATCCAGAAGGTTTTGTCTAACACACACAAAATTGTATCACATATGCAAATAATGTAATTCATATAAACCAATCCAAATTCCAAGACATTATACTCTCCATAAATACAGAAAAATCTTTTGATAAGATCCAATAGCCTTTTATTCAAAATCCCAGAGACAACAGCAAGCATTTCTGCTTCGATCAGGAACTAGACAAGGCTGTCCACTCTCACCACTTTTATTCAATATTGTATTTGAGGTCTAAGCTGGAATCATAACACAATGGAGGGAGATAAAAGGGATTCAAATGGGCAAGGAAGAATCCAAGTTACCTCTATTTGCAGATGACATGATCCTATAACTGAGTGATCCTAAAAACTCCTCCAGCAAACTCCTGGAACTAATACAGAAGTTCAGCAGGGGGACAGGTTACAAAATAAACATGCAAAAATCAGTGGCCTTCCTATTTGCCAAGGATGAAAGAAATAAAAAGCCCTAAGAGAAACAATACCATTTAGTATATCCTCTAAAAAATGAAATACCTTGGTATAGCTTAACCAAAGAAGTGAGAGACCTTTATAATGAAAACTTCAAAATCCTAAATAAAGAAATTACAGAAGACACCAGAAGGTGGAAAGACCTCTGATGCTCCTGGATTGGCAGAATCAACATCATAAAAATGACCATCTTACCAAAAGCAATATACAGATTCATTACTATACCAATCAAAATGCTAAAGCAATTTTTTTAAAGAAATTGACCAAACAATATCAAAATTCATATGGAAGCACAAAAGACAAAGGATAGCAAAAATAATCCAGAGTAACAAGAACACTAATAGTGGTATCACCATACCAAGCCATAATCTGTAATATAAATCCATAGTAATAAAAACAGCCAGGTACTGGCCCCAAAATAGACATGTAGATCAATGGTAAGGATCAAATACCCATATATAAGCCCACACAATTAAAGACATTTGATCTTTGAAAAAGGGGCCTCAAAAATGCAATGGAAAAAGAACAGAATCTTCAACAAATGGTGCTGGCAAAACTGTATTTCCACATGCAGGTAATTAAAACTTAATTTATACTTGTCACCCTGAATAAAAATTAATTCCCAGTCGATCAAGGACCTCAATATTGAGCTGGAGACTATAAAAATCCTAGTTGTAAGAGTAGGTTACTCCCTCAAGGTAACTGGGCTAGGCCAACAGTTCCTAAACAGAAATCCTATAGTACAGGCACTAGAACCTACACTCAACAAATGGGATCCTATGAAATTAAAGAGCTTCTTTTCAGATAAAGAGATTGTAAACCAAGCAAAAAGGTAAGCCAGAGAATGGGTGAAAATCTTCACTAACCACTTATCTGATAGAGCTCTATTATCCAGAGTGTACAAAGAATTTAGAAAACTAAACACCAAGGAAATAAATGGCCCATTTAAAAAATGGGGCTGGGAACAGAAAAGAAACTCTTCCAGTGACCAAGTTGAAATGTCTAACAGATACCTTTAAAAATGCTCCACATCCTTAGCCATCAAAGAAATACAAATCAAAACTTCCCTGAGATATCATTTCACCCTGCTCAAGATGGCAAAAGTCTACAATACAAACAGCACCAAATGCTGGAGAGCATGTAGAGAGAAGGGAATACTCCTACATTGCTGGTGGGAATACAAGATTATATAAGCACTCTGGCAATCAGCCTGGCAATTTGAAAAAGTTAAAGATTGAAATGGCATATAACCCTCCTATTCCACTTCTCAGAATAATCCCCTATAAAACCAAAATTCACTACAATGACACTAGCACAAGCATGTTCATAGCATCCCTATTTACAGTAGCAAAGTCGTAGAAACAACTCAAATGCCCAACCATTGATGAGTTGACAAGAAAAAATGTGATACATTTATACAATGGAATACTATTTCACCATCAAAAAAGATGAATTAATGAAATTTGCGGAGGAGTGGATGGAATTAGAAAAAATTATATTGCACCTTTCCCCACCCGCCCAGTTGTGAGCTGTCCAGCCTGGACACACTGAACCCTAGGTAGCACCCCTCCTCATACCCAAGCCCCAGGTAACCAACTAGTCCCAGCTCCTCCCACAGCCAGTTGGAGCAGATGATGCTCCTGGCCAGGGAGGACCTCTGGACCACTCCCCAGCTCCCCAGGTTAAGTGCACCCGCCATCAGCACCTCTCCCCTTTCCCCACCCACCAGATGGATGGAAGCACCCAGTCCAGCGAGGACACACTGTACCACAAGTAAGCACACCCTGCTCACCCCCAAGGCCCAGGTAATCCACTAGTCCCAGCCCCTCCCATCAACCAGAGCATGTACTGCTCCAAGCCAACTAATTCAGTTCAGTCAAAAACACACAAAAATTGAAAGAAGGTCTTAAGAGATAAAACGACAATACCCAAGTCAAAGTGCAAATCCATGAGAAACAAAAACTAAGAAAACAAATCACCCACTGAAGGAATTAACCCCATGATGACAGACTTCAACCAGAACAAATCTACGGAAAATAGCCAAGAAAGCCTGACCCAAGACAACAACTTTCAAAGTATGATCATTACCATGATCAATACTATGAAATAGGAAATCCGGGAGGAGTTAAATAACCACATCAACCACTTTGAGCAGGAACACAACAGACGCTTGGAGGAGTTGTGAAAACAGTTCAATAAACAAAAATAGGCATAGAGCAGTTAAAACAGATTCAAGCAGAATTTAAACTGAACTATAAGACAAATAATGTTCACCCAGAACTCAACAAAGAGCCTTATAAGCAGAACTAACAAAGCAGAAAATAGAATTTCAGACCTTGAAGACAAAGTGGGAGAATTAACCAGCTCAATGGAAGAGGTTTTTAAAACCAAACAGATGAGAAAAATGTTCAAGAGTTACGGGACACCCTGAAGAAGCCTAACATGTGCATTCATGGAATACCTGAGCAAGAATACCAAAATATCACACCAGAGGAAATTTTTCAAATTATCACAAAGGAAAACTTTCATCATCTAAAAAAAGAGAGGCCCATTCATACACAAGAGGCATTCCCCATCCCAAACAGATAAGACCAAAATAGAAAATCGCTATGGCAAATAATAGTTAAAACACTCCACATTCAGCACAAAGAAATGGTGCTGAGAGCTTCAAGGGTAAAATAAAAGGCACATTTTAAGGTACACCTTTTAAAATAACAAATGACTTCTCAATGGAAACAGTGAAAGCAAGAGGAGCTTGGAGAGACGTACAAGTATTGAATGAGCAAAATTGTCAACCCAGGCTGATATACCCAGCAAAACTATCCATCATGATCAGGGGGAAAGAAAAATTTTCCAGCACAAAGATGATTTGAAGGGATCCATGTCCACCAAACCAGGCCTTCAAAAAATGCTAGAAATGATACTCAAGCTTGAATAAAAATACAAGCATCCAGGAGATGGAAGGGAAGTATAATACCACCAAAAACTAAAAGCAAAACAATACACTTACAAAAGCCACTAAACATAAAAGATGTCCAGAATTAAAAACAATTTCTCCTTTATAACATTAAATGTTAATGGAATTAATTTACCAATCAAGAGATACAGATTACAAACTTGGTTTAAAAATTATTACCCATCAATCTGCTGCCTTCAGGAAACTCATCTCATGACAAAAGGTAGGCACATCATAAAAATAAAAGGCTGGTCAAAAATTCTGCAAGCTAATGGAACCAGGAAACAGGCAGGGGTAGCCAATATGCTATCAATAAAGTGAACTTCAAACCAATAAAAATCATAAGAGACACAGATTTTAGTGACAGGCACAATTCACCAGGAAGGCTTCACAATACTGAACATATATGCACCCAATAGCCCCCCCCCACACATTCATTAAACAAATACTACAACATCTAAAGCAAGAAATCACCCCAAAATGATAATTCTCAGAGATTTCAACACCACCCTCTCAACATGGGATAGATCAACAGGTCAAAAACTTAGCAGAGACACTTTGGAGGTTAATCAAACCATTACGGAAATGGAACTTACAAATCTCTATCGAAATTTTCATCCACACACCAAAGAAAACACACTTTTCTCAGTAGCACACAGAATTTTCTCAAAATAGATCACATATTGGGCCAGAAAACGAATCTCCACATATACAGGAAAGTTGAAATTCTAGCCTGTGCCCTATCAGACCACCATGGTCTAAAGCTTGACATCTATAACAAAACAAACAACAGAAAATACACTAACTCCTGGAAAATAAACACTATGATGCTGAATGAGAATTGGATTCAGGAATAAATTACAAAGGAAATTCAAGATTTCCTGAAAATGAACAATAATGAAAATACAATTTATCAAAATCTCTGGGACACAATGAAAGCTGTCCTAAGAGGTAAGTTCATAGCTCTTAATCCCTACATTAAAAAAATGGAAACATCAGAAATAACTTAACAATGCAGCTGAATGCTTTAGAGACACTAGAGCAATCTGATCCCAAAAGCAGCAGAAGAGAGGAGATTAGCAAAATAAGGGGGGAAATATCCAAAATCGAGATTAGGAAAACAATACAGAAAATCTGCCAGTCAAAAAGGTGGTTTTTGAAAAAATCAATAAGACTGATACACCCCTAACTAAATTAACCAAAAGAAAGAGAGAGAAAAACCAAATTAACAAAATTAGAAATGAAAATGGAGTTATCACTACTGATACCCATGAAATCCAGAGAATTATAAAATCATATTTCAAAAATTTATACTCTGTGAAATTTGACAACACAAAAGAAAGGTATGAATTTATTATTATTATTATTATTATTTATTCAACTGTGCGCATGTGCATGTGTATGTGTGCCTGTGTGTGTGTGCGTGTGTGTGTGTGTGTCTGTGTATGTGTAGAACAACGGACGAATTCGCGAACCACCATGGATGCCTCCACCTCCTTCTGCCCCGGGATTCACAGGCTCCGCCCTACCAGGACCAGAAACGCAGGCTGCCTCCGCCTCCGCCTGGCGTCTATACGTGGGATCTGGGATCCGAACTCAGGACCTTCCGCCTGCAAGGCGAAGGCTTAACCCCTGGGCCACCTCTCCAGCCTCAGGTAAGCACAACTTACCTATTGAATCAGGAAGTTGTGAATTATTTAAATAGTCCTGTAACACGTGAGGAAATCGATGGAGTAATCTAGAATCTTCCCATCAAGAAATGTCCTGGAGCAGATGGATTCAGCACAGAGTTCTACCTTAAGGAGCTAATAACACCAATACCCCTTAAACTGTTCCATCAAATAGCAAAGGCAGGAACACTACCAAATTCCTTCTATGAAGCTAATATCATCTTAATCCCAAAACCTAATAAAGATACACTTAAAAAAGAAAACTACAGGCCAATATCTCTGATGAACACAGATGCAAAGTTTCTCAACAAAGTCTTAGCAAATCGGATTCAAAAACATATCAAAAAGATCATTCACATGGATCAAGTAGGCTTAATCTCAGGCACACAAGGTTGGTTCAACATACACAAATCAATAAATGTAATTCACCATATAAACCAGTCCAAAGTCCAAGACCACATGATACTCTTGATAGATGCAGAAAAAGCTTTTGACAAAATCCAAAAGCCCTTTATGATCAAAACCCTAGAGAAGGTTGGAATGGAAGGAACCATTATCAATATAATAATAGCTGTATACAACAAACCACAGCAAGGAGTTTACTCAATGGGGAAAAACTTAAAGCATTCCTGCTTCGATCAGAAACTAGACAAGGCTCTCCGCTCTCGTCACTTCTATTCAATATTGTACTTGAAGTCTTAGCTGAAGCCATAAGACAAGAAAGGGACATAAAAGGGATTCAAAACAGCAAGGAAGAAGGCAAGTTATCTCTATTTGCAGATGACATGATCTTATACCTGAGTAATCCTAAACACTCTACCAGGAAACTCTGGGAACAACTACAGAAGTTCAGCAGGGTGGCAAGATACAAAATAAACATATAAAAATCAGTGGCCTTCCTATTTGCCCAGAATGAAGAAGTGAAAAAGCCCTGAGAGAAACGATCTCATCTACTAGAGCCCCTAAAATAATGAAATACCTTGCTATAAACCTAACCAAGGAAGTAAGAGAACTTTACAATGAAAACTTTAAAATCCTAAAGAAAGGTACTGCAGAAGACACCAGAAGGTGGAAAGACCTTCCATGTTCCTGGATTTGGCAGAATCAACATCAAAAAATGACTATCCTACCAAAGGAAATATACAGATTCAATGCTATACCAATCAAAATCCAAAAGCAGTTCTTTAAAGAGATTAATCAAATGATCTCAAAATTCATATGGAGGCACAAAAGACCCAGGATAGCAAAAATAATCCTGAGTAACAAAAACACTGCTGGAGGTATCACCATACCAAACCTTAGTCTACACTACAAATCAATAGTTATAAAAACAGCCTGGTTTTGGCTCCAAAATAGACACACAGATCAATGGATAAGGGTTGAAGACATACATATAAGCCCACACAATTGCAGCCATTTGATCTTTGACCAAGGAAGACAAAAAATCCAATGGAAAAAGAACAGCATCTTCAACAAATGGTGCTGGCAAAACTGGATGTCCACATGCAGAAGATTTAAAACTCAGCCCATGTTTGTCCCCATGTACAAGACTTAATTCCAAATGGATCAAGGACCTCAATATAAGGCCAAACACTAAAAATCTTAGTTGAAAGGGTAGGGAACTCCCTTAAACTAATTGGACTAGGCCAGCTGTTCCTAAGTTGAAATCCAATAGCACAGTCAATACAACCAGCACTCAACAGATGGGATCTTATGAAATTAAAAAGCTTCTGTTCAGATAAAGAGATTATAACCCAAGCACAACCCACAGAATGGGAGAAAATTTTCACTAACCACATATCTGATAGAGCTCTATTATCCAGAATGCACAAATAATTTAGAAAACTAAACACCAAGGAAACAAATGGCTCAATTAGAATATGTGCGTTGGAACTTAAAAGAAACTTTACTGGGGATGAAATTGAAAGGTCTAACAAATGTCTTTAAAAAAAAATGCTCCACATCCTTAGCCATCTGGGAAATGCAAATCAAAACCTCCCTGAGATATCTCACCCTGGTCAGCATGGCAAAAGTCCACAATACAAATAACACCAAATGTTGGAGAGGATGTGGAGAGAAGGGACCTCTCCTACATTGCTGGTGGGAATGGTGGGAATGCAGGCTTATACGACCACTCTAGAGAGCCTTCTGGCGATTCCAAAAAAGTTAAAGATTGAAATGCCATATGACCCTGCTATTCTACTTTTGGGAATAACCCCCCATACAGCAAAAATTCACCTTGATAGCACAAGCATGACCATGTTCATAGCAGCACCGTTTACAATAGCAAAGTCATGGAAATTAACCCAAATGACCAACAGTTGACTAGTGGATAAGGAAAGTGTTGTACATTTATACAATGGAATATTACTCAGCTATCAAAAATGATGAATTAATGAGATTTTCTGGGAAATGGATGGAATTAGAAAAAAATTATTTTGAGTGAAGTATCCGTGACACAGAAAATTAAGCACCATATGTGCTTAATAGGTGGATACTAGTACCAAAGCCACTTAGTGACACACTCAAAGATAAATCTCTGTAATACTTACAGTAATTGCAATAATTATAAGCAGGGAGGGAAGCAGAAGGAGAGCTCCGCCAGCAACAAGGACAGAGGAGATCATACTACAGCAGAGAAAATAGGCCACCATCAAGGACTTCAAGTAAGTAATGAGACATATGGTTGAACCCGCAGACTTTCCTTACTGTTCACTTGCACCTGATGGGGTATGATCTCACCAGAAAGGGAGGGCATAGAGCCTGGCAAATAGAAGGTTACCATCCTGCAAATGGGAGACTGAAACCCCCCCACAGCAGTCTCCTCCTCTTATTTCACCTACCTTTTAATCTACTCTTATAATAAGACTCCATTTTAATAGCCTTCTATCTCTGGCCGGGGGGTGACATCCAATACCCCTCAGAATGGAGCTAGGGCAGTGTAGGATCAGCAAAACAGAAAAAAAAATCAACAAACCATAATTCAGAAAATTAGAGACTATACATCACCTACCTCGAAGCAGGCAAGCCTAATCTCTTTGCATCTTAAATATCAGGGAAATTTGCAGAAGAGGGGTCGGTAAGATGGTCAGAGCCCAAAGATGGGGAGAAGCAATGATATGCAATACAGTCCATAAAACTTAGAGCCAACATAATCGTAATAGGACTTTGCATGACCTGTGCAAGAACAAGATATCATTGAACCACCAAAGGCTAGCATGGATCACAGGCACTAGGATCCTTAGAGGCAAGGATTAACAGCCACAATAGTGTTCCTATATTAAAGGGGAACACAAAAAAGAGCTCCAGGCAATGCCACTGAGTCCTTACACCTCATCAGAGAGGAGGACCCAGAGGGAAGTTTGACATGCACATTAAAGAATGCTCCAGAATGGGGGGGGTGAGAGGGCACTGGGAGAAAGGGAGGGAGGGGGAAAAGAAAGGGGAAAAGGGGGGATGGAGCATAAGGGTCCAGGGAGGGGTGGAGGGAGGGAGAGGAATGGGGTTCTTATCAATTTTGTATGAGTAGAAGAAATAAAAAAATTATATTGAGTGAAGTGTCCCAGACACAGAAAATTAAGCACTGTATGTACTCCCTAATAGGTGTATCCTTATACCAAACACATGTAATGACATATTCAAAGATAATACCTACAGTAATTCCTATAGGAATTGCAATGATTTAAACAGGAAGGAAATGGAAGGAGTTCCCCCCCCCCCAGAAATAGGGATGTAAGGTATCATGCTTCAGTAAAGAAAATAGGTCACCATCATGTATTGCAAGTAAGTACCGAGACATCTGCGGAAGCTCACTGTCACTTTCCTTCCTAGTCACATGCAACTGAAAAGGTTTTATCTCACCAATCATGGACGTTATAGAGACTGGTAGATAGATGGTAACCATCCTGCAATTGGGACACTGACACTCACACACACTGTGGTCTCAACTCGTAATCCATGTACCTTTGAATGTCCTCTTATAGTAAGATTTCATTTAAACAGCTTTTTAACATTGGTTAGGGGGTGACCTCCAAACCAATCAAAATGGAGCCACAGGTGGTTCAGGAAGAGCAAAACTGAAAACAACAAACTACAATCCATACACCAGAGACCCTACATTAATCACCTGGAACCAGACCAGCCAAATATCACAGCATCCTAAAGCTCAGGGAAACTTGTGGAAGAGGGGGCAGCAAGATTGTAAGAGCCTAAAGTTGGGGGAGACCAATGATATGCAAGGTACTCAACACAAGTTTGGGCATCAGGAACCATAATCGAACTTTGCTTGACTTGTGAAATGACTGATATGTCAATGACTCCCCAAAGTCTAGAATGGATCACAGGTAATAGGATCCTTAGAAGCAAGGGAATAACAGTCATAATAGTGTTTCCATACCAAAGGGGAACCCGAGAAAGAGCTCTGGGCAATGCCACAGTTCACTAGAATGGAGGACTCAGAGGGAAGTTTGGCATTTGCACAAAAGGATGCTCCAGGGAATGGAAAGGGGAGAAAGGGCAGCTACTGGAGAAAAGGTACTGTGGGGAGTGAAAGGAAGAGAAAAAGAGGGGGAAAGGTTGCAAGGGGACTCGGGAGGGGTGAAGCGAGGTAGGGGACTGGTGTACCTTTTAAGCTTGTATGATTGGGGAAAAAATAAATATATATAAACAAAGAAACTAAATACTAAAGAGATAAATGGCCCAATTAAAAAATGGCCTGGGAACTCAAAATAAACTTTTACATGAACAAAATTGAAATGTCTAATAAATATCTAAAACAATGTTCCACATTCTTAGCCATCAAGTAAATGCAAATCAAAACTTCCTAGAGATATCATCTCACCTGAGTCAGGATGGCAAAAATCCACAATACAAACAACACCAAATGTTGGATAGGATGTGGAGATAAGGGAAGTTTCCTACATTGCTGATGGGAATGCAGGCGTGTACAACCACTCTGGCGATCAGTCTGGCAATTTTTAAAAAAGTTAAAGTTTGAAATGCCATAAGAACCTGCTCTTCCACTTCTCATAATAATCCCCCATAAAGCAAAAATTCACTATAATGACAATAGCACAACCGTGTTCATAGCAGCACTATTTACAATAGCAAAGTCATGTAATCTACCTAAATGCCCAACAGTTGACCAGTGGATAAGGAAAGTGTGTTTCATTTATACAATGGAATATTACTCAGTCATCAAAAAGGTGAGTTAATGAAATTTTCCGAGAAATTGATGGAAGTAGAAAAAATTACATTGAGTGAAGTATCTCAGACACAGAAAATTAAAAACTGTATATACTCGTTAATAGATGAATCCTAGTACCAATCCCACTTATAACATACCTAAAATAAATCTCTATAATACCTACAGTAATTGCAATGTTTATAAATAGGAGGGAAGGGGAAGAAGCGTCTCCCACAGAAATAAGGATAGAGTGCATCATGCTTCAGTAGAGAAAATTTCAATTAACTAGTGAGACATCTGGTGAAGCTCACCCTCACTTTCCTTCATGGTCATGTGCAATTGAGGAGGATTGATCTCACCATCATAGAGGGTTTAGAGACTGGCAGATAGAAGGGGACCATCCTACAAATGGGACACTGACCCCCACCCCACTGTGGTCTTGCACTCCTATTCCATGTACCCTTGAATATTCTCTTATTGGAAGATCTTCATTTAAACTGCCTTTTATCTTTGGTTAGGAGGTGACCTCCAATACCAATCAGGATGGAGCCAAGGGTGGTGCAGGAACAGCAAAACTCAAGATAACAAACTATGATTCAGAACACCAAAGACCCTACATTAATCACCTTGAACCAGACCAGCCAAATCTTTTCGGTTCTAAAGCTCAGGGAAACTTGTGGAAGAAGGGACATCAAGATTGTAACAGCCTAAAGATGGGGAAGACCAATGATAAGCAAGATACTCAACACAAGTTGGGCTGCAATAGCCATAATCAGACTTTGCATAACCTGCTCAATGTCAACGACCCCAAAGACTAGCATGGATCAGAAGCACTAGGATCCTTAAAGGCAAGGATTAACAATCATAATACTGTTTCCATACTAAAGAGGAGCCCAAGAAAGGGCTCTGGCATATGCCACTGAGCCCTTACACTTCACTAGAGTGAAGGACTCAGAGGGAAGTTTGGTATTCACACAAAAGGATGCTGCAGGGGATGGATGGGAGAAGGGGAGGGAGAGAGGTGAAAGGAAGAGAAAAATTGTGGGAGGGTTCAAGGGGGACTCGGGAAGGGTGGAGGGAAGTAGAATACTGGAATAACTATTGAGCTTGTATGATTGGAGAAAATTTTAAAAATTAATTATTTTTAAAAATGAATAATATGCTACAATAGTTATCAAAGTCATTTAACCTATAATGTGTGTCTAGAAGTCTACATGACAATAAAATGAATATGAACACAGTATTAAATGCAGAGAATCACTCCAGAGTCAAAGGCAGAAAAAAATTGGCTAGACTCCATAAACTGGATACCCTGTCTCTCTATCTCAATATTCAGGGGAACTGTGAAAGAGAAGGTGGTAGAAATGTCAAGGATGCAAGGTAGGGAGAGGTACTGTTAATCAGTACCTCCTGGACAGAACAGGGATACTGCACATGTGAATTCACTACACTGTATCTTCTTCCACAAGATACACACCAGAGTTGGCCTAAAAACATTTCACCATGGAAGAGGGAAGGCCTTTTAAGATCAGAGATAAGTTAGGGGAACAGAAGCAGTTTTCCTCAATGGTACATCCACTGATATATCATCAATGCTCAAGTAAGTGCTTAGGTAATGACAACATAGGCAACCCAGTTGAAGCTCAGTGGACTACACATGCAAGGAGGATTCTATTTTGGAGGAAGGTTTACATTGAAAAAGTATGGGGATATGAAATCATAGTAAGGGGTGAAAATGACATTAATCCATTGAATTTATGTGTGAAACCTTCAAACACTAAAATAAAAAAGAATCTACCCTGCAATCGTTAAAATTGCTTATTGCCAAAATTCATGACTAAGAAGGAAATTAATTTTGATTGTATATTATCAGGATAGAAACATCTGGATAAACTCAGATTTGCATTTCACTTTGTAGTATGGTATTATTCTTACTGATTTTACAAATAATTATTGCCATCCTGTTATCATCCAATATAGCAATGATTTCAGAAGTTACAACAGTTTTCCACCATGAAAATGTGGATATTATCACACGACCCCATTGGCCATTCTTCATGTATTCATTGGAGATTTATGAGAATATCCACAGTTTACTTCTTCATATGCTGACTTCCCTCTTATCTGTTGCTAGAAAATATACAACCACCTTAATGGTGATATTTTGCACCATGTGTACTATGTTGGACATCACGAATGTACTAGTCCTGCTAAAAGAAGACAATGAAGATGAAGAACTTACTCCAAAAACATGGAGTTACCTGTTGCATTGGAAATCTCATTCTCTGGACATGGAGCGCATTCAAAGCAACAGGTAGCCTTTCCCTCCAGCTGGAATTTCCTGAAACCAGGCTTGCAGGGCACACTGCACACAGAGGAGGGAATCTGAGGAGGAGAAGTTCTATCTTAGCAACAGATTGGAACTTAAACTTTTCATTTAATAACCATATTGTCTTATGGAAGACCACATGAGTAACCATCCCTCTGTGAGGAACCACTGATAGTCACTGTCTGGGGGGAAAGGAAATCACATGTTTTAATGGTGCACCCATTTGTACATTCTCCATGTTCCAGCAAGTGCTCGCCACATGTGAATGCAGTCACCCAGATGGAACTCAGTGGGCCACAAATGCAAAGACATGAAAGAATGGAGTCTGTGGAAATAAAGGATGCCAGCAAGAGAAGGAGCAGAGATGGGGTCATATAGGATGGAATAAAGATTACCAAAATTTGTTGTATTCATTCATGGAAGACTCAAAGATAAAATTAGAATTAAATGTATTATATGGAACAAATTTGGAAAATCTATGAATCAATGTGCTATATAAGGCTAAATAATATAAAGTGATATAGATTTACTTTACAAGAAATGGTTTCAACTCACCTGTACATCTCCCATGGCCCACTCCATCAGGTCTTCATATAAATGCAATTGCTCTCCATTTGGAATATAAGAAGAAAACTGCCCTAATTTCACTTTTAATCCAAGACCCTGTGGAAAATTCCAGTTGATGAGAATGTCATACTCTGCATCCAAGTGTTGCTTCTGCTTCAAGATCACTGTGTCTCCCACAGGGTTAGTGAACTGCAGATTCTTCAGAAAGGCATGGATCTAAAATATGCAAAAAATTGAGCACAAAGCATGTGGTATATGGAATGAACCTAGTTTCTATAATCTCCATTATATGACAATTTTTAACTTTAGGTTTGGCCACATGACCATGAGTAGCTTTAGTGATCCAAATCCTAGAAAGTCTCACCATCTGAGTTGGATGCATGGTACACACATGGTGGAAGGGAAGAACTAACTACTTTATTTTTTGAGACAGAAAATTGTCTTTTACCCTCCTGTTAGTTGCAAGTTTTTCTTAAAATACCACTGAATAGGCAGGCTATCTTATTTATAAATTATTTTTTATTCATTGAAACATTCATATAAAATCACAATAATTAATCAGTAATCCCCCCTATTTCCCCCCAGTCTCCTTTAAATCTACCCAATGAGTTTTTTTCCATCCAGGGTCTCTCCTGTTTGGGCTCCATCCTACATGAGTGACCTACTGGGTCCCATCCTGGAATCCAGCACTGGGAAGTGTCTGAACACCTCTTGGGGCATGAAAAGCTGAATAGTGGACTAATTGTTGACTAACATGTTCCCCTTCCACTGGCAGGCATTAGTTTCAAACAGTCTCTTTGGGTATCACACTGTCTCCTGAGATCCTGCATCCTGCATAGGGAAATGCTGAGAGTTCAGCTGTGTGGAGGTCTAGTGGATTTGTGCATTTTAGTCTTCTCATGAACAGAGGCAACTGTCTGGCAGTGCCACTCCCCATTATTCTCCACTTGTATTCCTACTGCTCCCCCTTCCAGACAGATCTCCAACCCAACATTTTCATGTCCTCTTTAGGGTTCACCAATCCACAGTCTCTTTTATGCTGTACTTAGGACACTTTTGGCAGAGAGAACCATCTTCTCTCTGTCTCTCTCTCTCTCTTTCTCTATCTCTTTCTCTTTCACTCTGTCTCATGTCTGCCTCTCTTCTGACTCTCTTTTCTTTGATATATTCATATTAACAATATTTATATTAATGAAATGCATTTCAAAAATGTAACTTCTTTGGGTAATCAATGGATTGAAACAAGAAACATAGAATGAAAAAATTTTCAATAGACTTTTGTTTTGTTGTATCAGAATATTGGGGGATTGAATCTCAAAAGATGGTCATCAAATACTCCGCAAATAATAGGGCTAACTTTCTGCATCCTGCATTTTTACTGTCCTAAGAGCAATAATCATGAAAACCAGGACCTCAGTTAGGACAGTGTTGACAGAACTCCTTGAACCCACTCCTGGAGACTCTACTTCCTCTTCCACAGGTGCTTTCTGTCACCCATCAAATAAGATACTTTCTTGGTTCACTTGTAGATTAACTGACAAAATACTGGTGTTATCACTGTCCTTCATTCAAAACTTTGGCCCTTCCTTTACATTATTTTTCATAGTTCATACCCATGGAATGTCACCTCTGTGGAGGTGACAAATTTCAGGATCCATTGTTGCTAAGAGGAAACATCAGATTCACACATGACTGAGCTTATCTGACTATATTTAAGGGTGTCCTATCCACGACACTATTCCCACTGTACCTGCAAGCACGTGGTCGCTATTTCTATAGTCTTATTTGGTGGCTGTACTTCTAGGCCTTCGAGCATCATTTGATGCTGTGCGTGGGCCACAGCATACACAGCATTGTATAAATCATAGCACTCATCATTCAGGGTCATATCAAATGTGTGTTGTGGTAACCATTCCAAGGAGGTGTTGGATGAGCAGTTGCTTGGTGTTCCACATTCAGACTCACAGAGTGAACAGTTAAAATACATCCACCCCAATCTTGACAAAAAAATGTCCCGTGGCTCTGTAGCAATGTTCAATATTGGGATGTAATCATTTAGACTTGAAATCTCTCCATGGTGATGTGAAAAAGTGAAATGTCCATGGAACGAGTCAAGGGGGAAAGTTCTTTTCCTTGGGCTGACATTCCATTGTGAGGTGGAGACCCAGATTTTCTGTATTCCCAAATATTCCCATCTTCGAAAGCTCACTTCTAGGACAGAGTTTATGTCCCCAAAAACAATAACAACATTTGCTGATGAAGTCATTATCTGGTTATAATATTTTTCAGCTTTTTCTTGGTATGAGTTCATGTTCTCTGGAATCTCATTCACAAAGGCTAAACAGATTCCATTATTTTGCATGTGTATCCTCAAGTCTGAGAGAAATTGGATACCCTGGTCATCATCAGAAATGACCAGCCCCACCCAGGTCCATCCAAAATGAATCATCAGGGAGACCATGGCATGAGGGAGAAATGTGTCCTTTGGTGCCATTTGATACAGATAAGGAAAGTTGTCATGGTCACTCAGAATGGGATGAAATGGCCCATAAGCAATCTGGACAACGAAAACACGTGAAACTCAAGTAGAAGAGAATGTAAATCAACCTCAAAGTCACATGTGAACTGTGTTCAGAACTATTTTTATTTCATAAGAAATGGAATGTTATTACTCCATTCTTAATCTTTTATTTCTTATACAAATTTAATGATTATTCTACATATTCCAGAATATCCCACTTTTTAAACCCCTGCTAGTTCTTTTCCAGCATGCTTTTGTCAATACTCCTCATTGAGAGGAATGGCCCATAGACCCAGTCACCTTTAACTATCCTTAGTCATTCTATATAACAGAAGAAGACAGTATGATACCCAAACTCACCTGTAGATAAATATTGGACTGCAAAAATGTTGCCAGTCTGGCAGATGTTTTCCAAGATGGTCCCGTAAATGTCACTTCACACTTGGATGCATAACACATGTAATTAGGGTAAACATAAGCAAGTTCTGCCATATAACTTAGAAAACTGTTCAATGAAAAGTCACGATCACAGGAACCAGAATAAAATATAAATTGGAAAGAAGCATTGGGTAAAAGGCTAGGGTTTCTGTTTATTTCCTCAGTGGCAAAAAGTAAGGTCAGAGCATGTTGGTATTTTCTCGAAGTCAAGCTGAAAAGAGAGCACAGTATTCATTACATGTTGTTCCCAACACAACAACTTTCCATCAGATAGAAAGAACAGTATGTAGTACGTGATATTTAGCCCCCAGGTACAGGTGTTGGAGAAAAGTCACCTATTTATGAAGATGTGTCCCCAGGACATATTCTTGAGTGTCTAGATTTCATCCTCTAGTTGTAGAATAAATATAGAACCTAAACAACTAGGTGAATAAGCCCTTTTGTTCTCCACTTATACTTTCTAGTCATAGTCAACAAGAAATGATACTTGATGCACACCCAACACTAAGAATCAGCAATGAAAGTTGAAGAGTTACATGTTCCATTTCACATAAAACTGTGTTTGCATTCTGGAAAATGATGAAGGAAAGGTAAGAGAAATATAATTCATATTGTCAGGATTAGAGGAGGTGGAAATAAAAACTCTCATCAATGACAATGCAAGGTGTTGAAAAAGAAAACCTGTTCTGTTTGTTACACTACTCCCCTGCTTGCAAAAGTTGTCAGCTTTTGCTAGGCATGCCTGTCATCCTGGGATGTGACTGAGATATAAGGAGTTATTTTTATCAATGGTACATCCTTTTATAACAAATGCAAAATCATTTCACTAGATTTCCCTCCTATTTGTAAATCAGAATATTAGTTTTTCCTTAATGCTGTTAACAGCCCAATTTCAAGACAGAATCCATGTCACACTGTGCCAGAGTAAATTTGGAAAGTGTACTAGTGTCCTAGCTGACAGAGATCCTGTCACTTTAATCATGTTCATATGCTGTATGCATGGAACACAATAGCATGAAATGCTGTGATATATCACTGAATATGATCAGTATCTATGGAAACAAATTGACCAAAAACCTTTAATACTAAGCTGAGTGATCCTTCGCACAGATTTTGGTAATCACATGCTCAAATGAAGCATTTGTAGATGCTGACCACTTTTCTGTGGCCCATTGACAAGGAATTCAAGTGAGTGCTTGAAACGTCTTTCAAGGAAAATGACTGTATATGCCATGAAATAGATCATGGAAGAGGAAGGAGAACTAAAAAGGGGGACTTCCTCTATAGGCTTGCAGCTTTGTTATGTAGGATTTAAGAGGGAAAAAAGCGTCCGATACAGGCCAAAGTGGTAATATATGTTTCTGTATATCAAAGTAAATCTTGGCTCAAGTCCATAGGTGTAGATTGGCAGAATGGGATGGAACTTTTAGAAAGTGTCCATTAAAAAAACTCTGTGTGGATGTTTCTCTCTCTCTCTCTCTCTCTCTCTCTCTCTCTCTCTCTCTCTCTCTCTCTCTCTCTGTGTGTGTGTGTGTATGTGTGCAAGAGGGTACCTGAGTGAGTTTTCCTTTGGAGGTATAAGGGTGACAAAAGGAATCACCCAGCCTTGCTATATGTCTTTATTGCTTTCATTTATTATGTACCACGCTCTGCTTTCAATACTTGAAATTGCAGCCTGCCTCAATTTCCACCTGGCATTTTTTGTAAGGAATCTGGGTATCCATTCTCAGGTCTTTTTTCTTGGGAGGCAGAGGCTGTAGTCCCTCAGCCATCTCCTAAGCAGTCAATTCACCTGTAATGCATTGTTCATGCTAGTGAACAGAAAATTAAAGAAATGAAAAAGGCACTTACTTTAGATCAAGTTTGAAACCGAAAAAAAATTCTGGGAAGTAGTTAGGTATTGTAAAAAGTTGGAAAATACAGTCATTTCGATCATCTCTATCACTGTCCCATTCCTGCTTTATTCTCCAGAAGCAACTGCCTCCATTGAGACTGCACCAGAAGAGAGGATAATTCAGAAGCAGGAAGACAAACATCAACCTGAGCATCTTTTCCTTGTCTTCTAGAATGTCAATTTGAGTCCAAAAGGAACCTGCAGCATCCACGAGATAAGCATATGACATGTGTATTCATGCCAATATCTGGTTTTATTTCTGTAGCTGGTATTAGATGCCACCATAACCTTGCCATTGTTTATATCCAGCTCATACCACTTGCTCTGTAATACATTAGAAAGAGTACCCTGGGGCTAAGCACCTGTGGTCCAAATCCTAGTGAAAAACAGATGATGCAAACATGTTTTGACCATAGCTTCTTCCTGCCTCAGGTACCATGAGCTCATTCCTGTCTGTGCCCCCAGATGAGGTGATCTGGAACAGAGCTGGTCCCAGGTCTGTGCCAACAAGCTCATTCTTTAAACAGCGCTTTCCATGATGTAAGTGTGTTTCATCAGAGAATTTGAAGTTAACTTGTGAGAGGAAAGGGTCACAAAGGACCCCTGTAGTCAGAGCTGTGAGAGACACATGCAGCATTATGCATTTCACTGTTCCAGATAAATGACTTTCAGCATGTGTCAGAATATTTATTGTGTGGTCCATATGTCATTTCATAGATTTCCCAATAGCTCCACTTGTCTCCCATAATCTGAAGAAACAAGAATCATGCTAAATGTAGAAATTTCCAGAACCTTTTGGAGATGACCTCCACATTGCATGCTCTCAAAGGTGCTAATCACTCTGATACAGACCTCAGATTATAAATAAATAAACATGGAAATACTTTAAGTGTCAACGGTTACCACAGACTGAATGACTTGTCTATGTTTCATCCTTGATTAGAACATCATCTTAAGTGCCAGAGGCTTGTCAAGTAACTATCTGCTAGAGACACAATGCTCAAACCTCTTTTTGTTTTTGTTTACATATGTAAAAGATACAATTTCCAAGATCGAGGTACAAGTAGGTGACTTAACTAGTGACACCCTATTTCTTGATCCATGTGTGTGCTATGTTTGTGTTTGCAAGTGTGTGTGTGTGTGTGTGTGTGTGCGTGTGTATAGCAGTGTGTATACCAGAGGACACTTGAATGTGCATGCTTGTAGAGGGCCAAGGGTGTCATGGGAGATTACCTTTCATGATCTTGCCTCCTTACTGCTCTTCTCTTGAGTCTTTTAGACTCCACATTCCAAGGTTGGAAGTGCAGGTCACCACCATTTCAGTCCCACTTTTTAACATTTGAATCCAGGATCTGAATTCAGCTCCTTCTGCATGTAAGGCAGACACTTTAACCCCTGAACCATCTCTCCAAACATTTCTAGGTTTTTCAGAGGGCACTAATCCCATGTATGATTTTACCCTTGTGCCTCTTAGGCAAAGCTAATTAGTTCTCAAAGTAATCATTTTTATTCGTTTTTATTACATTTGGAGCTATGGTATACCATAAACATTTTCATGGAAATCCAGAATTTGATACCCAATTAGTCGGTATTATCAAAGACTGTGATTGGAATCTAAATCCACGAAAACCCAATGTTCTCTGTGTAGACTAAAACACCATTTTTTTATCAATCATTTGGGAAACAAAAATTTATTGAGAATTTTACATATGCAAACAAAATGTGTTTGTGTCCTTGCCCCATCCCCCAACTTCTCACCTCCTTGTCCACCCTCACCCCCTTCACCAATCCAGCTATGTCTCTCCCATTTCCCATCCCTCTGCATGTGTGGATGACAGGCTCCATTTGGGGTATCTGTGCTATACCTAGGGAACTAGGTCTCTGTGGTAGTGTATTTGTTCTTCATTGGAGCCTCCTCACAATTGAGGAGGGTCCCTTTTAGTGGTCCAGAACTGGAAAAGTGTGTTTTTCTTGGTGTTTATAAAATACCATTATTGCAAAATGAGATCTGAGTATCTTAAGTCCTGTATTTGCTTCCTCCTATCTATGATGCTTTTGTGATCCCCTACTTTTGTGTTTATGGATATGTAATACTGAAATGACAAAATTTAAAACAGTAATTTCTTTTCCTTTCTCATGTATCTCTAGTGCATAGCATCACCATTGGCTTCAAAGTAAATTCTGTATTCTTTATGTTTTTAAAAATAATGAAGATGATGATGATGATGATATGTTTGTCTTCTGATAATCACCTGACCTCCATACATGCATCATGGCATGAGTGTACTCTCTTTGTCTCTGTCTGTGTCTCTGCCTCTGCCTCTCCCTCTCTCTCTTTCTCTCTCAAAATAAATCAGTATTCTTCCCATGGCCACACCAATCTTCCAGTGCACATTGACAACGTAGCCTGGCCCACGAGAAGACAGCTCAATTTCCCACTTAACCTCACCCACACACCCCTGATTTCCTAACAAACTCTAGCTTTCTTCAGTCCCCCACCATCCTGCTAATCATTAAAATAGCCTCCAAGGAATTAGTAGCAGTCACTGAAACCTCAGACTGGTGACAAGTGACCAGTTCCATACAACGGAAGTCCCCAACAATCTCACAATTCAACACAAGGAAAACTCTTCACATAACTCTAAGATGAGAATCCTATTTTATTTTCCTTTTAACATCAATTGATACCCACCACATCTTAAGATCTCCATACAGTGCATACAAAGCCCCATATACCCATCCTTTCATGTCATTAGCCATTCACCATCTCATACCCCTAACCATCTATGAGCAACTGTGTCTCACAAAACTCAAAACCCTTGCTACTACTTCTTAAAGCTGTTTCAATACTTAATCCAAGCCTCAAGCTAACAAACCCTGACACCCACTTTAATTTCTCATATATAACTAGACTAAAACCCTTCCTTCCCCCTTAGCCATGGCTGGGCCTACACACTAGTTGAGTACCACAGTAACCTTAACCATGAGCAGCACTAAGAAATCATTGACTGACTCCTTTCACACCTAGTCAAAGACTCCCAACAACCATGCAAATATGGTAATTCTGTTGAACTCAAAAGAATCAGAAACACATGAGAAATAAAGAATCCTGAGACAAAAGAGAAAATACCAAAGTCACACATTGAATCCACAGAACGAGAAAAAACAGGATAAAAATGCTCCTAAAACCCTCCCTTCCGCACCCCGCCTCGGGCCAGGATGCGCGTGCGGTCCAGCCGGGCCTTATCCTGCGACCTAGGTAAGCTCCGCCCGCGTCCGCCCACCAGAACCCGTTCAGCCCAAGGGACCCAGCTCCTACCCCACCACCCAAGCCGGGAGCCACGCGCAGGGCCGAGGGATGAGGAGGACCACCCCCTGTACCCGGGCCCCACCCCAGCTCCCCTCAGGTTAAATAGATCCACGCCGTCACCCCCATCCTCCCTTCCGCACCCCGCTCCTCCGGCCAGGACGCGCGCGTGCGGTCCAGCCGGGCCTCATCCGTGACCTAGGTAAGCTCCGTCCCTGCCCACCCCCAGAACCCCAGGCCAAATGATTCAGTTTAGTGAAATTGAAAGACCGTAAGAGTTAAAACGACAGGGGCCGGAGAGGTGGCTCAGGGGTTAAGCCTCCGCCTTGTAGGCAGAAGGTCCTGAGTTCGGATACCAGATCCCACCTATAGACGCCAGGCGGAAGCGGGGGCGGCCTGCGCTTCTGGTCCTGGTAGGGCTGAGCCTGTGAATCCCGGGGCAGAAGGAGGTGGTGCCACCCATGGTGGTTCGTGAATTTGTCTGTGGTTCTACACATACACAGACACACACACACACACAGACACACGCACGCACAAACACATGCATATGCACACAGTTGAATAAATAATAAAATAATAAAAGAAAATTAAAAGACTTAAAACAACAATGCCAAAGTTAAAGTGCAAATCCATGAGAAGCGACACTCAAGTAAACAAATTTCCCACTGAAGTTCAGAATTAATACCATAATGTTAGACTCCAACAAGAACAAACCCATGGAAAATGGCCAAGAAAGCCTGACCCAGGATAACGATTTTCAAAATATGATCATTGCCATGTTTAATACTATGAAAGAGAAAATCCGGGAGGAATTACATAATAGAATCAATCGCTTTGAAGAGGAACACAACAGACACTTGGATGAGTTGAGAAAAACAGTGCAAGAAACAAAAAGTGGCATAGAGCAGTTGAAACAGACTCAAGCAGAGTTTAAAACTGAGCTAAAAGACAAGTTATCTTCAACCCAGAACTCCACAGAGAGTCTTATCAACAGAACTAATGAAGCAGAAAACAGAATTTCAGACCTTAAAGATAAAGTGGGAGTACTAACCAGCTCAATGGAAGAGGTTGTTAAAGCCAAAAAGATACTTGAGAGAAATATCCAAGAGATATGGGACACCCTGAAGAAGCCTAACATGCGTATTCATGGAATACCAGAGCAAGAAACTCAAAATACCACCCCTGAGGAAATTTTTCAAACGATCATCAAGGAAAACTTTCCTCATCTAAAAAAAGAGGCCCATCCATATACAAGAGGCATTCTGCACCCCAAACAGATACGACCAAAACAGAAGCATGCCCGGCAAATAATAGTTAAACCACTCCACATTCAAGATAAAGAACTGGTGCTGAGAGCTTCATGGGAGAAAAAACAAGTCACTTTTAAAGGTAAACCTATCAAAATAACAAATGACTTCTCAGTCGAAACAGTAAAAGCAAGAAGAGCTTGGAGAGACATACTTCAGGTATTGAATGAGCAAAAATGTCAACCCAGGCTGATTTACCCTGCAAAACTATCCGTCATGATCGAGGGAGAAAGAAAAATCTTCCAGCACAAAGACAACTTTAAGGGATACATGTCCACCAAACCAGGCCTTCAAAAAATGCTAGAAATGATACTCAAGCATGAAGAAAAAAACAGGCATATCCAGGAGAACAGAAGGCAAGTATAACACCATTAAAAGTGAAGCAATATACTTATAAAAACTACTAAACATAATAAATGTCTGGAATTAAAAAATAGTTTCTCCATTATAACACTAAATGTTAATGGAATTAATTCACCGATCAAGTGACACAGATTACAAACTTGGATTAAAAATCACAATCCATCGATCTGCTGCCTGCAGGAAACCCATCTCAACACAAAAGATAGGCACGCTCTAAAAATAAAAGGCTGGTCAACAATTCTACAAGGAAATGGAAGCAGAAAACAGGCAGGGGTAGCCATTATGCTATCAGAAAAAGTGGACTTCAAACCAAAGAAAATTATAAGAGACACGGATGGATACTACATTTTAGTCAAAGGTACAATTCACCAGGAAGACTCACAATACTGAACATATATGCACCCAATACGGGCCCCTCCACATTCATTAAGAAAACCCTACAGCGTCTAAAGCAAGAAATCAACCTCCAAACTATAATTCTTAGGGACTTCAACACCGCCCTCTCAACATGGGAGAGATCAACAGGTCAAAAGCTTAACAGAGACATTTTGGAACTTAATCAAACCCTTAAAGAAATGGACGTTACAGATCTCTATCGAACTTTTCACCCACGTACGAAAGAATACACATTTTTCTCAGCAGCACACGGAACTTTCTCCAAAATAGATCACATATTGGGCCACAAAACGAATCTACACATATACAAGAAAGTTGAAATTCTAACCTGTGCCCTATCAGAGCACCACGGCCTAAAGCTGGACATCTACAACACATCAAACAAGAGAAAATACACTAACTCCTGGAAACTTAACACTATGATACTGAATGAGAACTGGATTCAGGAAGAAATTGAAAAGGAAATTCAAGATTTCCTGAAAGTGAATGATAACGAAAATACAACTTACCAAAATCTCTGGGACACAATGAAAGCTGTTCTAAGAAGTAAGTTCATAGCTCTTAATGCCTACATCAAAAAAATGGAAACATCAGAAATAAACAAGTTAACAATGCAGCTTAAAGCTTTAGAGAAACTAGAGCAATCTGATCCCAAAAGTGGTAGAAGAGAGGAGATTAGCAAAATAAGGGGAGAAATATCAGAAATCGAGATTAAGAAAACGATAGAAAAATTAACCAGTCAAAAAGCTGGTTCTTTGAAAGAATCAATAAGATTGATACACCCCTAGCTAAATTAACAAAAGCAGGAGAGAGAAAACCCAAATTAACAAAATCAGAAATGAACATGGAGTTATCACTACTGATACCCAAGAAATCCAGAGAATTATAACATCATATTTCAAAAACTTATACTCTGTGAAGTTTGACAACACAAAAGAGATGGATGAATTTCTAAGTAAACACAACTTACCTAAATTGAGTCAGGAAGTTGTGAATTATTTAAATAGTCCTATAACATATAAGGAAATTGAGGAAGTAATCTCGAATCTTCCCACCAAAAAATGTCCTGGACCAGATGGATTCAGCACAGAGTTCTACCAGACATTTAAGGAGTTAATAACACCAATACTCCTTAAACTGTTCCATCAAATAGCAAAGGAAGGAACACTACTAAATTCCTTCTATGAAGCTAATATCGTTTTAATCCCAAAACCTAATAAAGACTTACTTAAAAAAGAAAACTATAGGCCGAACTCTCTGATGAACAAAGCCGCAAAGATACTCAACAAAGTTTTAGCAAATCGGATTCAAAAACATATTAAAAAGATCATTCACGGGGATCAAGTAGGCTTCATCCCCGGCACACAAGGTTGGTTCAACATATGCAAATCAATAAATGTAATTCATCATGTAAACCAATCCAAAGTCCAAGACCACATGATACTCTCGATAGATGCAGAAAAAGTCTTTGACAAGATCCAACAGCCTTTTATGATCAAAACGCTAGAGACAGTAGGAATGGAAGGAACCTTTATCAATATAAGAAAAGCTGTATACAACAAGCCCACAGCAAGGATTTTGCTCAATGGGGAACAATTGGAAGCATTCCCACTTCTATCAGGAACTAGACATGGCTGTCCACTCTCACCACTTCTATTCAATATTGTACTTGAAGTCTTAGCTGAAGCCATAAGACAAGAAAGGGACATAAGAGGGATTCAAATCGGCAAGGAAGAAGTGAAGCTATCCCTATTTGTAGATGACATGATCGTATACCTGAGTGATCCCAAAAACTCCACCAGGAAGCTCCTGGAACTAATTGAGAAGTTTATCAGGGTGGCAGGATACAAAACAAATGTGCAAAAATCAGAGGCCTTCCTATATGCCCAGAATGAACGAAGTGAAAAAGCCTTGAGAGAAACCATCCCATTTACTATAGCCCCTAAAAAAATGAAGTACCTTGGTATAAACCTAACCAAGGAGGTAAAAGACCTTTACAATGAAAACTTTAAAAACCTAAAGAAAGAAATAGCAGAAGACACCAGAATGTGGAAACACCTCCCTTGTTCCTGGATTGGCAGAATCAACATCGTAAAAACGACCATCCTACCAAAGGCAATATACACATTCAATGCTATACCAATTAAAACCCCAAAGCAATTCTTTAAAGAAGTTGACCAAACAATCTCAAAATTCATATGGAGGCATAAAAGACCCAGGATAGCAAAGACAATCCTGAGTAACAAAAACACTGCTGGAGGTATCACCATACCGAACCTTAGTCTATATTACAAATCCATAGTTATAAAAACAGCCTGGTACTAGCTCCAAAATAGACATACAGATCAATGGATAAGGGTTGAAGACCCAGAAATAAGCCCACAAAATTACAGCCATTTGGTCTTTGACAAAGGGGCCCAAAGAAATCCAATGGAAAAAGAACAGCATCTTCAACAAATGGTGCTGGCAAAAAAGGATCTCCACATGTAGAAGATTAAAACTGGACCTGTACTTGTTACCACGTACAAGACTTAATTCCAAATGGATCAAGGACCTTGATATCAGGCCAGAGACTATAAAAACCATAGTTGAAAGGATAGGGAACTCCCTCGAGCTGATTGGGCTAGGCCAACATTTCCTAAACAGACATCCAATGGCACAGTCACTGCTACCAACTCTCAACAGTTGGGATCTTGTGAAATTAAAGAGCTTCTGTTCAGATAACGAGATTGTAACACGAGCTCAAAGGCAACCCACAGAATGGGAGAAAATCTTCACTAACCACATATCTGAAAGAGCTCTACTGTCCAGAGTGCACAAAGAACTTAGAAAACTAAACATTAAGGAAACCAATGGCCCAATTAAAAAATGAGCCCTGGAACTTAAAAAAAATTTTACCAGGGATGAAATTAAAATATCTAACAAATATCTTAAAAAATGCTGAACTTCTTTAGCCATCAACGAAATGCAAATCAAAACTTCCCTGAGATATCATCTCACCCTGGTCAGGATGGCAAAAATCCACAATACAAACAACAACAAATGCTGGAGAGGATGTGGAGAGAGGGGAACTCTCCTACATTGCTGGTGGGAATGCAGGCTCATACAGCCACTCTGGCGAGCCGTCTGGAGATTCTTAAAGAAATTAAAGATTGAAATGCCATATGACCCTGCGATTCCACTTTTGGGTATAACCCTCCATACAGCAGAGGTTCATCTCGATAGCACAAGCATGACCATGTTCATTGCAGCACTGTTTACAATAGCAAAGACATGGAATCAACCCAAATGTCCAACAGCTGATGAGTGGATAAGGAAAAGGTGGTACATCTATACAATGGAGTACTACTCAGCCATCAAAAATGATGAATTACTGGAATTTGCCGGGAAATGGATGTCATTAGAAACAATTATATTAAGCGAAGTATCCCAGACCCAGAAAATTAAGTGCCGTATGTACTCCCTAATATGTGGCTTCTAGTACCAAACCCATCCAGTCCACCTTGAGACACTCAAAGATAAATCTATATAATACCTACAGTAATTGCAAGGATTATGAACAGGAGGGATGGGGTTGGAGGGCCACACCAGACACAAGGAGAGAGGGGACCATGTTACAGCAGAGAAAATAGGCCTCCATCAAGACTGGAAGTAACTAATGAGACACCTGGTTAAGTTCACAGACTTTCGTTCCTGATCATTTACAACTGAGGGGGTATGATCTCACCACAAGGGGAGGGCATATAGTCTGGCAGATAAAAAGGAACCATTTTGCAAATGGGCGATTGACCCCTCCCTCACTGTGGTTTCCTCCTTTTATTACATCTACCTTTGAATGTGCTCTTATAACAAGACGCCAGTTTAACAGTTTTTTGTCTCTGGCCAGGGGGTGACATACAATGCCCACCAGGATGGAGTGAAGGGCATTGCAGGAGCATCAAACCTGCAAAAGAAAATAAACAAACCACAATCCAGAACTTCAGAGACTCTATATCAACCACCTACAACTAGGCCAGCCTAATCTCTCCCCATCCTGAAGCTGAGGGAAATTTGCAGAAGAGGGGGCGGTAAGATTGTAAGAGCAAAAGGATGGGAGGAGCATTGATTTGCAAGATACTCCACACAAGTTAGGGCCGAAGCAATCATCATTGGACTTTGCATGCCCAGCGCAATGTCCAACACACTATTGACCTTGCAAAGTCTAGCATCTGCTAAAGGCACCAAGATCCTTGGAGACAAGGGATTGACAGCCACAGTAGTGTTCCTATGCGTCAGGGGAGCACAGGAAAGGGTTCAGGGAAATACAACTGGGTCCTTGTACGTCATCAGAGAGGAGGGCCCAGAGGAGAGTCGGGCATGCACATTAAAGCATTCTCTGGGGATTGGGGGAGAGGCATTGGGGGATGGGGAGAGAGAGGTGAGGGGAGGGGAATCAGGGGGGTCGGGGGGAGGAGGAGGGAGGGATGGAACCAGTGTACCTACTAAGTTTGTATGCGCAGAAATAATAATAAAAAATGTTAAAAAAAAAAGAAAGATACGTCTCTGTCTTCAGATGCAGCATTCTCTGCCCCAAAATTTTCTAGCATAAAAGCTGTTAGGATATTCCAATAAACTGGACTCAGATTCACCCAGCCCAGAGTTGTGCATGTGCATTTGCCGAAGCCTTGCCCACCTTGTCGAGGGGCGCCCTGCATTCGAGGTTGCAGCGCTTAGACTGCAACAATGGATTTGTAGTATAGATGAAGATTTGGTATGATTTGCTTTTGTGCTTCCATATGAATTTTGATATTGTTTAGTCAATTTCTATAAAGAATTACTTTGGAATTTTGATTGGTATAGTGTTGAATGTGTATATTGCTTTTGAGAGGATGGTCATATTTATGATGTTGATTCTGCCTATCCAGGAGCATGGGAGGTCTTTCTACCTTGTGGTGTCTTGTCTAATATCTTTTTTTAGGGTTTTTAAAGGTTTCACTCTAAAGGTTTCTCACTGGAGAGGATGTGGAGAGAAAGGAACTCTCCTACATTACTGGTGGGAATTCAGGCTTATAAAACCACTCTGGCAATCAGTATGGTGATTTCTAAAAGAGTTAAAGAATGTAATGCCAGAAGATTCTGCTAAACCACTATTGGAAAAAATTCTCCATAATGCAGAAATTCACTACATTGACAGAGCACAACAATGTTCATTACAGCACTTTTTACAATATCAAAGTCATGAAATCAAACCAAATGCCCAACAGTTGAGGAATAGATAATGAAAATGTCATACATTTATAAAATGGATAGTACTTAGCCATTATAAAATATTCATTAATGAAACTGGCTGGAAACTAGGTGAAATTAGAAAACTATATTGATTGAAGTATCCCAGACACAGAAAGTTAGACATTATGTGTACACCCTAATAAGGGTATCCTAGTTACAAACCCACTTAATGACATATTAAAAGGTAAATCTCTGTAATATATACTATAATTGCAAAAGATTATGAACAGGATGGAATGGGAAGGAGGGCCTCAAAAAAAAAAAAAAAAAGGAAATAGCGGATCACGCTTCAGTAGAGAACATAATCCATTTTCAAGTATTGCAAGTAAGTAGCAAAACACCTGGTGTAGCTCACTCTCACTTCATTTCTTGGTTCACTTGTGACTGAACAGGTTTTGTTCTCACTAATCAGGGAGGATATAGAGACTGACAGATAGATGGTAACCATCCAGCAAATAAGACACTGACTCCCCCAGTGTTGTGTCCTAGACCTATTTTTCCATTTTTTTGAGTCTCTTCTTACCTTAAGATCGTTATTCAAACAATCTTTTATCTTTAGTTCTGAGTTGACCTTTGATGCCAATCAAAATGGAGCAAGGGCAGTGCAGGAAAAGCCAAACTGAAAACAACAACCTACCATAATTCAAAACACCAAAGAACCTATATAAATTACCTGAAACTAGACTATCCGAATATCTCCCCATCTTAAAATTTAGGGAACATTATGGAAGAGGGGGAAGCAAGATTGTAAGATGCCAAAGATGGGAAGGACCAATGATATGGAAGATACGCCACACAAGTTAGGGCTGAAGCAATTAGAATTGGAATTTGCCTGACCTGCACAATGGCTGACATGTCAACCACTCTTGAAAATCTAGCATGGATCATCAGGGAGAAAGCTCCAGACAGTAGGATCCTTAGAGGCAAGGGATTAACAGTCAGAGTTCCCATACCAACTGGGAGGCTATGAAGGGGTTCCGGGCTATGCCACTGAGTCCTGAACCCTCACTAGGGTGAAGTTCTCAGAGGGAGATTTGGAATTCACACAAAAGGATGCTCAAGGAAATGGGAGTGAGGAAGGGGGAGGTACCTGGAGAAAGGGAGGGAGGGAGTGGGTGAAATTAAGGAGGAAGGGAGGAGAGTACAAGGGGGATGACTTAGGAGGGGAGGAGAGATGGAGAGGATGGGGGTAACTATTGAGCATGTACGATCAGGAAAATAAATACGGGAGAAAAAAAGGAAGCATCATAAGTAAATAACTTAACAATGCAGAACAATTTAATGCCAAATACTGAAAACAATCAGAGATTAGGAAAAAGGGGTAGAAATACCCAAAAATGAGATAAAGATAATGATTCAAAGTATTAACCAAACAATGAATTTCTTCTCTAAAATCCAACAAGATTGGTAAACTCTTAGCTAAATTAATCAAAACCAAAAGGGAAAACCAAAAATTAAAATAAGAGATGAAAATGGACTTACTACAACTAATTCCAAGAAAATTCAGAGAATTCAAAGGTCACACTTGAAAAGCTTAAATTCCACAAAATATGTGATTAGAAGGAAAAGGATGACTAAGTTCACACAATATACCAAATTTGAGCCAGAATGAACTGAATCTTTGCATAGTGCTATATCAAGTGACACATAAAAGAAGTAATTATAACTCTTTCCACCAAAAACAGGCTACATGGATTGAGTGCAGAATTCTACCAGACATTTAAATAACACCACTACTCCTTAAATGATTCCATAAAATTGCAAAGGAAAGAAGACTTCCACATTTTTATTTAATTTTTTCATAGGACATTTCTTTTTTTTAATTTTTCTCCTACAGTTTATTTTTTTCCTAATCATACAAGCTTTTGCTACCTCCTCTTTCATAAGGTTCCCTGAGATTTAGGATGGAAAGAGATTTGGCTGGTTTGGTCTGGTTCTAGGTGAATAATGTAGGGTCTTTGGTGTTCTGAATTATGATTTGTTGTTGCTTTCAGTTTTGCTTTCCATGGAAAAACTGATTGTTATAGGTCTTTGCTTATATAACCAAAGACAAAAGACTGTTTAAATGAAGATCTTCATGTAAGAGGACACTCAAAGATTGATAGAAGAATAGGAGTAGACACATGTGGGGGGGATTAGTGTCCCATTTTCCAGATGGTTGCCATCTATCTGCCAGTCCCTATATACTCCCTGATTGGTGAGATCCAACCTGTTCAGTCCTAAGTGACCAGGAAAGGAAGTGAGAGGAGCTGCACCAGATATCTCACTACTTATATGCAGTGAATGAACTTGGACTTCTACAGAAGCTTGATCCCTTGCCTATCCCCTTTATTTTTAGGCCCCCTTTCCATGTTCTCCGGTGTATAATCCTTTACAAATACAATGGATATGACAGAGATTTACCTTTGAATATGTCATTAGTGGGTTTGGAATTAAGATCGACGTATTAGGAGGTACACATGGTGACTAAATTTCTGTGTCTATGATATTTCACTCAGTATAATTTTTTAAATTCCATTCATTTCCTGGGAAATTTCATGAATTCATCCTTTGTGATAGCTGAGTAAATGTACCACATTTTCATTATGCATTCCTCAACTGTTGGGCATTTGAGTTGATTCCATAACTTTGGTATTATAAATAGTGCTGCAATTAACATGGTTGTCTTTGTGCCACTATAGTGAATTTCTGAATTATGGGGAATTATTCCAAGTAGTGGAATAGCACTGTCCTATGACATTTTAATCTTTCACTTTTTCAGAAATAGCCATACTGTTCACCAGAGTGGTTGTATAAGCCTGCATTCCCACCATCAAAATTTCAGAGTTCACTTGTCTCCACATACTGTCCAACATTCCGTTGTTTTTAGTATTGTGGATTTTTGCCATCCTGACTGGGGGGAGATGATATGTCAGGATACTTTTGATTTGCATTTCTCTGAGGGATAGGGATACACAGCATTTTTAAAGATATTTGTTAAACATTTCAATTTTGTCCCTCAAAAAGTTTGTTTTGAGTTCTAAGGTCCAATTTTCTTTCTTTTTTAAATTAATTTATTTTTTCCCACTCATACAAACAATATGTACTATGGGGCCCTTCCTCCCTCCACCCCTCCCCCCTTTTCCCCTTTCTTTCACCCCCCTGCCCCGCTTTCTCCCAATGCTCTGCTCTTCCCTGCTCCCCCTTCCAGCCCTCCAGCAATACCTGGAACATCCTTTCGTGTGAATGTCAAACTTCCCTCTGTGTCCTCCATTCTAATAAGGTGTAAGGACTCAGTAGCACTGCTTAGAGCCCTTTTCTTGTGCTCCCCTTTAGTATGGGAACACTATTTTGTCTGTTACTCCCTTGTAAGGTACAATTTTCAATTGGGTCATTTATCTCTTTGGTCTTTAGTGCTTTCACTTCTTTGTACACTCAAGATTAACAGAACTCTAACAGATATGTGATTAGCAAAGATTTTCTCCCATTCTATGGTTTGCCTTTTTGCTGGGTTTACAATTTATTTATCTGAACTGAAGCTCTTTAATTTCATAAGATCGCATTTGTTGAGTGTTGCTTCTAGTGCCTGTGCTATTTTATTTCTATTTAGGAACTGTTGGCCCAGCCCGATCAGCTCAAGTGTGTTCTCTACACTTTCAAGTAGTGTTTTTATAGTATCTGGCCGAACATTAAGGTCCTTGATCCACTTGGAATGAATTTTTGTGCATGGTGATAAGTATGGGTCCAGTTTTAATCTTTAGCTTGGGAATATTGAGTTATGCCACCACCATTCGTTGATGATGCTGTTCCTTTTCCATTGAATTTTTGGGCCCCTTTTTTCAAAGATCTAATGGTTCTAATAGTGTGGACTTATATCTGGGTCTTCAACACTTATCCATGGATCTACATGTCTATTTTGGAGACAAGACCAGGCTGTTTTGATTACTATGGATTTGTAGTGTAGATGAAGGTTTATTATGGTGATGCCTCTAGCAGTGTTTTTGTTACTCAGGATTCTTTTTACTATTCTGGGTCTTCTGTGTTTCCACATGAATTTTGATATTGTTTGGTCAATTTCTTTAAAGAATTGCTTTGGGATGCCCTTTCTACCCACCCGGGTCTGCCACGGTCCAGGGAGCACATAGTTTCTCAGGTAAATCCCACCAGCGCACAGGTCACCGAGCTCCTCCCACCAGCCAGCCTGAGCAGCACCAAGGCTGTCCCAGCTAGGGTGGGCCACTAGACCACGCCCCAGATCCCAGGTGAAGTGTACCACGATCTCTATCAGCCCCTCTGTCCTTTCTGCCCACCCAGGAAGCCTGTGGTACAGGGACTACACACTGCTTCTCAGGTAAATCCCACCAGGCCCCAGGTCACCCGCTTGTTCCATCTCATCCCACCAGCCAGCCTGAACAGAACCCAGTATACTCTGCCTAGGGGGAAGGGCACTAAGCCACACCACAGATCCCAGGTAAAGTGCACCGCCATCGTCATCAGCCCCGCTGCCCTTTCCGCAGCGGGGAATGCTTGCAGTCCAGGGAGGACACACTGCTCCTCAGAATTCAACAGAGTCCAAAGAAAGCCCAAGCCAAGTTCTAGGGTACAAAGGCCATACATCTGAAGTCCTCTAAAATCATCCTATCCCACGGGAGAGTTTCTTCACATCTAGTCCAAAGTTAAGTAAACCCATTTTTACCATCCTACTCCTTTCTATTATTAATCATTTTAGATTAACTTTTCCATATATTCACCCCCAAAACATATACAACTTCAGGGACTATACCACTCACCCTCAATATGATTGTTTCTAATTACATCCATTTACTGGCAAATTGCATTAATTCATCATTTTTGATGGCTGAGTAATATTCCATTGTATAAATGTACCACATTTACCTTATCAAACTCATCGACTGTTGGACATTTGGGTTGATTCTGTGACTTTGCTATTGTAAACAGTGCTACTATGAACGTGGTCATGCTTGTGCTATCTAAGTGAATTTTTGTTGTTTGGGGGTCTATTCCCAAAAGTGAAATAGCAAGGTTATATGGAATTTCAATCTTTTAATTTTTTAAGAAAATTCAGATGGCTTGCCAGAGTGGTTGTATGAGCTTGCATT
The DNA here is from genome assembly GCA_023101885.1 of Typhlomys cinereus. Lineage (NCBI taxonomy): Eukaryota > Metazoa > Chordata > Mammalia > Rodentia > Platacanthomyidae > Typhlomys > Typhlomys cinereus. The sequence continues at coordinate 232,640 of JALPQD010000705.1, read as the reverse complement.
CCCACCAGCAAAGTAGGAGATTTGATTTGCATTTCACTGATGGCTAAAAATGTGGAGCATTTTCTAAGATATTTGTTAGACGTTTTAATTTCATCCCTGGTAAAATTTCTTTGAAGTTCCAAGGCCCATTTTTTTAATTGGGCCATTTGTCTCCTTGGTGTTTAGTTTTCTAAGTTCTTTGTGCACTCTGGATAATAGAGCTCTATCAGATATGTGGTTAGTGAAGATTTTCTCCCATTCTGTGGGTTGCCTTTGTGCTGGAGTTACAATCTCTTTATCTGAAGAGGAGTTCTTTAATTTCACAAGATCCCATCTGTTGAGTGTTGGTTGTACTGGCTGTGCTATTGGATGTCTGTTTAGGAACTGTTTGCCTAGCCCAATCAGCTCAATGGAATTCCGTACCCTTTCAACTAAGGTTTTTATAGTCTCTGGCCATATATCGAGGTCCCTGATCCATTTGGAATTAATTCTTGTACATGGTGACAAGTTTTAACCTTCTGCCTGTGGGGGCTGGAGAGGTGGCTCAGGGGTTAAGCCTCTGCCTTGCAGGCAGAAGGTCCTGAGTTCGGATCCCAGATCCCACGTATAGACGCCAGGTGGAAGCGGGGGCGGCCTGCGCTTCTGGTCCTGGTAGGGCGGAGCCTGTGAATCCCGGGGCAGAAGGAAGTGGAGGCGTCCATGGTGGTTCGCGATTCGTTCGTGGTTCTACACACACACATACACACATGCGCACGCACATACATACGCACACACACACAATTGAATAAATAATAATAAAAAAATTAAAAAAAAAACAAAAAACAAAAAACATTTAACCTTCTGCCTGTGGATATCCAGTTTTGCCAGAACCATTTGTTGAAGATGTTGTTCTTTTTCCATTGGATTTTTGGGCCCCTTTGTCAAAGATCAAATGACTGTAGTTGTGTGGGCTTGCATCTGGGTCTTCAACCATTATCCATTGATATGTGTGTCTATTTTGAAGCCAATACCAGGCTGTTTTTACAACTATGGATTTGCAATATAGACTAAGGTTCAGTATGGTTATACCTCCAGCAGTGTTTTTGTTACTCAGGATTGTTTTTGCTATCCTGGGTCTTTTGTGTCTCCATATGAATGTTGAGATTGTTTGGTCAACTTCTTTAAAGAATTGCTTTGGGATTTTAATTGGTATACCATTGAATCTTTATATTGCCTTTGTTAGGATGGTCATTTTTACGATATTGATTCTTCCACTCCAGGAACATGGGAGGTCTTTCCACGTTCTGGTGTGTTTTGAAATTTCTTTCCTTAGGGTTTTACAGTTTTCATTGTAAAGGTCACTTACTTCCTTGGTTAGGTTTATGCCAAGGTATTTCATTTTTTTAGGGGCTAGAGTAATTGGTATTGTTTCTGTCATGGCTATTTCATTTCTTTCATTCTGGGCATATAGGAAGTCCACTGATTTTTGTACATTTATTTTGTATCCTGCCACCCTGCTGAACTTCTCAATTAGTTCCAGGAGCTTCCTGGTGGAGTTGTTGGGATCACTCAGGTATAAGATCATGTCATCTGCAAATAGAGATAACGACTTCTTCTTTGCTGATTTCAATCCCTCTTATGTCCCTTTCTTGTCTTATGGCTTCAGCAAAGACTTTAAGACTTCAAGTACAATATTGAAAAGAAGTGGTGAGTGGACAGCCGTGTTTAGTTCCTGATCAAAGTGGGAATGCATCAAGTTTTTCCTGATTGAGTACAGTCCTTGCTCTTGGCTTGTTGTTTACAGCTTTTATTATATTGATAAAGGTTCCTTCCATTCCAACTGTCTCGGGTTTTGATGGTAAAAGGCTGTTGGATCTTGTTAAAAGCTTTTTCTGCGTTTATTGAGAGTATCTTGATTTTTGTAATGGTTTATATGGTGAATTATGTCTACTGATTTGCTTATGTTAAACCAACCTTCTGTGCCTGGGATAAAGCCTACTTGATCCCCATGAGTGGTGGATCATATCCTTTTGATATGTTTTTGAATCTGATTTGCTAAGACTTTGTTGAGAATCTTTGCATCTGTGTTCATCAAAGAGATTGGCCTATAGCTTTCTTTTTTAAATGTACCTTTATTAGGTTTTGGGATTAAGATGATATTAGCTTCATAGAAAGAATTTGGAAGTGTTTCTTCCTTTGCTATTTGATGGAACAGTAAGGAGTATTAGTGTTATTAGCTCCTTAAATGTCTGGTAGAACTCTGTGCTGAATTCATCTGGTCCAGGACATTTTTTGGTGGGAAGATTCAAGATTACTTCATCGATTTCCTCATATGTAATAGAACTATTTAAATAATTCAAAATTTCCCGATTCAATTTAGGTATGTTGTGCTTACTTAGGAATTCATCCATTTCTTTGAATTGTCAAATTTCACAGAGTATAAGTTTTTGAAATATGACGTTATAATACTCTGAATTTCTTGGGTATCAGTAGTGATAACTCCATTTTCACTTCTAATTTTGTTAATTTGTGTTTTCTCTCTCTTGCTTTCAGTTAATTTCGATAGGGGTGTATCAGTCATTGATTTTTTTCAAAGAACCAGATTTTTGTCTGGTTGATTCTCTGTATAATTCAATTTTGGATATTTCTCCCCTTTTTTTTCTACTGCTTTTGGGATCAGATTGCTCTAGTGTCTCTAAAGCTTTAAGCTGCATTGTTATTTATTGGCGAAGTTTCTATTTTTGTTGATGTAAGCATTAAGAGCCATGAACTTACCTCTTAGGAAAGCTTTCATTGTGTCCCAAAGATTTTGATAAGTTGCATTTTCATTATCATTCACTTCCAGGTAATCTTGAATTTCCTGTGTAATTTCTTCCTGAATCCAATTCTCATTCAGCAACATAGTGTTTAGTTTCCAGGAGTTAGTGTATTTTCTGTTGTTTGTTGTGATGTGGATGTCAAGCTTTAGTCCATGGTCGTCTAATGGGGTACAGGCTAGAATTTCAAGTTTCCTGTATACGTGGAAATTCATTTTGTGGCTTAATATGTGGTCTATTTTGGGGAAAGTTCTGTGTGTTACTGAGAAAAATGTGTATCCTTTGGTGTGTGGATGAAAAGTTCGATAGAGATCTGTAAGGTCCATTTCAGTAAGGGTTTGATTAAGTTACAAAGTGTCTCTGTTAGATTTTTGATCTGTTGAACTATCCCATGTTGAGAAGGCTGTGTTGAAATCCCCAAGAATTACCGTTTGGGGTTTGATTTCTTGCTTTAGATCATATAGGGTTTGCTTAATGAATTTGGAGGGGCTCATATTAGGTGCATATATGTTCAGTATTGTGAAGTCTTCCTGGTGAATTGTACCTGTGACTACAATATAGTATCCATCTGTGTCTCTTACAATTTTTTTTAGTTTGAAGTTCCCTTTGTCCGATAGCATGATACCTACCCCTGCCTGTTTCCTGGTTCCATTATCTTGCAGAATTTTTGACCAGCCTTTTGTTTTTAGGATGTGCCTATCTTTTGTGGTGAGATGAGTTTCTGAAGGCAGCAGAATGATGGGTTGTGGTTTTTAACCAAAGTTTTAAATCTGTGTCTCTTTATTGGTAAGTTAAGTCCATTGACATTTAATGTTATAATGGAGAAATATTTTAATTCTTAACATTTTTTATGTTTAGTGGCTTTTGTAAGTGTATTATTTGGTCTTTAAGTTTTGGTGGTATTATACTTCCCTTCTGTCCTCCTGGGTATGCTTGTTTTTTTCTTCAAACTTGTGTGTCATTTCTAGCAGTTTTTGAAGGCCTGGTTTGGAAGACATATAAGCCTTCAAGTTGTCTTTGTGCTGGAAAACTTTTCTTTCTCCCTTGATAATGATGGATAATTTTGCTGGGTATATCAGCCTGGGTTGACATATTTGCTCATTCAATACTTGAAGTATGTTTCTCCAAGCTCTTCTTGCTTTTACTGTTTCCATTGAGAAATCATTTGTTATGTTGATAGGTTTACCTATAAAAGTGACTTGTTTTTTTTTTTTTTTTCTCTTGAAGCTCTCAATTTTCTTTATCTTGAATGTGGAGTGTTTTGACTATTATTTGCCATGGCGAGTTTCTATTTTGGTCATATCTCTTTGGGGTGTGTAATCCCTTTTGTTTGTGGATGGGCCTCTTTTTTTTAGATGAGAAAAGTTTTCCTTGATGATAGTTTGAAAAATTTCCTCAGGTGTGGTATTTTGGGATTCTTGCTCTGGTATTCCATGAATACGCATGTAAGGCTTCTTCAAGGTGTCCCATGAGTCTTGAATATTTCTCTCCAGTATATTTTTGGCTTTAATAGCCTTTTCCATTGAGCTATCTGGTTAATACTCCCACTTTATCTTCAAGGTCAGAAATTCTATTTTTTGCTTCATTAATTCTGCTGATAAGACTGTCTGTTGAGTTCTGGGTTGAAGATAACTTGTCTTCTTGTTCAGTTTTAAACTCTGTTTTAACTGCTGTATGACTATTTTTGTTTCTTTTTTTTTCAAAGTTTACAGTCTTTTAATTACGTTAGTGCTGAGTGGATATCAGCAACATCAAAGTTACCCACCCAGCTACATGCTTTTTTTTTTTTTTTAGTTTACTGCTGAGTTTTTCTTTTTTTTTTTTCTTTTATTTCAGCTCATACAAACTTATTAGGTACACCAGTTCCCTCCCTTCCTCCTCCTCCCTCCGTACCCCCTGTTCCCCCTCCCCATTCCTCTCCCTCCCCATCCCCCAGTGCCTCCCGCCCCAATTCCCAGAGAGTCCTTTCTTGTGCATGTCTGATTCTCCTCTGGGCCCTCCTCTCCGATGATGTACAAGGACCCAGTGGCCTTTCCCTGAACCCTTTCTCATGTTCCCCTTAGGTATAGGAACACTGCTGTGGCTGCCAATCCTTTACCTCCAAGGCTCTTGGTGCCTTTAGCAGATGCTAGACTTTGTGAGGTCAACAGTGTGTTGCACAATGAGCAGGGCATGCAAAGTCCAATTATGATTGCTTCAGCCCTAACTAGTATAGAGTATCTTATATATCATTGCTCCTCCCATCCTTTTGCTCTTACACTCTTACCGCCCCCTCTTCCGCAAATTTCCCTGAGCTTCAAGATGGGGAGAGACTAAGCTGGCCTAGTTCTAGGTGGTTGATATAGAGTCTCTGAAGTTCTGGATTGTGGTTTGTTGATTTTCTTTTGAAGTTTTGCTGCTCCTGCAATGCCCCTCACTCCATCCTGGTGGGCATTGTATGTTACCCCCTGGCCAGAGACAAAAAACTGTTAGAGTCTTGTGATAAAAGCACATTCAAAGGTAGATGTAATAAAAGTGGGAAACCATACTAAGGGAGGGGTCTATCACCCATTTGCAAAATGGTTACTTTTTATCTGCCAGACTATATGCCCTCCTCTTCTGGTGAGATCACACCCCCTCAGTAGTAAATGATCAGGAACAAAAGTCTGTGAACTTAATCAGATGTCTCATTACTTATTTGGGTCCTTGGTGGAGGCCTATTTTCCCTGCTGTAACATGGTCCCTTCTCTCCTTGTTTCTGGTGTGGCCCTCCTACCCCGTCCCTCCTGTTCATAATCCTTGCAATTACTGTCTCTAGGTGGGCTGGGTGGGTTTGGCACTAGGAGCCACCTATTAGGGAGTACATATGGTGCTTAATTTTCTGGGTCTGGGATACTTCGCTTAATATAATTGTTTCTAATGACATCCATTTCCCGGCAAACTCCAGTAATTCATCATTTCTGATGGCTGAGTAGTACTCCATTGTATAGATGTACCACAGTTTCCTTATCCACTCATCAACTGTTGGACATTTGGACTGATTCCATGACTTTGCTATTGTAAACAGTGCTGCTATGAACATGGTCATGCTTGTGCTATCGAGGTGAACCTCTGCTGGGGGTTATTCCCAAAAGTGGAATAGCAGGGTCATATGGCATTTCAATCTTTAATTTCTTTAAGAATCTCCAGACGGCTCGCCAGAGTGGCTGTATGAGCCTGCATTCCCACTAGCAATGTAGGAGAGTTCCCCTCTCTCCACATCCTCTCCAACATTTGTTGTTGTTTGTATTGTGGATTTTTGCCATCCTGACCGGGGTGAGATGATATCTCAGGGAAGTTTTGATTTGCATTTCCCTGATGGCTAAGGAAGTGGAGCATTTTTTAAGATATTTGTTAGACATTTTAATTTCATCCCTGGTAAAGTTTCTTTTAAGTTCCAGGGCTCATTTTTTAATTGGGCCATTGGTTTCCTTGGTGTTTAGTTTTCTAAGTTCTTTGTGCACTCTGGACAGCAGAGTTCTATCAGATGTGTGGTTAGTGAAGATTTTCTCCCATTCTGTGGGTTGCCTTTGAGCTCGTGTTATAATCTCTTTATCTGAACAGAAGCTCTTTAATTTCACAAGATCCCAACTGTTGAGAGTTGGTAGCAGTGTCTGTGCCATTGGATGTCTGTTTAGGAACTGTTGGCCTAGCCCAATCAGCTCGAGGGAGTTCCCTATCCTTTCAACTATGGTTTTTATAGTCTCTGGCCTGATATCAAGGTCCTTGATCCATTTGGAATTAAGTCTTGTACATGGTGACAAGTACGGGTCCAGCTTTAATCTTCTGCATGTGGAGATCCAGTTTTGCCAGCACCATTTGCTGAAGATGCTGTTCTTTTTCCATTGGATTCTTTGGGCCCCTTTGTCAAAGACCAAATGGCTGTAACTTTGTGGGCTTATATGTGGGTCTTCAATCCTTATCCATTGATCTGTGTGTCTATTTTGGAGCCAGTGCCAGGCTGTCTTTATAACTACGGATTTGTAGTATAGACTTAGGTTTGGTATGGTAATACCTCCAGCTGTGTTTTTGTTACTCAGGATTGTTTTTGCTATCCTGGGTCTTTTGTCCTCCATATGAACTTTGAGATTGTTTGGTCAACGTCTTTGAAGAATTGCTTTGGGATTTTGATGGGTATAGCATTGAATCTGTATATTGCCTTTGGTAGGATGGTCATTTTTACGATGTTGATTCTGCCAATCCAGGAACAAGGGAGGTCTTTCCACCTTCTGGTGTCTTCTCCTATTTCTTTCTTTAGGGTTTTAAAGTTTTCATTGTAAAGGTCTTTTACCTCCTTGGTTAGGTTTATACCAAGGTATTTCACTTTTTCAGGGGCTATAGTAAATGGGATTGTTTCTCTCAAGGCTTTTTCATTTCTTTCAATCTGGGCATAGAGGAAGGCCTCTGATTTTTGCACACTTATTTTGTATCCTGTCACCGTGCTGAACTTCTCAATTAGTTCCAGGAGCTTCCTGGTGGAGTTTTTGGGATCACTCAGGTATAAGATCATGTCATCTGCAAATAGGGATAGCTTGACTTCTTCCTTGCCGATTTGAATCCCTTTTATGTCCCTTTCTTGTCTTATGGCTTCAGCTAAGACTTCAAGTACAATATTGAATAGAAGTGGTGAGAGTGGACAGCCTTGTCTAGTTCCTGATCGAAGTGGCAATGCTTCCAATTGTTCCCCATTGAGCATAATACTAAAAATCCACAATACAAACAACAACAAATGATGGAGAGGATGTGGAGAGAGGGGGACTCTCCTACATTGCTGGTGGGAATGCAGGCTCATACAGCCACTCTTGCGAGCCATCTGGAGATTCTTAAAGAAATTAAAGATTAAAATGCCATATGACCCTGCTATCCCACTTTTGGGAATAACCCCCCATACAGCAGAGGTTCACCTGTCAATAGCACAAGCACGACTATGTTCCTAGCAGCACTGTTTACAATAGCAAAGTACATGGAATCAACCCAAATGTCCAGTTGACGAGTGGATAAGGAAAACGTGGTACATCTATACAACGGAGTACTACTCAGCCATCAAAAATGATGAATTACTGGAATTTGCTGGGACATGGATGTCATTAGAAACAATTATATTAAGTGAAGTATCCCAATCCCAGAAAATTAAGTGCCATATGTATTCCTTAATAGGTGGCTCCTAGTACCAAACTCATCCAGCCCACATTGAGACACTCAAAGGTATACCTATGTAATACAGTAATTGCAAGGATTATGAACAGGAGGGATGGGATTGGAGGGCCACACCAGACACAAGGAGAGAGGGGACCCTGTTACAGCAGAGAAAATAGGCCTCCATCAAGGAATGCAAGTAAGTAATGTGACACCTGGTTAAGTTCACAGACGTTCGTTCCTGATCATGTACAACTGAGGGGGTATGATCTCACCAGAAGGGGAGGGCATATAGTCTGGCAGACAAAAAGTAATCATTTTGCAAATTGGTGATTGACCCCTCTCTCACTGAGGTTTCCTACTTTTATTACATCTACCCTTGAATGTGCGATTATAACAAGACTCCAGTTTAACCGCTTTTTGTCTCTAACCAGGGGGTGATATACAGTACACAGCAGGATGGAGTGAAGGACATTGCAGGAGCAGCAAAACTGCAAAAGAAAATCAACAAACCACAATCCAGAACTTCAGAGACTCTATATCAACCACATAGAACTAGGCCAGCCTAATATCCCCCCATCCTGAAGCTCAGGGACATGTGCGCAAGAGGGGCCAGTGAGATTGTAAGAGCAAAAGGATGGGAAGAGCAATGATTTGCAAAATTCTCCACACTAGTTAGGGCCGAAGCAATCATAATAGGAGTTTACATGCCCTGAGTAATGTCCAACACACTATTGACTTCACAAAGTCTAGCATCAGCTAAAGGCACCAAGATCCTTGGAGGCAAGGGATTGACAGCCACAGTAGTGTTCCTATGCTTAAGGGGAACACGGGAAAGGGTTCAGGGAAATGCAACTGGGTCCATGTATGTCATCGGAGAGGAGGACCCAGAGGAGAGTTAGGCATACCCAATAAAGGATTCTCTGGGAATTGTGGGGCAGGCACTGGGGGATGGGGAGGGAAGGAGGGGGAGCAGGGTGTTTGAGGGGAGGAAGAGGGAGGGAGGGAACTGGTCTACCTATTAAGTTTGTATGAGCGGAAATAAGAAAAAATGTATTAAAAAAATTAGATGGATGGAAAGTACCAGAAAAAAAAAATATATATATATTGTATAAGAAGTGGGTGATTTTGCAGACAATACAGAAAGGTGAATAAAAAAACACATAAATAACATTTGGTTTTAGTGTTATTAATAAATATTTCTAAAATTGTGTTTATACAGTACTCAAGACATTTTATTGGTTTTTATTTTACATTCATCCAATGGCAGCCAGATAGGATCAACTTTCCTTTGGTGTCTTAGATAGATTAATATTATTATTCCTTTACTACCTCAACAATACTATTACATATCCTGGTTTGAATTAATAATTATTCTTGTGAAGCTCTACAAAATTCTGTCAAATACACAGGCAGAGAAAAAAATTCATCATCTGTTTTACATATCTCAAGTCTATCTGTCCTATACTATCTCCACTTTAGTGACACACATATAGACTACCAATGCCCATATCCATTGATCAATAGCTTATCAATTAATTTTAATCGAAGTTTGTCTTGAGATAGAGTCTGTCTATGGATTGATTAGGCCCCAGGACACCACCATTAAAGTGTATCAGAACGGAGATTAGAAAAAGGCACTCTACCCACCTAGAGCTCCCAGATAGGATTGCAGATGATCTTGGCAGATGATTAGCACAATTGAATCAGAAACAGCTTCTCAGACCCTAGGGTTTGACGAGCTGAAACCTGCTATGTGGTTCTTGTGTAAATGATGACAGATCGGTGTTGTTTTGACTTCCTTGTCCTGAGTGTTGAGATGTGAGGAATGGGACCCTGTGGCTAGGTTTACATAACTCTATACACTTAAACCTCATGATAACATGGATTCACAAGGAACAGATTGATAATTCAATTTACATAGATAGTGAGTAGCAAGCAGATGGGGGAAACTTACTCTTTCATATTCTTAAGTATTAATTAGTACCCTATCAGACCACCATGGTCTAAAGCTTGACATCCACAACACAACAAACGACAGAAAATACACTAACTCCTGGAAACTAAACACTATGATGCGGAATGAGAATTGGATTTAGGAAGAAATTAAGAAGGAAATTCAAGATTTCCTGAAAGTGAAAGATAATGAAAATAAAACTTATCAAAATCATTGATACACAATGAAAGCTGTCCTAAGAGGAAAGTTCATAGCTCTTAATGCCTACATCAAAAGAATGGAAGGAAACATCACAAATAAATAACTTAACAATGCAACTTAAAGCTTTAGAGACACTAGAGCAATCTGATCCCAAAAACAGTAGAAGAGAGGAGATGAGCAAAATCAGGGGATTAATATCCAAAATTGAGATTAGGAAAATAATACAGAGAATCAACCAGTTAAAAAGCTGGTTCTTTGAAAAAAAATCAATAAGATTGATACACCACTAGCTAAATTAACCAAAAGCAAGAGACAGAAAATTCTATTTAACAAATTAGAAATGAAAATGAAGTTATCATTACTGATACCCAAGAAATTCAGAGTATTATAACATCATATTTCAAAAATATGAAGGGATATGATCTCACCAGAAGGGGAGGGCATATAGTCTGGCAGATAAAAATAATCATTTTGCAAATGGGTGATTGACCCCTCCCTCACTGTGTTTTCCTACTTTTATTACATCTACCTTTGAATATACTCTTATAACAAGACTCAAGTTTAACAGCTTTTTATCTCTGGCCAGGGGGTGACATACAGTACACAGCAGGATGGAGTGAAGGGCATTGCAGGAGCAGCAAAACTGCAAAAGAAAATCAACAAACCACTATCCAGAACTTCAGAAACTCTATATCAACCACCTAGAACTAGGCCTGCCTAATCTCTCCCCATCCTGAAGCTCAGGGAAATTTGCTGAAGAGGGGGCAGTAAGATTGTAAGAGCACAAGGATGGGAGGAGCAATGATATGCAAGATACTCCACACAAGTTAAGGCTGAAGCAATCATAATTGTACTTTGCATGCCCTCCGCAATGTCCCACACACTATTGACCCCACAAAGTCTAGCATTTGCTAAAGGTACCAAGATCCTTGGAGGCAAAGAATTGACAGTCATAGTAGTGTTCCTATGCTTAAGGGGAACACAGGAAAGGGTTCAGAGAAATGCCACTGTGTCCTTGTACGTCATCGGAGAGGAGGGCCCAGAGGAGAGTCTGGCATGCACATTAAAGGATTCTCCGGGGTTTGGGGGGGGTAGGCACTGGGGGATGTGGAGGGAGGAGTGAGGTTAGGGGGAGGAGGAGGGTCGGGGGGAGGAGGGAGGGAGGGAACCAGTGTACCTGTTAAAGTTGTATGTGCAGAAATAAAAATAAATAAATAAATGAATAAATAAATGCCACTGAGAAGAGACAAAATAAGTTAGTGAATCCAGCATTCCTAAAGTATGAAATAATTACTTAACGGGGCTGTGCTTGATCAATAACTATTTTAAAATAAACCACACCAGCCATGTTGCTTTGTGGGATTCATTAATTTTCCTCTGCTAGTCCACCTGTAGTTTATATTTATTTTTAAATTAAAATTTAATGGTTATCCAGATAGAAAAAAAAAACTTATACTCTGGACATTTGACAACACAAAAGAAATGGATGAAATATTAAGTAAACATGACTTACCTAAATTGAATCAGAAACTTGTGAATTATTCAAATAGTCCTATAACATATGAGGAAATCAATAAGGTAATCTCGAAATTTCCCACCAAAAAATGTCCTGCATCAGATGGATTCAGCACAAAGTTTTACCAGACATTTAAGGAACTAATAATACCAATACTCCTTAAACTATTCCATCAAAAAGAAAAGGAAGGAACATGACCAAAGCCCTTTTATGAAGCTAATATTGTCTTAATCCCCAAACCTAATAAAGAAAACTGTACAACAATCTCTTTGATGAACACAGATGCAAAGATTCTCAACAAAGTCTTAGAAAATCGGATTCAAAAGCATATCTAAAAGAACATCCACAGGGATCAAGTAGGCTTTATCCCAGGCACAAAGTGTTGGCTCAACATACACAAATCAATAAATGTACTTCAACATATAAGCAGTCCACAATCCAAGACCACATGATACTCTCGACATCTTTTGACAATATCCAACAGGTCTTTATGATCAAAACCCTAGAGACAATTGGAATGGATGGAACAATTATCAATATAATAAAAGCTGTATACAACAAATCAACAGCATTTTACTCAATGGAGAAAAAATTGAAGCATTCCCACTTTGATCAGGAATTAGACAAGGCTGAACACTCTCACCACTTCTATTCAGTACTGTACTTGAAGTCTTAGCTGAAGCCATAAGACAAGAAAGGGCGATAAAAGGGATTCAAATTGGCAAGGAAAAAGTCATGTTATCTCTATTTTCAGATGACATGATCATATACCTGAGTGATCCTAAAAACTCCACCAGACCTTTACAATGAAAACATTAACACCCTAAAGAAAGAAATTGCAGAAGACACCAGAAGGTGTAAAGACCTCCCATGTTCCTGGATTGTCAGAAGGAACATTGTAAAAATGACTATCCTACCAAAGGCAATATACAAATTCAGTGCTATACCAATTAAAAATCCCAAAGCAATTCTTCAAAGAATTTGACCAAACAATCTCAACGTTCATATGGAGGCACAAAAGACCCAGGATAGCAAAGACAATCCCGAGTAACAAAAACACTGCTGGAGGTATCACTACAACAAACCTTAGCCTATACTACAAATCCATAGTTATAAAAACATCCTGGTACTGGCTCCAAAATAGACACACAGATCAATGGATAAGGGTTGAAGACCCAGATATAAGCCCACAAAATTACAGCCATTTGGTCTTTGACAAAGGGGCCCAAAAAATCCAATGGTAAAAGAACAGCATCTTCAACAAATGGTGCTGGCAAAACTGGATCTCCACATGCAGAAGATTAAAGCTGGACCCGTACTTGTCACCATGTACAAGACTTAATTCCAAATGCATCAAGGACCTTGATATCAGGCCAGAGACTATAAAAACCATAGTTGAAAGGATAGGGAACTCCCTCGAGCTGATTGGGCTAGGCCAACAGTTCCTAAATAGACTTCCAATGGCACAGTCACTGCTACCAACTCTCAACAGTTGGGATCTTGTGAAATTAAAGAGCTTCTCTTCAGATAAAGAGATTGTAACACGAGCTCAAAGGCAACCCACAGAATGGGAGAAAATCTTCACTAACCATATATCTGATAGAGCTCTACTGTCCAGAGTGCACAAACAACTTAGAAAACTAAACTCCAAGGAAAATAATGGCCCAATTAAAAAATGGGCCCTGGAACTTAAAAGAAATTTTACCAGGGATGACATTAAAATGTCTAACAAATATCTTAAAAATGCTCCACTTCCTTAGCCATCAGGGAAATGCAAATCAAAACTTCCCTGAGATATCATCTCACCCTGGTCAGGATGGCAAAAATCCACAATACAAACAACAACAAATGTTGGAGAGGATGTGGAGAGAGGGGAACTCTCCTACATTGCTAGTGGGAATGCAGGCTCATACAGCCACTCTGGCGAGCCGTCTGGAGATTCTTAAAGAAATTAAAGATTGAAATGCCATATGGCCCTGCTATCCCACTTTTTGGAATAACCCCCCATGCAGCAGAGGTTCACCTCGATAGCACAAGCATGACCATGTTCATAGCAGCACTGTTTACAATAGCAAAGACATGGAATCAACCCAAATGTCCAACAGTTGATGAGTGGATAAGGAAACTGTGGTACATCTATTCAATGGAGTACTACTCAGCCATCAAAAATGATGAATTACTGGAATTTGCCGGGAAATGGATATCATTAGAAACAATTATATTAAGTGAAGTATCCCAAACCCAGAAAATTAAGTGCCATATGTACTCCCTAATAGGTGGCTCCTAGTACCAAACTCACCCAGCCCACATTGAGACACTCAAAGGTAAACCTATATAATACAGTAATTGCAAGGATTGTGAACAGGAGGGATGGGGTTGGAGGGCCACACCAGACACAAGGAGAGAGGGGACCATGTTACAGCAGAGAAAATAGGCCTCCATCAAGGAATGCAAGTAAGTAAAGTGACACCTGGTTAAGTTCACAGACGCTCGTTCCTGATTATGTACAACAGAGGGGGTATGATCTCACCAGAAGGGGAGGGCATATAGTCTGGCAGATAAAAATAATCATTTTGCAAATGGGTGATTAATCCCTCCCTCACTGAGGTCTCCTACTTTTATTACATCTACCCTTGAATGTGCGATTATAATAAGACTCCAATTTAACTGCTTTTTGTCTCTGACTAGGGGTTGACATACAGTGCCCAGCAGGAAGGAGTGAAGGGCATTGCAGGAGCAGCAAAACTGCAAAAGAAAATCAACAAACCAGCCCTATGCACAGAAAAACACTTAGCCTCTCAGAAATATTATACTTGAAAAGTGGGAAAATATTATCTATTAAATTTTTGGATGATGTTTTACATACATGTGTATTAAGCATTATTAAATAGTGAATGCACGTCTGTAAAAAAAACAAGTACATAGTCAGCCTCATATTAGCACTAATGAAAAGAAAAGTTGAAAGAAACTAACCAGTAATAGTTACAAATCACATACATTGCACAATGTGAGGCATTACAAGATGTTCCACTTAATATACAAAGGATGGGATGGATTCTCAATATAAACATGTAGACATTGTATGAATATCATAGTACTTGAGTTTGTGGAGAGTAAATTAAATAAATAGTCATACTTAGGCACAGCTGTCAACTTGACAGTTGAAGATTGGATCTCTGGTCACATTTGTAGAGAATTAGTGGTTGAGTTATGCACAGAGCAAACCTGCAAGAGATTGTCTAGTTGATGGAGAAGGTCCAACCCATGGTGTGTGGGACTAAGCCCTGGAATAAAATACTGAGAGTTGATTGAGGGAGTTGACATACTTTTATACACTTGGCCAGACATGCTGGTCTGTAAAGTAAGGATCATCCCTCTCTCAGCTGTTGTGTAGGGAAGGTGTGGCCAATTACCTTGTCCCTGGTGTTGGTGCATGCTCTCTGCTTAAGCTGGAATGAGAACTGTAACCAGTAATAATAAGAGAAAATTAAACCCCTAGTTCCATTAAGCCATTTGATGGTCATTTATCAGCAACCATGTAGGTAAACTGCAACAAGCAGTATTTTGGGTGCCTTCTACGTTATTCACTCTAAAAGAAGGTGAAATTCCTCATGAAGTGTTTATATCAGTTACTTGGTAAGGTTAAAAAAAAAAAAAACTCAGGTTGGGCCTTGCTATGAATGTTGCAAAAACTAAGCTATGCAAAAGAGACTTGTGAGCTAATGTTAAAAAATAATACCTATTGGCTCTATACTCTATTTCCTTTCAAATGTTTGAAACAATTTCTTTCAGGTCTTAGGATAATAACATAGCACTTAGGTGCAAAGATGCAAATGAGCAGCCCTGCACTGGAGGCCAAGATGGAGAAGACCTCCACAGCCACCATGACCTTGCCCTTGGCACTGTGGTAGACAGGCAGGAAGGTGAGCCACACACTGTAGAACACCAGCATGCTGAAGGTCAGGAACTTGGCTTCATTGAAGGCATCAGGCAGGTCCCTGGCCAGGAATGCCACAGTGAAACTAGTCAGAGCCAGAAAGCCTAGATAGCCCAGGACACAGTAGAAGGCAGTGACTGAGCCCTTGTTGCACACAATGATGATGTGGACATGCTCCGACTGGAGATCTTGGTCAAGGAAAGGAGGAGATGTCACCATCCAGATTCCACAGAGAGCAAGTTGTACAAAGGTGCAGACGGGGATCATGGCATTCGGTGACCTGGACAGCAGCAGCCACCTCATCCTTCTTCCTGGAGTTGTGACCCTGAAGGCCAAAACCACAGTGGTCTGCTGCAGGATGCAGGTGGCTGTGTTAGGATGTCCGATGAAGAGCAAGGAGCAGAGGAAGCAAAGCATGATGGACGTCAGCAAGACATAGCTGAGAGTGCGGTTATTGGCCTTCTTGATGGCTGTGTGGTGGTGCGTCACCAAGATCCCAAGGGCACCAGCTGTGAGAGCAGAGAATCCCAGGGCCATGCTCACCAGCGCCATCCCCAGAGCGTCTTCATAAGCCAGGAAGGTGACACTTTTTTGGAGACAGTGATCACGTTCTGGGTTGGCATAGTAGTCAGCAGGACACTTCACACACTGATCCATATCTGCTGTGAAACACAGTGTCCATCAGCCCAACTGCAGTTATTTCTCCTATTTTCCTGTTGCTGTGATGAGCCAATTAGATGGCCTAAGAGAATTTCTGCATATGTGTTAAATAGTATGTAAACGAGTACTAGTTTGAGTATTTTTCCAATTAATATTATTCATCTTCTCCATGGTCAAATAATTAATTTATATTTTTCCTTTCATTTGTGTTTTATATTCTTTGCACACTTTACCTGATGCCATTGAAGGGAATATTCTACTCGATTAGCAAATAAGTTTTACAATAATGAAAGAGATACCCTAATAATAAGTCCCTAATTATCTGATAATAATTCTCCAAATCTCTTCTTTAAGATTCATATCTTATAAACATTGATCTAGTTCAAATAAGACATTGAGTGGATCCCAGGTCTGGTGATGGCTCGCTTTCCTGCACTATTATGAACTCACATAGAGTGGATATAAGAAAGACTATCTATTTTGTTTATAAGGGTCATAGTACTTTAATCAATGTGGAAAAATTAACAACTTCATCTATGAAAAATCCATATGTTTAAACCATCATCATGTTCATTGAACACAATTTAATGTATAAACATTTAGAGCAACTAACTGTCTAGAATGTTTTGTCTTTATTTTCAATTCTCCTGGTTCAGAATTGCTTTGGAGATGTAACTCTGAGCATATATGAAATGAGGTTTACTGAGATGTTGAAAGACACTGTTTTGGGGAGGTGTCATCCAATGGGCTGCATTCCCACAGTGAACCAAAATATTAGAATTTAGAAAGTAATCATATAGTCAGCATTCACCTCACTACCTTTCCCTTCTGAGGATCCAAAAAAAGGTATGAAATAAATAAAACATTCCTATGGCTTTAAAAACATTCATCCCTTTCTTTATAAATAGAACCACAATCATGTGAAAGCAAGGTATACTCAGAAACTGCTTTCCAGGTGGAATGAATTCAAGATGGAAAAGAAACAAGAGACATGAGAAACAACATAAGAGAACAAAGCAGGCCAAGTGGTTTGGGGAAACTTTCCCACAGCACACTTATTGAAAGTTTCCTTTCTACAGAAATGTTAAATACCGTCTGGGGATCAGGTTGCAAACTCAGGTGTAAGATATCTAATTTACAGCAAGACAGACAAGGAAAGAAGAGACTCCTCCTAGCTCACAGCTCACGCTCTGACAACCAGTCTGTGAGACCAGGAATTATCATCATTTCTAAAAGACATCATTCTATCAATCTCTCAAATCCATGAAAAACCCAACCACCTTGGGCCTATGACTAAATCAGAAAGAACTCCACTAGTGTTAAGGGGTTAGATCAATGTTTTGTACTCTCATTTCCAAGCAGAATTCAAAATTTACTCTCCTCAGCCTCCACCCAAATATCCTCAAAGACAAATACCTTTGTCAAGATGGTGCCCTGAACACCCTTTTTCACCAGGTGGCAATCCACACCTTCCACAGATTGCTTTGTGCTCCTTATTTGGTCCAAGTCATGAGAAAATCAGCTACTTCAGAAAATTTGGTCCTAAGTTTCTGGAACTTCTTAGCTAATGGGAGAAAAGTCAAAGTCTTTGGAACTGATTTTGGATACCAAAGTAATAGAGTTTGTGAAGGTAAACATGGGATCCTAAATATACTATATAAAGAGATTACTCTGCATGCTTGGAGAAGTAGGAAAGACCAAGTTTCTATTCCAAGCATGGTTAGTTAATACAGGTAAGTCTCATAAGATTTCAGTGGGAAACACACATTACATTAAAGACTTGGTAAGAGCCCAACTTTGTGTTATACATCCACAAAGAATCTGTCAATTTTTAAAAAAAAAATTCATTACCTTTTATTTTGCTAATCATACAAACTCAGTAGGTACCCTCTTTCTTCTCTCTCTGCCCTCCCTTTCCCCATTGTCCACCCTTTGCATTTCCCCTTTCTTACCCTCCCTCCCTCTCACCCCTTTTCCTTCCTTACTCTTCCTTGGTGCTTCCTGCTTTCTCCCTCTCATTCTTCAGGGCATCTGTTTATATGGGTGTGGAATTTCCCTCTGAGTACACTACACTGGTGAAGGTCAGGATTCAGTGGTATAGCTTGGGACCCCTTCGTTGGCTGAACACTAGCATGGGAACTCTATTATGATTGTTTAACCCCTTGCCTCTAAGGATCCTACTGCCTGAAGCTTGTCCCCTGTGATCCTTACTACACTTTGTTGAGTTGTTGACATGTCAGCCATTGTATAGGTCATGCAAGGTCTCCGTCACATTGAGGCTTTATCTGTCGATGTTTTTTCAGTGATTTTAGTGGAACATAATGAAAAAGTAAATTTTAGAGAGACACAATACTGACATTCCTGGAGTGTGAATCTTATTTTCTTTTTCTGTTGTGCTCAAATAAACCTGGCAGAAGCAACTATTGGGGTAAAGGGCTTATGTTGGCTTAAAATTTCCAAGAGATACATGGCAGGAGATACATGGCAGCAGGCACATTCTGAGTAAGTAGAGGGTGAATGTGCAGTGGGACCAGGCTATGAACACACAGGATTTCCCAGACTGACTCACATATTCCTTAGCTCTTCCACCTCTTAATCACTCAACAACAATTCCACACATAACCACAGACATGAGATCAGGTGTTCACAGTCACAAGACTTTGAAAACTTTCACATTCTGTGCACAACACTCTGCCCTAGAATTATGGGCCACTGGACATTTCATGATGCTGAATGCATTTAGTCCAACTGTTAAGGAACTCACAGTCCCAACACTCTTTATATCCTAATGTATCTTCTGAGACAAAATGCAATCTCTTAACTGTGCACTCTATAGAATAAAAAAATTACATATTGTGGTATGAAGTACACATTCTTGTTCCCAATGTGAATAAGGAGGAGCATAGCAAGAAGAGTTAAAGAAGAGCAAAGTAAAACTAATACACATCATTCCAAACGGCAGCTCTTATCCTCCATGTGCAGCACATGGTATTGTGATCATCTGCTCACAAATTGCTTGGGCAGCCTCACACCTCTTGCTCTGTCACCTGCAGCACACAAAGCCTCTCGCCGAGGCCATGCACACTCCCTTTCCACAGCTATCCAGGGCTTTAACAGCTTCTGACTCTGAAAAGTCAGTTTCAGGTTCACCAGGATATTTTCCATCCCTTGAAAACTATGACCACATGAGCGATGTGTTTTCTAGTGGCTGAGGAAGTAGACTAGCTGCTTAGGATCAAATACATGCCTTTCTTTTATTGTGGTGTTTTCTTTGAAACAAATACACAGTTTCTTTTTCAGAACATGCCTGAATGTTTCCCAACTTAAAATTTCCTCATCCAAAAAAAAAAAAATAATAGTAACGGAAAAGAGAAAATCGAAAAAGTTGTTACCTGGTAGTATTCATCTGTGTGTGCTTGTTGATATGGACAAAATGTGACAAACTCCCTTATACTTGCAACCCCATACCTTATTTACCATACCAGAGTGTTTCTTCGTCAGTAATGGGTCACTCAACTCCCTACTTCCCTGTACTGTTACTTTGTCAGTTACTGGATAGTCTAAAAATCAATTACTTGAGGTTTGCCTATCCAATAAATATTTGATTATTGTCCTTGGAGTTTGCCATATGGCCTCTCAGATAGAAGATGCTCAATGATGTGAATCTCTTTTTGCAGGTAATTTTGAGTTATTTATGTGCACTTGGAAAATACCTGGACTCTTTATGGAAACTAATAATGCATTGGATTATATTATCAGAATCTTTTTTATCTATTTATCTATCATCAAACTATCACTTCTCTATTTATCAGCTATCCATCAGCTATCATCTATCATTTTTCTATCTATAATCCATCTATATGTCTATCATCTATCTCCATGTGTATATGTGAATATTGAGAATTAAGAATGAGAAAAAGAACCTTAGAGACTCCATCCTATGGGAGTTGTGTTTGGTGACACAGCTTTACCTGAGCATGATACTGTCTTAATATAAAGAGTAGAACGAGATTGAAGCCATTGTGTTCTCCACAGTAACTTCAAAGTCAGCCTGGTTCATGGTAGATACTGCCATCAAAATAGAAAGGAAAAAGAAAGGAAAATGCTCACTACAGAGGATATTTCAATATGTCACTCTTTAAATATCTTCAATTTTTAGACAACAATTATCATACCCAAGTAACTTCAATATTGTTTTCTTTTATGTGCTTGCACATGTATTTGTGTGGGGGGGATGTGATGGCTTGAGTGTGTGTTCCTATGGAGGCCCGAGGAGGCACTGAGAATCACTCAGAATTCTTCTATTTCCTTCTTGATTTGCTCAGGGGTTTCCCAGACTCTGCTGTCTATAGGCAGAATTACAGGCCATTATCATTTCTGCCCAGTTTTTATACAGGATCTGAAATAAGAACTAAGTTCATTTTCCTTGAGAGGCAAAGGCTTTAGTCCCTGAGACATCTCTTGACCTCCAATGTTTGTTAACTCTTCAGAAATGAAGCAAAAGCTATTTAATTTTGAGATCTGAACAAAATGTTTACAATAGTAGCACTCAGGCATTTAGCACACATACCAAAGTACAACAACCATAAGTTTCCCACTCCCTCCTTTTCTCTCTCCCTTTGATTCTTCCTTCTTTCCTTCCTTCCTCCCTTTTTCTTTATTGATACCGCTTAAAAAGCAAATGCAGTAATATTTTCCGAAGCATTTTGGTAATCAGATTTTCAAGAGCATCTTTTGGTGAAGTGGATTAATACACCTTTCTTTCAATAAAGCATGCCCTTTCTACCCTGGATCTGGACCAAGGAGGTTTCCCTACTCTTCAGGTAAAGTTCGTAGATCACACCCCAGAAGACAGACCACCTGTGTGCCTCACCAGTAGCCAGTCTACTGTTCTGGCACTGAGGAAGGTCCTTAGGCCACATCCTAGGTCCCAAGTCATCTGCATGGCCTATTAGCCACTCTGTGTATATGCCCTGGACCCTAGACCCAAGTGAACTGCCTGCTCCTCAGAATTCAGGAGACTACAGAGAAAACCCAAGCAAAGCTACAGGGGACAAAAACCATTCTTCTGATGTCATCTGAAATCATCTCATCAGATGGGACAGAATCTTCACATTCAGCTCTAAGATAAGTAAACGCTTATACCATCCTGTTTCTCTCAATGAATACTCACTGTAATTTAACATTGAGAACAACTTCGGGGACAATACCATTCACCCTCATAAATCACGAAGGAAGTAAACCTAAAAAGTGCACTACTATACTAATCTTCATTACCTGTCTACTAAACCTGACTTGACTGATGTACTAAAATTCCAAAAGCCTCAGTTGGGAAATAACACCAATACCAGGGAAGCCTACTCAACTCCAAGGCGAACACTAGTAATAACTGCTCAATTGTGGTAATACTGTCTGTCATGATTTGAAATGTGTCCCCCACAGCCTCATGTGTTTGGCAAGGTCATGGTACCTTGAGAGGCGGAGCCTTGCTGGAGGAAGGCAGTCACAAGGGGTGGGCCTTTAGGTGGATTAGTCCCATCCTACCTCCAGGAGAAGTCTGCCTTTGCAGCAAGCAGTCTGCAGCTCTCAGCTTCCAAGATGTCTGTGGTGACTTAGTCTTCTCCAGCTTTGGCCAGCCAGCCATGCCACCTCTGCTTTGAGAGACATCCCTTCCCTCTGCAACTGTAAGCTGAATAAACCTCCCTTTCTCCCTTAAGTTGATCGACTTGAGTGTTCTCTCACAGCAATAATTAAGAGAAATTGTTACAGAAATTGGTACTGGGAGTGGGGTATTGCTGTGAGATAAAGAACAGCTGGTACCACAATGTGAAGTTGTTTGTGAAGCTGAGAGAAGTTGGTGCTCAGAAGTATGGCCAATGCTGTGATGTGGCTAGTGTGCCTTTGGAACTGTTTGTTGGGAGAAATATGGAGAACTTTGGGCCTTTGTGCTGGAAAAGTCTTTGTGTCTTGGCGGTTGGGCCAAAGGGACCTTTCTTGTGAGAGCTCAGAGGACAGCAATGCTGTGAGAGATGCAGACAGTGGAAGCCCAGCTTGTGGTGGTCCAGAGGGGAACAGAGACTGTTTGCAACTGGACGAGTGACACAGGGAGCCATGTGTTGGCCGAGAGTTTACTGAAGTTTTGCCCTCATCCTGAATGTTTGCTTGAAATTTAGCTGGAGTGCCTGGCGGAGGAAATTTCAAAGCAATGTAGTCTTGACAATGTGATATGTCTACTTTTTACTTGTCTTCAGAGTTATGAAAAAGAACAAAGAATCAGGCAGAAAGAAGCAAAAAACTATAAGATCCATAGATGAAAAATACAATGGCAAGCTTAAAGAGTTGAACCAGGAAGAAGCAGAGAACAAAATGGTTGTTGAAGAGATTAGCTCCATTTGTAAATCAAAGCCTGCTCTTAATTTGAAGGAGAGGCCCTAGCTTGAGGGCAAGATCCTCAGGGAAGGCTCCCACTCATAAGAATGCAAATCCTTTCAGAAGACTGGAGCTAAAGGGTGGAGTTCCAAAGCAAGAGTTGGTTTATCTTACCAAACAACTGCCCAGGAGTGAAAGAGATGGTCAACATAGAGAAGAATAATCAGCTGTGATTCAAGGGGGCATTCTTGGCAAAGTTGTCCAAGTGGTTCTGGTTTTAGAGGCATCAGTGATACAAGAGGGAGGAGATCATGGAGTCCTCCTCCAAGATTTCAAAAATTGGCAGAATCCAGGCATCATGAGGCAAGAAGCCTGCAGTTTAGAGGCCCAAGAAGGGCAGTTTGTGCTGTGGATTTAAAGCCTGGTATGATAGTTAAGCCTGGGTGTCAACTTGACACACCTGGTATTAACTCAGCTGGGCTGAGACCACCTCTGGAAATGATCAACTGAGAGTACTTGAAAGATTATACCCACCTTAGATCCTATCAGGACCTCCAAAGCTCTCATAGGATCCTATCAGTACTGCATCATATAAAAAGGAGCCACCAAAGAGAACAGATGCCTTCTTGCAACTGTGCTAGGAATTGTTCTTCCTTCCAGCCACCAAGATCTTCCAAGACCAGGAGTTCTCCAGCCTTCAGCCATCACCTACTTGACTACCAAACTGAGCGGCTAGCTCTTGGCAGCCATCATTGGAACTACCTTGGCTACTGGAAACCATCGTTGGACTACCTTGGCTGCTGACAGCCTTCACTGGACTACCTCGGCCATATCTGTAAGCCAACTCAATAAATATATATATATTTATATATATTCATTCTGTGAATTCTGTGACTCTAGAGAACCCTAACTAATACAGAAATTGATACCAGGAGTGGTTCTAGAGAAACAGAATTGTAAGAATAAATTTTGCTGGCAAGCTTTGTGATTTCTGGAGCTGGCTTTTTGAGCCAGTGAAACCTCCAGTGACTAAAGATTCCCCTAGTGGCATGGAGGACACTGCAACTGTTTGGAGTGAACTGTTTCTAGAACTGGTAAAAGTAGGTGTGTTAGACAGTCTTGATGCCCTTCTTGCGAGGATTGAGAAGCTCAGCAATTCCGTATATGAAACTTTACATAAAATGAGTAAGAATAAGGAATATGATGATGCTGGCTGATTGTTTCTAGCATCTCTCAATAAACTACAAATGGAAAAAGAATATCTCAGAGAGGAAAATATCCAACTCAGAAAGCGCATAAACAATGTGGAAGTTTCTAAGTGTGCCCTAGAAGAGAATCTTCTCTCCAGTAGTAATAGGGCTCGAATTGCTGAAAATCAAACCCAAACTTTGATTATTAGGGTGGCTGAGTTACAATGTAAATTAAATTCCCAGCCTTGAAAGGTGTCGGCGGTTAAAGTAAAAACGCTGATTGGCAAAGAGTGGGATCCTGAAAAGTGGGACGCTGATGTGTGGGAAGACCAAACTGATGATGATGATGAGGACATTGAACTCTCAAATTCTGGTGCATTTTTTCCACCTGATGAAATGGTCTCCCCACCCTTAGCAGAGAATGAATCCCCACTCCTGCCCTCTATAGAATTGCTATCTCCATCTTTGCATAAGGGAATTACTCATGATTTATCTGAAAGGAGAGCAAAGACTTTGCCTCAAGAAAATGCTGATGTTATGGCACACCCACCTGTGATTGCTTCCAGGCCTATAACTAGGCTTAAGGCCAAACAGGCTCCTAAAGGTGAAATAGAAAGTATGGTCCATGAGGAGGTATGCTATACTCCTAATACTTCTAAAGAACTCCATGACTTTTCTAACATGTTTAAGCAGCAGTCTGGGGAATACCCCTGGGAGTGGATTGTAAAGCTATGGGATACTGGTGGAAGAAGTATAAAACTGGATAAAAGTGAGTTCACAGAAATGGGCCCATTGAGCAGAGATTCTAGGTTTAACACTGCTATTCATAGAGTTAAAAATGGTGCCAAGAGTTTATTTGAGTGGGTAGCTGAAGTATTTATTAAAGTTTGGCCTTCTGAGAAGGAACTAGAGATTCCAGACATTCCTTGGTTTAATGTTGACGATGGGATTAAGAGGCTCAGGGAAATTGGTATGCTTGACTGGATATGATCTTTAAAATCTAATTCTGAATGGGAGAATCCAGATGACATGCCTTTTACCAGAAACGTACTTAATAAATTGGTGAAAGGGGCAGCACCAAATATGAAGGCTCCTATCATTGCTCTTCTCCTTGTTCCAGACCTAACAATGGGAGATGCTGTCGCCCAGTTGGAAGACTTAAATTCAATGGGCCTAGGTGGATCGAGGAGTAATAGGGGCCAAGTGGCAGCATTAAATCGCCAGTGGCAAAGTAAGCGTACTAACCATAATGTGCAGCATAGACAGAACAGTACTTATGAGGGTCTCACTCTCTTAGACCTTTAGCATTGGTTAATTAACCATGGTGTCCCCAAAAGTAAAGTAGATAAGAAGCCTACAAAGTTCCTATTTGACCTGTACAAGCAGAAAAATTCTAACAGAAATGGACAAGCTGCCTTTACTTGTAGTAGCAGAGAATCACGGCCTGTCAACCAATTTCCAGACTTGAGCCAGTTTACAGATCCAGAACCCCTTGAATGAAGGGGAGGCCAGGTTCCTTTAAGGAAGGACATTGGAACCATAGCAAAAAGCTTTAATATTAATCTTTCTCTTGTCCTTCCACAAAGGGACCTAAGGCCTTTCACTAGAGTAGCTGTGCATTGGGGGAAAGGAAATAATCAGACATTTCGGGCTCTACTAGATACTGGGTCTGAGTTGACATTGATTCCAGGAGACCCTAAAAACCATAGTGGCGCTCCAGTTAAAGTAGGGGCATATGGAGGTCAGGTGATTGATGGAATTTTGGCTAATGTTCAACTCACAGTAGGTCCAGTAGGTCCCGGAACTCATCCAGTGGTTATTTCCCCAGTACCAGAATGTATAATTGAAATAGATATACTTAGAAGTTGGCAGAACCCTCACATTGGTTCCTTGAAATGTGGAGTAAGAGCCATTATGGTTGGGAAGGCCAAATAGAAGCCTTTAGAATTGCCTCTACCAAGGAAAATAGTGAATTAGGAACAGTATCATATTCCTGGAGGAATTACAGAAATTAGTGCCACCATAAAGGACTTGAAGGATGCAGGGGTGGTGGTTCCGACCACCTCTCCATTTAAATCTCCCATTTGGCCTGTACAGAAGACAGATGGATCGTAGAGAATGACAGTTGATTATTACAAACTTAATCAAGTTGTGACTCCAATTGCAGCTGCTGTACCAGATGTGGTTTTGTTGCTTGAGCAGATCAATACATCTCTTGGTACTTGGTATGCAGCCATTGATCTTGCAAATGCTTTTTTATCCATACCTATTCATAAAGATCATCAGAAGCAATTTGCCTTCAGTTGGCAAGGCCAATAGTATACATTTACAGTGTTACCTCAAGGGTATATCAATTCTCCAGCCCTATGCCATAACTTGGTTCACAGAGATCTTGATCACTTGTCTCTTCCACAAGGTATCACACTAGTCCATTATATAGATAATATTATGCTGATTGGATCAAGTGAGCAGGAAGTAGCAAGCATTTTGGATCTGTTGGTAAGGCATATGTGCAACAGAGGATGGGAAATAAATCCAACCAAAATCCAAGGAACTTCCACTTCAGTAAAATTTTTCGGAGTTCAGTGGTGTGGGGCATGTAGAGATATCCCCTCTAAGGTAAAGGATAAGTTGTTACACCTGGCCCCTCCCACCATTAAGAAAGAAGCACAACGTTTAGTGGGCCTGTTTGGATTTTGGAGGCAGCACATTCCTCACTTGGGTGTGTTACTTAGGCCCATACACCAAGTAACTCAGAAAGCTGCCAGCTTTGAGTGGGGCCCGGAACAAAAGAAGCTCTTCAGCAGGTTCAAGCTGCTGTACAGGCTGCCTTGCCACTTGGACCACATGATCCAGCAGACCCAATGATATTGGAAGTATCTGTCGCAGATAGAAATGCTGTTTGGAATCTCTGGCAGGCTCCCATAGGTGAATCACAGAAGAGAACCTTGGGATTTTGGATCAAGGCCCTGTCATCATCCGCAGACAATTACTCTCCTTTTAAGAAACAACTCTTGGCTTCTTATTGGGCCTTATTGGAAACTGAACGTCTAACAATGAGTCACCAAGTTACCATGCGACCTGAGTTACCCATCATGAGTTGGGTGTTATCTGACTCAGCAAGCCATAAAGTTGGAGGGAACAGCAGCAATCTATCCTGAAGGCACAAGTAAGCTACATGAAGAAGTTGCCCAAATGCCTATAGTTCCCCAACCTGTTGCAATGCCTGTTTCCAAGCATGCATCTATGGCCTCCTGGGGTGTGCCCTATGATCAGCTAACTGAAGAAGAGAAGACTAGAACATGTTTCACAGATGGTTCTGCTCGCTATTCCAGTGCACCCCAGAAGTGGACAGCTGCAACGCTGCAACCCCTCTCTGCAACAACCCTAAAGGACACTGGAGAAGGGAAATCTTCACAGTGGGCAGAACTTTGGGCAGTGCACATGGTTGTACACTTTGCCTGGAAGGAAAAATGGCCAGATGTGTGACTGTATACTGATTCATGGGCTGTAGCCAATGGTTTGGCAGGATGGTTGGGGAATTGGAAGGAACATAATTGGAAAATTGGCGAGAAAGATATCTGGGGAAGAAGCATGTGGATAGATCTCTCCCAATGGGCAAAGGACACAAAGATATTTGTGTCTCATGTAAATGCTCATCAAAAGAGGGCATCAGCAGAAGAAACATTAAATAATCAGGTGGATAAGATGGCCCGTTCTGTGGATAGTCAGCCTCTTTCCTCAGCCATTCCTGTCATTGCCCAATGGGCCCATGAACAAAGTGGACATTGTGGCAGAGATGGAGGTTATGCATGGACTCAACAACATGGACTTCCACTCACCAAGGCTTACCTGGCTACAGCTGCTGCTGAGTGCCAAATCTGCCAGCAGCAGAGACCAACGCTGAGTCCTCGATATGGAGTTATTCCTCAGGGTGACCAACCAGCAACGTGGTGGCAGGTTGACTACATTGGACCACTTCCAAGATGGAAAGGGCAGCGCATTGTTCTTACCGGGATAGATACTTATTCTGGTTATGGATTTGCCTTTCCTGCATGCCATGCTTCTGACAAGACTACCATCCAGGGACTTACAGAATGCCTTATCCACCATCATGGAATTCCACACAGCTTTGCTTCTGACCAGGGAACTCATTTCACGGCAGTGGGCACATGACCATGGGATTCATTGGTCTTACCATGTTCCCCACCATCCTGAAGGAGCTGGCTTGATAGAACGGTGGAATGGCCTTTTAAAGACACAATTACGGCATCAATTAGGTGGTAATAGTCTGGAGGGATGGGGCAGAATTTTCCAGAAGGCAGTTTATGTCTTAAACCAGCGTCCAATATATGGTACTGTGTCTCCGATAGCCAGGATTCACGGGTCCAGGAATCAAGGGGTGGAAACAGGAATAGCTCCTCTTACTATCACTCCTAGTGACCCATTAGGAAAATTTTTGCTTCCTGTTCCTGCAAGCCTGTATTCTACTGGCTTAGAAGTTTTGAGTCCAGAGCAGGGAATCCTTCTGCCAGAAGATACAGAAACTATTCCTTTGAACTGGAAGCTAAGGCTTCCTCCTGGTTATTTTGGACTTCTGATGTCCTTGAGCCAACAGGCTAAGAAAGGAATAACAGTGTTAGGAGGGGTGATTGACCCACACCACCAAGGAGAAATTAGACTTGTTCTCCACAATAGTGGTAAGGAAGAGTAGGTCTGGAGTCCAGGAGATCCACTAGGGTGTCTCTTGGTATTACCATGTTCTGTGATTAAGGTCAATGGGAATTTACAGAAACCTAACACAGGAAAGACAGTAAATGGTCCATATCCTTCAGGAATGAAGGTATGGATAACCCCTCCAGGTAAAGAGCCAAGACTTGCAGAAGTACTTGCTGAAGGTGGAGGAAATACAGAATGGGTAGTAGAAGAAGGTAGTTATAAATACCACCTAAGGCCACGTAACCAGTTACAGAAACGAGGATTATAATTGCCATGAGTGCTTCTGGTCTAGACTGTCAAGAACAGACTTGAGCATGTGTACATATTCTAAGAAGACATTTATGTTATGTAATGTAATGTTAATCTGTAGTTATTAGATGAAATGCTGTAATCTACATTATGATATTGTGTTATGGGACATTAAGACTAAGCATTTCTTAAGGGGCATTGTCATTGATCTTGGAAAAAATAATGCATGTGCGGTTGTACGTGGATAGCTATATTATGTTAGGCGGAATGCAGAATCTTACCGTTTTTATTTGAAGAATTTTTAATGGCCTAAGGAAATGTGATTTGGTGTCAAGTTGACAAGGGGTGGACTTGTGATAGTTAAGCCTGTGTGTCAACTTGACACACCTGGTATTAACTAAGCTGGGCTGAGACCACCTCTGGAAAGGATCAACTGAGACTACTTGAAGGATTATACCCACCCTAGATCCTATCAGGACCTCCAAAGCTCTCAAAGGATCTTCCCAGTAATGCATCATATAAAAAGGAGCCACCAAGGAGAACAGATGCCTTCTTGCAGCTGTGCTAGGAATTGTTCTTCCTTCCGACCACTTGGTTCCTTCGACCTTCCAAGACTAGGAGTTCTCCAGCCTTCAGTCATCACCTACTTGACTACCAAACTGAGTGGCTAGCTATTGGCAGCCATCGTTGGAACTACCTCGGCTACTGGAAGCCATCGTTGGACTACCTCGGCTACTGAAAGACTTCACTGGACTACCTCGGCCATATCTGTAAGCCAACTCAATAAATTTCATATATATATAGAGAGATATTCATTCTGTGAATTCTGTGACTCTGGAGAACCCTAAATAATACATCTGGTTTGCCATTGAAAAGTAAAGATGTTAGAGATGCCAGAGGCAAGGTGGGACACCTGCCAAGGAAAGCTGTATACCCTGGGAGGAGTCAGCTCAAGAAAGCAACATATTCTATGGCAGCTGCATTGGAGGGATGGAACCAAAGCCCTTTGGAACTGAGATTATTTCAACAAGAAGCTCACCTGTTGGACTTGGAACTACAAGATTTGGTGTTTGTCCTGCTGGTTTTCGGTCTTGTTATGGACCAATCTTTCCAATGCCCCCATTCTTCCTTTTGAAATGGGAATGTTTATTCTGTGCCACTTATGTTGGAAGTATGTAACTCATCTTTTGATTTTACAGGAGGCTTTGGATTTTGGACTTTTGGACTGTTGGGACTACCGATGTAGTCTATGAAGACTTTTAAAATTGGACTGAGTATGGTTTATATAATGAGATGGCAATGAACCTGTGGGGGCCAAGAGTAGAATGTCATGGTTGGAAATGTGTCCCCCACAGTCTCATGTGTTTGCCAAAGTCATGGTACCTTGAGAGGTGGAGCCTTGCTGGAGGAAGGTAGTCAAAAGTGGTGGGCCTTGAGGTGGATTAGTCCCACCCTACCTCCAAGAGAACTCTGCCTTTGCATCAAGCAGTCTGCAGCTCTCAGCTTCCAAGATGTCTGTGGTGACTTAGCCTTCTCCAGCTTTGGCCAGCCAGCCATGCCGCCTCTGCTTTGAGAGACTGTCCCTTCCCTCTGGAACTGTAAGCAGAATAAACCTCCCTTTCTCCCTTAAGTTGATTGACTTGAGTGTTCTCTCACAGCAATAATTAAGAGTAACTGTTACACTGTCTAATTCAGTGCAGCCAAAAACACACAAAAACAAAAGAAGGTCATAAGTGATAAAACAAAAATGCCCAGGTCACAGCGCAAATCTATGAAATACAAAAATCAAGGCAACAAAGATCCTTCTGAAAGAAATAACCCTACAATCATGGAGTCCAACCAGAACAAACTCACAGAAAATAGCCAAGAAAGCCACACCCATGACAATGATTTTCAAAGCCTGATCTTTACTATGAGCAAAAAAATGATAGAGGAAATCCGGGAGTAGTTAAATAATCACATCAATCACTTGGAATGAGAACACAACAGGCACATGGAGGAGATGAGTTGATAAAAAAAAATAGGCACAGAGCAATTAAAACAATATGAAGCAGAGTTTAACTTGAACTAAAAGACAAGCTCTCTTCAACCCAGAATTCAACACTGAGTCTTATGGCAGTACTAATGAAGCAGAAAATAGAATATCAGATCATGAAGACAAAGTGGAAGAACTAATTAGTTCAATCAAAGAGGTTGTTAAATCCAAAAATATATTGAGAGGAATATTCAAGGGTTATGGGACATCTTGATGAAGCCTAACATGCCCATTTATGAAATACTGGAATAAGAACCCCAAAATACACCTGAGTAAATTTTTCAATTATAATAAAGAAAAACTTTCCACATTTAAAGAAAGAGAGGCCCATTTAAATAAAAGTGGCATTCTGCAGAGCAAACAGAGAAAAAAAGTCATTTTAAAGGGTAAAATTAGTAAAATAACAAATGGATTTTTAATAGAAACAGTAAAATGCAGAAGAGCTTGGAGAGACATACATCAAGTATTGAATTAGCACAAATATCCATCCATGTTGATATACCCAGCAAAAATATCAGTCATGATCAAGGGTGAAAGAAAAATTTTCCACCATGAAGACAACTTGAAAGCTTACATGACCACCAAATCAGGTCTTCATAAATTCTAGAAAAGATACTCAAGCTTGGAGAAAGTAACCATCATAGACAGGAGGACAGAAGGGAAGTATGATACCACCAAAATCTATAAGCTACATAATACACTTATGAACTCCACTAAACACAAAAAGTGTCAGCAATTAAAAGTAATTTCTCCATTGTAACACTAAATGTCAATGGAATTAACTCACCAATCAAAAGACACAGATTACAAACATGGACTAGAAATCAAAACCCATCCATTTGCTGTCATCAGGAAACCCATCTCACTACAAAAGATAGGCACATTCTAAAAATAAAAGGTTGGTCAAAAATTTTGTAAGAAAATGGGACCAGGAAATAACCAAGGGTAGCAGAACCAAAGAAAATAATAAGAGATTGAGAAGGTTATTAAATTTTAGTCACAGGTACAATTCACTAGGAAGACTTCACAACACTGAACATATACTTATGCACCTAATATGGTCTGCTCCACATTCATTAAGCAAACACTACTAGGTCTAAAACAAGAAATCAATCCCCAAAGAATAATATAGGGGAATTCAATACTATACTTTCAACGTCGGATAGAACAACAGGCCAAAACTTAAGAGAGACACATTGGAACTTAGTCAGCCCCTTACTGAAATGGACCTTACAGATCTCTATTGAACTTTCCATCCATGCACGAAGGAATACACATTTTTGTCAGCAGGCCTCGGAACTTTCTCCAAAATGGACCATATATGGGGCCACAAAACAAATCACCACATGTTCAGGAAAGTTGAAATTGTAGGCTGTACCTTATCAGACCACCATGGTCTAATGATTGACATCCAGAACACAACAAAGAGCAGAAAATACACTAACTTTTAGAAACTAGCCCTTTTCCCACCCGCCCAGGATGAGCGCAGTCCAGCCGGGACTCACAGCAACCTAGGTAAGCTCCCCCTGTCCACCCCCAAACCCCTGGCAGCCTACTGGTCCCAGCTCCTCCCACTAGCCAGCTGGAGCTGCGATAGCCAGCCCAAATAATTCAGATGAGTGAAAAACGCACAGAAATTGAAAGAAGGTCTTAGAAGTTAAAATGACAATGCCCACGTCAAAATGCAAAACTATGATAAACAAAACCCAAGAAAACAAATCTCCCACTGAAGGAATTAATCCCATAATGATAGACTCCAACCAGAACAAACCCATGAAAAAAACTAAGAAAGCCTGACCCAAGATAACGACTTTAAAAATATGACCATTACCATGATCAATAAATACTATGAAACAGGATTTCTGGGTGCAATTAAATAATCGTATCAATCACTTTGAAGAAGAACACAACAGACACTTGGAGGAGTTGAGAAAAACAGTTCAAGAAACAAAAATAGACATAGAGCAGTTAAAACAGACTCAAGCAGAGTTTAAAACTGAACTAAAAGACACGTTATCTTCAACCCAGAACTCAACAGAGAGTCTTATTAGCAGAACTAAGGAAGCAGAAAATATAATTTCAGACCTTGAAGACAAAGTGAGAGTATTAACCAGCTCAATGGAAGAGGTTGTTAAGTGAAAAAGATACTTGAGAGAAATATTCAAGAGTTACAGGATACCCTGAAGAAACCTAACATGCACATTCATGGAATATCAGAGCAAGAATCCCAAAATACCACACCTGAGGAAATTTTTCAAACTATCATCAAGGAACACTTTCCTCATCTAAAAAAAGAGAGGCCCATCCATATACAAGAGGCATTCCCTACCCCAAACAGATACAACCAAAATAGAAACTCGCCATGGAAATAATAGTGAAAACACTTCACATTCAAGAAAAAGAAATGGTGCTGAGAGCTTCAAGGGAAAAAAAGTCACTTTTAAAGGTAAACCTATTAAAACAACAAATGACTTCTCAATGGAAACAGTAAAAGCAAGAAGAGCTTGGAGAGACATACTTCAAGTACTGAATGAGCAAAAACATCAACCTAGGCTGATATACCCCCTAAAAATATCCATCATGATCGAGGGAGAAAGAAAAATTTTCCAGCACAAAGACAAATTAAAGGGATACATGCCCACCAAACCAGGGCATCAAAATGCTAGAGGTGATACTCAAGCTTGAAGAAAAGAACAAGCATATCTGGAGGAACATAAGGGAAGTACAATACCACTAAAACCTAAAAGCAAAACAATACACTTACAAAGGCCACTAAACATAATAAATGTCCAGAATTAAAAATAGTTTCTCCATTATAACATGAAATGTTAATGGAATTAACACATCGAAAGAGAGACACAGATTACAAACTTTGGATTAAAAATCACAATCCATCAATCTGGTGCCTGCAGGAAACCCATCTCACCACAAAAGATAGGCACATCCTAAAAATAAAAGGCTGGTCAACAATTCTACAAGGAAATGGAAGCAGAAAACAGGAAGGGTCAGCCATTATGATATCAGACAAAGTAGACTTTAAACCAAAGAAAATTATAAGAGACACGGATGGATACTACATTTTAGTCACAGGTACAATTCACCAGAAAGACTTCACAATACTGAACATATATGCACCCAATACGGGACCCTCCACATTCATTAAGAAAACCCTACAGCGTTTAAAGCAAGAAATCAACCCCCAAATGATAATTCTTGGGGACTTCAACACCGCCCTCTCAAAATGGGATAGATCAATAGGTCAAAAGCTTAACAGAGACACTTTGGACCTTAATCAAACCCTTAAAGAAATGGACCTTACATATCTCTATCGAACTTTTCACCCACACACCAAAGAATACACATTTTTCTCAGCAGCACACGGAAGTTTTTCCGAAATAGTTCACATATTGGGCCACTAAAAGAATCTACACAAATACAAAAAAGTTAAAATTCTAACCTGTGCCCTGTCAGACCACCATGGCTAAAGCTGAACATCCACAACACAACAAACAAGAGAAAATACACTAACTCCTTAACAATATGAGCTGAATGACAACTGGATTCAGGAAGAAATTAAAAAGGAAATTCAAGATTTCCTGAAAGCAAATGATAATGAAAATACAACTTACCAAAATCTCTGGGACACAATGAAAGCTGTTCTAAGAGGTAAGTTCATAGCTTTTAATGCCTACATCAAAAAAAAATGGAAACATCAGAAATAAACAACTTAACAATGCAGCTTAAAGCTTTAGAGAAACTAGAGCAATCTGATCCCAAAAGTAGTAGAAGAGAGGAGATTAGCGAAATAAGGGGAGAAATATCGGAAATCGAGATTAAGAAAATGATAGAAAAAATCAACCAGTAAAAAAGATGGTTCTTTGAAAAAATCAGTAAGATTGATACACCCCTAGCTAAATTAACCAAAAGTAAGAGAGAGAAAACCCACATTAACAAAATTAGAAACGAACATGGAGTTATCACTACTGATACCCAAGAAATCCAGAGAATTATAGCATCATATTTCAAAAACTTATACTCTGTGAAGTTTGACAACACAAAAGAGATGGATGAATTTCTAAGTAAACACAACTTATCTAAATTGAATCAGGAAGTTGTGAATTATTTAAATAGTCCTATAACATATAAGGAAATTGAGGAAGTAATCTCGAATCTTCCCACCAAAAAATGTCCTGGACCAGATGGATTCAGTACAGAGTTCTACCAGACATTTAAGGAGTTAATAACTCCAATATTCCTTGGACTGTTCCATCAAATAGAAAAGGAAGGAACACTACCAAATTCCTTCTATGAAGCTAATATCGTCTTAATCCCAAAACCTAATAAAGATTCACTTAAAAAAGAAAACTTAGGCCGATCTCTCTGATGAACACAGACACAAAGATTCTCAACGAAGTCTTAGCAAATCGGATTCAAAAACATATTAAAAAGATCATTCACGGGGACCAAGTAGGCTTCTTCCCCTGCACACAAGGTTGGCTCAACATACGCAAATCAATAAATGTAATTCATAATGTAAACCCGTCCAAAGTCCAAGACCACATGATACTCTTGATAGATGCAGAAAAAGCTTTTGACAATATCCAACAGCCTTTTATAATCAAAACGCTAGAGACAGTAGGAATGGAAGGAACCTTTATCAATATAATAAAAGCTGTATACAACAAGCTCAATGGGGAATATGCTCAATGGGGAACAATTGGAAGCATTCCCACTTCTATCAGGAACTAGACAAGGCTGTCCACTCTCACCACTTCTATTCAATATTGTACTTGAAGTCTTAGCTGAAGCCATAAGACAAGAAAGGGACATAAGAGGGATTCAAATTGGCAAGGAAGAAGTCAAGCTATCCCTATTTGCAGATGACATGATCTTATACCTGAGTGATCCCAAAAACTCCACCAGGAAGCTCCTGGAACTAATTGAGAAGTTCAGCAGGGTGGCAGGATACAAAATAAATGTGCAAAAATCAGAGGCCTTCCTGTATGCCCAGAATGAAAGAAGTGAAAAAGCCTTGAGAGAAACAATCCCATTTACTATAGCCCCTAAAAAAATGGAATACCTTTGTATAAACCTAACTAAGGAGGTAAAAGACCTTTACAATGAAAACTTTAAAACCCTAAAGAAAGAAATAGCAGAAGACACCAGAAGGTGGAAAGACCTCCCATGTTCCTGGATTGGCAGAATCAACATCGTAAAAATGACCATCCTACCAAAGGCAATATACATATTCAATGCTATACCAATTAAAATCCCAAAGCAATTCTTCAAAGACGTTGACCAAACAATCTCAAAGTTCATATGGAGGCACAAAAGACCCAGGATAGCAAAGACAATCCTAAGTAACAAAAACATTGCTGGAGGTATTACCATACCAAACCAAAGTCTGTACTACAAATACATAGTTATAAAGACAGCCTGGTAGTGGCTCCAAAATAGACACACAGATGATCAATGGATAAGGATTGAAGACCCAGATATAAGCCCATAAAATTACAGCCATTTGGTCTTTGACAAAGGGGCGTAAAGAATCCAATGGAAAAAGTACAGCATCTTCAACAAATGGGGCTGGCAAAACTGGATCTCCACATGCAGAAGATTAAAGCTGGACCCATACTTGTCACCATGTATAAGACTTAATTCCAAATGGATCAAGGACCTTGATTTAAGGCCAGAGACTATAAAAACCATAGTCGAAAGGATAGGGAACTCACTTCAGCTGATCGGGCTAGGCCAACATTTCCTAAACAGACATCCAATGGCACAGTCACTGCTACCAACTCTCAACAGTTGGGATCTTGTGAAATTAAAGAGCTTCTGTTCAGATAAAGAGATTGTAACACGAGCTCAAATCCAACCCACAGAATGGGAGAAAATCTTCACTAACCATGTATCTGATAGAACTCTGTTGTCCAGAGTGCACAAAGAACTTAGAAAACTAAACACCAAGGAAACCAATGTCCCAATTAAAAAATGGGCCCTGGAACTTAAAAGAAACTTTACCAGGGATGAAACTAAAATGTCTAACAAATATCTTAAAAAATGCTCCTCTTCCTTAGCCATCAGGGAAATGCAAATCAAAACTTCCCTGAGATATCATCTCACCCCGGTCAGGATGGAAAAAATCCACTTCTTATATTTTAAGCTTCATGGCAGCTGATGCCCTTGTGGGAAACAGATTTGCCCTACCGTCTGTTCTATTTTTCTTGATGTGTCAAAAAAACTGTGGATCAGGCATAATTTCACACCATACAGGAACATACAAACCCTATTTCCTTCTTTTGCATGTAGGATTGACTCCAAGAACAGTTTAGGAACAACAGGTGGAATGTGAGCATTTGAAAATATTCAGAACATGAGTAGGCTTGCATCCTCAACAACATTGTCCCCTCTCCAATTCAGGATCCTTGGAAACTTGTCTTTGACTTCTGCATAGAGGTAAAAAAAGGCTATTTTGCTTGCTTTGCAGTTGTTCTTAAAGGTTAAGGGATAGGAAGAAATGCTGTGCTTAATTAGCCTCAAGGTGACAGATATTAAAAGACAGTGCAAAACACAGAGCTCTCTGCTACTATCCTCTCAGCTCTACACACCTGGGGATAAAGAAGAAGAGACCAGTGTGTTCATAATCCTCCAAAACACCCAAAATTCTATACCTTTGAGGTTGTCAAAATGACAAAATATCCAAAAGTGTGCATGCAAATCAACTAAAGGGCTTGTTACAACTCCGAATTTTGGATCCTACTTAAGAGATTCCAGTTAACTCCAGTCTAGATGAGAGTGGCTGATTTTACCTGTCTATTAAAGTTTAGAGGTTTTGTTCATAGTTGTAATAATGGGACCAAGCTTTTAGATCTACTATTGTAGAAATACCTAGAAACTGGGGTAGAATCAGCCATATCTGAATTCAAATTCTTCAGAAAGTCAAGAAGAAACATCCTTTAAATTGTGTAATGACAATATAATTATACCATTGAAAAAATATGTACAAAGGTATACCAGGATACAGTAGGTATAAATAACTTGTGAACTTGGAGAACTGAGTTTAATTCCCAGAGCCACATGGTGTAAGGAGAGAATTGGTTCACAAAAACTGTTCTCGATCCTCTACTTGCACACTTAGGGCATGTATTCTCTCTCTTTTTCTCTCAACAAAAGTTGAAATAATAAAAGGATGTATCTCTGTGCCACAAGTGAATATATTAAAAATATATGGTAAACAGCAAGTAAATAGGTAATAAGGCTCACAAAATTCTTGAAATTCACAAGGCCTCTCTGTAAGGTTATGTAACCAGCAAATAACTGCTGGGGGAGGAGACTCAGTTGCCTGTCATGATAAGCACTTCTCTAAGGTTATAGTTTATATGAGTCATCAAACTGACTTAGTGGGATTTTTATTGTTGTTGCCTTTGAGTCATCCCTATTGCAGTACATAAAACCCCTCACCTGTATTTTTGTAAATAAACTCCTTAGATTGCCAAAAAATATGTATGGTGAAATATAAAAATGAAGTTCCTAACATCAAGTGTGGATTCAGATTGCTAATTTCATTGATGAAAAATAACTCAAAAACGCCTGTTAAGTTTGTATGAGCAAGAGCTGGAGAGGTGGCTCAGGGGTTAAGCCTCTACCTTGCAGATGGAAGGTCTTGAGTTCAGATCTTAGACCCCACTTATAGACACCAGGAGGAAGCAGGGATGGCCTGTGTTTCTGTTCCTGGTAGGGCGGAGCCTGTGAATCCCAGGACAGAGTAAACAAGGAAGAGGTAGATGTGGTCCATGGTGGTTCCCGAAATCGCCCATGGTTATACAGGCACACACACATACATAAGCACACACTCACCAATGCACAATTGAATAAATAATGAAAAATATTTTTAAAAAGTTTGTATGCATGGAAATAAAAAAAGAGTTAAAAATAAAGAAGGCATTTTACCACCCGCCTGGGACACATGCAGTACAGCCAGGACACATAGCGACCTAGGTAAGCTCCCCATGCCCACCCTCAAACCTCAGGAAACCCACTAGTCCCAACTCCTCCCACCAGCGAGCTGGAGCAGGAGCTGCCCCCAAGCCCACTAATTCAGTTCAGTGAAAAACACACAGAAATTGAAAGAAGGTCTTAAGAGTTAAAATGACAATGCTCAAGTCAAAGTGCAAATCCACGAGAAACAAAACCCAAGAAAACAAATCTCACACTGAAGGAATTAATGCATAATGATAGACTCCAATCAGAACAAATCCGCAGAAAATAGCCAATAAAGCCTGACTCAAGATAATGACGTTTCAAAACATGATCAATACTATGATCAATATTATGAAAAAGGAAATCCAGGAGGAATTAAATAACTGCATCAATCACTTTGAAGAGGAACACAACAGACACTTGAAGGAGTTGAGAAAAACAGTTCAAGAAACAAAAAGTCATACAGCAGTTAAAATAGACTCAAGCAGAGTTTAAAACTGAATAAGAAGACAAGTTATCTTCAACCCAGATCTCGACAGAGAGTCTTATCAGCAGAATTAATGAAGCAGAAAATAGAATTTCTGACCTTGAAGACAAAGTGGGAGTATTAACCAGCTAGCTCAATGGAAAAGGCTATTAAAGCCAAAAATATCCTGGAGAGAAATATTCAAGACTCATGGGACACCTTGAAGAAGCCTAACATGCGTATTCATGGAATACCAGAGCAAGAATCCCAAAATACCACACCTGAGGAAATTTTTCAAACTATCATCGAGGAAAACGTTCCTCATCTAAAAAAAAGAGGCCCAACCACATACAAGAGGCATTCCACACCCCAAAGAGATATGACCAAAATAGAAACTCGCCATGGCAAATAATAGTTGAAACACTCCACATTCAAGATAAAGAAAGTTGAGAGCTTCAAAGGACAAAAAAACAAGTCACTTTTAAAGGTAAACCTATCAACATAACAAATGACTTCTCAGTGGAAACAGTAAAAGCAAGAAGAGCTTGGAGAAACATACTTCAAGTATTGAATGAGCAAATATGTCAACCCAGGCTGATATACCCTGCAAAATTATCCATCATTATCAAGGGAGAAAGAAAAGTTTTCCAGCACAAAGACAACTTGAAGGCTTACATGTCTTCCAAACCAGGCCTTCAAAAACTGCTAGAAATGACACTCAAGTTGAAGAAAAAAACAAGCATACCCAGGAGGACAGAAGGGAAGTATAATACCACCAAAACTTAAAGACCAAATAATACACTTACAAAAGCCACTAAACATAAAAAATGTCGAGAATTAAAATATTTCTCCATTATAACATTAAATGTCAATGGACTTCACTTACCAATAAAGAGACACAGATTTAAAACTTTGGTTAAAAACCATGACCCATCATTCTGCTGCCTTCAGAAACTCATCTCACCACAAAAGATAGGCATATCCTAAAAACAAAAGGCTGGTCAAAAATTCTGCAAGATAATGGAACCAGGAAACAGGCAGGGATAGGTATTATGCTATCGGACAAAGGGAACTTCAAACTAAAAAAAATTGTAAGAGACACAGATGGATACTATATTGTAGTCACAGGTACAATTCACCAGGAAGACTTCACAATACTGAACATATATGCACCTAATATGAGCCCCTCCAAATTCATTAAGCAAACCCTATATGATCTAAAGCAAGAAATCAAACCCCAAACGGTAATTCTTGGGGATTTCAACACAGCCTTCTCAACATGGGATAGTTCAACAGATCAAAAACCTAACAGAGACACTTTGTAACTTAATCAAACCCTTACTGAAATGGACCTTACAGATCTCTATCAAATCTTTCATCCACACACCAAAGGATACACATTTTTCTCAGTAACACACAGAACTTTCCCCAAAATAGACCACATATTAAGCCACAAAATGAATTTCCACGTATACAGGAAACTTGAAATTCTAGCCAATACCCCATTAGAGCACTATGGACTAAAGCTTGACATCCACAACACAACAAACAACAGAAAATACACTAACTCCTGGAAACTAAACACTATGTTGCTGAATGAGAATTGGATTCAGGAAGAAATTACAAAGGAAATTCAAGATTACCTGGAAGTGAATGATAATGAAAATGCAACTTATCAAAATCTTTGGGACACAATGAATGCTTTCCTAAGAGGTAAGTTCATGGCTCTTAATGCTTACATCAACAAAAATAGAAACTTCGCCAATAAATAACAATGCAGCTTAAAGCTTTAGAGACACTAGAGCAATCTGATCCCAAAAGCAGTAGAAAAAAAAGGGGAGAAATATCCAAAATTGAATTATACAGAGAATCAACCAGTCAAAAATCTGGTTCTTTGAAAAAAATCAATGACTGATACACCCCTATCCAAATTAACCGAAAGCAAGAGAGAGAAAACACAAATTAACAAAATTAGAAATGAAAATTTAGTTGTCACTACTGATACCCAAGAAATTCAGAGTATTATAACGTCATATTTCAAAAACACTTATACTCTGTGAAATTTGACAATTCAAAGAAATGGATGAATTCCTAAGTAAGCACAACATACCTAAATTGAATCAGGAAATTTTGAATTATTTAAATAGTTCTATTACATATGAGGAAATCGATGAAATAATCTTGAATCTTCACACCAAAAATGTCCTGGACCAGATGAATTCAGCACAGAGTTCTACCAGATATTTAAGGAGCTAATAACACTAATACTCCTTACTGTTCCATCAAATAGCAAAGGAAGAAACACTACCAAATTCTTTCTATGAAGCTAATATCATCTTAATCCCAAAAACCTAATAAAGGTTTAAAGAAGTTGACCAAACAATCTCAACATTCATATGGAGACACAAAAGACCCAGGATAGCAAAAACAATCCTGAGTAACAAAAACACTGCTGGAGGTATAACCATACTAAATCTTAGTCTATATTGCAAATCCATAGTTGTAAAAACAGCCTGGTATTGGCTTCAAAATATACACACATATCAATGGATAATGGTTGAAGACCCAGATGCAAGCCCACACAACTACAGTTATTTGATCTTTGACAAAGGGGCCCAAAAATCCAATGGAAAAAGAACAACATCTTCAACAAATGGTTCTGGCAAAACTGGATATCCACAGGCAGAAGGTTAAAACTTGTCACCATGTACAAGAATTAATTCCAAATGGATCAGGGACCTCGATATATGGCCAGAGACTATAAAAACCTTAGTTGAAAGGGTACGGAATTCCATTGAGCTGAATGGGCTAGGCAAACAGTTCCTAAACGGACATCCAATAGCACAGCCAGTACAACCAACACTCAACAGATGGGATCTTGTGAAATTAAAGAACTCCTCTTCAGATAAAGAGATTGTAACTCCAGCACAAAGGCAACCCACAGAATGGGAGAAAATCTTCACTAACCACATATCTGATAGAGCTCTATTACCCATGGTGCACAAAGAACTTAGAAAACTAAACACCAAGGAGACAAATGGCCCAATTAAAAAATGGGCCTTGGAACTTCAAAGAAATTTTACCAGGGATGAAATTAAAACGTCTAACAAATATCTTAGAAAATGCTCCACATCTTTATCCATCAGTGAAATGCAAATCAAATCTCCTACTTTGCTGGTGGGAATGCAAGCTCATACAACCACTCTGGCAAGCCATCTGATGATTCTTAAAAAAGAAAAGATTGAAATTCCATATAACCTTGCTATTTCACTTTTGGGAATAGACCCCCAAACAACAAAAATTCACTTAGATAGCACAAGCATGACCACGTTCATAGTAGCACTGTTTACAATAGCAAAGTCACGGAATCAACCCAAATGTCCAACAGTCGATGAGTTTGATAAGGTAAATGTGGTACATTTATACAATGGAATATTACTCAGCCATCGAAAATGATGAATTAATGCAATTTGCCAGTAAATGGATGTAATTAGAAACAATCATATTGAGGGTGAGTGGTATAGTCCCTGAAGTTGTATATGTTTTGGGGGTGAATATATGG
The DNA here is from genome assembly GCA_023101885.1 of Typhlomys cinereus. Classification (NCBI taxonomy): domain Eukaryota; kingdom Metazoa; phylum Chordata; class Mammalia; order Rodentia; family Platacanthomyidae; genus Typhlomys; species Typhlomys cinereus. The sequence continues at coordinate 189,871 of JALPQD010000705.1, read as the reverse complement.
AAAAGTTAATCTAAAATGATTAATAATAGAAAGGAGTAGGATGGTAAAAATGGGTTTACTTAACTTTGGGTTAGATGTGAAGAAACTCTCCCGTGGGATAGGATTATTTTAGAGGACTTCAGATGTATGGCCTTTTTACCCTAGAACTTGGCTTGGGCTTTCTTTGGACTCTGTTGAATTCTGAGGAGCAGTGTGTCTTCCCTGGACTGTGAGCATTCTCCGCTGCGGAAAGGGCAGCGGGGCTGATAGTGATGGCGGTGCACTTCACCTGGGACCTGAGGTGTGGCTTAGTGCCCTCCCCCCTAGCCAGAGCATACTGGGTTCTGCTCACGCTGGCTGGTGGGATGAGATGGAACAAGCAGGTGACCTGGGTGGGGCCTGGTGGGATTTACCTGAGAAGCAGTGTGTAGTCCCTGTACCACAGGCTTCCTGGGTGGGCAGAAAGGACAGAGGGGCTGATACAGATCGTGGTACACTTCACCTGGGACCTGGGGCGTGGTCTAGTGGCCCACCCTAGCTGGGACAGCCTTGGTGCTGCTCAGGCTGGCTGGTTGGGAGGAGCTCGGATGAGTGGGTGATCTGGGCGCTGGTGGGATTTACCTGAGAAACTATGTGCTCCCTGGACCGTGGCTAACCCGGGTGGGTAGAAAGGGCATCCCAAAGCAATTCTTTAAAGAAATTGACCAAACAATATCAAAATTCATGTGGAAACACAGAAGACCCAGAATAGTAAAAACAATCCTGAGTAACAAAAACACTGCTAGAGGCATCACCATAATAAACCTTCATCTACACTACAAATCCATAGTAATCAAAACAGCCTGGTCTTGTCTCCAAAATAGACATGTAGATCCATGGATAAGCGTTGAAGACCCAAATATAAGTCCACACTATTAGAACCATTAGATCTTTGAAAAAAGGGGCCCAAAAATTCAATGGAAACAGAACAGCATCATCAACGAATGGTGGTGGCATAACTCAATATTCCCAAGCTAAAGATTAAAACTGGACCCATACTTATCACCATGCACAAAAATTCATTCCAAGTGGATCAAGGACCTTAATGTTCGGCCAGATACTATAAAAACACTACTTGAAAGTGTAGAGAACACACTTGAGCTGATCGGGCTGGGCCAACAGTTCCTAAATAGAAATAAAATAGCACAGGCACTAGAAGCAACACTCAACAAATGCGATCTTATGAAATTAAAGAGCTTCAGTTCAGATAAATAAATTGTAAACCCAGCAAAAAGGCAAACCACAGAATGGGAGAAAATCTTTGCTAATCACATATCTGTTAGAGTTCTGTTAATCTTGAGTGTACAAAGAAGTGAAAGCACTAAAGACCAAAGAGATAAATGACCCAATTGAAAATTGTACCTTACAAGGGAGTAACAGACAAAATAGTGTTCCCATACTAAAGGGGAGCACAAGAAAAGGGCTCTAAGCAGTGCTACTGAGTCCTTACACCTTATTAGAATGGAGGACACTGAGGGAAGTTTGACATTCACACGAAAGGATGTTCCAGGTATTGCTGGAGGGCTGGAAGGGGGAGCAGGGAAGAGCGGAGCATTGGGAGAAAGCGAGGCAGGGGGGTGAAAGAAAGGGGAAAACGGGGGAGGGGTGGAGGGAGGAAGGGTCCCATAGAACATATTGTTTGTATGAGTGGGAAAAAATAAATTATTTTAAAAAAGAAAGAATATTGGGCCTTAGAACTCAAAACAAACTTTTTGAGGGACAAAATTGAAATGTTTAACAAATATCTTAAAAAATGCTGTGTATCCCTATACCTCAGAGAAGTGCAAATCAAAAGTATCCTGACATATCATCTCCCCCCAGTCAGGATGGCAAAAATCCACAATACTAAAAACAAAGGAATGCTGGACAGTATGTGGAGACAAGTGAACTCTGAAATTTTGATGGTGGGAATGCAGGCTTATACAACCACTCTGGTGAACAGTATGGCTATTTCTGAAAAAGTGAAAGATTAAAATGTCATAGGACAGTGCTATTCCACTACTTGGAATAATTCCCCATAATTCAGAAATTCACTATAGTGGCACAAAGACAACCATGTTAATTGCAGCACTATTTATAATACCAAAGTTATGGAATCAACCCAAATGCCCAACAGTTGAGGAATGCATAATGAAAATGTGGCACATTTACTCAGCTATCACAAAGGATGAATTCATGAAATTTCCCAGGAAATGAATGGAATTTAAAAAATTATACCGAGTGAAATATCACAGACACAGAAAGTTAGTCACCATGTGTACCTCCTAATACGTCGATCTTAATTCCAAACCCACTAATGACACATTCAAAGGTAAATCTCTGTCATATCCATTGTATTTGTAAAGGATTATACACAGGAGAACATGGAAAGGAGGGCCTAAAAATAAAGGGGATAGGCAGGTGATCAAGCTTCTGTAGAAGTCCAAGTTCATTCACTGCATATAAATAGTGAGATATCTGGTGCAGCTCCTCTCACTTCCCTTCCTGGTCACTTAGGACTGAACAGGTTGGATCTCACCAATCAGGGAGTATATAGGGACTGGCAGATAGATGGCAACCATCTGGAAAATGGGACACTAATCCCCCCCACATGTGTCTACTCCTATTCTTCTATCAATCTTTGAGTGTCCTCTTACATGAAGATCTTCATTTAAACAGTCTTTTGTCTTTGGTTATATAAGCAAAGACCTATAACAATCAGGATGCAGCCATGGAAAGCAAAACTGAAAGCAACAACAAAACATAATTCAGAACACCAAAGACCCAAATTATTCACCTAGAACCAGACCAAACCAGCTAAATCTCTTTCCATCCTAAAGCTCAGGGAACCTTATGAAAGAGGAGGTAGCAAAAGCTTGTATGATTAGGAAAAAAATAAACTGTAGGAGAAAAATTAAAAAAAAAGAAATGTCCTATGAAAAAATTATATGAAAATGTGGAAGTCTTCTTTCCTTTGCAATTTTATGGAATCATTTAAGGAGTAGTGGTGTTATTTAAATGTCTGGTAGAATTCTGCACTCAATCCGTGTGGCCTGTTTTTGGTGGAAAGAGTTATAATTACTTCTTTTATGTGTCACTTGATATAGCACTATGCAAAGATTCAGTTCATTCTGGCTCAAATTTGGTATATTGTGTGAACTTAGTCACCCTTTTCCTTCTAATCACATATTTTGTGGAATTTAAGCTTTTCAAGTGTGACCTTACAATTCTCTGAATTTTCTTGGAATTAGTTGTAGTAAGTCCATTTTCATCTCTTATTTTAATTTTTGGTTTTCTCTTTTGGTTTTGATTAATTTAGCTAAGAGTTTACCAATCTTGTTGATTTTTAGAGAAGAAATTCATTGTTTGGTTAATACTTTGAATCATTATCTTTATCTCATTTTTGGGTATTTCTACCCCATTTTTCCTAATCTCTGATTGTTTTCAGTATTTGGCATTAAATTGTTCTGCATTGTTAAGTTATTTACTTATGATGCTTCCTTTTTTTCTCCCGTATTTATTTTCCTGATCGTACATGCTCAATAGTTACCCCCATCCTCTCCATCTCTCCTCCCCTCCTAAGTCATCCCCCTTGTACTCTCCTCCCTTCCTCCTTAATTTCACCCACTCCCTCCCTCCCTTTCTCCAGGTACCTCCCCCTTCCTCACTCCCATTTCCTTGAGCATCCTTTTGTGTGAATTCCAAATCTCCCTCTGAGAACTTCACCCTAGTGAGGGTTCAGGACTCAGTGGCATAGCCCGGAACCCCTTCATGGCCTCCCAGTTGGTATGGGAACTCTGACTGTTAATCCCTTGCCTCTAAGGATCCTACTGTCTGGAGCTTTCTCCCTGATGATCCATGCTAGATTTTCGAGGGTAGTTGACATGTTATCCATTGTGCAGGTCAGACAAAGTCTAATTCTAATTGCTGCAGCCCTAACTTGTGTGGCGTATCTTCCATATCATTGTCCTTCCCATCTTTGGCATCTTACAATCTTGCTTCCCACTCTTCCATAATGCTCCCTAAATTTTAAGATGGGGAGATACTCGGATACTCTAGTTTCAGTTAATTTATATAGGTTCTTTAGTGTGTTGAATTATGGTAGGTTGTTGTTTTTAGATTGGCTTTTCCTGCACTGCCCTTGGCTCCATTTTGACTGGCATCGAAGGTCAACTCAGAACTAAAATAAAAGATTGTTTGAATGACGATCTTAAGGTAAGAAGAGATTCAAAAAAAGATGGAAAAATAGGTGTAGGACACAACACTGGGGGAGTCAGTGTCCTATTTGCTGGATGGTTACCATCTATCTGTCAGTCTCTGTATCCTCCCTGATTAGTGAGAATCAGTCACCAGTGAACCAAGAAATGAAGTGAGAGTGAGCTACACCAAGTGTTTTGCTACTTACTTGCAATACTTGAAAATGGATTATGTTCTCTACTGAAGCGTGATCTGCTATTTCCTTTTTTTTTTTTTTTTGAGGCCCTCCTTCCCATTCCCTCCTGTTCATAATCCTTTGCAATTACAGTAGATATTACAGAGATTTACCTTTTAATATGTCATTAAGTGGGTTTGGAACTTGGATACCCTTATTAGGGTGTACACATAATGTCTAACTTTCTGTCTGGGATACTTCAATCAATATAATTTCCTAATTTCACCTAGTTTCCAGCCAGTTTCATTAATTAATATTTTATAATGGCTAAGTACTATCCATTTTATAAATGTATGACATTTTCATTATCTATTCCTCAACTGTTGGGCATTTGGTTTGATTTCATGACTTTGATATTGTAAAAAGTGCTGTAATGAACATTGTTGTGCTCTGTCAATGTAGTGAATTTCTGCATTATGGAGGATTTTTTCCAATAGTGGTTTAGCAGAATCTTCTGGCAATACATTCTTTAACTCTTTTAGAAATCACCATACTGATTGCCAGAGTGGTTTTGTAAGCCTGAATTCCCACCAGTAATGTAGGAGAGTTCCTTTCTCTCCACATCCTCTCCAGTGAGAAACCTTTAGAGTGAAACCTTTAAAAACCCTAAAAAAGATATTAGACAAGACACCACAATGTAGAAAGACCTCCCATGCTCCTGGATAGACAGAATCAATATCATAAATATGACCAACCTATCAAAAGCAATATACACATTCAACACTATACCAATCAAAATTCCAAAGCAATTCTTTATAGAAATTGACTAAACAATATCAAAATTCATATGGAAGCACAAAAGCAAATCATACCAAATCTTCATCTATACTACAAATCCATTGTTGCAGTCTAAGCGCTGCAACCTCGAATGCAGGGCGCCCCTCGACAAGGTGGGCAAGGCTTCGGCAAATGAGAAACAGATACATGCACAACCCTGGGCTGGGTGAATCTGAGTCCAGTTTATTGGAATATCCTAACAGCTTTTATGCTAGAAAATTTTGGGGCAGAGAATGCTGCACCTGAAGACAGAGACGTATCTTTCTTTTTTTTTTTAACATTTTTATCATTATTTCTGCTAATACAAACTTAGTAGGTACACTGGTTCCCTCCCTCCCTCTTCCTCCTCCCCCCGACCCTCCTGATCCCCCTCCCCTCACCCCTCCCTCCCCATCCCCCAATGCCTCTCCCCCAATCCCCGGAGGATCCTTTAATGTGCATGCCTGACTCTACTCTGGGCCCTCCTCTCCGATGACATACAAGGACCCATTGGCATTTCCCTGAACCCTTTACTGTATTCCCCTTAACCATGGGAACACTACTGTGGCTGTCAATCCCTTGCCTCCAAGGATCTTGGTGCCTTTAGCAAATGCTAGACTTTGTGGGGTCAATAGTGTGTTGGCCATTGAGCAGGGCATGGAAAGTCCAATGATGATTGCTTCAGCCCTAACTTGTGTGCAGTATCTTGCATATCATTGCTCCTCCCATCCTTGTGCTCTTACCATCTTACCGCCCCCTCTTCCGCAAATGTCCCTGAGGTTCAAGATGGGGAGAGATTAGGCTGGACTAGTTTTAGGTGATTGATATGGAGTCTCTGAAGTTCTGGATTATGGTTTGTTGATTTTCTTTTGCAGTTTTGCTGCTCCTGCAATGCCCTTCACTCCATCCTGCTGGGCATTGTATGTCACCCCCTGGCCAGAGACAAAAATCTGTTAAACTAGAGTCTTGTTGTAAGAGCACATTCAAAAGTAGATGTAATAAAAGTAGGAAACCACAGTGAGGGAGGGGTCAATCACCTATTTGCAAAATGGTTACCTTTTATCTGCCAGACTATATGCCCTCCCCTTCTGGTGAGATCATACCCCCAGACACATATTTTTCTAATCAGCAGTAATCACTTTAGGATAAACATTCTTTAAGAATTTAACTCATTGTTTAAGGGTGAGACACAAACAAATCCTTATCACATCCTAACAGGTTTTTATCCCAGCCCTACAACAGGTTTTTCCCAGCCTCTCAGTCTCTCTAAATTTATTTATATTACAATATCTCACCAAACAGTCACAGGGTCTAAGTCTGTATTGTTGTATTTAACAAAAATTTCATTTGAGGTTTAGTTAAAATAACACTGAGATTGAGCTCCTTATTAATTTGTGTTATAGTTATTATATATTTTTGTAAATGGTAAAGTGAAACTGTTGGAGGGGGTGTATATTATACATTACTTTTTTCTTTTTGAGGATATCTTATAAGTTGGCCTACATTAGGTTATAATGGTAAGAACTATATTAGAATTTATTTTATTTATTTATACTTTCTATTAACTCATGTGCTCTATAAGAAATAGTTGTGTGTTAATTTTAGGAATCATATTATTTTCTGTTAACTATGTGCTTTATAGGAAATAGTTGTATACTAATTTTAATGAACAGATGGCATAGTCTCATATATGTAGAATTTTTGAAATAATTTCACAAGAGTCATATTTTTAGGGAGTTCTATCTATGTTTTAGGACTCTTGAAATTATTTTTCTAGTTTCTTTACAAATAGTGTACATAGGCTGGCTAACAAGCCTTTTTACTATGTATGGTTGGACATAAAATTTCTAGTTAGAATTTTAATTTAAAGTTAAAAGCAGGCTTGGTATGTCTTTAGGAAACAAAAGACTTCAAGCAAATTACTTCACATCTGTAGTTCCAGAAGCAAGAACTTAGGGGGAGGTGATATCCTACTTAGTTTATTTTTGGAAAAAAATGAAAAGGAGGCCTGGGAAAAGATAGAAGACCTCCCAATCCACTAGGAAAAAGGGAAGAACTTGTCTGGCAGAGATAGGAGACACACCAATCCCAAAAAGAGAGGAACTTGTCTGTCAAAGATAAGAGGCAAGACTCTGAGGGGAGCAGTCCCTAGTAACCACTCAGGCCCTTAGAACAGGTTACAAGCCTGACAACGCCCATATGTATCATATCTTTATTATTTATTTCAAAATAAGCCGTGTCCCGTTTCCAGAAGGCATTTTCTTGAAGTTCTTCTGCAGGTTGAGACCTTGTCTACCAGCCAAGTTGGCTCAGGACGTGACAATCCATAGTAACCAAACAGCCTGGAACTGGCTCCAAAATAGATATGTAGCTCAATGGATAAGGGTTGAAGACCTAGATAAAAGCCCACACAATTACAACCATTTGATCTTTAACAAAGGGCCCAAAAAATTCATTGGAAATACAACAGTATCTTCAAAAACTGGTGCTCATAAAAGTGAGTGTCTACATGCAGAAGATTAAATCTGGATGCATACTTGCACAAAAATTAATTCCAACTGGATGAAGGTCCTTGATATTAGGCCAGGGACTATAAAAACTCTACTTGAAAGGGTAGGGAACTACCTTGAGCTGATTGGAGTAGGCCAACAGTTCCTAAACAGAAATTCAATAGCACATTCACTAGAATCAACACTCAACAAATGGCATCTTATGAAATTAAAAGCTTCTGTTCAAATAAAGAGATTTTAAACACAGCAAAAACGCATCCCACAGATGGGGAGAAAATCTTTACTAACTACATATCTGATAGAGTTCTATTATTGAGAGTGCACAAAGATCTTAGTAAAATACACACCTAGGAAATGGCCCAATTAAAAAATTTGCCTATGAACTCAAAAGTAACTTTTCCAGGGATGTTCCTTTTTTACATATGCACTGAGTATTTCCTAGAGATTTTGATATGGTGTGTTTTCATTATCATTAATTTCCAGGAATTTTGAAATTTCCACTCCGACTTCTGTCTGAGCCGATTTCTCATTCAGCATCATGGTGTTTAATTTTCAAGATTACTTTTGTCATTTGCTTTGCTGTGGATGTCTAGCTTTATTGCATGCTGGTCAGATAAAGCACACGATGTGTTTTCCACTTAGCTGTATATGTGGAGGCTTGCGTTTTGGCCCAACATGTGGCCTGTTTTACTGAATGTTCCATGTGCTGCTGAAAAGAAGGTATATATATTCCTTGGTGTTATAATGAAGATTTTATAGAGGTCTATGGGGTCCATTGTGGTTTGATTCACCTCAAGTGTGTTTCTGTTTAGCTGTTGGTATGTTGACATATCCAATAGTGAAAGTGGGGTGCTGAGGTACTCCACACTTCTCGATTTGTTGTCTGAGATGTTATGCTATTTTACTAAAGGTTGATGACTCTACAATGCGTGTGTATATATTTGGAATTGTAAAGTCATTTCTGTTGGATTGTTCCTTTGACTAAAGTGTAATATCACTCTATGTCTCTGATAATTTCTTTTCATTTGAAGTCTATTTTGTCAGATACTAGAATCGTGACTCCAACTTTTTTCCATGTTACATTACTTGGGAGTACCTTTGAACATCCTTTCACTCTGAGATTGTGTCTGTCTTTCCAGGTGAGATTTGCTTTTTGAAGGGAAAAGATTGATCCTCGTGATTTTTAATCCATGTTTGTAGCCTGTGTCTCTTGATTGAAATGTGAAGTCCACTGAAATTTAGGGATATAATTCAGAAATGTCTGTTGATTCCTATCATTTTTTGTTTATTACATGTGTGTTTCTTTGCTTAGTTGGCATTATATTTCCTTTCTATATGTATTATATACATATAATATATAATAATAATTAGACATTTTAGACTTATATTTTCTTCTTGTGACTTCACTTATTTTTTCTTATGTATTCTAATATCTTCTCTATACCTTGTTTAGTGGTCATGCAGGTTCAGACTACACTTATGTTGGGAAATTTTTCTTTCACCTTCAATCATGACTGGTAGTTTTGATGGATATATCAGCCTGGGTTGGCATTTGAATTCACATTTGACCTGACATAGGTCTCATCAAGCTCTTCTGCCTCTTAATGTTTCCACTGAAAATTAACTGTTATTTTAAAAGGTTTACCTTTAAATGGGACTTGGTTATTCAAACTTGAGATCTCAAATGTTTTCTTCGCTTTTCCCACCCGCCTGCCCGGGACTCACGAACTCCAGTGAGGAGACACTGTGCCCCAGGTAAACTCCCCCTGCTCACCCCCGTACTCCAGGTAACCCACTCCTCTCACCTCCCACCAGCGAGTTGGAGCAGGCGCTGGTCCAGGACAGGGAGGACTCCTGGGCCCCACCCCAGGTCCCCAGGTTAATTGCGCCCACTGCAAGTACCTCTGCCTTTTCCCTACCCACCTGTCCTGGATGTACCCACACCATCGAGGACACACTGTGTCCCATTCCAGGGAGGCCAAACTGCTCATCAGAATTCAACAGAGTCCAAAGAACACCCAAGCAAAGCTCGAGGGGACAAAGGCCACACATCTGAAATCCTCTAAATTCATCCTATCACATGGAAGAGAATTCTCCACATCCAATCCAAAGATAAGTAAACCCCCTTTTTACCATCCTGTTCCTTTCAATTATTAGTTACTGTAGAGTAATTTTTCCATATAGCCACCCACAAAACACACACAACATCAGGGACTATATCACTCACCCTCACATATCACCAAGGGTTAACAGCCACAATAATGTTCTATACTAAAGGGGAACACAAAAAAGAGCTCTAGGCAATGCTACTGAGTGAGTCCTTACACCTCATCAGAGAGGAGGATCCAGAGGGAAGTTTGACAGACACACTAAAGGATGCTCCAGGAATGGGGGGGGGGGCACTGAGAGAAGGGCAGGGAGGGGGGAAAGGCGGGGAAAGGGGGAAAGAAAGGAGGGGTGTCCAGGAAGGGGAGGAGGGAGGAAGGGGAATGGGATACTTATTAAATTTGTATGAGTGGAACAAATAAAATATAAACAACAAAAAAGTTTTTTTTGTCTTGAGTCCACAGTGTTTTGACTATTATTTCACATAACGAGATTCTATTTTGGTCATATCTGATGGGGGCATTTGTCATGTGTTGCTCTTGAATAGAAATCTCTGTCCTTATATATGTTAAGTTTTTATTTATAACTGTGTGAAGTAATCTATTTGTACACTGCACAAGTTTGGATTTTTCAGGGTGTCCCAAAGTTCTAATATTCCTCTCAAGTATTTTTTAACTTTTTCACCTCTTTAATTGAACAATTTTGATTGACATCTTTTATTTAATTCTGATATTCTATTTTCTCCTTTGTTCTGTTGATGAGACTTTCTATACATTTTTGTGTTATACTTAGCTTGTTTTTAATTTCAAGTTTACTCTCTGCATGAGTTTTTTTCTAGTGCTATATGCTTATTTTTCTTTCTTCAGCTTCATTTTTCATCTCATCCCAATGCCTGTTGCTATTCTGTTCAAAGATCATTAAGCAGTTATTCAATTCCTCTTGGACTTCTTGAATTTCTTTGGTCAGGTTTCTTGGCTAATATCCAAGAATTTGTTCTGTTTTGAATATATCATTATAGGGGTCATTGGTTTTTTTTAATACATTTTTTATTATTTCCGCTCATACAAACTTAATAGGTAGACCAGTTCCCTCCCTCCCTCCTCCTCCCCCTGAACCCCCTTGTTCCCCCTCCTCTCCCTCCCCATCCCCAGTCATTGGTCTTTTTGGAGCATTTTTATCCTGGTTTTTCTTGTTCTGTGGATTCAATGTGTGACTTTGGTATTTTCTCTTTGGTCTCAGGATTCTTTATTTCTCATGTGTTTCTGACTCTTTTGAGTTCAATAGAATTACCATATTTGGATGGTTGTTGGGAGTCCTTGACTAGGTATGAAAGGAGTAAGTCTATGATTTCTTAGTGTTGCTCATGGTTAAGGTTATTGTGGTACCCAACTAGTGCGTAGGCCCAGCTCTGGTTAAGGGGGAGGAAGGGTTTTGGTCTAGTTATATATGAGAAATTAAAGTGGGTGTCAGGGTTTGTTAGGTTGAGGCTTGGATTAAGTATTGAAACAGCTTTAAGAAGTAGTAGCAAGAGTTTTGAGTGTTGTGAGACACAGTTGCTCATAGACGGTTAGGGGTATGAGATGGTGAATGGCTAATGACATGAAAGGGTGGGTGTGTGGGGCTTTGTATGCACTGTTTGGAGATCTTAAGATGTGGTGGGTATCAATTGATGTTAAAAGGAAAATGAAATAGGATTCTCATCTTAGAGTTATGTGAAGAGTTTTCCTTGTGTTGAATTGTGAGATTGTTGGGGACTTCCGTTGTATGGTACTGGTCACTGGTCACCAGTCTGAGGTTTCAGTGACCACTATTAATTTCTTGGAGGCTATTTTAATGATTAGCAGGATGGTGGGGGACTGAAGAAAGCTAGAGTTTGTTAGGTTAAGTGGGAAATTGAGCTGCCTTCTCGTGGGCCAGGCTATGTTGTCAATGTGCACTGGAAGATTGGTGTGGCCATGGGGAGATTATTGATTTATTTTGAGAGAGAAAGAGAGAAGAGAGAGGCAGAGACAGAGACAGAGACAGAGACAGAGAGAGTACACTAATGCCATGATGCATGTGTGGAGGTCAGGTGATTATCAGAAGACAAACATATCATTCTCTTCATCATCTTCATTATTTTTAAAACATAAAGAATATAGAATGTACTCTGAAGCCAATGATGATACTATGCACTAGAGGTACATGAGAAAGGAAGCTAAGTTATTGTTTTAAATTTTGTCATTTCAGTATTACATATCCATAAACACAAAAGTAGGGGATCACAAAAGCATCATAGATAGGAGGAAGCAAATACAAGACTTAAGATACTCAGATCCCATTTTGCAATAATGGTGTTTTATAAACACCACGAAAAACATCCTTTGCCAGGTTCTGGACCACTAAAAGTGAGCCTCCTCAATTGTGAGCTTATCCCGTGAAGGACAAATACACTACCACAGAGACCTAGTTCCCTAGGTATAGCACAGGTACCCCAAATGGAGCCTGTCATTCACACATGCAGAGGGATGGAAATGGGAGAGACATAGCTGGATTGGTGAAGGGGGATGAGGGTGGACAAGGAGGTTAGAATTTGGGGGATGGGACAAGGACACAAACACATTTTGTTTGCATATGTAAAATTCTCAATAAATTTTTGTTTCCCAATGATTGATAAAAAATGGTGTTTTAGTCTGCACAGATAACATTGGGTTTTCGTGGATTTAGATTCCAATCATAGTCTTTGATAATACTGACTAATTGGGTATCAAATTCTGGATTTCCATGAAAATGTTTATGGTATAACCATAGCCCCAAATGTAATAAAAATGAATAAAAATGATTACTTTGAGAACTAATTAGCTTTGCCTAGGAGGCACAAGGGTAAAATCATACATGGGATTAGTGCCCTCTGAAAAACCTAGAAATGTTTGGAGAGATTGTTCAGGGGTTAAAGTGTCTGCTTTACATGCAGAAGGAGCTGAATTCAGATCCTGGATTCAAATGTTAAAAACTGGGACTGAAATGGTGGTGTCCTGCACTTCCAACCTTGGAATGTGGAGTCTGAAAGATTCAAGAGCAGAGCAGTAAGGAGGTAAGATCATGAAAGGTAATCTCCCATGACACCCTTGGCCTCTACAAGCATGCACATTCAAGTGTCCTCTGGTATACAAGCTGGTATACACACACACACAACACACACACACACACACACACACACACACACACTTGCAAACACAAACAGAAGTTGCTTGCTTCCCTGTGTCTTCTGAGGAATCATAGCACACACATGGACCAAGAAATAGGGTGTCACTAGTTAAGTCACCTACTTGTACCTCGATCTTGGAAATTGTATCTTTTACATATGTAAACAAAAACAAAAAGAGGTTTGAGCATTGTGTCTCTGGTAGATAGTTACTTGGAAAGCCTCTGACACTTAAGATGATGATCTAATTAAGGAAGAAACATAGACAAGTCATTCACTCTGTGGTAACAGTTGACACTTAAAGAGTTTCCATGTTTATTTATTTATAATCTGAGGTTTGTATCAGAGTGATTAGCACCTTTGAGAGCATGCAGTGTGAAGGTCAGTCTCCAAAAGGTTCTGGAAATTTCTGTATTTAGCATTATTCTTGTTTCTTCAGGTTATGGGAGACAAGTGGAGCTATTAGGAAATCTATGAAATGACATATGGACCACACAGTAAATATTCTGACACATGCTGAATGTCATTATCTGGGACAGTGAAATGCATAATGCTGCATGTGTCTCTCACAGCTCTGACTACATGGGTCCTTTGTGACCCTTTCCTCTCACAAGTTAACTTCAAATTCTCTGATGAAACGCACTTACATCATGGAAAGCGCTGTTTAAAGAATGAGCTTGTTGACACAGACCTGGGACCAGCTCTGTTCCAGATCACCTCATCTGGAGGCACAGACAAGAATGAGCTCATGGTACCTGAGGCAGGAAGAAGCTATGGTCAAAACATGTTTGCATCATCTGTTTTTCACTAGGATCTGGACCACAAGTGCTTATCCCCAGGGTACTTATTCTAATGTATTACAGAGCAAGTGGTATGAGCTAGGTATAAACAATGGCAAGATTATGGTGGCATCTAACACCAGCTACAGAAATAAAACCAGACATCGGCATGAATACACATGTCATATGCTTATCTCGTGGATGCTGCAGGTTCCTTTTGGACTCAAATTGACATTCTAGAAGACAAGGAAAAAATGCTCAGGTTGATGTTTGTCTTCTTGCTTCTGAATCATCCTCTCTTCTGGTGCAGTCTCAATGGAGGCAGGTGCTTCTGGAGAACAAAGCAGGAAGGGGACAGTGATAGAGATGATCGAAATGACTGTATTTTCCAACTTTCCACAATACCTAACTACCACCCCAAAGTTTTTTTCGATTTCAAACTTGATCTAAAGTAAGTGCCTTTTTCATTTCTTTCATTTTCTCTTTACTAGCATGAACAATGCATTACAGGTGCATTGAATGCTGAGGAGATGGCTGAGGGATTACAGCCTCTGCCTCCCAAGATAAAAGACATGAGAATGGATACCCAGATTCCTTACAAAAATGCCAGGTGGAAATTGAGGCAGCCTGCAATTTCAGGTCTTGAAAGCAGAACGTGGTACATAATAAATGAAAGGAATGAAGATATATAGCAAGGCTGGGTGATTCCTTTTGTCACCCTTATACCTCCACAGGCAAACTGACTCAGGTACTCTCTTGCACACATGCACACACACACACACACACACACACACACACACACACACGGGAACACACACACACAAAGAGTTTTTTTGATGGACACTTTCTAATAGTTCCATCCCATTCTGCCAATCTACACCTATGGACTTGAGCTGAGATTTACTTTGATATGCAGAAACATATATTACCACTTTGGCTTTTTCCCCTCCTACATCCTCCATAACAAAGCTGCAAGCCTATAGAGGAAGTCCCCTTTTTTAGTTCTCCTTCCTCTTCCATGATCTATTTTGTGGCATGTACAGTCATTTTTCTTGAAAGATGTTTCAAACAGTCACTTGAATTCCTTGTCAATGGGCCACAGAAAAGTGTTCAGCATCTGCTAATGCTTCATTTGAGCATGTGATTACCAAAGTCTGTGCGAAGGATCACTCAGCTTAGTACCAAAAGGTTTTGGCCAATTTGTTTCCATAGATACTGATCATATTCAGTGACATATCAAAGCATTTCATGCTATTGTGTTCCATGCCTATAGCATATGAACCTGATTATAGTGACAGGATCTCTGTCAGCTAGGACACTAGTAGACTTTCTAAATTTACTCTGGCACAGTGTGACATGAATTCTGTCTCGAAATTGGACTGTTAACAGCGTTAAGGAAAAACTAATATTCTGATATACAAATAGGAGGGAAATCTAGTGAAATGATTTTGCACTTGTTGTAAAAGAATGTATCATTGATAAAAATAACTCCTTATATCTCAGTCACGTCCCAGGATGACAGGCATGCCCAGCGAAAGCTGGTACCTTTTGCAAGCAGGGGAGTAGTGTGACAAACAGAACAGGTTTTCTTTTTCAACACCTTGCATTGTCATTGATGACAGTTTTTATTTCTACCTCCTCTAATCCTTACAATATAAATTACATTTCTCTTAACTTTTCTTCATCATTTTCCAGAATGCAAACAGTTTAATGTGACATGGAAAACGTATACTCTTCAACTTCCATTGCAGATTCTTGGTGTTGGGTGTGCAGCAAGTATCATTTCTTGTTGACTGTGACTAGAAAGTATAAGTGGAGAACAAAAGGGCTTATTCACCTAGTTGTTTAGGTTCTATATTTATTCTACAACTGGAGAATGAAATCTAGACACTCAAGAATATGTCCTGGGGACACATCTTCATAAATAGGTGACTTTTCTCCAACACATGTACCTGAGGGCTAAATATCACATACTACATACTGTTCTTTCTATCTGATGGGAGGTTGTTTTGTTGGGAACAACATGTAATGAATACTGTGCTCTCTTTTCAGCTTGACTTCGAGAAAGTATCAACATGCTCTGACCTTACTTTTTGCCACTGAGGAAATAAACAGAAACCCTAGCCTTTTACCCAATGCTTCTTTGCAATTTATATTTTATTCTGGTTTCTGTGATCGTGACTTTTCATTGAACAGTTTTCTAAGTTATATAGCAGAACTTGTTTATGTTTTTCCTAATTACATGTGTTATGCATCCAAGTGTGAAGTGACATTTACAGGACCATCTTGGAAAACATCTGCCAGACTGGCAACATTTATGCAGTCCAATGTTTATCTACAGGTGAGGTTGGGTATCATACTGTCTTCTTCAATTCTACAGAATGACTAAGGATAGTTAAAGGTGACTGGGTCTATGGGCCATTCCTCTCAATGAGGAGTATTGACAAATGCTTGCTGGAAAAGAACAAGAGGGGGTTTAAAAAGTGGGATATTCTGGAATATGTACAATACTCATTAAATTTGCATAAGTTCTTAGGAGAAATAAAAGATTAAAAATGGAGTAATAACATTCCATTTCTCATGAAATAAAAATAGTTCTAAACAAAACAGTTCAGATGTGACTTTGAGGTTGATTTACATTCTCGTCTACCTGAGTTTCACGTGTTTTCTTTGTCCAGATTGCTTACGGGCCATTTCATCCCATTTTGAGTGACAGTGACAACTTTCCTTATCTGTATCAAATGGCACCGAAGGACACATTTCTTCCTCATGCCATGGTCTCCCTGATGATTCATTTTGGATGGACCTGGGTGGGGCTGGTCATTTCTGATGATGACCAGGGTATCCAATTTGTCTCAGACTTGAGGGTACACATGCAAAATATTGGAATCTGTTTAGCCTTTGTGAATGAGATTCCAGAGAACATGAACTCATACCAAGCAAAAGCTGAAAAATATTATAACCAGATAATGACTTCATCAGCAAATGTCGTTATTGTTTTTGGGGACATAAACTCTGTCTTAGAAGTGAGCTTTAGAAGATGGGAATATTTGGGAATACAGAAAATCTGGGTCTCCACCTCACAATGGAATGTCAGCCCAAGGAAAAGAACTTTCCCCCTTGACTCGTTCCATGGACATATCACTTTTTCACATCACCATGGAGAGATTTCAAGTCTAAATGATTACATCCCAATATTGAACATTGCTACAGAGCCACGGGACATTTTTTTTGTCAAGATTGGGGTGGATGTATTTTAACTGTTCACTCTGTGAGTCTGAATGTGGAACACCAAGCAACTGCTCATCCAACACCTCCTTGGAATGGTTACCACAACACACATTTGATATGGCCCTGAATGATGAGTGCTATGATTTATACAATGCTGTGTATGCTGTGGCCCACGCACAGCATCAAATGATGCTCCAAGGCCTAGAAGTACAGCCACCAAATAAGGCTATAGAAATAGCGACCACGTGCTTGAAGGTACAATGGGACTAGTGTCGTGGATAGGACACCCTTAAATATAGTCAGATAAGCTCAGTCATGTGTGAATCTGATGTTTCCTCTTAGCAACAATGGATCCTCAAATTTGTCACCTCCACTGAGGTGACATTCCATGGGCATGAACTATTAAAAAAATGTAAAGGAAGGGCCAAAGTTTTGAATGAAGGACAGTGATAACACCAGTACTTTGTCAGTTAATCTACAAGTGAGCCAATAACGTATATTGTTTGATGAGTGACAGAAAGCAGCTGTGGAAGAGGAAGTAGAGTCTCTAGGAGTGGGTTCAAGGAGTTCTGTCAATACTGTCCTGACAGGTCCTGGTTTTCATGGTTATTGCTCTTAGGACAGTAAAAATGCAGGATGCAGAAAGTTACCCCTATTATTTGCTGAATATTTGATGATTGTTTTTTGAGATTCAACCCCCCAGTGTTCTGATACAACAAACAAAATTCTATTGAAAATTTTTTCATTCATTTTCTTGTTTCAATCCAAAAAAGTTACATTTCTGAAATGTATTTCATTAATATAAATATTGTTAATATGAATATATCAAAAGAAAAGAGAGTCAGAAGAGAGACATACATGAGAGAGAGTGAAAGATAGAGATAGAGAGAGAGAAAGATAGTGAGATAGATTGAGAGAGAGAGAGAAGATGGCTCTCTCTGCCAAAAGTGTCCTAAGTGCAGCATTAAAGAGACTGTGGATTGGTGAATCCTAAAGAGGACATCAAAATGTTGGTTTGGGGATCTGTCTGGAAGGGGGAGCAGTAGGAATACAAGTGGAGAATAGTGGGGAGTGGCACTGCCAGACAGTTGCCTCTGTTCATGAGACGACTACAATGCACAAATCCACTAGACCTCCACACAGCTGAACTGTCAGCATTTCCCTATGCAGGATGCAGGATCTCAGGAGACAGTGTGACACCCAAAGAGACTGTTCGAGACTAATGCCTGTCAGTGGAAGGGGAACATGTTAGTCAACAATTAGTCCACTGGTCAGTTTTCATGCCCCAAGAGGTGTTCAGACACTTGCCAGTGCTGAATTCCTGGATGGGACCCAGTAGATCACTCATGTAGGATGGAGCCCAAACAGGAGAGACTCTGGATGGAAGAAAACTCATTGGGTAGATTGGAAGGAGACTGGGAGGAGATAGGGGGAATGACTGATTAATTAATTGTGATTTTATATGAATGTTTCAATGGATAAAAATAATTTATAAAGAAGATAGCCTGCCTATTCAGTGGTAATTTAAGAAAAACTTGCAACTAACAGGAGGGAAAAGACAATTTTTCTGTCGCAAAAATAAAGTAGTTAGTTCTTCCTTTCCACCATGTATGTACCATGCATCCAACTCAGATGATGACACATTTTAGGATTTGGATAACTGAAGCTACTCATGAATCAAGTGGCCAAACCTAAAGTTACAAATTGTCATATGATGGAGAGATTATAGAAATTAGGTTCATTCCATATAGCACATGTTTTTTGCTCAACTTTTTGCATATTTTAGATCCATGTCTTTCTGAAGAATCTGCAGTTCACTAACCCTGTGGGAGACACAGTGATCTTGAACCAGAAGCAACACTTGGATGCAGAGTATGACATTCTCATCAACTGGAATTTTCCACAGGGTCTTGGGCTAAAACTGAAATTAGGGCAGTTTTCTTCATATGTTCCAAATGGAGAGCAATTGCATTTATATGAAGACCTGATGGAGTGGGCCATGGGAGATGTACAGGTGAGCCGAAACCATTTCTTGTACAATCAATCTATATCACTTTGTATTATTGGTTCTATATAGCACAATGATTCACAGATTTTCCAAATTTGTTCCATATAATTCGTTTAATTCTAATTTTATCTTTGAGTCTTCCATGAATGAATACGTTGAATTTTGGTAATCATTATTCCATCCTATCTGACCCCATCTCTGCTCCTTCTCTTGCTGGCATCCTTTATTTCCACAGACTCCATCCTTTAGTGTCTTTGAATTTGTGGCCCACTGAATTCCATCTGGGTGACTGCATTCACATGTGGCTGAGCACTTGCTGGAACATGGAGGATGTACAAATGAGTGCACCACTAAAACGTGTGATTTCCTTTCCCCCCAGACACTGTCAGTGGTTTCTCAGAGAGGGATGGTTGCTCATGTGGTCTTCCATTAAGACAATATGGTTATGAAATGAAAAGTTAAAATTCCAATCTCTTGCTAAGATAGAACTTCTCCTCCTCAGATTCCCTCCTCTGTGTGTAGTGTGCCTTGCAAGCCTGGTTTCCGGAAATTCCAGCTGGAGGGAAAGGCTACCTGTTGCTTTGAATGCTCTCCATGTCCAGAGAATGAGATTTCCAATGCAACAGGTAACTCCATGTTTTTGGAGTAAGTTCTTCATCTTCATTGTCTTCTTTCAGCAGGACTAGCACATTTGTGATGTCCAACATAGTACACATGGTGCAAAATATCACCATTGAGGTGGCTGTATATCTTCTAGCAACAGGTAAGAGGGAAGTCAGCATGTGGATATTCTCATAAATCTCCAATGAATGCATGAAGAATGGCCAATGGGGTCACAGGTGTGATAATATCCACATTTTCATGGTGCAAAAACTGTTGTAACTTCTGAAATCTTTGCTATATCGGGTGATCACAGGATGGCAATAATTATTTGCAAAATCAGTAAGAATAATACTGTACTACAAAGTGAAATGCAAATCTGAGTTTATCCAGATGTTTCTATCCTGATAATATACAATCAAAATTCATTTCCTTCTTAGTCATGACTTTTAGCAATAAGCAATTTTAATGATTGCAGGGTAGATTCTTTTTTATTTTAGTGTTTGAAGGTTTCACACATAAATACAATGGATTAATGTCATTTTCACCCCTTACTATGATTTCATACCCCCATACTTTTTCGATCTAAACCTTCCTCCAAAATAGAATCCTCCTTGCATGTGTAGTCCACTGAGCTTCATCTGGGTTGCCTATGTTGTCATTACCAAAGCACTTACTTGAGCATTGATGATATATCAGTGGATGTACCATTGAGGAAAACTGCTTCTGTTCCCCTAACATAGCACTAACCCTCCAAAGTCTCTGATCTTAAAAGGCCTTCCCTCTTCCATGGTGAAATGTTTGCAGGCCAACTCTTGTGTGTATCTTGTGGAAGAAAATACAATGCAGTGAGTTCACATGTGCAGTATCCCTGTCATATCCAGGAGATACTGATTAACAGTACCTCTCCCTACCTTGCATCCTTGACATTTTTACCACCTTCACTTTCACAGTTCCCCTGAATATTGAGATAGAGAGACAGGATATCAAGTTTATGGAGTCTAGCCAATTTTTTTCTGCCTTTAAATCTGGAGTGATTCTCTGCATTTAATACTGTGTTCATATTCATTTTATTGTCATGTAAACTTCTAGGCACATATTATAGGTTAAATGACTTTGATACCTATTGTAGCATATTATTCTTTTTTAAAAAATAATTAATTTTTAAGTTTTTCTCCAATTATACAAGCTCAACAGTTACTCCAGTCTTCTACCTCCCTCCACCCTTCCCCAGTCCCCCTTGAACCCTCCCACAATTTTGCCCTTCCTTTCACCCCTCTCCCTCCCCTTCTCCCATCCATCCCCTGGAGCATCCTTTTGTGTGAATACCAAACTTCCCTCTGAGTCCTTCACTCTAGTGAAGTATAAGGACTCAGTGGCATTGCCCAGAGCCCTTTCTTGGGCTCCTCTTTAGTATGGGAACAGTATTATGATTGTTAATCCCTTGCCTGTAAGGATCCTAGTGCCTCTGATCCATGCTAGTCTTTGGGGTCGTTGACATTGTGCAGATCATTCGAAGTCTGATTATGGCTGTTGCAGCCCAACTTGTGTGGAGTATCTTGCTTGTCTTTGGTCTTGCCCATCTTTAGGCTGTTACAATCTTGATGCCCCTTCTTCCACAAGTTTCCCTGAGCTTTAGAATGGGAAAGATTTGGCTTGTCTGGTTCAAGGTGATTAATGTAGTGTCTTTGGTGTTTTGAATCATAGTTTGTTGTCTTAAGTTTTGCTCTTCCTGCACCATCCTTGGCTCCATCCTGATTGTATTGGAGGTCACCTCCTAATCAAAGATAAAAGGCAGTTTAAATGAAGATCTTCCAATAAAAGAATATTAAAAGGTACATGGAATAGGAGTACTAGACCACAGTGGGGGGGGTCAATGTCCCACTTGCAGGATGGTCCCCATCTATCTTCCAGTCTCTAAACCCTCTGTGATGGTAAGATCAATCCTCCTCAATTGCAAGTGACCACGAAATAAAGTGAGGCTGAGCTTCACCAGATGTCTTGTTAGTTAATTGAAATACTTGCAGATAACCTATTTTCTCTACTGAAGCATGATCCACTCTATCCTTATTTCTGTGGGGGACCTTCTTCCCCTTCCTTCCTATTTATAAAGGTTGCAATTACTGTAGGTATTACAGAGATTTATTCTTAGGTATGCCATAAGTGGGATTGGTACTAGGATTCACCTATTATGGAGTACATACAGTTTTTAATTTTCTATGTCTGAGATACTTCACTCAATATAATTTTTTCTACTTCCATCCATTTCCCAGAAAATTTCCTTAACTCACCTTTTTTAATGACTGAGTAGTATTCCATTGTATAAATGAAACACACTTTCCTTATCCACTGGTCAACTGTTGGGCATTTGGGTAGATTCTATGACTTTGCTATTGTAAATAGTGCTGTTATGAACATGGTTGTGCTATTGTCATTATGGTGAATTTTTGCTTTATGGGGGATTATTCTGAGAAGTGGAAGAGCAGGTTCCTATGGCATTTCAAACTTTAACTTTTTAAAAAATTGCCAGACTGATCGTCAGAGTGGTTGTAGAAGCTTGCATTCCCATCAGCAATGTAGGAAACTTCCCTTATCTCCACATCCTATCAAACACTTGGTGTTGTTTGTATTGTGGATTTTTGCCATCCTGACCCAGGTGAGATGATATCTCTAGGAAGTTTTTATTTGCATTTCCCTGATGGCTAAGAATGTGGAACATTGTTTTAGATAATTGTTAGACATTTCAATTTTGTTCATGTAAAAGTTAATTTTGAGTTCCCAGGCCCATTTTTTAATTGGGCCATTTATCTCTTTGGCGTTTAGTTTATTTGTTTATATATATATATATTTATTTTTTCCCAATCATTCAAGCTTAAAAGGTACACCAGTCCTCTACCTCGCTCCACTCATCCCGAGTCCCCTTGCAACCTTTCCCCCCTTTTTCCCTTCCTTTCACTCCCCACGGTCCCCTTTTCCCAGTGGCTGCCCTTTCCCCTCTTTCCATTCCCTGGAGCATCCTTTTGTGCGAATGCCAAACTTCCCTCTGATTCCTCCATTCTAATGAAGTGTAAGGACTCAGTGGCATTGCCCAGAGGCCTTTTTCGGATTTCCCTTTGATATGCAAACACTGTTATGACTGTTATTCCCTTGCCTCTAAGGATCCTAGTACCTGTGATCCATTCTAGACTTTGGGGAGTCATTGACATGTCAGTCATTTCACTAGTCAAGCAAATTTCGATTATGGCTCCTGTTTAAATCTTCCTGCCCAAACTTGTGTGGAATACCGTGCATATCATTGGTCTTCCCCAACTTTAGGCTCTTACAATCTTGCTGCCTCCTCTTCCACAAGTTTCCCTGAGCTTTAGGATGCTGTGATATTTGGCTGGTCTGGTTCCAGGTGATTAATATAGAGTCTCAGGTGTTTTGGATTATAGTTTGTTGTTTTCAGTTTTGCTCTTCCTGAACCACCTGTGGCTCCATCTTGGTTGGTGTTGGAGGTCACCTCCTAACCAATGTTAAAAGGCTGTTTAAATGAAATCTTACTATAAAAGGAGATTCCAAGGTACATGGATTATGAGTAGAGATCACAGTGTGTGGGGGGGACAGTGTCCCAATTGTAGGATGGTTACCATCTATCTGCCAGTCTCAATACCCTCCATGATTGGTGAGATAAAACCTCCTCAGTTGCATGTGACTAGGAAGGAAAGTGAGAGTGAGCTTCATCAGATGTCTTGCTATATATGATGGTGACCTCTTTTCTTTACTGAAGCATGATACCTTCTATCCCTATTTCTGGGGCGGAGGGAGTCCTTCCATTTCCTTCCTGTTTAAATCATTGCAATTTCTGTAAGTATTACTGTAGGTATTATCTTTGAATATGTCATTACATGTGTTTGGTGTAAAGACACACCTATTAGGGAGTACATACAGCGCTTAATTTTCTGTGTCTGGGACACTTCACTCAATATAATTTTTTCTTTTTTTTTTATTTCTTCACTCATACAAAATTGTTAAGAACCCCATTCCCCTTCCTCCCTCCACCCCTCCCTGGACCCTTATGCTCCCTCCCCCCTTTTCTCCTTTCTTTCCCCCTACCTCCCTTTCTCCCAGTGCTCTCTCATGCCCCCCCCCCCATTCTGGAGCATTCTTTAATGTGCATGTCAAACTTCCTTCTGGGTCCTCCTCTCTGATGAGATGTAAGGACTCAGTGGCATTGCCTGGAGGTCTTTATTGTGTTCCCCTTTAATATAGGAACACTATTGTGGCTGTTAATCCCTTTTCTCTAAGGATCCTTGTGCCTATGATCCATGCTAGCCTTTGGGGGTTCAATGATATCTTGGTCTTGCACAGGTCATGCAAAGTCCTGTTATGATTACGTTGGCTCTACGTTGTATGGACTATATTGCATATCGTTCCTTCTCCCCATCTTTAGGCTCTTCCGCAAATTTCCCTGAGCTTTAGGATGTGGAGAGATTAGGCTGGCCTGGTTCGAGGTAGTTGATATATAGTCTCTGATTTTCTGAATTATGGTTTGTTGATTTTTTTTTCAGTTTTGCTGCTCCTGCACTGCCCTAGCTCCATCCTGATGGGTATTGGATGTCACCCCCCAACCAGAGATAAAAGGCTATTAAAATGGAGTCTTATTATAAGAGTAGATTAAAAGGTAGATGGAATAAGAGTAGGAGACTGCTGTGGGGGGAGTTCAGTCTCCCATTTGCAGGATGGTTACCTTCTATGTGTCAGACTCTATGCCCTCCCTTTCTGGTGAGATCATACCCCATCAGGTGCAAATGAAAAGTAAGGAAAGTCTGCGGGTTCAACCATATGTCTCATTACTTATTTGAAGTCCTTGATGGTGGCCTATATTCCCTGCTGTATCATGATCCCCTCTCTCCTTGTTCCTGGCAGAGCCCTCCTTCTGCTTCCTCCCTGCTTATAATCATTGCAATTACTGTAGGTATTACAGAGATTTATCTTTGAGTGTGTCACTAAGTGGCTTTGGCACTAGGATCCACCTATTAGGGAATACATATGGTGCTTAATTTTCTATGTCATGGATACTTCACTCAAAATAATTTTTTTCCTAATTCCACCCATTTCCCAGAAAAACTCATTAATTCATGATTTTTTATGGCTTAGTAATATTCCATTGTATAAATGTATAGCACTTTGTTTATCCACTAGTCAACTGTTGGTCATTTAGGTTAATTTCCATGACTTTGCTATTGAAAACAGTGCTGCTATGAGCATGGTCGTGCTTGTGCTATCGAGGTGAATTTTTGCTGTATGGGGGGTTATTCCCAAAAGTGGAATAGCAGGGTCATATGGCATTTCAATATTTAACTTTTTTAGAATTGCCAGAAGGCTCTCTAGAGTGGTCGTATAAGCCTGCATTCTGACCATTCCCACCAGCAATGTAGGAGAGGTCCCTTCTCTCCACATCCTCTCCAACATTTGGTGTTATTTGTATTGTGGACTTTTGCCATCCTGACTAGGGTGAGATATCTCAGGGAGGTTTTGATTTGCATTTCCCTGATGGCTAAGGATGCGGAGCATTTTTTTAAGATATTTGTTAGACCTTTCAATTTTGTCCCTAGTAAAGTTTCTTTTAAGTTCCAAGGCCCATTTTTTAATTGGGCCATTTGTTTCCTTGGTGTTTAGTTTTCTAAATTCTTTGTGCACTCTGGATAATAGAGCTCTTTCAGATATGTGGTTAGTGAAAATTTTCTCCCATTCTGTGGGTTGTGCTCAGGTAATAATCTCTTTATCTGAACAGAACATCTTTGATTTCATAAGATCCCATCTGTTGAGTGTTGGTTGTATTGACTGTGCTATTGGATTTCAGATTAGGATGGAGAGAGATTAGGCTGGCGTAGTTCTAGGTGGTTAGGAACAGTTGGCCTAGTCCAATTAGTTTAAGGGAGTTTCCTACCCTTTCAACTAAGGTTTTTAGTCTCTGGCCTTATATTGAGGTTCTTGATCCATTTAGAATTAAGTCTTGTACATGGTGACAAATATGGGCCGAGTTTTAATCTTCTGCATGTGGACATCAGGTTCTCCAGCACCATTTATTTAAGATGCTGTTCTGTTTCCATTGGATTTTTTGTGCCCCTTTGTCAAAGATCAAATGGCTGTAATTGTGTGGAATTATATCTACATGTTCAATCCTTATCCATTGACCTGTGTGTCTATTTTGGAGCCAGTACCAGGCTGTTTTTATAACTATGGATTTTAGTATAGACTAAGGTTTGGTATGGTGATACCTCCAGCAGTGTTTTCATTACTCAGGATTGTTTTTGCTATCCTGGGTCTTTTGTACCTCCATCTGAATTTTGGGATTGTTTGATTAACCTTTTTAAAGGATTGCTTTCAGATTTTGATTGGTATACCATTGAATCTGTATATTGCCTTTGGTAGGATGGTCATTTTTATGATGTTGATTCTGCCAATCCAGGAACATGGGAGGTCTTTCCACCTTCTGGTGTCTTCTACAGTATCTTTGTTTAGGATTTTAAAGTTTTCATTGTAAAGCTTTCTTACTTCTTTGGTTAGGTTTATAGCAAGGTATTTCATTATTTTAGGGGCTATAGTAAATGCAATCGTTTCTCTCAGGTCCTTTTCACTTCTTTCATTCTGAGCATATAGGAAAGCTACTGATTTTCGCACATTTATTTTGTGTCCTGCCACCCTACTGAACTTCTGTATTAGTTCCAGGAGCTTCCTGGTGGAGTTGTTGGGATCACTCAGGTATAAGATCATGTCATCTGCAAATAGAGATAACTTGACTTCTTCCTTGCCGATTTGAATCCCTTTTATGTCCCGACATTCTTTTCTTATGGCTTCAGCTAAGACTTCAAGTACAATATTGAATGGAATTGGTGACTGGTCTAGTTCCTGATAGAAGAGTGAATGGTTCAAGTTTTTCCCCATTGAGTATAATCCTTGCTGTGGGCTTGTTGTATACAGCTTTCATTATATTGATAAAGGTTCCTTCCATTCCAACTATCTCTAGGGTTTTGATCATAAAGGCTGTTGGATCTTGTACAAAGCTTTTTATGCATCTACTGAGAGTACCATGTAGTCTTGGAATTTGGACTGGTTTATATGGTGAATTACAGTTATTGATTTGTGTATGTTGAATCAACCTTGTGTGCCTGAGGTTAAGTCTACTTGATCCCCGTGAATGATCTTTTTGATATGTTTTTCAATCCGATTTGCTAAGACTTTGTTGAGAATCTTTTCATCTGTGTTCATCAGAGAGATGGGCCTGTAGTTTTCTTTTTTAAGTGTATCTTTATTAGGTTTTGGGATTAAGATGATGTTAGCTTCATAGAAAGAATTTGGTAGTGTTCCTTCCTTTGTTATTTGATGGAACAGTTTAAGGAATATTGGTGTTATTAGCTCCTTAAATGTCTGGTAGAACTCTGTGCTGAATCCATTTGTACCAGGACATTTCTTGGTGGGAAGATTTGAGATTACTCCATCGATTTCCTCACATGTTACAGGACTATTTAAATAATTCACAACTTCCTGATTCAATTTAGGTAAGTTGTGCTTACTTAGGAATTCATCCCTTTCTTTTGTGTTGTCAAATTTCACAGAGTATAAGTTTTTGAAATATGATATTATAATTCTCTGGATTTCTTGGGTATCAGTAGTAATAACTCCATTTTCTTTCTAATTTTGTTAATTTGGGTTTTCTATCTCTTGCTCTTGGTTAATTATGTTAGGGGTATATCAAGCTTATTGATTTTTTTCAAAAACCAGCTTTTTGACTGGCTAATTTTCTGTATCGTTTTCCTAATCTTGATTTTGGATATTTCCCCGTTATTTTGCTAAAATCCTCTCTTCTTCTGCTTTTGGGATCAGATTGCTCTAGTGTCTCTAAAGCTTTCAGCTGCATTATTATGTTATTTATTTCTAATGTTTCCATTTTTTAATGTATGCATTAACAGCTATGAACTTACCTCTTAGGACAGCTTTCATTGTGTCCCAAAGATTTGTATTTTCATTATCATTCACTTTCAGGAAATCTTGAATTTCCTTTTTAATTTTTTCCTGAATCCAATTCTAATTCAGCATCATAGTGTTTAGTTTCCAGGAGTGAGTGTATTTTCTGTTGTTTGTTGTGTTGCAGATGTCAAGCTTTAGACCATGGTGGTCTGATAGGGTACAGGCTAGAATTTCGACTTTCCTGTATATGTGGAGATTCATTTTGTGGCCCAATATGTGATTTATTTTGAGAAAGCTCTGTATGCTGCTGAGAAAAGTGTGTATACGTTGGTGCATGTATGAAAAGTTTGATAGAGGTCTGTAAGTTCCATATCAGTAATGGTTTGATTAAGCTCCAAAGTGTCTCTGTGAAGTTTTTGACCTGTTGATCTATCCCATGTTGAGAGGGCGGTGTTGAAATCTCTGAGAATTATCGTTTTGGGGTTGATTTCTTGCCAAAGACGTTGTAGGGTTTGTTTAATGGATGTATGTATGGGGCTATTGGGTGAATATATGTTCAGTATTGTGAAGTCTTCCTGGTGAATTGTGCCTGTCACTAAAATGTAGTATCCATCTGTGTCTCTTATGATTTTTTTTGGTTTGAAGTCAACTTTGTCGATAGCATAATGGCTACCCCTGCCTGTTTCCTGGTTGCATTAGCTCGCAGAAATTTGGACCAGCCTTTTATTTTTAGGATGTGCCTATCTTTTGTGGTGAGATGAGTTTCCTGAAGGCAACAGATTGATGCGTAGTGATTTTTATTTTTTTTAATATTTTAACTTATTTATTTATTCAATTGTGTGTGTGTGTGTTGTGTGTGTGTGTGTGTTTGTGTGTGTGTGTGTGTGTGTATGCATGTGTGCATATGTGTGTGTGTGTAGAACCACAGAGGAATTGGGGAACCAACATGGACCGCCTCCACCTCCTCCTTGCTTACTCTGCTGTGGGATTCACAGACTCCACCCTATCAGGATCAGAAATGCAGGCCATCCCCGATTCCGCCCAGAGTCTATATATGGGGTTTAGGGTCCGAACTGAGGAGCTTCCACCTGCAAGGCAAAGGCTTAACCCCTGAGCCACCTCTCCAGCCCTGAATAGTGATTTTTAATCCAAGTTTGTAATCTGTGTCTCTTGATTGATAAGTTAATTCCATTAACATTTAATGTTATAATGGAGAAATTATTTTTAATTCCGTACATCTTTTATGTTTAGTGGCTTTTGCAAGTTTATTGTTTCACTTTTTGTTTTTGGTGGTATAATACTTCTCTTCTGTCCTCCTGGATATGCTTGTTTTTTTTCTTCAAGCTTGAGTATCATTTCTAGCATTTTTTGAAGATCTGGTTTGGTGGACGGATTCCTTCAAGTCGTCTTTGTGCTGGAAAAGTTTTCTTTCTCCCTGATCATGATGGATTATTTTGCTGTGTATATGAGCCTGGGTTGACATTTTTGCTCATTCAATACTTGAAGTATGTCTCTCCAAGCTCTCCTTGCTTTTACTGTTTCCATTGAGAAGTCATATGTTATT
Organism: Typhlomys cinereus; assembly: GCA_023101885.1. Classification (NCBI taxonomy): domain Eukaryota; kingdom Metazoa; phylum Chordata; class Mammalia; order Rodentia; family Platacanthomyidae; genus Typhlomys; species Typhlomys cinereus. Next base: position 160,751 of record JALPQD010000705.1, on the reverse strand, counting down.
TTAAAATGTTTACCTTTAAAAGTGACTTTTTTTTCCCTTGAAGCTCTCAGCACCATTTCTTTGTCCTGAATGTGGAGTGTTTTAACTATTATTTGCCATGGCGAGTTTCTATTTTGGTCTTATCTGTTTGAGGTGGGGAATGCCTCTTGTGTATGAATGGGCCTCTCTTTTTTTAGATGATGAAAGTTTTCCTTTGTGATAATTTTAAAAATTTCCTCTGGTGTGATTTTTTGGTATTCTTGCTCTGGTATTCCATGAATGCGCATGTTAGGCTTCTTCAGGGTGTCCCGTAACTCTTGAATATTTTTCTCATCTTTTTGGCTTTAAAAACCTTTTCCATTGAGCTTGTTAATACTCTCACTTTGTCTTCAAGGTCTGAAATTCTATTTTCTGCTTTGTTAGTTCTGCTGATAAGGCTCTTTCTTGAGTTCTGGGTTGAAGATAATTTGTCTTTTAGTTCTGCTTGAGTCTGTTTTAACTGCTCTATGCCTATTTTTGTTTCTTGAACTGTTATCTCAACTCCTCCAAGTGTCTGTTGTGTTCTTCTTCAAAGTGGTTGATGCAGTTATTTAACATCTCCCAGATTTCCTCTTTCATAGTATTGATCATGGTAATGATCATGTTTTAAACGTCATTATCTTGGGTCAGGCTTTCTTGGCTATTTTCTGTGGATTTGTTCTGGTTGGAGTCTATCATTATTGGGTTAATTCTTTCAGTGGGTGATTTGTTTTCTTGGGTTTTGTTTGTCATGGATTTGCACTTTGACTTGGGCATTGCTGTTTTATCTCTTAAGACTTTCTTTCAATTTTTGTGTGTTTTTGACTGAACTGAATTAGTTGGCCTGGAGCAGCACCTGCTCTGACGGGCTGGTGGGAGGAGCTGGGACTAGTGGGTTACCTAGTGCTTGGGGGTGAGCAGGGGGTGCTTACCTGTGGCACAGTGTGTCTTCACTGGACTAGGCACTTCCATCCATCCAGCGGGTGGGGAAAGGGAAGAGTGCTGTTGGCAGGTGCACTTAACCTGGGGATCTGAGGAGTGGTGCAGGGGTCCCCCCGGGCCAGGAGCATCGTCTGCTCTGACTGGCTGGTGGGAGGAGCTGGGACCAGTTGGTTACCTGGGGCTTGGGTGTGAGGAGGTGTTGCTTACCTACGGTGCAGTGTGTCCAGGCTGGACTGCTCACAACTGGATGGGTGGGGAAAGTGCAATATAATTTTTTCTAATTCCATCCACTCCTCCACAAATTTCCTTAATTCATCTTTTTTGATGGTGGAACAGTATTCCATCATATAAATGTATCACATTTTTCTTGTCAACTCATCAATGGTTGGGCATTTGAGTTGTTTCTAAGGTTTTGCTATTGTAAATAGTGATGCTATGAACATGATTGTGCTAGTGTCATTGTAGTGAATTTTAGTTTTATAGGGGATTATTCTGAGAAGTGGAATAGGAGTGTTTTATGGCATTTCAATCTTTAACTTTTTCAAATTGCCAGGCTGATCGCCAGAGTGCTTGTATAATCCTGCATTCCCACCAGCAATGTAGGAATGTTCTCTTCTCTCCACATGCTCTCTAGCATTTGGTATTGTTTGTATTGTGGATTTTTGCCATCTTGACCAGGGTGAGATGATATCTCAGGGAAGTTTTTATTTGCATTTCCTTGATGGCTAAGGATGTGGAGCATTTTTAAAGATATCTGTTTGACATTTCAACTTCATGACTGGAAGAGCTTCTTTTCAGTTCCCAGGCCCATTTTTTAAATTGGCCATTTATTTCAATGGTGTTTAGTTTTCTAAATTCTTTGCACTCTGGATAATAGAGCTCTATCAGATAGGTGGTTAATGAAGATTTTCACTCATTCTCTGGGTGGCCTTTTTGCTTGGTTTACAATCTTTTTGTCTGAAAAGATCTCCATGACCATTTTTAAATGGGCCATTTATTTCCTTGGTGTTTATTTTTCTAAGTTCTTTGTGCACTCTGGATAATAGAGCTCTATCAGATAAGTGGTAAGTGAAGATTTTTACCCATTCTGTGTGTTGCCTTTTTACTTGGTTTACAATCTCTTTATCTGAACAGAAGCTCTTTAATTTCATGGGATCCCATTTGTTGAGTGTAGGTTCTAGTGCCTGTGCTATTAGATTTCTGTTTAGGAACTGTTGGCCTAGCCCAATCACCTTGAGGGAGTAACCTACCCTTACAAATAGGGTTTTTATAGTCTCTGGCCCAATATTGAGGTCCTTGATCCACTGAGAATTAATTTTTATGCAGGGTGACAAGTATAAATTCAGTTTTAATTACCTGCATGTGGAAATCCAGTTTTGCCAGCACCATTTGTTGAAGATTCTGTTCTTTTTCCATTGAATTTTTGGGGCCCCTTTTTCAAAGATCAAATGTTTTTAATTGTGTGGACTTATTTCTGGGTATTCAATCCTTACCATTGATCTACATGCCTATTTTTGGGCCAGTATCTGGCTGTTTTTATTACTATGGATTTATATTACAGATAATGGCTTGGTATGGTGATACCTCCATCAGTGTTCTTGTTACTCTTGTTTATTTTTGCTATCCTGGGTCTTTTGTGCTTCCATATGAATTTTGATATTGTTTGGTCAATTTCTTTAAAGAATTGCTTTAGCATTTTGATTGGTATTGTAATGAATCTGTATAGTGCTTTTGGTAGGATGGTCATTTTGATGATGTTGATTCTGCCAATCCAGGAGTATCGGAGGTCTTTCCACCTTCTGGTGTCTTGTGTAATTTCTTTCTTTAGGATTTTGAAGTTTTCATTGTAAAGGTCTCTCACTTCCTTAGTTAAGCTATACCAAGGTATTTCATTTTTTAGGGGCTATAGTAAATGGTATTGTTTCTCTTAGGGCTTTTTATTTCTTCCATCCTTGGCAAATAGGAAGGCCACTGATTTTTGCATGTTTATTTTGTAATCTGTCACCCTGCTGAACTTCTGTATTAGTTCCAGGAGTTTCCTGGGAGAGTTTTTAGTATCACTCAGGTATAGGATCCTGTCACCTGCAAATAGAGGTAACTTGGATTCTTCCTTGCCCATTTGAATCCCTTTTATCTCCCTCCATTGTGTTAGGTTCCAGCTTAGACTTCAAATACAATATTGAATAAAAGTGGTGAGAGTGGACAGCCTTGTCTAGTTCCTGATCAAAGCAGAAATTCTTGCTGTTGGCTTTTTTTGTATACAGCTTTTATTATGTTGATAAATGTTCCTTCCATTGCAACTGGGATTTTAACATAAAAGGCTATTGGATCTTAGGCCTTCATCAAGGACTGCAAGTAAGTAATGAGACATCTGGTTAAGTTCACAGACTTTCCTTCCTGATCATTTACAACTGAGGGGGCATGATTTCACCAGAAGGGGAGGGCATATAGTCTGGCACATAAAAAGTAACCATTTTGCAAATGAGTATTCGACCCCTCCCTCACTGTGGTTTCCTAATTTTATTACATCTACCTTTGAATGTGCTCTTATAACAAGACTTAGTTTAACAGCTTTTTGTCTCTGTCCAGGGGGTGACATACAATGCCCAGCAGGATGGAGTGAAGGGCATTGCAGGAGCAGCAAAACTGCAAAAGAAAATCAACAAACCATAATCCAGAACTTCAGAGACTCCATATCAACCTCCTAGAACTAGGCCAGCCTAATCTCTCCCCATCCTGAAGCTCAGGGAAATTTGCAGAAGAGGGGGCGGTAAGATTGTAAGAGCACAAGGATGGGAGGAGCAATGATTGCAAGATACTCCACACAAGTTAGGGCGGAAGCAATCATCATTGGACTTTGCATGCCCTGCGCAATGGCCAACACACTATTGACCCCACAAAGTCTAGCATTTGCTAAAGGCACCAAGATCCTTGGAGGCAAGGGATTGACAACCACAGTAGTGTTCCTATGCTAAAGGGGTACACAGGAAAGGGTTGAGGGAAATACCACTGGGTCCTTGTACATCATCAGAGAGGAGGGCCCAGAGGAGAGTCTGGCATGCACATTAAAGGATTCTCCGGGGATTGGGGGGAAGTCATGGGGGATGGGGAGGGAGGGGTGAGGGGATTGGGAGCAGGGGGGTCGGGGGGAGGAGGAGGGAGGGAGGGAACCGGTGTACCTACTAAGTTTGTATGAGTGGAAATAATAATAAAAAGTGTTAAAAAAAAAGGCTATTGGATCTTACCAAAAGATTTTTCTGTATCTATGGAGAGTATAATGTTGTCTTGGAGATTGGATTGGTTTATATGGTGAATTACATTTATTTATTTACATATGTGATACAACCTTGTGTGTGTTAGACAACACTTCTGGATCACAGGAATGATTTTTTGACATGTTTTTGAATCCAATTTGCTAAGATTTTGTCGAGAATCTTTGCATTTATGTTCATCAGAGATTGGCAAAGAGTTGTTTTTAAGTTTCTCTTAATAGGTTTTGAGATTACTATGATATTAGCTTTGTAGAAGAATTTAGAAATGTTCCTTTGCTATTTCTTGAAATAGTTTAAAGAGTATTGGTGTTACTTGTTCTTCAAATGTCTGATACAATTCTGTGTTGAATCAGTCTGATCAAATACATATTTTGCAGGGAACATATGAGATTACTTTGTCAATTTCTTCATTTGTTATAGGACTACTTAAATAATTCAAAACTTCCTCAAGTGCTTACTCAAGAGTTCATCCATTTCCTTTTATTATCAAATCTCGTAGAGTATAAGTTTTTGAAATATGACCTTAAAACTCTCTGAATTTCTTGAATGTCTGTTGTGATAACTACATTTTTGTCACTTATTTTGTTAATTTAGGATTTCTCTCTTTTGATATTGGTAAATTTAGCTAGAAGTATATCAATCTTATTGATTTTTTTCAAGAACCAGCTTTTTTAAAAAAAAATATTTAGTCATTTGTGCGTGTGTTGCGTGTGTGTGTGTATGTGTGTGTAGAACCCCAGGCGAATTCGGGAAACACCTGGACCTCCTCCACCTCCTCCTTGTTACTCTGCCCAGGGATTCACAGGCTCCGCCCTACCAGGAACAGAAATGCAGGACATCCCCGCTTCCTCCTGGTGTCTATACATGGGGTCTAGGATCTGAACTCAGGACCTTCCACCTGCAAGGCAGAGACTTAAACCCCTGACCTAATTCTCCAGTCCCAAGAAACCCAGCTTTTTGACTGCTGATTCTTGTATCATTTTTGTTATCCTCAATTTTTGGATATCCCCTGATTTTGCTAATTCCTCTCTTCTACTGCTTTTAGGATTGGGTTGCATCTTGTGTCTCTAAAGCTTTAAGCTTCATTGCTAAGTTATTTACTTGTGACATTTCTATTTTTTGATATAGACGTTGAGAGCTCTAAATTTACCTTGTAGGACAGCTTTCATTGTGTCCCAGATTTTAATATGTTGTATTTTCATTATTGTTCACTTCTAGGAAATCTTGAATTTCCTTTTTGATTTCTTCCTGAAGCCATTGTTATTCAGCATCATAGTGTTTAATTTCAAAGGGTAGTGTATTTTCTGGTGTTTGTTGTGCTGTGGATGTCAAGCTTTAGACCATGGTGATATGACACGGTACAGGTTATAATTTCAACTTCTTACATATGTGACCATTTATTTTGGGTTCTAGTATGTGATCTATTATGGAGAAAGTTCCCTAGGCTGCTGAGAAAAATGTGTATTCCTTAGTGCCTGGATGGAAGATTCTATAGAGATCTACAAGATCCATTTCAGTAAGCATTGGGTTTAATTATAATGTGTCTGTTGAGTTTTTGGCCTATTGATCTAACTCATACTGAGAGGGTGATATTGAAATCCCTGAGTATTAGCCTTTTGCGATTGATTTCTTGTTTTAGATAATGTAGTGTTTGCTTAATGAATGTGAAGGAGTATATATTAGGTGCATATATGTTCAGTACTGGGAAGTCTTCCTGGTGCATTGTTCATGTGACTGAAATTTAATATCCTTCTGTATCTTGAAGATTTTCTTAGACTTGAAGTTTACATTGTTATACAGCATAATTGCTACCCCTCATTATTTTCTGGTTCCATTAACTTAAAGAATTTTTGACTAACCTTTAACTTTTAGAATGTGCCTATTGTTTGTGATGAGACATGTTTCCTAAAGGTAGCGCATGACAGGTTTTATTTTCTAATCTGTGTTTGCAACATGTATCTTTTGATTGGTGAGTTAATTCCATCCATGACATTTAGTGTATAATGGAGAAATTACTTTCAATTCCTGACATTTTTTGTGCTTAATGTCTTTATAAATCTATTATTTAGCTTATAGGTTGTGGTGGTATTCTCCTGGACATGCTTGCTCTTTTCTTCAAGCTTAAGTACCTTTTCTAGCAAAACATACAAGCCACATAATTACACTATGAAAAGCCACTAAAAATTCTTCAAACTAATGGAACCAGGAAACAGGCAGGGGTAACAATAAAGCTATCTGACAAAGTGGACATCTACCAAAATATCATAAGAAAAACAGAAGGATACTACATTTTAGTCACAGATACCATACATCAGGAAAGACTTCACATTACTGAACTATATACACACCTAAGATAGGCTTCCTCCACATTCATTAAGCAAATGCTACAATGTCCAAAGCAAGAAATCAACTCAAAACAATAATTCGTAGAGATTTCAATACTTCCCTCTCAATGTGGCATAGGTCACAGGTCAAAACTTAACAGAGATACATTGGAATTTAATCAAACCTTTACTGAAATGGACCTGAGAGATCTCTATTGAACTTTCCATCCACGCACAAAAGAATATACATTTTTGTCAGCAACACATGGAAACTTTCTCCAAAATAGACCTCATATGGGGCCACAAATGCATCTCCACAGGAAAGGTGAAATTCTAGCTTGTACCCTGTCAGACCATCATGGTCTAAAACTTAACATCTGCAACACAATAAACAGCAGAAAATACACTAACTCCTGGAAACTAAACACTATGATGCTAAATGAGAATTGGTTCTTGAAGAAATCATAAAGGAAACTCAAGATTTCCTAGAAATGAACAATAATAAAAATACAACTTATCAAAATCTCTGGGACACAATGAAAGTCATCCTAAGAGGTAAATACCTCTTAATGCCTACATCAAAAAATAGAAATATCACAAATAAATAACTAAACAATGCAGCTTAAAGCTTTAGAGACACAAGAGTAAACCAGTCGAAAAGCAGTAAGATAGGAGATTATCAAAATCAGGGGAGAAATATCCAAAACTGAGATAAGGAAAAAGATACACAGTATCAACCAGTCAAAAAATCTGGTTCTTTGAAAAATCAATGATTGATACACCTCTAGCTAAATTAACCAAAAGCAAGAGAGTAAAATGAAAATGGGGTTATCACTAGTGATACCCGAGAAATTCAGAGAATTATAAGGTCATATTTAAAAACTTATATTCTTTGAATTTTGATAATACAAAAGAAATGGATGAATTCCTAAGTAAGCACAACTTACCTAAATTGAATCTGGAAGTTTTGAATTATTTAAGTAATCCTACAATATATGAGGAAATTGATGAAATAATTGGAATGTAAGGAACTTTATTGACATAATGAAAGACAATTGGAATGTAAGGAACTTTATCAACATAATGAAAGCTGTATACAACAAGCCAACAGCAAGGATTATACACAATGGGGAAAAATTTGAAGCATTCCTGCTTCGATTGAGAACTAGAAAGGCTATCCACTCTCACCATGTCTATTCAATATGTACTTGAAGTCTTATCTAATGACTTAAGAAAAGAGAGGATATATGAGTAATTCAAATCAGCAAGGAAACATCGGAAGTATCTCTTTGCAGATGACATGATCCTATACCTGAGTGATCTTAAAAACTCCTCCTGGAAATTCCTGGAACTAATACAGAAATTCAGCAGTAGCAGTTTACAAAATAAATGTACAAAAATCAGTGGCCTTCCTATATGTCCAGGATGAAAAAAGTGAAAAAGACCTAAGAGAAGCAATCCCATTTACTATGGCCCCTAAAGAAAGGAAATACTTGGCATAAATCTAACCAATGAAGTGAGAGACCTTTATAATGAAAATTTAAATCCCTTAAGAAAGAAATTATAGGGGCTGTAGAGATTGCTCAGGGGTTAAGCCTCTGCCTTGCAAGCAGAAGGTCCTGAGTTCAGATCCTGAACTCCCACATACAAACACTGGATGGAAGCAGGGGTGCCTGGCTTCTGGTCCTGGTTGTGAGCCTGTCAATCCCAGGGCAGAGCAAAAAGGATAGAAGCAGTCCAGATGATTCCCGGATTCACCATTGGTTCTACACTACACACACATACATACATGCACACACACACACACACACACACACACACGTGAAAAAAAAAAAAGAAACATCAAATTTCATTAAAAAAAAAGATTCCAGAAAGTGGAAAGACCTTCCATGCTCCTACAGAATGGCATAAAAATGACCATCTTACCTAAAGCACTATACAGATTCAATGCTATACCAATCAAAATCCCCAAGCATTTCTTTAAAGAAATTGACCAAACTATATCAAAATTCATATGAAAGTACAAAAGGTCCAGGATAGCAAAACAATTCTGAGTAACAAAAGACTGCTGGAGATATCACCGTAAAAATGTTAATCTAGATTACAAATCCAGAGTAATGTAAACAGCCTAGAACTGGCTCCAAAATATACACATAGATCAAAGGATAAAGGTTGAAGACACAGATATAAGCCCTCATAATTAAGCCATTTGATCTTTGACAAAAGGGCATAAAAATTCAATGGAAAAGAATAGCGTCTTCAACAAATCGTGCTGCTAAAACTGGATATCACATGTAACATTAAAACTGGACAGTTACTTGGCACCATTAATTAATTCCAAATGATCAAGTACCTTAATATTAGGCCAGACCCTATAAAAACCCTAGTTGAAAGGGTAAGGAAATCCCTCAAGCTGATTAGGCTGGAACAACAGTTCCTAAACAGAAACACAATGGCAAAGGTAATAGAACCATCACTCAAAAATGGGATCTTAAGAAATTAAAGAGCTTCTGTTTAGATATAGAGATTGTAAACCCAGCTAAAAGGCAACCCACAGGACTGAAAAAATTTTCACTAAGCACATATCTGATAGAGCTCTATTATTCAGAGTTCTCAAGAACTTAGAAAACTAAACACCAAGGAGATAAATGGCCCAATTAAGAAATGGGTCTAGGAACTCAAAAGAAGCTTTTTGAGGGATGAAATTGAAATGTCTAATAAATATCTAAAAAAATCCTCCAAAGCCTAGCCATCAGGGAAATATAAATCAAAACTATCCTGAGATATCACCTCACCCTGGTCAGGATGGCAAAAATACACAATACACACAACAGCAAATGTTGGAGAGGATGGGGAGAGAAGGGAATTCTCATACATTGATAGTGGGTATGCAGGCTTATAAACTCTGGTGACAAATTTGGTGATTTCTAAAAAATTTAAAGATTGAAAAGCCATATGACCCTGCTATACTACTTCTAGGAATAATCAATCCCTCATAATGGAGAAATTCACTACATTGCACAAGTACAACCATGTTCATTATGCACTAATTACAATACCAAAGTCATGGAATTAACACAAATGCCAAACAGTTGAGGAATGGATAAGGAAAATGTGGTCACTTATACAGTGGAATACTACAGCCATCAAAAAGAAATAATTAATGAAATTTGCCAGGAAGTGGATGGAATTAAAAAAATTATATTGAGTTTAGTGTCCCAATGTGAAAATTAGACACCATGTGTACTTCTAATAGGTGGATCCTAGTACCAAACCTTAATGACATATTCAAATATAAATTTCTGTAATACCTACTGTAATCACAAAGGTTTACAAACAGGAGGAGAGGGAAAGAGGCCGCCAAAAAAGAAGATAGAGGATCATTTCAGTAGAATAAATAGCCAACGATCAAGTATTGCATGTAAGTAACAAGAAATCTGGTGCAGCTCACTCTCACTTCCCTTCCTAGTCATTTGCAACTGAACAGGTTTGATCTCATAATCAGGGAGGACATAAGGACTGGCAGATAGATGGTAACTATCCTGCAAATGGACACTGACCCTCCACCTCACTGCTGTGTTATCTTATTCTTCCATCTACTTTGAGTCCTCTTATATTAAGATCTTTTAAACTGTCTTTTATTTTTGGTTAGGAAGTGACCTTCATACCAATCAGGATGGAGCCAAGGACAGTTCAGGAAAGCAAAACTGAAAACAACAGCAAACCATAATTCAGAACACAAAAGGCCCTACATTAATCATCTGGAAAGAGACAGCCAATCACTCCCCATCCTAAAGCTCAGAAAACCTTATTGAAAAGTGGGAAGTAAAATTGTAAAGATGAGGAGGGCCAACAATTGCAAGATACTCCACACAAGGTAAGGCTGCAGTACCATAATCGACTTTGCCAATCTGCACAATGGCTGACATTTCAATGATCTCCCAAAGTATAGATGGATCACAGGGAGAAGGATTCAGGCAGTAAGATCCTTATAGGCAAGGGTTAATTGTCATAATGGAGTTCCCATACTAACGGGGAGCCCAAGAAGGAGCTCTGGACTATGCCATGAGTCCTTACCCCTCACTAGGGTGGAGGCTCAGAAGGAGGTTTGGCATTCACACAAAGGATGCTCCAGAGGATGACAGGGAAGAAGGTAGGCACGGGGAGAGGGGCAGGAAGGGAGGAGGTGAAAAGAAGGGGAAAAGGGGGGAGAGTGCAAGAGGGGAATGGAAGGGTAGGAGGGGGGGAGAGGATGGGATACCTATTGAGCTTGTATGATTGGGGAAAAAATAAAATGATAAAATGAATAAATAAAATAAAATGATATGAAATGAAATAAAATAAAATGAACAAGAAAAGAAAAGAAAAAAGAAAAGAGGCATAGAATTTTTAAATTTTTTTATTTATTCAATTGTACGTGTGTGTGCATGTGTGTGTGTGTGTGTGTGTGTGTAGAACCACGGGTGAATTCGGGAATCACCATGGATCACCTCCACCTCCTCCTCGTTTATTCTGCCCCAGGATTCACAGTCTCCACCCTACCAGGACCAGAAACACAGGCCCCCCTGCTTCCGCCGGCGGCTATATGTGGGGTCTAGGATCCGAACTCAGACCTTCTGCCTGCAAGGCAGAGCTTAACCCCTGAGTCTCTCTCTAGCCCCGAGCCATGGAATTTATAAGAAACTTTTCTAAGGAGGGAAATTGAAATGTTTAACAAATACCTAAAAATATTTCTCCTTCCTAGCCACCAGTGAAATGCAACCAAACTACTCTGAAATTTCATCTCACCTCAGTCAGTTGTCGAAAATTCACAATACAAACAACACCAAATGCTGGGAGGATATGAGGAGATGGGAGCTCTCATATGTTGCTGGTGGGAATGCAGACTTGCACAAACACTTTGGAGATCAGATAGTGGTTTCTAAAAAAGTTAAGGATTGAAATACCATATGAACCTGCTATACCACTACTGGGAATATCCCCCAAATGCATCATTTTACTGTAATGACATGAGTACATCTATATTTATTATAGGACTATTCACATAGCAAAGTCATGGAATCACCAATGCCCAATAATTGATGAATGGATATGAAAATGTGTCACACATATACAATGCAATACTCAGTCAAAAAATGAATGAAATTGCTGCTGAATGGATGGAATTAAAAGAAATTAGCTGAGCAAAGTATTCCAAGTACAGAAAGGCAGACATCACATGTTCTCCCTTATAAGTGGATCCTAGTTCCAAGCCCTCATAATGACATACTCAAGGGAAAATCTCTATAATACCCATTATAACTGCAAAGGATTTTAACTAGGAAAAGAAGACCCGAAGAGAATGTCAACACAGTTCAATAGACAAGGACACTGTTAAGAAAGGCTTTTATGTAGCAGGACATCTGATACTGTCTACTCCATTTTCTTTCCTGTTTACTATATTTGGACTGGTGGGAAGTGCTGGTTGTGTATTCACTTCATGGTGAGGGGACTGGTCATTAGTAGATAGCTATTTGGTAACATGGAGGCTGACCTCACTCATTGTGTACAATTCTGTTCTTCTCTCTCCTTTAAGTCTCTTCTATATAAAGATTTTTAAACAAAAAAAAACACCTTTTTATATTTGGATAGGAGAGGATCTCAACACCCAGGCAGAATGTACCTTCGTGTAGTGCAAGAACAGCAAATTGACAACACCTAACCATAATTCACAATAACAGTGACATTACCCTGTTTACCTAGAAAAAGGCCAGCCAAATCTCTCATCCATCCTATAGCTCAGGGAATCCTGGGGAACTGAGTGCAGACCTTCACAATGGCTGAGAAATCAACATGCCCCAATATACTGTAGAGAATCTAAGGGGAGATGGTTTCAGGCAGTAGGATCCTTACTATCAAGGGATTATACAGGTGTAAGGAAGTACCCATATCAGTAGTCAGTCCAAGGAGGGGTTTCCTACTCTGTCACCTAGGTTTGAACCCCCACTACAGTAGATGATTCAGAGAAAATCTTGGGGTTTGTATAAGCTGACAGACAGGTTGGGAGGGAACAGGTTGGATACACTGGGGAGAGAGGAAGGATGGAGGGAAGGGGAGAAGAAAAAAGGGAAGAGGAGAGGGAAAGAGGGTAAGGAGGAAGGAGGATAGTGAAGATACTTATTCATTGAGCTTGTATAAATAGGAATTTTTTTTAAAGAAATGGTAATTCCTTAGGGATCATTAAAAAAAAGAAAAGAAATGGCAGCAACCTGTAATTCTGGTCATGGTAGGCACAATCGGGAAAATTCAATTCAAGCAATAAGGAATTGAGTTAATCCAAAATGATTTCCCAAGTCATCTTTGTGCCTCCATACAGACATATACACTAAAAAGTATCATCCTGTACAAAACACACACCACAACACACACACACACACACACACACACACACCACACACACACACATACACACCACACATATAGTGATCAGCCTAGCTTGTGTGAAATTCATGTGTCAAAAACAAATATTTGGGCCAGAGTAGAAATATTTGCCTTTGGGCATGTTACAGAAAAGGCTATTTCAGTAATTTCTCGTGTTCACCATCAGTCATAGTTAGCTAGGTAGTGTCCAGTTGATGCTGGCCCTTGGTAACTTGTGACCTGAGCAGACTGTTGAAGTTGTTCTTCTATGTAGCTGTGATGCAACATGCGACTCAAGCAACTTAAGGGGAAAGGGACATTTATTGGCTTATGGCTCTAGAAGGTAGGCACAGTCTATTAAGATGAAGAAGGCAAGGCAGGGGCAGAAGTTAGAGGCAACTTGGGTCATGCCCCTTATGGAGGCAGAGGGAGCAAGCAGCAACTGCAAGATCAGATTGCTAGTGGCAGCAGGTCTGGGCTACCCAACTTCAAGGTCTGCCCTCTGTGACATGCTTTCCCCCATTAAAACTCTACCTCCTAAAGATGCCCAAACATCACATCAAGGAAGGGTGCAAACACATGAGTCGAGGGGGGGGACAAAACTCACATTCAAACCATGAAACAGCATTCAGGGATCTGGTGGTCAATTCTAGAGAGTGCTTTAAGTTGTCCCTAGAGCAGCCTATCTACTTTGTGGTTCTGAGAAGCCTGCCATAGTGTGCTTTGATTTACTCATTTCTACATAGCCTAAGTAAAGCCATCTAGGGACATGTTATTTCTCCTGTTTCCTCAGAGAATTACTATCTTTGTGTATGTGTGTGTGTGTGTGTGTGTATGTGTGGTATGTTTCTACCAAGGGAATCATCATGGACTATTCTACATCCTTATTGATTTGCTTTGGGGTTTCCCAGGCTCTGCTTTGCAGTGCCTGAATTATATGATATTGGCATATCTGCCCCAATTTCTTTTTTTAAATGTGGGATCTGGGGATTCAAACTCAGGTCCTTTTGCTTGGGAGACAAAATTTTAACCCTTGAGCCAACTTTAAAGCTGGACGGAGTATTGTTTGCATAATGAGATGGCAATGAGCCTGTGGGTGCCAGGAGAAGAAAGTCATGGTTTGAAATGTGTGTTGCTCCCCACAGGCTCATGTGTGTAAGTTATTTGGGAAGGTTGTGGCACTTTTAAGAGTTACAGCCTTGTTGGAGGAAGGTATTCAAAGGGGATGGGCCTTCAGGTGGATAAGCTCTACCCTACTTCTGAGAGAGGTCTGCTCTTGCAGTTGGCAGTCTTAACAGCTCTCAGTCTACTGGATGAATGTGAGCTAGGTCTCCTCCAGCTTCTTCCAGCCAGCCATGCTTTTTCTGCCTTGAAGGACTCTATTTCCCCTCTGGAACTGTAAGCTGAAAAAAATCTCCCTTTTCTCTCTTTAATTTGCTTGACTTTGGGTAGTGTCTTACAGTAATAAATAACACTAACTAATACACATGGAGACTTGCATGAAAATCCAATTTAATAAAATAACATAGACGATTATTTAGATACTTTGGAAAAACATAGGCTGTTTCTCAAGTACTTTTGAATGATTGGTTCAACATTGGGAGATGAAGGAAATGGACAGGTATTGAAATCTAAAAAGTAAATTAGAAAGTTATATCAATTATCTGGATGTAAAATTGAAAAGTAATGAGATAAAATGATCCATACTTATCAAAGACTCCACAATGAATGGTGGACGTATTGGCAGGAAACAAAAGCAAAAAAGTAAAGTGAAATTAAAGTTTACAAGTTGTTTCCTGAGATTATAGTGGTTGTTAAGTCATCATTTCAAAGTAGCCATTGTAAATGAAAATTAATCTTCAAATTCAAATGTTTAGTAATCCAGATTAGTGTGCTGTTGTCACTCGGGGAAGGATGGAATAACCCTTAGTTAAGCTGAAAGACACAGAATGTAAAAGCAGCATGAAGAAGGGGATCCGCCTGTAGCACATGTAAAGTTAATGTGCTGAGTGCTGAATAGAACCATGAGGACAGTGTTCACCCATCATGGAATTCCTGCTTCATGAATGCTGGTAGTAGGAGCCAGAGCAAGAACTCACCTGTGTCCATTTCTCATGTCCTCTGCTGCACTTCACACAAGGACGTCTGCACCCCATGAAAACTCTTGGTACTTATTTACTTTTATCAACCATGTATATCAACACATACACAAGACGAGTCTTCTTTTTCTGTCCCTACATTCTGGCCAAAGGAATGTCAGTCATATCTAATCTCACCTGTGGAACGTCGTAGAAATTCAGACACGTCCCAATGAAGGCTGAGGATGTTCAAGTGGGTCCTGTGACAGGTCCCATCATTCCCTCTCATCTGCACACGTAATTAGGCAAAACGTCATCAGTTCTTAGGAATCAGCTCATTAGACTACGTAATGCCATTATATTGTGAGCATAAGCTCTAAAAATATAGAAGCTTAGAGACATTTGGACAGAAGGAGGGTCCTTTTGTCGATCTTAGTGGTAAAAACCAGTGCAAGGACAGACTGGTGGTTCATGGCCGACAGTCTGAAAAGTGGGCAAGGAATCATTAGATGTAAGACTCTGCATATGACAATTGTCTATTGGAAAAAGAGTTATTTAGTGACATACGGCTGTAGCTCAACATTCCTTGTGTAGACCAATGGATCAGGACAGTCCCTGTCAATTCTGTAACCCTGGCCTCTAATGTTCCCATTGCATGTAGTTATTTCTCTTGAGTTCTTCACTGGTTCATGCAGGAAGACTGATATGTCTGCCATTGTGGATACCACATTTTGTGGAGGTGTGTCATGTCATAAATGAGATGATTGTCCCCTGTCAGCTTCCATAGCATAGGGTTCTCATATCTTTGCTATCTGAGGACACTGGAAGAAGACGGTGTGCTTGTCTTATACACATCTTTTTTTAAATTATGTTTTATTCAATTGTGCATGTATGCATGTATGTGCGTGTGTATGTATGTATGTGTATGTGTGTATGTATGTGTGTGTGTGTAGAATCACGGACGAATTCGGGAACCACCATGGACCGCCTCCACCTCCTCCTTGTTTACTCTGCCCCAGGATTCACAGGCTCCGCCCTACCAGGACCAGAAACGGAGATCGCCCCCCCTCCGTTTCTGCCCGGCGTCTATACATGTGGTCTAGGATCCGAACTCAGGACATTCCACCTGCAAGGCAGAGGCTTAATCCCCTCTAGCCCCCCTTATACACATCTTATACAGACTGTGCACGTGTTCCTTCTTTTATCCAGGATTCCCATACTGCACAAATGTTTTAATTAATTAATTAATTTATTTATTTATTTAGCCTCACAGTTTAATTTTATTGGAGGAAGAAGCAAGAGAAATAGATATACAACTCCTATTTTGGATAGGGTTTACTGGGACAGAGAGTTAAGTGCATTCTGCCTATAGTGTAGTCTCTCTCAATTGCCTATATCCTACTGAATCCATAATGCTCAAATGTTAAAATGAAGGGGCTGCTCATGACAAATAGTTCATGGTGTTTTCTACTGTAGCAGCCTGTAGTGTGTAGCTCTCTTACCCTGTAAACGATGGATGAAGTCATTTCTATCAGCAGCCACAGGTGACTTTTACAAAACTTTCAAACTCATACATAATGCAAATAACATTTGTTCCATTTTTTACTATTCTTTTTAGTCCTTTGCCCCTTCCTTCTATTTGATGTCCTATAACTTTAATGACATGAGATGTATCAGAATACTTACAGTTTCAGGAGGAAGACTTGTTGGGAAGAAAAAAGTGTGTATTGTAAAATGGAGGGGAGTGTGGAATTGGTAAGGATGTCAGAAATTCATTGTATTCATGTATAAAACTCTGAAGGAATAAAAAAAAACTATGTAAAGAGAACAGTCACTCTCCTTGCCATTTTAATTTTATTCTATCATGAAGGTTTGCCTGGATCTCTTATCTATCTTGTATTTGTATTAAACTCAAATATTTTATATTATATATTGCATATATTTACATATATGTAAATCCTTTGCTATCACTCTAATCACCATGTATTATTTGGTTGAATGGTAATAGTATAAACTTGCTCCATTCTTACATTACTTGTCGTTGAAATGTTCCATAGGCCTTCTAATTTCACATAATAAAAATTTTAATTTTCCTTATTGGATTTCCACTTTATGGACAAACCATTCCACAGATAATTTTTGGTAATGAATGTCTTTGTTTTCCTCTGCCTCTAAATACTTGCTTTACTACTCTATGATTTCATTTTTATTATTTCTCTCCAAGTGACATTACATTTGAATAGTCTTATTGGCTAGACAGTTCATACATTTTATAATTTTAATTTTTCAAATTTATACATTCATAACTTGGTATCTTTAAAATTTTTCTTCTGTGAGCCACTTGTTCATCTTATCTGTATTTTGCTTCTAGTTATTTTAGATTTTTTTCATGAGTGTATAATTCTTGTATATTATTTTACCGTGATCAGTTTCCTAATGAAATTCATATGTAAGTATTTTGCACAGTTCTTCCACAATAACCTTCCCATTATCTACATTCCTGGTTCTCTTCTTACCCCTTCTCCAACTTATTCTCCTTTCTCACTTCTTACAGTGTGGTGGTTCGCATTGACCCCCCCTCATGGTGAGGTATCTGGACTTTGACATTGTCAACTTGACAAGATCTAGAATCCCTGAAGACACAGTTCTAGGTGGGATTAATTTCTCAGTAGAGTTAATTGAGGTAGGGGAATGCATCCCGTGGCCTGAGGTTCTTGTATGAATAAAAATAAAGTGGGCTGAGCACCAGCATTCATCCCCTCACTACTTTCTGACCTTTAATGCCTGCCATATGGACCATCAACTTGGAAGGCTGACTTGCCTTCGGATTTGTGAATAGGTGTATCCCATTGAACAGGAAGAAGGATAAAGCATCCCCCCCCTTAAGCTGCTTCTTGTCAATTCTTTGATCTCAGTGATGAGAAAGACAATCCTCCTAAACTCCACCTGTGTGTAGAGTGATGGTCCCTCTTTACATGATAGTCTCTTTATTAGCACCTGTGCAAGCATTGTTAAACCAGCATTTTCTTGATATTCACCATGAGATTGAAGCCCTAACTTTCCAAACTTAAATCCCAAGTCTTGTAAAACAGATGTTGAAAAAAATGACAATCAGGTTAGGAAGATGGCTTAGACAGAGAGACAGAGAGAGAAAGAAAGAGAGAGAGAGAGAGAGAGAGAAAGAGAAAACACTGTGTGTGCCTGTGGAGGTCCAAAAGGACTTTGGGAATCATCCTGGATTGCTTCTACTTCCTCTTTACTTTGCTCTGGAGTTTCCCAGGCTTCACCTTCCAGGACCAGAAGTGCAGGCTGCCACCATTCCACCTGGTGTTTTTACATGGGATCTAGGATTTGAACTCATGGCTTTCTGCTTTCAAGGCAGAGTCATAGTCCCTGAGCCACTCTCAGCCTCTTTTTTTTTTTAAATCAACTTTGCCGCTACCACTAAACAAGCAGAAATCCACAAATCTTTAAAATGAAACCTTCTAACAGGAAAGATGGTCTAAACGATCTTTCACAAATACTCATAGATTAGACCTATCCAGTCAGGAAAATGTTACTCTGAGGAAACTTCACTGATCTAGGACAAGTTTTCCCGCCACCTGCCAAAATTAGAACTCCTGAAAGAGGCAACTGGCCATAGCACCAGACCCACTTTTAACTATCTGCATCCTTCTCCCTGTTTAATCTTCATTGTTCTTTTCCCCTCTATCCCCACTCCCACAGTCATTAATATAATTTACTCTCACAAACTCATTTCTTTCTGAGAAGCTTCCCTCCTACCCCAATGCCCCTTCCTGAGTATGCATCTCATCAAGTTCTACAGGGGATGTTTCTTTGATCAATCCATCCCACTCCCTCACATTTTCCTGTTTGTCTGGTTCAATGAGTTCCAGGGTCCCTTGTGTCTGCTTAGTGGGAATTCAGGCTCTCTGTGGCAGAACAAATGGTCTTCCTTGGGCAGACCCACTGATAAGGGCACTCCCTTCATCGTCTAGCCTAGCTCCTAAGGTTTCCACCAAATGTAATTTTTCTCTGAGATCCCAGTCTATGGGGCATGTGGGTATGTCAGTCACTAGCAGGTCTGGTAAGGACAATTCTCATTGTAGTTTACTTCCTGGATGCAGCAACCCTGCCTTGAGTGGACTATCTTGTCCAGCAATGGACCTTCCCATCTTTAGGCTTTTACCATCTTACCACCCCTTTTCTGCAAGGTTCCCTGAACTTAGGATGGGGGAGATTTGGTTGGTCTGATTCCAGATTAGCTATGCAGGATAGCCCAGTACTCTGCATTCTGATTGGCTGATGGCTGTTGTTTATTTCACTGCTCTTCACTGCACTAGGCTGCATCCTCTCTGGGTGTTGAGATCCTCTACTTCTGTCAAAGGAAAAGATTTCTAGGTTGAGTGCTCTACCACTCTATGGGTATAATAGCAGGTATTTACAGGGCAGTTGGATATACTGTCTTCTGGCCTATAGGTTCATAGTCTGTTCTTCCCTATTGCTCTATTTATGCAACTTTATAGGTTCTTGTTGTAGTTAACAATAACAGGATATGTTCCATTCTGACAAGTGCCTTGAGGCCAATCAGAAAGCTGTTGATTGCCTCCGATACCATGCCACTATACACGGGTGGTCACCTGTTGCTATGGTGATTTTATTTTGACTTGCAGGTCTCACAGGTTGATGGCCTTTGATTATTTTTCTCCCCCAGGCAATATTTCAGTAGTTGTACATGTGATACAGGGGGGGTGGATCTCCCTTGTGATTCTCACATCTTTCTGTGATATTATCTGGCTTTTGGCATGAGGGTATTGGAGCACTTTAGAAGTCTCATTATGGTTGTCATGTTCTTTCTGCCCTTGGATCAGTTGTAGTTCTCTTTATTGATCAATTTAGATGGAGAGACATTTTCATGAATGCGAGATGAGAGTTTCATTATCATGGGCTTAAAGGTAAGTGTTTAGAAGGTGGTATGTTATCATGTTTACTTGATAAGTGAATAGCTGTGAGTTCTCCTCTAAAACATAGACTCTCCCTATCAAGGACCAAAGCCAGATTTACAGTGACCAGTCATGGGTTTCCTCCAGGTGAGTGGATCTTAATCCAATCATAGAGTGGTTGGTTGCTCCCACATCATTCATACCACATTGAACCAAAGTACTTTCTGTTTGGTTGGATCATGTTGACGTTCACGGGGTTCCTATTTGGGTAAGAGTTTTGGTGACTTTTCTTCACCAAGGGTAGCTTGCAGTAGTCTCTCAGCTATCTTGAAAAGAGTTAATTTTCAGGTCACTTCCAGCTTGTTTTGTTCATGTCCTGTGGGCAAAGTATACATAGTCTTTAGCATACATAGTCTGATGGGCAACCAGAGATGTGAAAAATCATCCACATTGTTTTGGAGGATCTCTAGGACTTCTGTGACCAACAACTCTTCAAGAAATATCTCATACCTGGCACCAGGTATTTTATGTGGCCACTGTGCTTCTGGGTGCAGCATCTTAGTCATGGTTTGAAATGTGTCCCCCACAGTCTCATGTGTTTGGCAAGGTCATGGCACATTGAGAGGTGGAGCCTTGCTGGAGGAAGGCAGTCACAAGGAGTGGACCTGGAGGTGGATTACCCCACCCTACCTCCAGAGAAGTCTGCCTTTGCAGGAACAGTCTGTAGCTATCAGCTTCCAAGATGTCTGTGGTCACTTAGCTTCCTCCAGCTTTGGCCAGCCAGCCATGCCACCTCTGCTTTGAGAGACTGTACCTTCCCTCTGGAACCGTAAGCTGAATAAACCTCCCTTTCTCCCTTAAAAAAAAAAAAAAGATGGCTTAGAGTTTAAAGTCTTTGCCTCTTAAGCAAAAGTACCTGATTTGGGGTTCTAGATCGCACAGAAAAATGCTGGATAAAAATGGTGGCAGTCTACACTTCTGACTCTGGTAGGCAGAGCCTGGGAAACCCCAAAGAAAAGTAATAAAGTAATATGGAACTAGAGCAATCCAGGATAACTCTGAAAGTCACCCTTAGGCCTCTACAGGGACACATTGTAAACTCTTTCACACACCCCACACCCCAACACCCATACACACACCTATACATCTACCCCTATACATTGGTCATGATATGCAAATATGTTTTCAAAATTAGGGAAAAGAAGAAGTGAAGTAAATATGGGGGTGTCAGAGAAACACACTGATCAGCAGAATAGTTCTAGAAATGAAGAATCCATGACCCACATTGTTTGCCATTCCCAGTTGCCACAGTAACAACACTTTGTCACCGGGGCATGGGATGTGGAGGGAAGCAGTCACTGTTCACAGCAATGTCCTATTTCACAAAAGCACAAACTCAGGATGCTTGCCTCATTAATTCACTGAGTTGAACTATAAGGAAAACCCTGAGGTGACTAGTACCCCACATCTGAGGCTGTGCAGAAATTATGAAACCACAGTGAAGAGATTATAGTTTCTAGTCTGTAACCCTTAGAGGCACAGAGCATCGCTGGCACAAATAGTGATATCCAATCATATTGGCAAGAATGAGTAAATATCTACATAAATCATGACTAAATTGGTGAAGTGTGCACATCTCTAGAGGCATCATGAATCTTATACTGATGGAAGAATCCTCAACAGCTCTTCAAGAGACACTCTCATCTTCTCAGAACTGAGCATGTGCTACTGGTCTGTGTTACATCTCTAAAAGATGTGCTCAGCCCCAGGCAGAGTGACTATCAAACATGGGGAACTCTAAGATGGAGCATTATAAGAAGAGCAATGAATCTGGCTTCAACCCTGTGCATGCGAAGTAAAGAGATGAAAACAAAGTATTCTCAGAGCTGTTTGAAGGAGCACGCAGCCAGAAGTTAAAGACAGGATTAAGTAAGGGGAGGCCCTGGATGATGTGCTTGGAGAACAGGACAGGATACACAGAACACACCTGTCCATCTACAGAGCTCTTGGGCATTACTCATCAAGATATTGGGACTGAAATAGACATGAAAATGTCACTCCACATTTAGAATCTCAATGAACATGGTCTTTCTCCATAGGCTCCTGTTGTATGTATAGGTTGAAAAACAAATCATACTTTTTATTTTCATCTTTTTCTTGTTTGATTCTCCTAAAACACTTAGGTTCTGTGAGAGGAAGTGTTGGAAACCAGAAATAAAAGTTAGAGTTAGAAGTCTGAGCATGTCTGCTGAGCTCTAAGCCTGAGCTTCACTGAGTTGCTAGAGCTCCAGATATCACATGTCACAGGGGTATGCATTCCACCTGTCTGTTTTATTATTGTTACTGAATGAAGATGTCATGTGTGCCTCTACACCTTTCATTCCCCTATGTAATCTAAACACTCTCTGCCCTAGGGAACTCTCTGCATCTGAGGATCCTGCCCAATTCACAAACACAGGCTGACAATTAGTTGAAGTTCATCCTCCTCAGCTCTGGGAATCATCATTTCACCCACCCCAAGAATGTCAGGGTACTATGGAGATTTGTATGTCATCATCTTTAGCCTCAAAACTGTCTCAATATATTATTTATATGAACATCAGTTGAAAAGACTTAAGTTGGTTGCATCTAAGGAATGTGTGTAATAAAGGGATCATACCAAGCAGACCTCCTGCAGATCTACTGGGAATTTTATTGTCCAATGTCCAGGACAGGAAAAGGCAGCCTGTAAACCCATGCACATGGAAAGCAACTGCCAAAACTGCATGTTTTGCCCATTATCTGTAATTTTCTTAAAGTCATGTCATATCTGTAAATTCCCAGAATAAATCCAAATCTGGGCTCGTGATTTCTCAGCAATTTGATACGTCCAAGGTGTTAACTACCACTTGTTAAATAAGACCTTCTCTGATCAAGTCAGAAAGCAGACCTCTTGTGTAAGCATCCATTTGTAGAAGGCTGTGTGACCACATGTCCATTTAGCAAGACATCTGTATTAAATTCCCCCTAGGACCTATGATGTTCCCAGATAAAAGCTACTTCCTGGGTTTCTGAGGCTGCCTTTTCCTGTCTTGGACATTGGATGTTAAAATAACAAGTGAATCTGCCCGAAATCTGCCTGCTATGGGCCCTTTTGTATCTCTTTATTTCACATGTAGCTGGGAATACTTAATGCAATGTGCTTAAGTCATTTCAAATGATGTTCATACAAATAATGTGTTGAGACAGTCATGAGATCAAAGATAATGTCATTCATATACCAGACATGAATTTCCTTCTGAGGAGCAGGACTCAGATCTCAAAATATGCCAAAGGTGTTCATGTGCAACCCTTCTTTTCTCTGCCATTCTCTCTTGCATTTTCTTGTCTTTCTGCATGTGTGGCCTGCTGAGATTTATCTGTGTTGCCTTTGATGGCACATGTCTGAGTATTTGCTGGAGTATGAATGATATATATCAGTGTGTGTACCATCTTCTCTCCCCTTCACCCAACAAAATTGATGAAAACCTTTTGACAACAATGAATCAACCAATAGATATTCATATGTAGAGTCAATGAAGACTTAAAAAGATTAAGCAATAGGTGTGTACTCACTGATGAGCTCATGGTCACATCCCCTGGTCAACCTTAGTGGGATGTGAAACAAAATGAAGTCATACAGATGTGGAGGGAGGCAGAGGAAAAAGAGAGGATGTGAGGAAAGCCACCAGAATAGAGCTCTTTCAGGAATCAGATAGCCAATGAGTAAAATTTATGAATAAACCTTTAAGAGACAAAAAAGGAAACCATCTGCATTAGATACTGGTATTAACAACTGAAGGCTCTGAGATCTGGATACAGTTGTGAGAAACTCATAGCTGAGTTTAGCCCCAAATAAGTCTATAGGACATTGTGTAACTGACAGAAGAGTCCCAGCCCATGGCGGGCAGGTCTGGTCTCTGGGCAAGAGAATAAGATGAAGGAAACATACTTGGCAGATATGCCAAATCTTGCAAGTAAGTATTGTCCCTTTTAGCAGTCCTGTGCAAATGGTATGGACCTTTGTGGTGTGACATGGACTCTCCTGCCATGCTGAACAACTACTTACCATTTGTACATTCTTCCTCGGAGACCTGTCCACTTGGTTCATTTGTCTATTTATAAGGTGGTGCTGCAGTTACTCTGTATGTTGCCGATGAACTCACAACCAATCAACTTAAGAGAACAAGAGGATTCATTTACT
Organism: Typhlomys cinereus; assembly: GCA_023101885.1. Taxonomy (NCBI): domain Eukaryota; kingdom Metazoa; phylum Chordata; class Mammalia; order Rodentia; family Platacanthomyidae; genus Typhlomys; species Typhlomys cinereus. Next base: position 136,574 of record JALPQD010000705.1, on the reverse strand, counting down.
CTTAAGATAGCCTGTGATACAGACAGACAGACAAATATACATCCACCTACCCCCTCACACCCCCCTCACACACTAAAAAAGCTGAACAGGAACATCATTGAAGGCCAACAAGCCCTACATTTCTGGAAAATGATACTTTCAGAGACTGTAAATTTGTTGAACAAAAATCACACAGTCCTGGACTGGAGAGATAATTCTAGGGTTAAAGTCTTGTCTTGCGAGTAAAACAACCTGATCCCTACATCTCAGATCCCTGTGTCTCATGTAAAAAATGCCCACTGGGTGGAAATGGCTGTGGCCTGCACTTCTTGCCCTAGAAGGCAGTGCCTGGGAAACCATAGAGTAAAGCAATAAGGAGGCAGAGCAATCCAGGCTCATTCCAGATGATACCCTTGATCCTCCACAGGCACACACATTCAAGTTCCTTCTTCTACACACACACACTCACACACAGACACACACACACACACTCATACACACCCCAAAATGAAAAGAAATTCACAGTCCCAAGCATGGACTCCTCCCAAACAGACTGCCGCTCTGGAGGTCCTTTAGGCCCCATGAACCATGAACATTCTTGAAACAGGTGTTGCTGCTATGTCTGCCAGAGCAATGTAATAAGGTCCTATGGCTAAAGGCACCACATGCTTTGCTTGCAGTATATGAAGAAATAAAAATGTGATTTAGTGGGACACTCCCTTCTCTAAAGGCTGCCTTTCACAGTGTTGTAAGGGGGACAACTGCCAGAAACAGCCTGATTCTGTGATGGCTCTTCATCCCATAAAAGTACCTGTTGGTGCAAAAGTGGTATGACTGTCTTGGGTAAAACCAACAGCTTTCTGATTAAATTTAAGATCTATTCAACAGCATGTAGTTCATGTCTGACACTATAAACCAGGACAAAAGAAATCCACCTATTACTGGGGAGATCATAGACCCCGAGGAAGTTACTGATATTACTTTGTGTGTGTGTGGTGTGTGTGTGTGTGTGTGTGTGTGTGTGTGTGTGCGTGAAAACACATATGCACATGTAGGTGTGAAAGTGTGTATATGTGTATGGGTGTGTATAAAAAAGGGCACTGTGTATGCCTGTGATGGCCTAAATAACATCTGTAGTTATATGTAGTCTCTAGATTACAACACAGAAATATACCATCACCTAGCATCACTGAATGCTGGCCAGTGACCCCTCCCAATTTTCCTAATTGAACTGTTGAGGCTGTCTTGGCAGTCAGCTTGAAATGTCAGTGATGAGGTTGTGGTGTCATAGCAAGGTTAGGTAGGATGTCCATAGTGTCATTAATGTTATGATTTCAGAGGTTAGCTAGCCTGCTATGTCACAGTGAGGCTGATGTCAGAGGTGAGGCTGTGATGTTACAGTGAGGCAGTGATGACAGAGGTGAGGTTATAATGAGACAGTGAGGCTGTAATATCACTGTGAAGCTGTGATGTCACTATAGGGCTGTGACATCACAGAGAGGTTGTGATGTCACAATGAGGCTGTGATGTCAAAAATGAGGCTATAATGGCAAACTGTGGCTGTGATGTCACAGTGCAGCTGTGAGGTGAGTGATTAGGCTATGATTTCAGGAGTGAAACATGAGGCTGAGATGTCGCATTGACGATGTGATACACTGATGAGGCTGTGATGCCACAGTGAGATTATGATGTCACCATGAGGCTGTGGTGTCACTGGTGAGGCTGTAATATCAAGATGAGTCTGTCCAATCAGTGGTGAGGCTGTGATCTCACAGTGAGGTTGGGATGTCACAGTGAGGTTGTGATGTCAGTAGTGACTACTTTCACAGGGAGACTATGTCTTGTGATGCTTTGATGGCATGGTATGGCTGTCACAATGAGTTTGTGATGTCACTGTGAGACTGTGATGTCACTGGAGAAGTTGTAGTGTCACAGTGAGGTTGTGATGTCAAGAGCGACACTGTGGTGTCACAGGGAGACTGTCATGTTTCAGTGAGCCTGTGAGGTCAGTGTTGAGGCTATAGTTCCACAGTGAGAGGCTAGGCAGAATGTCAGTGATGAGGGAGTGATATCACATTGAGGCTCTTATTTCAGGGGTGAGCCTGTGATTCATAGTGAAGCTGTGATGAAACAGTGAATTTGTGATGTCACAGTGATGTTGTGATGTCAGTAGTGACTGTGATTTCACCAGGAGACTATGTCATTATTGAGGAAGTATTGTCCCTGGTGAGGCTCTAATGTCACAGTGACTTTATTGTGTCTAACTAAGGCTGTGATGTCAGAGGTGAAGCTTTATGTCACAGTGATGCTTTGATGGCACAGTATGGCTGTGATGTCATTGGGGATGTCGTGATGTCACAGTGAGTTTGTGATGTCAATAGTGACATTGTGATGTCACAGGGAGGCTTTCATGTTTCAGTGAGCCTGTGAGGTCACAATTAGGCTGTGATATCAGTGGCAAGACTGATGTCACAATGAAGTTATGATTTAACAGATGAGCCTGTGGTATCACTGGGGAAGGCTGTGAGGTCACTAAGGCTGTGATGTCACAGTGAGGTTCTGATGTCAGGGATGATTCTGTGAGATTTCAGTGAGGCTGTGATGCCAGGGGTGATGCTTCGATTTCACAGTTAGATTAGGACATCAGTGATGAGGCTGTCAGTCACACTGAAGCTGTGATGTCACTGTGAGGCTTTCATGTGACCGTGAGGTTGTGCTATCATGGTGAGGCTGTGATATCAGAGGTGATATATTATGATATCACAATTTGGCTGAGATTTCAGTAATTACACTGCTATGTCAGAAGTTAGGGTGATGTCAGTGATGAAGCTGAGATGTCACAGTGAGTCTGCGATGGTACTGTGAGGCTGTGATGCCTCAGCTAGGCTATGCTGTTACTATTGAGTCTGTCATGTGACCATGAGCTTGAGATGTCAATGATGAAGCTATGGTGTCATTGCAAGGCTAGACAGGATGTCTGTGTTGTCACTGATGCTATGACTTCAGAGGTCAGCCTGTTATGTCACAGTGAGGCTGTGAAGTCAGGAGTGAGGATGTGATGTCAGAAAGAAAGCTATAATGCCACAGTGAGACTGTGATATCACTATGAAGCTGTGATGTCACTGTGAGGCTTTGACATCACAGAGAGGTTGTGTTGTCACAGTGAGGCTGTGAAGTTAATGTGGGTTAATGTGGAAGATGTGAAGTCAGTGATAAAGCTGATATCACCATGAGACTATGATGTAACAGGTGAGTCTATGATGTAACATTTCAGACTGTGAGGTCACAGTGAGGCTGTGAGATCATTGTAAGGCTGTGATATCTGTGGGAAGATTGATGTCTCAGTGAGGCAGTAATGTAAAATGTCACTGTTTATGATGTTAAAGGATATGATTTCACTGCTGAGGCTGTCACGTCACTGTGAGACTGTGCTATCTATGGTGAGGCTGTGGTGTCATAGTAAGGCTAGGTATGATACCAGTGGTGAGGCTGTGATGTCACAGTGTGGCTGGGATATCCCTGATGAGGGTGTGATGACAGTCATAAGACTGATGACACAATGAGGCTATGATGTATCAGGTGAGCCTGTGGTGTCAGTGGGCAGGCTGTGAAGTCACTGTGATACTGTGATGCAACCATGAGGCTTTGAATAAACCATGTGGCAGTGGTGTCACTGTGATCCTGTGATGTCACAGGCAGTTGGTGATGAGACAGTGAGGCTGTGGTGTTATAGTGAGGCTGTGATGAAGCAGTGAGGCTATAACGTTGAAGTCAATGCTGTGAAGTAATTGTTGGGCAACAATTGCAGCTGTGAGATGGTAATGTCATAGTGAGGCTGTGATGTCACAGTGAGGGAGTGTTGTCACCAGTGATGCCATGATATCATAGAAGGACTGTGATCTCAGAATGAAGATGTAATTTTAGTGTTTAGGCTGGGATATCAGAATGAGGCTGATGTTATTGTTGAGGGTATGATGTCACAGTGAGGATGGCATGTCACTGGTGAGGCTGTGATGCCACCATGAGGCTTTGATGTCACCGTATGTTTGTGGTGTCATCGTGAGCCCGTGATGTCACAGTGGAGGCTGTAAGGTCACAATGAGACTCTGATGTCAGTGGTGATACTGTGAAGTCACATAGAGGCTGTGATGTCACAGTGAGGCTACGGCAGAGGTGTGTATGTGATGTCACCATGATCCTATTATTTCAGTGGCAAGGACGATGTCACAGTGAGCCTGTGATGTCACTGTCATGTTGTAATGTCACAGTGAGGCTGTGAAGGCACAGTTTAGCTATGATTTCACAGTGAGGCTGGGAGGACACATTTCAGGTATAATGTCAAAGTGAAGCTCTAAGGACACAGTGATGTTGTGATGTCACTGGAGAGTTTTGAATGGCACAGTAAGTCTGTAATGTTAGTGGTGAGGCTGATGTCACAATGAGGCTGCGATGTCACTGGTGAAGATGTGATGTCACAATAAGGCTGGAATGTCAGCGGTGAGAAAGAAGTGATAGTGAATCTATGATGTCACTGGTGAGGCTATGATGTCACTGATGAGACTATGATGTCAGTGGTGAACCTATTATGTGACAGTGACACTAGTGAAATTGTGATGTCAAAGACTATTGTCACTGGTGTGGCAGTGATGTCAGTGTTCTAATGTCAGTGGTGATGCTGATGTCACAGGTGAGGATGTGGTATCACTGGTGAAGATGTAGTATCATGGTGAGCCTGTTCTATCAGTGGTGAGGCTGTGATGTCACAGTCAGTGTGGTGGCATAGTGTGGCTGTGATGTCACAGTGGGGTTGTGATGTCACAGTGAGGATGTGATGTCAGTAGTGACTGTGCTTTCACAGGGAGAATACGTCATTGGTGGGTCTGTATTATCACTGGTGGAGCTCTAATATCACAGTGAGTTTATTGTGTCAAACTGAGGCTGTGATGTCACAGTTAGGCTATGATGTCAGAGATGAAGCTTTATGTCACAGTGATGTTTTGATGGCACAGTATTGTTGTGATGTCCCAATGAGGCTGTGATGTCACAGTGAGCTTGTGATGTCAATAGTGACACTGTGGTGTCACTGTGTATTAGTCAAGTTCTCTAGAGATGCAGAATCGACACAATGAAAAATATATATAATGTAAGAATGTATTGAGTCTGCTTACAGTATGGCCAAGGTAGTCCAACGATGGCTGCCGGTAGCTGCTCAGTTCAGTAGTTAAGTGATGGCTGAATGCTACAGAATTCCTAGAGTCTTTAGTCTAGATGACAACAACTTAGAGGGTTGGAAGGCTAGATGGTCAAAGAAACCGGGTGGCTGGAAGGAAGAGCTATTCCTAGCACAGCTGCAATAAGGCATCTGTTCTCTGTAGTGGCCCCTTTTTATATGATGCAGTACTGGGAGAATCCTATGAGAGCTTTGGTGATTGTGATAGGATCTAGGGTGGGTACAATCCTATCAAGTGGTCTCAGTTGATCCTTTTCAATGTTGGTCTCAGCCTATCTTAGTTAGTACCGGGTGGTCAAGTTGACACCCAGGCTTAACTATCACAACTCCACCCTTTGTCAACTTGACACCAAATCACATTTCCTTAGGCCATTAAGAAAATCTCCAAATAAAAACAGTAAGATTAATAATTACACTTAACATAATATAGCTATCCACGTACAACCACACACACATTATTTTTACAAGATTAATGACAATGTCCTTTGAGAAATGCTAGTCTTTTGTGTTCCATAACACAATACCATAATGTAGATTAAAACATTTCATCACATAACTATAGATTATCATTACATTACATAATATAAATCTTCTTAGAGTATGTGCACATGCACAAGTCTATTCTTGACAGTCTGGACCAGGAGCACTCATGGCAATTATAATCCTCATTCTGTAATTGGTTACGTGGCCTGTGGTGGTATCTATAACTACTTTCTTGTACTACCCATTCTGTATTTCCTCCACCTTCAGCAAGCACTTCTACAGGTCTTGTCTCTTTACCTGGAGGGGTTACCATACCTTCATTTCTGAAGGATCTGGACCATTTACTGTCTTTCCTGTGTTGGGTTGCTGTAAATTCCCATTGACCTTAATCACAGGACATGGTAATAACAAGAGACGCCCTAGTGGATCTCCTACATTCCAGACATATTCTTCCTTACCACCATTGTGGAGAAACAGTCCAATTTCCCCTTGGTGGTCTGGGTCAATCATCCCTCCTAACACTGTTATTCCTTTTTTAGCCTGTTGGCTCAAGGGCATCAGAAGTCCAAAATAACCAGGAGGAAGCCTTAGCTTCCAGTTCAAAGGAATAGTTTTTGTGTCTCCTGGCAGAAGCATTCTCTACTCTGGACCCAAAACTTCTAAGCCAGTAGAATACATGCTTGAGGGAACAGTGTGGGAACTGGTTCCCACTCATGCACTCATTCACTCATTCACACACACACACACACACACACACAGCTGCTGGCTGTGATGAAAGCAGGTTCCAGTCGTCCCCACCTTCACCTCTACCCCAGAGACTCGGCACGGGATGGGGAGATTGTCAGAAGCAGATCTCTCTTTATTGGGGGGAGAAAAGGAACTTGTATAGACAAAGGCCATCAAGGCACGAAACAGGCATCCAATTGTGTCACAAGGTCAAGACATCCTACAGGTGCTAATGGTCAAGTTTAATGTCACTCAGCACAGAGGGCAGGTAGATACCTGAAAGCCAATTAGGGCTCTCTGTGAAGTGATCAGGTTATGCCCAAGACCCTTGCCCTCAGCGCCATCTTTAGTCCCATGTGCTCAGCCATGCCCTGGGGCAAATCCTGGGTGGGCCCAACAGAACAGGAAGCAAAAATTTTCCTAATGGCTCACTAAGGGTGATAGTGAGGGGAGCTATTCCTGTTTCCACCCCTTGATTCCTAGACCCATGAATTCTGGCTATAAGAGACACATTACCATATATTGGACACTGGTTTAAGGCATATACTGCCTTCTGGAGAATTCTGCCCAATCCCTCCAGACTATTATCACCTAACTGACAGTGGGCAGGTTGTGAATTCAATTTGAGGCTTTGATGTCAGTGGTAAGGCTGATATCACCATGAGACAATGATGTCAGTTGTGGTCCTGTGAAACCACACTGAGGCTGTGATGTCACAGTGAGGCTATGTCAGAGGTGTGTATATGATGTCACCATGAGGCTATTATGATAGTGGCAAGACTGATGTCACAGTGAGTTTGTGATGTGACAGTGAGGCTATGATGGCACTATCAGGTTGTAATGTCACAGTGAAGCTGTGAGGATAGAGTGTGGCTATGATGTCACTGAAGAGGTTTGGATGGCACAGGGAGGCTGTGATGTTAGTGGTGAGACTGATGTCACAATGAGGCTGTGATGTCACTGCTTATGATGTCAAAGACTATAATATCACTGCTTAGGCTGTCACATCACTGTGGGGCTATGATATTTGTGGTGAGCCTGTGGTGTCATAGTAAGGCTGCGTAGCATATCAGCGGTGAGGCTGTGATGTCACAGGGTGGCTGTGATGTCAGAGTGCAGCTATGAGGTCTGTGGTAAGACTGATGGCACAATGAGGCTATGATGTTACAGGTGAGCCTGTGGTGTTAGTGTGCAGGTTGTGCAGTCACTGTGTGGCTGTGATGTCACAGTGAGGATCAGATATCAGGGCCAATTCTATGAGATGTCAGTGAGGCTGTGACATCAGGTGTTATGCTTGGATTTCACAGTGAGGTTAGGATGTCAGTGGTTAGGCTGTGCAGTTACACTGAGGATGCAATGTCAGAGGAAAGACTGTGATGTCACTGTGAAGCTGTGATGTTACCGTGAGGTTGTTATGTCAGCAATTACTGTGCTTTCACAATGAGACTGTATCATTGGTGAGTCTATATTTTCATTGGTGAGGCTCTAATGTCACAGTGAGTTTATTGTCTCAAACTGAGGCTGTGGTATCACTGTGAGGCTTTGATGTTACCATGAGGCTGTGGTGGCACAGTGTGTCTTTGATGTCATAGTGAAGTTGTGATGTCACAGTAAAGTTGTGATTTCTGTAGTGACTGTTCGTTCACAGGTAGACTATGTCATTGGTGAGGCTGTATTGTCACTGGTGAGGCTCTAATGTCACAGTGAGTTTATTGTGTCAAACTGAGGCTGCGATGTCACAGTGAGGCTATGAAGTCAGAGGTGAAACTTTGTGTTCCAGTGATGCATGGCTGTGACATCACAATGAGGCTGTGATGCCAATGTGAGGTTGTGATGTCTCTGGGGAAGTTGTGATGTCAAAGTGGCCTTCTGATGTCAATAGCAACACTGTGATGACACAGGAGACTGTCATGTTTCAGTGAGCATGTGAGGTCAGTGGTGAGACTGTGGTGTCATACTGACGCTAGGTAGGATATCAGTGATGAGGGTGTGATGTCTCATTGAGGCTATGATTTCAGAGGTGAGCCTGGGATGTCATAATGAGGCTGTCATGTCACAGTGAGGCTATAACCTCAGAAGTGAGGCTGAGATGTCCCAGTGAAGCTTTCTTGTCACCAGTAATGACGTGATATCACAGTGAGTCTGTGATGTCAGTGGAGCAAGCCTGTGGCATCACAATGAGGGTGTGATTTTAGTGGATAAGCTGTGACACCAGAATGAGATGAAGTGAGTGATGAGAGTAGGATGTCACAGTGAGACTGGCATGTCACTGGTAAGGCTGTGATGCCACTATGAAGCTTTGATGTCACCATGTGGCTGTGGTGTTACTGTGAGCCCGTGATTACACAGGGAGTTGGTGATGTCACAGTGGACACTGTGATGTCACAGTGAGACTGATTTCAGTGGAAAGGCTGATGTCAGAGTGAGGATATGATGTCATTGGTCAGCTGTGATGTCACATTTAGGCTGTGTTGTCACAGTGAGGCTTTGTCAGAGATGTGTATGTGATGTCAGCATGAGGCAGTTATGTCAATGGAAAGGCTGATGTCACAGTGAGTTTGTGATGTTACAGTGAAGCTGTGTTGGCACTATCAGGTTGTAATGTCACAGTGAAACTGTGAGGACACTGTGGCTATGATGTCACGGTGACGCTCTGATGATACAGTGATGTTGTGATGTCATTGCAGAGATTTTGATGGCACAGTGAGGCTGTGTTGTCACTGGTGAAGGTGTGATATCACAGTAAAGCTGGAATGTCACTGGTGAGAAAGATGTCATGAGACAGTGATGACACTTATGAGGCTATGATGTCAGTGATGAACCTATTATGTAACAGTGACACTGGTGAGGCTGTGATGTCAAAGGATGTGTTGTCCCTGGTGTAGCATTGATGTCAGTGCTTGAACTAATGTCAGTGGCATCGCTGGTGTCGCTGATAAGGCTGTGCTTTCACTGTTGAGGCTATGATATCACTGTGAGATTATGATGTCACTGTGAGGTTTGTATGTCACTGTGGGCTCTCATGTCACCATGAGGTGATATCGCTCTGGAAGCAGTGATGTCATAGTGAGGCTGTGAAGTCTCTGGGGAAGATGTAATATCAGTGGCAAAGCATATTTCACAATGAGTCTATGATATAACATGTGAGGCTTTGATGTAACAAGTCACAAGGTCACAGTGAGGCTGTGAGGTCATTGTGAGGCTGTGATGTCAGAAATGTCGCTATCATAACACAGTAGGTTTTGATATCACTGTGAAGCTGTGTTGTCACTGGTGTGAAAGTGATTTCATTGTTCTAATAAAAGTCAACTTTAACACTGATGTCACAGGTGAGTTGTGCTATCCCTGTTGAGGCTGTGATGTCACAGTGAGGCTATGGTGTCACTGTGATGCTGTGATGTAACCATGAGGTAGTGATATCACAGCGAGGCTGTAATATCAATAGTGCTAGACAATGACATTACAGTTTGGCTGTGATTTCAGTGGTTAGGCTGTGATGTCAGCAGTGAGGCTGATGTCAGTGATGAGGCTGAGATGTCACAGTGATGCTAGGATGATACTGGTGAAGCTAGGATGCCACAGCGAGGCTGCAGTGTCATTGCAATGCTGTGACATTTCAAAGAAGTTGCGATGTCACGGTGAGGCTGTGAGGTCACTGTGGAAGATGTATTGACAGTGGTCAGGCTTATTTCACCATGAGGCTATGATATAACAGGTGAGACTATGAGGTCAAAGTTAGACTGTGAGATCACTATGAGGCTGTAATATCTGTGGGAAGATTGATGTCACAGTGATGCAGTGATGTATCATGTGAGGCTGTAGTGTTACTGTTTATGATGTCAAAGGCTATGATGCCACTGCTGAGGCTGTCACATCACTGTGAGTCTGTGCTAACTGTGGTGAGGCTGGGGTGTCATAGCAAGGCCAGATAGGATACCAGTAGTGAGGCTGTGAGGTCACAGTGTGGCTGTAATGTCACCGTAAGGCTGTGATGTCACAATGAGGCTGTGATGTCACAGTGAGGCTCTGATGACACAGTGATGTTGTGATGTCACTGGAGAGATTTTGATGGCATAGTGAGGCTGTGATGTTAGTGGTGAGGCTGATGTCACAATGAGGCTGTGATGTCACTGTTGAAGGTGTGATGTCATAATAAAGCTGGAATATCAATGGTAAGAAAGATGTCACAGGTGAGGCTATGATGTCAGTGGTGAACCTATTACATGACAGTGACATTGGTGAGGCTGTGATGTCAAAGGTTGTGTTCTCACTGGTGAGGCAGTGATGTCAGTGTTCTGCTTAATGTTAGTGGTAATGCTGATGTTACAGGTGAGGCTGTGATATCACTGGTGAGGCTTTGATGTCACAGTGAGGCTGTGATGTCAGTGGGTAGACTGATGTCACTTTGAGGCCATGATATAACAGGTGAGCCCATGGTGTCAGTGGGCAGGCTGTGAGTCACTGTGAGTGTGTTATGTCACAGTGAGGCTCTGATATCAGGGCTGATTTTATGAGATGTCAGTGAGGTTGTGACATCAGGGGTAATGCTTGGATTTAACAGTGAGGTTAGGACGTCAGTGGTTAGGCTGTGCAGTCACAACAGAAACTCTGATGTCAGAGGAGAGGCTGTGATGTCACTGTGAGCCTGTCATATCAGTGGTGGTGCTGTGATGACCCCATTAGGTGGTGTCACAGGCAGTGTGCATGTGATGTTAGTAGTCAGGCTGATGTCTGTTAGTAGTGAGGCTGTGATGTGACTGGTGAAAGTGTGATGTTACAATAAGGCTGGAATCTCAATGGTGAGAAAGATGTCATAGCAAGCCTATGATGTCATTGGTGATTCTGTGATGTCAGTGGTGAACATATTAGGTGATAGTGACACTAGTGAGGTTGTGATGCCAAAGGCTTTGTTGTCACTGGTATGGCAGTTACGTCAGTGTTCTGACTAATGTCAGTGGTGATGCTGATGTCACAGGTGAAGCTGTGCTGGCACTGGTGAGGCTGTGATGTCTCACTGAGGCTGTGATGTCACTGTGAAATTTTTATGACACTGTGTGCTGTCATGTCACCATGAGATCATATCACTCTGGAAACTGTGGTGTCACAGTTGTGATGGCAATGGCAAGGCTGTAACAAGTGAGCCTGTGGTGTCAGAGGACAGGCTGTGAGGTCATGTTTAGGTTGTGATACCACTGTGAGGTTTGATGTCACCATGTGGCTGTGGTGTCACCATGAGCCCACGATATCACAGGGAGTTGTTGATGTCACAATGGAGGCTGTGAGGCCATAGTGAAACTGTGGTGTCAGCGGCAAGGCTGATGTCACAGTGAGGCTATGATGTCACTGTGAGGGTTCAATGTCACTGTGGGCTGTCATGTCTCTGCAAGGTGATATCACTCTGGAATCTGTGATGTCACAGTGAGGCTGTGGTGTCAGTGGCAAGACTGATGCTACAATGAGGCTATGTTATAGCAGGTGAGCCTGTGGTGTAAGAGGACAGGCTGTGAGGTCATTGTGAGGCTGTGATGTAGCAGTGAGGCTCTGATGTCACAATGTGACTCATGTCACAATGAGGCTATGCTGTCACAGTGAGGCTTTGATGAAACCGTTTGGTTGTGGTGACATCGTGAGCCTGTGAGGTCACAGGGATTTGGTGGTGTCACGGTGGAGGCTGTGAGATCACAGTGAGACTGTGATGTCAGTGGCAAGGCTGATGTCCCAGTGAGGCTATGATGTCAGTGGTGATGCATTGAAGTCACAATGAGGCTGTGATGTCACAATGAAGCTATGTCAGATGTGTGTATGTGATGTCACCATGAAGCTTTTATGTCAGTGGCAAGGCTGATGTCACAGTAAGTTTGTGATGTCACAGTGAGGCTGTGCTGGCACAGTGTGACTGTGATGTCACAGTGAGGTTGTGATGTCACAGTGAGATTGTAATGTCATTAGTGATTGTGCTTTCACAGGGCTACTACGTCATTGCTGAGGTTGTATTGTCACTGGTGAGTCTCCATTGTCAGTGTGATTTTATTGTGTCACACTGAGGCTGTGATATCACAGTGATGCTGTGATGTCAGAGGTGAAGCTTTATGTCACAGTGATGCTTTGATGGCCAGTATTGTTGTGATGTCACAATGAGACTGTGATATCACTGTGAGGTGGTGATGTTACAGTGAGGTTGTGATATCACAGTGAGGTTGTGATATCCATGGAGATATAGTATGACATCACAGTTTGGCTGAGATTTCAGTGGTTAGGCTGTGATGTCAGAAGTGAGGCTGATGTCAATGATGAGGCTGAGATGTCAAAGTGATGCTAGGATGATACTGGTGAAGCTGTGATGCCACAGCAAGGCTGTGGTGTCACTGTTGAGGCTGTCATGTGACCGTGAGCCTGATATGTTAATGATGAGGGCTCTGGTGTCATAGTGAGGCTAGGCAGGATGTCTGTGGTGTCATTGAAGCTACGATTTCAGAGGTTAGCCTGTTGTAATGTCACAATAAGGCTATGATGTCACAGTGAGGCTGTGATGTCAGAAATGAGGGTATAATGCCACAGTGACGCTGTGGTGTCACTGTGAGCCTGTGTTGTCAAAGGGATTTGATGACATCACATTGGAGGGTGTGAGGTCACAGTCAGAATGTGATGTCAGTAGCAAGGCTGATTTCAGAGTGAGGCTATGATCAGTGATGATGCTGTGAAGTCACATTGAGGCTGTGATGTCACAGTGAGTCTATGTCAGTGTTGTGTATGTGATGTCACCATGAGGCTATTATATCAGTGGCAAGGCTGATGTAACAGTGAATTTGTGACGTCACAATGAGGCTGTGATGCCATGTCAGCTTGTAAGTCACACCATGTCAGCTTGTAAGTCACAGTGAGGCTGTGAGGACACAGTGTGGGTATGATATCACTGTGAGGCTCTGAGGACACAGTGATGTTGTGATGTCACTGGAGTGGTTTGGATGTCACAGAGAGACTGTGATGTTAGTGGTGAAGCTAATGTAACAATGAGGCTGTGTTGTCAGTGGTGAAGGTGTGATGTCACAATAAGGCTGGAATGTCACTGGTAAGGAAGATGTCATAGTGAGTCTATGATGTCTCTGGTGAGGCTATGATGTCAATGGTGAACCTATTATGTGACAGTGACACTGACTGGTGTGGCAGTGATCTCAGTGTTGTGACTAATGTCAGAGGTGATGCTGATGTCATAGTGTGGCTGTGCTGGCACTGATGAGGCTGTGATGTCTCTGTGAAGGTTGTATGTCACTGTGAGATGTCATATCACTATAAGGTGATATCACTCTGGAAGCTGTGATATCACAATGAGGCTATGATGTAACAGGTGAGCATGTGCTGTCAGTGGGCAGGCTGTGAGTTCACTGTGAGGCTGTGATGTCACAGTGAGGGTGATTGTGTGAGATGTAACACTGTAAATATATACTGCTGGCCTTGCCAACTGAAAGCAAATTGCTTCTGATGATCTTTATGAATATGTATGGAGAAAAAAGCATTTTCAAGATCAATGGCTGCATACCAAGTACCAGGAGATTTGTTGATGTGCTCAAGCAACGAAGCCACATCTGGTAGAGGAGCTATGATTGGAGTCACAACTTGATTAAGTTTGCAATAATTGACTGTCATTCTCCATGATCCATCTTACTTCTGCACAGACCAAATGGGAGAGTTAAAAGGTCTCTGCATCCTTCAAGTCCTTTATGGTGGCATTAATATCTGCAATTCCTCCAGGGATATGATACTGTTTCTGATTCACTATTTTCCTTGATAGAGGCAATTCTAAAGGCTTCCATTTGGTCTTCCCAACCATAATGGCTTTTACTCCACATTTCAAGGAACCAATATGAGGGTTCTGCTGCATTCTAAGTATATCCATACCAATTACACATTCTGGCACTTGGGAAAACCACAGGACGAGTTTGGGGACCTACTGGACCTACAGTGAGTCTAACATTAGCCAAAACTTCATCAATCACCTGTCTCCCATATGCCCCTACTTTAACTGGAGGGCCACAATGCATTTTAGGGTCTCCTGGAAACAATATCAACTCAGACCCAGTATCTAGTAGAGCCCGAAATATCTGATTATTTCCTTTCCCCAATGCACAGTAACTCTAGTGAAAGGCCCTAGGTCGCTTTGTGGAAGGACAGGAGAAAGACTAATATTAAAGCTTTTTGTTATGGTGCCAAGGTCCTTCCTTAAAAGGACCCGGCCTCCTCTTCATTCAAGGGGTTTTGGATCTATAAACAGGCTCAACTCTGGAAATTGGTTGACAGGCCATGATTCTCTGCTGCTACAAGTAAAGGCAGCTTTTCCTTCATTTCTGTTAAAATTTTTCTGCTTGTACAGGTCAAGTAGGAACTTTGTAGGCTTCTTATCCACAGCATGGTTGATTAGCCAATGCCAAAGGTCTAAGTGAGTGAGACCTTCATAAGTACTATTCTGTCGATGCTGCACATTATGGTTATGGTTAATTGCCATTGGCAATTCAATGCTGCCACTTGGCCCCTAATTCTACTAGATCCACCTAGGCCCACTGAATTTAAGTCTTCCAACTGGGCGGCTGCATCTCCCTTTGTTAGTTCTGGCACAAGGAGAAGAGAAATGGTAGGAGCCTTCATATTTGGTGGTGCCCGCTCGCCAATTTATTAAGTACATTTCTAGTAAAAGGCATGTCATCTGGATTCTGCAATTGAGAATTGGACTTTAAAGATCGAATCCAGTCAAGCATACCAATTTCCCTGAGCCTCTTAATTCCATCGTCAACATTAAACCAAGGAATATATGGAATCTTCAGTTCCTTTTCAGAAGGCCAAACTTTAATAAATACTTCAGCTACCTACTCATATAAATTCTTGGTTCCATTTTTTTAACTCTGTGAGTAGCAGTGATAAACCTAGAATCTCTACTCAGTGGGCCCATTTCTATGAACTCACTTTTATCCAGTTTTATACTCCTTCTACCAGTATCCTACAGCCTTACAATCCATTTCCAGGGGTTTTGCCCCACACTACTGCTTGAATGTATTAGAAAAATCATGCAGTTCTTTAGGGGTATAGTGCACCTCCTCATGGACCACACTTTCTATTTCACCTTTATGGAGCCTGTTTAAAGGCCTGGAAGCAATCACAGGTGGGTGTGCTGTAACTTCAATATGTTTTGTGGCAAAGGTGAAAACAGCACTTCTGTAGACGGTGGGTGTGGGGATTCATTTTCTGCTGAGGGAGGGGAGACTATCCTCTAGTGAAATAAACCCATCAGAATTTTAGGGTTGAAGATCTTCATCATCATTTTCATCCTCCCACACATCACCATCCCACTTTTTGGGATCCCATACTTTTCCAATCAGTGATTTTATTTTAAGGGCCGACCCCTTTCGAGGCTGGGATTTTAATTTACATTGTAACTCAACCACTCTAATAATCAGAGTTTGGGTTTTATTTTCAATGATTCAAGCCCTATTGCTACTGGAGAAAAGATTCTCTTCTAAGGCACACTTAGAAACTTCTATGTTGTTTATACACTTTCTGAGTTGGATATTTTTCTCTCTAAGATCTTCCTTTTCCATTTGTAGTTTAATGAGAGCTGCTAGAAACAACCAGTTAGCATCATCATGTTCCTTATTCTTACTCATTTTATCTAAAGTTTCATATACAGAATCACTAAGCTTCTCAATCATCGCCAGAGGGGCATCAAGACTGTCCAACACACCTACCTTTACTAGGGCTAGAAGCAGTTCACTCTAAACAGTTGCAGTGTTCTCCATACTACTAGGGGAGTCTTTAGTCACTGGAGGTTTCACTGGGTCAAAAAGCCAGCTCCAGATATCACAAAGCTGGCCAGCATTTATCATTCTTATAATTCTGTTTCTCTAGAACCACTTCCGGTACCAATTTATGTATTAGTTAGGGTTCCCTAGCGTCACAGAATTCACAGAATGAAGGCTGCCAGTAGCCGAGGTAGTTCCAATGCTGGCTTCCAATAGCTAGCTGCTCAGTTCAGAAGTCAAGTGGGTGATGGCTGAAGGGTGGAGAACTCCTAGAGTCTTAATCTAGTCAAAGGCTAAAAGGTCAAAGAAATTGTGTGGCCGGAAGGAATAACAATTCCTAGCATAGCTACAAGAAGGCATCTGTTCTCTTTGGTAGCTCCTTTTTACATGATGCAGTACTGGGAGAATCCTATGAGAACATTGGAGGTCCTGATAGCATCTAAGGCAGGTATAATCCTATGAAGTGTTCTCAGTTGATCCTTTCCAATATTGGTCTCACCCCATCTCAGTTAATACCAGAAGTGTCAACTTGACACCAGGGATTAACTATCACAGAGTATAAGGTCAGAATCGATGGGATGATGTCGCAGTTTGGCAATGATTTCACAGGTGAGCCTGTGAACTCATAGTGAGGCTGTCATGTCACAGTGAGGCTATAATCTCACAGGTGAGGCTGTGCTATCACTCTGAGGCAGTGTTGTCACCAGTGATGCTGTGATATAACAGTGAGGCTGAGATGTCAATAGAGTGAGACTATGACATCACAGTGAGGATGTGATCTCAGTGGTTAGGCTGTGATATCAAAATGAGGCTGGTGTGAGTGATGAGAGTATGATGTCACAGTGAGGCTGGCATGTAAGTGGTGAGGTTGTTATGCCACCATGAGGCTTTAATTTCACCATGTGTCTGTGATGTCACCATGAGCCCATCATGTCACAAGGTTTGGTTATGTCACGCGGCGGCTGTGAGATCACAGTGAGACTGAGATGGCAGTGACAAGGCTGATGTGACAGTGAGTCTTTGATGTCAGTGGTGATGCTGTGATGTCACATTGAGGCTGTGATGTCACCGTGAGGCTATGTCAGAGGCATGTATGTTATATCACCATGAGGCTATTATATCAGTGGCAAAGGTAAAGTCACAGTGACTTTGTGTGTCATAGTGAGGCTGTGATGGCACTGTCAGGATGTAATGTCACAGTGAGGCTGTGAGGAAACAGTGTGGCCATGATGTCACAGTGAGGCTTTGATGACACAGTGATGTTGTGATGTCACTGGAGAGGTTTAGATGGCACAGTGAAGCTGCGATGTTAGTGGTGAGGCTGATGTAACAATGAGGCTGTGATATCACTGCTGAAGGTGTGATGTCATAACAAAGCTGTGGTGAGAAAGTTGTCATAGAGACTGTCTGATGCCAGTGTTGAACCTATTATGTGACAGTGACACTGGTGGGGCTATGATGTCAGAGGCTGTGTTCTCACTGGTGTGGAAGTGATGTCAGTGTTCTGAATAATGTCAATGTCGACACTAATGTCACAGGTGAGGCTGTGCTGTCACTAGTGAGGCCTTGATGTCACAATGAGGCTGTGATGTCACTGTGGAAGACATGATGTCACTGGCAAGGCTGATTTCACCATGAGGCTATAATGTAACAGGTGAGTCTATGACGTATCAGGTTAGAGCATGAGGTCACAGTGAGGCTCTGATGTCAGGGCTGATTCTATGAGATGTCAGTGAGGCTGTGAAGTCAGTTGTGATGCTTGGATTTCAAGTGAGGTTAGGACATCAGTGGTGAGACTGTCATGTGACTGTGAACCTGAGATGTCAGTGATGAGGCTGTGGTGTCATAACGAAGCTAGGCAGGATATCCATGGTGTCACTGATGCTATGATTTCAGAGGTTAGCCTGTTATGTCACAGTGATGCACGATGAATCTATGATGTAACAGGTGAGCCAGTGGACAAGCTGTTAGGTCACTGTGGGGCTGTGATATCACAGTGGGGCTGTGATGTCCAGGCTGATTCTATTAGCTGTCACTGAGGCTGGGACATTAGGGGCAATGCTTGGTTTAACAGTGAGGTTAGGACGTCAGTGGTGAGGCTGTGCAGTCACACCGAGGCTGTGATGTCAGATCAGAGGGTGTGTTGTCACTGTGAGGCTGTGAACTTACTGCGAGGTTGTGGTATCACAGTTCAGCTGAGATTTCAGTGGTTAGACTGTGATATCAGAAGTGAGGCTAATGTCAGTGATGAGACTGAGATGACACAGTGAGGCTGGGATGTTACTGGTGAAGGGATGCCACAGCGAGGTTGTGGTGGCATTTTGAAGCTGTCATGTGACTGTGAGACTGAGATATCAGTGATGAGTCCGTGGTGTCACTGATGCTGTGATTTCAGATGTTAGCCTGTTATGTCACAGTGAGTCAGTGATGTCTGAGGTGAGGATGTGACATCATAGAGAGGATGTGATATCAGAAATGAGGCTGTAATGACAGAGTGAATCTGTGATATCACCGTGAAGCTGTGATGTCACTGTGATGCTGTGACATCACTGAGAGGTTGTGATGTCACAGTGAGGCAGTGAGGTCACTATGGAAGATGTGATATCAGTGACAAGGCTGATTTCCCCATGAGGCTATAATGTAACAGGTGAGTCTATGATGTAACAGGTAAGACTTTGAGGTCACAGCGAGGCTGTGAGGTCACTGTGAGGCAGTGATACCTGTGGAAAGATTGATGTCACAATGAGGCAGTTATGTGACTTATGAGTCTGTGGTGTCACTGTTTATGATGTCACTGGTGAGACTGTCAAATCACTGTAAGCCTGTGCTAAATGTAGTAAAGCTGTGGTGTCATGGTAAGTCTAGGTAAGATACCAGTGGTTAGGCTATGATGTCACTGTGTGGCTGTGGTGACACGAAGCATTCATGTCACAGTGAAGCCATGACATCACAGTGAAGTTGTGCTTTCACAGTGCAGCTGTGTGGGGCAGTGATTAGGCTCTGATTTCAGAAGTGAGACTGATTTGAGAGATGCAGCTGAGATGTGGCATTGATGATATCATAATACTGGTGAGGCTGTGATGCCACAGTGAGGTTATGATAATGTCACCATGGGGCTGTGGTGTCACTGCTGAGGCTGTAATATTACGTGAGCTTGTCTAATCAGTTGTGAGGCTGTGATGTCACAGTGAGACTGTGTTGGAGCCCTGTGGCTGTGATGTCCCAATGAGGTTGTGATGTCACAGAGAGGTTGTGATGTCAGTGGTCACTGTGTTTACACAGGGAGACTATGTCATTGATTAGGCTACATTGTCACTGTTGAGGTTCTAATGTCACAGTGAGTTTATTGTGTCAAATTGAGGTTGTGATGTCACAATGAGGCTATGAGGTCACTCTCAGTTTGTAATGTCAGAGTGAGGCTGTGAGGACTCAGTGTGTCTATGATGTCACAGTGAGGCTCTGATGACACAGTGATGTTGTGATGTGACTGGAGAGGTTTGGATGGCACAGTGAGGCTGTGATTTTAGTGATGAGGCTGATGTTACAATGAGGCTGTAATGTCACTGGTGAAAGTGTGATGTCACAATAAGGCTGGAATCTCAGTGGTGAGAAAGATATCATAGTGAGTCTATGATGTCACTGGTGAGGCGGTAATGTCAGTGGTGAAACTACTATGTAACAGTGACCCTGGTGAGGATGTGGTGTCAAAGGCTGTGTTGTCACTTGTGTGGCAGTGATGACAGTGTTCTGACATATGTCAGTGGCAATGCTGATGTCACAGGAGCGGTTGTGCTGTCACTGGTAAGGGTGTGATATCACAGTGAGTCTGCAATGTCAGTGGTAAGACTGAGCCTACAATGAGGCTATGATGTTATAGGTGAGCCTGTGCTGTCAGTTTGCAGGCTGTGAGGTCACTGTGAGGCTGTGATGCCACCGTGAGGCTTCGATGTCACCATGTGTCTTTTGTGTCACTGTGAGCCCATCATGTCACAGGGAGTTGGTGATGTCATGGTGGAAGCTGTGAAGTCACAGTAAGACTGTGAGACTGATATGAGAGAAGAGGATGAGATGTTACTTTGACAACGTGATATAAGTGGTGAGTCTGTGATTCCACAGTGAGGTGATGATGTCGACATGAGGCTGTGGTGTCACTGGTGAGGCTTCAATATCATGTGGTGAGTCTGTGATATCACAGTGAGACTGTGATTGTCAGTGGCAAGGCTGATGCTACAGTGAGCTATGATGTCAGTGGTGATGCTGTGATTAAACATGTGAGGCTGTAGTGTCACTGGTTATGATGTCAAAGGCTCTCATGTCACTCCTGAGGCAGTCACATCACTATGAGCATATGCTATCTGTGGTATGGCAAAACAGATGTCACAATGAATGTATGATTAAACAGATGAGCTAGTGATGTCAGCGAAAACGCTGAATACACCATGAGGCTATGATGTAATAGGTGAGCCTGTGGTGTCACTGAGCAGGTTGTGAGGTCACTGTGAGGCTGTCATGTCACAGTTAGGCTCTGGTGTCAGGGTTGATTCTATGGAATTTCAGTGAGGCTGTGATGTCAAGGGTGATGATTGGATTTCACAGTGAGGTTAGGATGTCAGTGGTGAGGCTGTGCACTCACATTGAGGCTGTTATGTCAGAGGAGAGGCTGTGATATCACTTTGGGGTGATGATGTTACCATGACGTGATATCACAGTGAGGCTGTGAGGTCACTCTGGTAAATGAGACGTCAGTGGCAAAGCTGATTTCACCATGTGGGTATGATATAATAGGTTAGACTGTGAGGTCACAGTGAGATTATGAGGGCACAGTGAGGCTGTGATATCTGTGGGAAGATTGATGTCACAATGAGGCAGTGATGTAACATGAGAGGCTGTGATGTCACTGTTTATGATGTCAAAGGCTATGATGTCACTGCTGAGGCTGTCATATCATGGTGAGCCTGTGCTATCTGTGGTGAGACTGTGGTGTCATGGTAATGTTAGATAGGATAACGGTGGTAAGACTGTGTTGTCACAGTGTGGCTGTGATGTCATTGTGAAGCTGCGAGGTCAGTAGTTAGGCTGTTATTTAAGAAGTGAGACTGATGTGAGAGATGAGACAGAAGTGTTGCATTATTGATGTGATATAACTGGTGAGCCTGTGATGTCACATGGAGAGGGTGATGTCACAGTGGAGGCGGTGAGGTCACAGTGAGGCTGTGATGTCAGTTGTGATGCTATGATGTCACAATGAAGTTGTGATGTCACAGTGACGCTAGGCCAGAGGTGTGTATTTGATGTCACCATAAGGCTATTATGTGATTGGCAAGGATGATGTCACAGAGAGTTTGTGAAGTCACAATGAGGCTGTGATAACAGTCAGGTTGTAATGTCACAGTGAGGCTCTGATGACACAGTGAAGTTGTGATGTCATGGGAAAGGTTTGGATGGCTCAGTGAGTCTGTGATGTTAGTGGTCAGGCTGATGTTGCAATAAAACTGTGATGTTACTGGTGAAGGTGTGATGTCACAACAAGGCTGGAATGTCAGTGGTGAGAAAGATGTCATAGTGCATCTACAATGTCACTGGTGAGGCTATGATGTCAGTGGTGAACCTATTATGTGACAGTGACCCTGTTGATGCTGACTAATGTCAGTTTCAACACTGATGTCGCAGGTGAGGTTGTGATGTCAGAAGAGAGACTGCGATGTCACTTTCAGCCTGTCACAGTGGTGAGGCTGTGATGTTACAGTGAGGCTGTGGTGGAACAATGTGGATGTGATGTCACAGTGAGTTTGTGATGTTAGTAGTGACTATGCTTTCACAGGGACACTATGTCATGGGTGAAGCTGTATTGTCACTGGTGAGGCTGTAATGTCACAGTGAGTTTATTGTGTCAAACTGAGGCTGTGATGTCACAATGAGGCTATGATGTCAGAAGTGAAGCTTTACGTGACAGTGATGCTTTCATGGCACAGTATGGCTGTCATGTCACAATGAGTTGTAATGTCACTGTGAGGTTGTGATGTCACTTGGGAAGTTATGATGTCACAGTGAGGTTGTGATATCTGTGACACTGTAGTGTCACAGGGAGGCTGTCATGTATCAGAGCATATGATGTCAGTGGTGAGGCTGTGGTGTCATAGTGAGGCTAAGTAGGATGTCAGTGATAAGGGTGTGATACTACATTGAGTCTATGATTTCAGAGGTGAGCCTGTGATGTCATTGAGAGGCTGTGATGAAACAGTGAGTCTATTATGTCAGAGTTGATACTGTGATGGCATAGATTGGACAATGATTTCATAGGTGAGCCTGTGATGTCATAGTAAAGCAGTCATGTCACAGTGAGGCTATAACCTCAGAGGTGAGGTTGTGATGTGACAGTGAGGTTGTCTTATCATCAATGATGCTGTGATATCGCAGTGAGGCTGTGATGTCTGTGAAATAAGCTATGAACTCACAGTAAGGAGGTGATTTCAGTGGTTAGGTTGCAATATCAAAATAAAACTGATGTGAGTGATGAGGGTATGATGTCACAGTGAGGCTGGCATGTCATTGTTGAGGCTGTGATGCCACCTTGAGATTTTGATCTCACCATGTGGCAGTAATGTCATCATGAGTGCACGATGTCACAGGGAATTGTTGATATCACAGTGGAGGCTGTGATGTTACTGGCCCATTGTGTCTGTGATGTCACAGTGAGGTTGTGATGTCACTGTGAGGTTTTGATGTCACAATGAGACTGTGATGCGACAGTGCAACTGTGACGGCAATGGTTAGGCTGTGATTTTAGAAGTGAGACTGATGTGGGAGATGAGGCTGAGATGTCACATAGACAATGTGATGTACCTGGTGAGGCTGTGATGACACAGTAAGGTTATGATGTCACCATGAGGCTGTGGTGTCACTGGTGAGACTGGAATGCCATGCTGAGACTTTCCTATCAGTGGTGAGGCTGTGATGTCACAGTGAGGCTGTTCTGGCACAGTGTGGCTGTGATCTCACAGTGAGGTTGTGAGGTCAGTAGTGACTCTGCTTTCACATGGAGACTATGTGATTGGACAGGCTGTGTTGTCACTGGTGAGGCTCTAATGTCCCAGTGGGTTTATTGTGTCAAACTGAGTCTGTTATACCACAGTGAAGCTGTGTTGTCACCAGTGTTGCCATGATATTTCAGTGAGGCTGAGATGTTAATGGAGTGAGAGAGTGACATCACAGTGAGGAAGAGATTTCAATGGATAGGCTGTATGTAGTATTAGAAAGAGACTAGTCTGAGTGATGAGGGTATGATGTCACAGTGATTCTGGCATGTCACTGGTGAGGCTGTGATGCCACCATGAGAGTTTGTTGTCACCATGTGGCTGTAGAGACACCATGAGTTCATAATATCATAGGGAGTTGGTGATGTCATGGTGGAGGCTGTGAGATCACAGTGAGACTGCGATGGCAGTGACAAGGCTGATGTGACAGTGAGTCTATCATGTCAGTGGTGAAGCTGTGATGTCACATTGAGGCTGTGATGTCTGTCACAGTGAGGCTATGTCAGAGGTATGCATGTGATGCCACCATGAGTCTATTTTGTCAGTGGCAAGGCTGATGTCACAGTGAGTTTGTAATGTCACAGTGAGGCTGTGATGGCACTGTCAGGTTGTAATATCACAGTGAGGTTGTGAAGTCATACTGGGTCTATAATGTTACAGTGAGGTTAGGATGACACAATGTTGTTGAGATGTCACTGGAGAGGTTTTGATGGCATGGTGAGGCTGTAATATTAGTAATGAGGATGATGTCACAATGACTCTGTGTTGTCACTGGTGAAGGTGTGATGTCACAATAAGGCTGGATTGTCAGTGGTGACAAAGATGTCATAATGTCTATGATGCCACTAGTGAGGATATGATGTCAGTGATGAACCTATTACGTGGCAGTGACCCTGGTGAGACTGTGATGTCAAAGGCTGTGTGGTCATTGGTGTGGCAGTGATGTCAGTGTTCTTACTAATGTCAGTGGTGACGCTGATGTCAGAGGTGAGGCTGTGCTCTCACTGGCGAGGCCATGATGTCACACTAAAGCTGTGATGTTTCTGTGAAGGTTGTATGTCACTGTGGGCTTTTATGTCACCATGAGTTGATATCACTCTGGAAACTGTGATGTCACAATGAGGCTGTGATATCAGTGACAAGACTGATGTCACAATGAGGCTATGGTGTAACAGGTGAGAGTGAGGTGTCAGTGGGCAGGTTGTGAGGTCACAGTGAGGCTGTGATGTCACAGTGAGGCTTTGAGGTCAGGAGTGATTCAATGAGATGTCAGTTTCGCTATGATGTCAGGGGTGATGCTTGGATTTCAGTGATGTTAGGATGTCAGTGGTTTTCACAGTGATGTTAGGATGTCAATGGTGAGGCTGTGCAGTCACACTGAGGCTATGATGTCAGAGGAGAGGCTATGATGTCACTGTGAGGCTGGGATGTTACTGGTGAGACTGGTGCCATAGCTAAGCTGTGATGTCACTGTTGAAGCAGTCATGTGACCGTGAGCCTGGGATGTCAATGATGAGGGTATGGTATCACAGGGAGGCAAGGCAGGATGTCTATGTGTCACTGATGCTATAATTCAGAGGATAGCCTCTTATGTCACAGTGAGGCTGTGATGTCAGAATTGAGGCTATAATGCCACAGTGAGGCTGTGATATCACTGTGATACTTTGATGTCACTATGAGTCTGTGGCATCAAAGAGATGTTGTGATGTCATAGTGAGACTGTGAGGTCACTGTGGAAGATATGGTATTACTGGGAAGGCTGATTTCATCATGAGGCCATGATATAACAAATGAGTCTATGATGAAACAGGTTAGACTGTGAGGTGACAGTGAGGATGTTATGTCATGGTGAGGCTGTGATATCTGTGGGACGATTGATGTCACAATGAGGCAGGGATGTAACATGTGAGGCTGTGGTGTCACTGTTTATGGTGTCAAAGGCTATGATGTCACTGCTGAGGCTGTCACGTCACTATGAGCCTTTGCTATCTGTCGTGAGACTATGGTGTCATAACAAGGCTAGGTAGGATACGAATGGTGAGGCTGTGATGTCACAGTGTGGCTGTGATGTCAACATGAGGCTGTGATGTCACAGAGAACTTGTGATATCTCAGGGAGTTTGTGATATCACGGTGGAGGCTGTGAGGTCACAGTGAGACTGTCATGTCGGCAGCAAGGCTGATGTACCTGTGAGGCTATGATGTCAGTGGTAATCCTGTCATGTCACCTTGAGACTGTGATGTCAAAGTGAGGCTATGTCAAAGCTGTGTATGTGATGTCACTATGAGGCCAGTTTGTCAGTGGCCTGGCTGATGTCACAGTGAGTTTATGATGTCACAGTGAGTCTGTGATGTCACTGTCAGGTTGTGATATCACAGTGAGTCTGTGAGGACACAGTGTGACTATAATGACAAAGTGGGGCTGTGACCTCACAGTGATATTGTGATGTCACTGTAGAGGTTTTGATGGCACAGTGAGGCTGTGATGTTAGTGGTGAGGCTGGTATCACAATGAGGCTGCGATGGTACTGGTGAAGGTGTGATGTCAGTGGTGAGAAAGATATCATAGTGAGTCTAAGATGTCACTGGTGAGGCTATGATGTCAGTGGTGAACCTAATATGTGACCGTGACACTGGTGAGGTTGTTATGCCAAAGGCTGTGTTGTCACTGGTGTGGCAGTGATGTCAGTGTTCTGACTAATGTCATTGGTGATGCTGATGTCACAGGTGAGGCTGTGCAGTCACTGGTGAGTCTGTGATGTCACTGTTAGGGTATGATGTCACTATGAGTGTTGCATACAACTGTGGGCTGTCATGTCACCATGAGGTGATATCATTCTGGAAGCTGAGATGTCACAGTGAGGCTGTGATGTCAGTGGCAAGACTGCTGTCACAATGAGGCTATGATGTAACAGGTGAGACTGTCCTGTCAATGGGCAGGCTGTGAGTTCACTGTGAGTCTGTGCTGTCACAGTGAGGCTCTGATATCAGGGCTCATTGTTTGAGATATCAGTGAGTCTGTGATGTCAGGGGTGATGCTCTGATTTCACAGTGAATTTAGGATGTCAGTGGTGAGGATATGCAGTCACACTGAGGCTGTGATGGCAGAGGAGAGGTTCTGATGTCACTGTGAGGTGGTGATGTTACCGTGAGATTGTGATATCACAATGAGGCTTTGATATCAGTGGTGATAGACTATGACATCACAGTTTGGCTGAGATTTCAGTGCTTATGCTGTGATGTCAGAAGTGAGGCTGATGTCAGTGATGAGGCTGAGATGTCACATAAACCTAGAATGTTACTGTTAAGGTTATGATGCTATAGTGAGGCTGTGGTGTCACTGTTGAGGCTGTCATTTGACCGTGAGACTGAGATGTCAGTGATGATGCTGTGGTGTCAAAGCAAGGCTAGTAATGATGTCCATGGTGTCACTGGTGCTATAATTTTAGAGATTAGCCTGTTATGTCACAGTAAGGCTGTGATGTCAGAGGTGAGGTTGTGATGTCACAGTGAGGCTGTGATGTCAGAAATGAGGTTATAATGCCACAGTGAGGTTATGATATCACTGTGAAGCTGTGATGACACTATGAGTCTGTTACACCACAGAGAGGTTGTGATGTCACAGTGAGGCTGTGAGATCACTGTGGAAAATGTGATGTCAGTGGCAAGCTGATTTCAGCATGAGGCTGTGATGTAACAGGTGATTATATGATGGAACAGGTTACACTGTGAGGACATAGTGAGGTTGTCAGGTCACTGTGAGGCTGTGATATCTTTGGGAAGATTGATGTCACAATGAGGCAGTTAAATAACATGTGGCGCTATGGTATCACTGTTTATGATGCCAAAGACTATGATGTCACTGCTGAGGGTTTCATATCACTGTGAGGCTGTGCTGGTGGTGGTGAGGGTGTGGTGTCATAGTAAGTCTAGCTAGGATACCAATGGCGTATCTGTGATGGCACAGTGTGGCTGTGTTGTCACCATGAGGCTGTAATGTCACAGTGAGGCTGTGATGCTATAGTGCAGCTGTGAGGTCAGTGTTAGGCTGTGATTTCAGAAGTGAGACAGATGTGAGAGATAGGACTGAGATGTAGCATTGACGATGAGATATAACTGGTGAGGCTGTGATGCCATAGTGAGGTTGTGGTGTCACAGTGAGGTTGTGATGTCTGTAGTAACTGCTTTCACAGTGAGACTATGTCATTGGTGAGTGAGGATATATTTTCACTGGTGAGTCTCTAATATCACAGTGAGTTTACTATGTCAAACTGAGGCTGTGATGTCAGAGGAGAAGCTGTGATGCCACAGTGACATTATGATGTCAGCATGTGGCTGTGGTATCCCTGATGAGGCTGTAATATTATGGTGAGCCTGTGGTATCAGTAGTGAGGCCATGATATCACAGTGAGACTGTCCTGGTACAGTGTGGCTGTGATGTCACAGTGAGGTTGTGATGTCCCAGTGAGGTTGTGATGTCAGTAGTGACTGTGCTTTCACAGGAAGACTATGCATTGGTCAGGCTCTATTGTCACTAGTGAGGCTCTAATGTCATAGAGAGTTTATTAGGCAAAACAGGCTGTGATGTCCTAGTGAGGCTATGGTGTCATAGGTGAATGTTTACGTGACAGTAATGCTTTGATTGCACGATATGGCTGTGATGTCACTGTGAGGTTGTGATGTCACTGGGGAAGTGTGATGGCACAGTGAGTTTGTGATGTCAAAAGTGACAGGGTGATGTCACAGGAAGACACTCAGGTTTCAGTGATCCTGTGAGGTCAGTGGTGAGGCTGTGGTGTCATATTGAGTTTAGGTAGAATGTCAGTGATGATGGTGTAATGTTGTCATGAGGCTATGATTTCAAAGGTGAGCCTGAGATGTAATAGTGAGATTGTGATGAAACAGTGAGGTTGTAATGTCAGAGTTGATGCTGTGTTCTCACAGAGGGCAGTGATTTCAGAGATGAGGCTGTGATGATATAGTGAGACTGTGATGTGACAATGAGGCTATAATCGCAGAGGTGAGGCTGATGTGATTGATGAAGGTATGATGTTACAGTGAGGCTGTATGTCACTGGTGAGGCTGTGATGCCACTGTGAGGCTTTGATGTCACCATGTGGTTGTGCTGTCACTGTTGCGGCAGTGATGTCACAGTGAGGCTGTGTTGTCACTAGTGATGCTGTGATATCTCAGTGAAGCTGTGATTTCAGTGGAGTGAGAATATGACATCAGAATGAGGATGTGATTTCAATGGTTAAGCTGTGATATCAGAATGAGTCTGATGTGAGTGATGAGGGTATGATGTCACAGTGTGGCTGTCATGTCACTGGAGTGGCTGTAATGCCACCATGAGGCTTTGATGTCAATGTGTGGTTGAGGGGACATCCTTTGCCCATGATGTCACAATAAGTTTGTGATGTCACAGTAGAGGCTGTGAGGTCACATTGAGATTGTGTTTTCAGTGGCAAGGCTGGGGTCACAATGAGACTATGAAGTCAATGGTGATGCTGTGATGTCATATTGAGGCTATCATGTCACAGTAAGATTATTTCAGAGGTGTGTGTGATGTCACCATGATGCTATTATGTCAGTGTTAAGGCTGATGTCAAAGTGAGCTTGTGATGTCACTGTGAGGCTATCATGTCACTATCAGATTGTAATGTCACAGTGAGGCTGTGAGGACACAATGTGGCTCTGATGTCACAGTGAGGCTCTGACAACACAGTGATGTTGTGCTGTCACTGGAGAGGTTAGGATGGCACAGTGAGGCTGTGATGTTAGTGGTGAGGCTGATGTCACAATGAGGCTGTGATGTCACTGGTGATGATGTGATATCACAATGAGAGGAATATAAATGGTGAGAAAGATATGTCTATGATATCACATGGATATCACTGGTGAGGCTATGATGTCAGTGGTGAACATATTACATTCCAGTGACATTGGTGAGGCTGTGATGTCAAAGGCTTTCTTGTCACTGGTTGGCGTAATGTCAGTGTTCTGACTAATGTCAGTGGATATGCTGATGTCACAGGTGAGGCTATGCTGTCACTGGGATGCCATGATGTCACACTGAGGCTGTGATGTCAGAGGGGTGGCTGTGATGTGACTCTGAGCCTGTGATGTTACTCTGAAGTTTTGCCATCACAGTTTGGCTGAGATTTCAGTAGTTAGGCTGCGATGTCTTAAGTGAGACTCATGTCAGTGATGAGGTTGAAATGTCACAGTGACTCTGGGATGTTACTTGTGTGGCTGTGATGCCACAGAGAGGCTGTGGTGAAACTGTTCAGGCTGGCATGTGACCATGAGGCTGAGATGTCAATGATGAGGCTGTGGTGTCATAGTAAGGCTACATAGGATACCAGTGGTGAGGTTGTGATGTCACAATGTGGCAGTGATGTCACCATAAGGCTGTGATGTCTCAGTGAAGTTGTGATGTCACAGTGAGGTTGTGATGTCAGTAGTGACTGTGGTTGCACAGGGAGACTATGTCATTGGTGAGGCTGTATTGTCACTGGTGAGCCTTTAATGTCACAGTGAGTTTATTGAGTCAAACTGAGGCTGTGATGTCACAGTAAGGCTACAATGTCAGAGGTGAAGCTTTACATGACAGTGATGCTTTGGTGGAACAGTATGACTGTGATGTCTCAGTGAGGTTGTGATGTCAATAGCAACATTGTGGTGTCACAGGGAGCCTGTTATGTTTTAGTGAGCCTTTGCAGTCAGTGGTGAGGTCGTGTTGTCACTTGTGTGGCAATGATGTCAATGTTCGGACTAATGTCTGTGGCGATGTTGATGTCACAGATGAGTCTGTCACTGGCGAGGCTTGTGATGTCACACTGAAGCTGTGATATCAGT
The DNA here is from genome assembly GCA_023101885.1 of Typhlomys cinereus. Lineage (NCBI taxonomy): Eukaryota > Metazoa > Chordata > Mammalia > Rodentia > Platacanthomyidae > Typhlomys > Typhlomys cinereus. The sequence goes on along the minus strand of JALPQD010000705.1, from coordinate 106,477 downwards.
GGTAAGACTGATGCCACAATGAGGCTATGATGTAACAAGTGAACCTGTGGTGTCAGTGGACAGGCTCTGAGGTCACTGTCAGGCTATGATGTCACAAGGAGTCTGATGTCAGAGGTGAAGCTTTATGTCACAGTGATGCTTTAATGACACGGTATGACTGTGATGTCTCAATGAGGCTGTGATATCACAGTGAGGTTGTGATGTCACTGGGGAAGTTGTGATGTCACAGTGAGGTTGTGATGTCAATAGGGACACTATGGGGTCACAGGGAGGCTGTCATTTTTCAGTAAGGCCGTGAGGTCAGTGGTGAGGCTGTAGTGTCATAGTGAAGCTAGATAGGATGTCAGTCATTAGGGTGTGCTGTCAAAAAGAGGCTATGATTTCAGAGGTGAGCCTGTGATGTCATAGTGAGGGTGAGATGAAACAGTGAGTCTATAACATCAGGGTTGATGCTGTGATGTCACAGTTGGATAATGATTTCAGACATGAACCTGTGCTGTCATAGTGAGGCTGTGATGTCACAGTGAGGCTGTGTTGTCACCAGTGATGCCACGATATCACAGTGAGACTGTGATGTCAGTGGAGCAGGACTATGATATCACAGTGAGGATATGATTTCAGTGGTTAGGCTGTGATATCAAAATGAGGATGGTGTGAGTGACGAGGGTATGATGTTCCAGTAAGACTGGCATGTCATTGGTGAGGCTGTGATGCCACCATGAGGTTTTGATGTCACCATATTTTTGTGGTGTCATTGTGAGCCCGTGATGTCACAGTGGAGGCTGTAAGGTCACAATGAGACTCTAATGTTAGTGGTGATGCTGTGAAGTCACATTGAGGCTGTGATGTCACAGCAAGGCTATGTCAGAGGTGTGTATGTGATGTCACCATGAGGCTATTATGTCGTGACAAGGCTGATGTCACAGTGAGTTTGTGATTTCACAGTGAGCCTGTGAGGACACAGTGTGGCTATCATGTCACAGTGAGGATCTGATGGCACAATGATGTTTTGGTGTCACTGGAGACTTTTTGATGACACAGTGAGGCTGTCATGATAGTGGTGAGGCTGATGTCACAATGAGTCAGTGATGTCACTGATGAAGATGTAATGTCACAAGAAGATTAGAATGTTAGTGGTGAGAAAGATGTCATAGTGAGTCTATGATGTCACTGGTGAGGCTATGATGTCAGTGGTGAATGTATTACATGACAGTGACACAGGTGAGGCTGTGACATCAAAGGCTTTGTTGTCACTGCTGTCACAGTGATTTCAGTGTTCTGACTAATGTCAATGGAGATGCTGATGTCACAGGTGTGGCTGTATTGTCACTGGTGAGGCCTTGATGTCACATTGAGTGTTGTATGTCATTGTGGGCTGTCATGTCACCATGAGGTGATATCACACTGGAAGTTGTGAAGTCAATGTGAGGCTATGATATCAGTTTCAAGACTGATGTCACAATGAGGTTATGAAATAAAAGGTTAGCCTGTGGTGTCAGTGGGCAGGTCGTGAGGTCACTGTGAGGCTGTGGTGTTGCAGTGAGGCTCTGATGTCAGGGCTTATTCTATGAAGTGTCAGAGGTGATGCTTGCATTTCATAGTGAAGTTAAAATGTCAGTGTTGTGGCTGTGCAGTCACAGTGAGGCTGTGATGTCTGAAGAGAGGCTGTGATGTCTCTATGTGGTGGTACTGTTACTGTGAGGTTGTGATATCACATTGAGGCTGTGATATCAGTGATGATAGACTATGACATACACTTCAGCTGAGATTTCAGTGGTTAGGCTGTGATGTCATAAGAGTCTATTGTAAGTGATGAGGGTGAGATGTCACAGTGAGGCTGGGATGTTACTGGTAAGGCTCTGATGCCACAGCGTGGTTGTGGTGTCACTGTTGAGGGTGTCACATTATTGTGAGCCTGTGCTAGTGATGATGAGGCTGCGGTGTCATGGTTAGGCTAGGTTCGATAACAGTGGTGAAGCGTGATGTCACAGTGTGGCTGTGATTTCACCATGAGGCTGTGATGTCACAGTGAGGCTGTGATGTTACAGTGCAGCTATGAGACCGATGTGAGTGATGAGGCTGAGATGTCTCATTGACTATGTGATATAACTGGTGAGGCTGTAATGCCACAGTGAGGTTATGATGTCACAATGAGGATGTAGTGTTATTGGTAAGTCTATAATAATAAGGTGTGCCTGTCCAGTCAGTGAGGCTGTGATGTCACAGTGAGGCTCTGTTGGCATATTGTGGCTGAGGATGGGATTTCAGTAGTTAGGCTGTAATATCAGAATGAGGCTGATGAGAGTGATGAGGATATGATGGCACAGTGTGTGTGGCATGTCAGGGTTAGGATATGATGCCCCCATTAGGCTTTGATGTCACCGTGTGGCTGTGGTGTCACTGTGAGCCTGTGATGTCACAATGAGTTGGAGCTGTTATGGTGAGACTGTAATGTCAGTGGCAAAAGTAATGTCACAGTGAGGCTATGATGTCAGTGGTGATGCTGTGATGTCACAGTGAAGCTATGATGTAACTGTGAGGATTGTACATCACTTTGGGCTGTCATGTCACTGTGAAGTAATATCACTCTGGAAGCTGTGATGTCACAGTGAAGCTGTGAGAACAGTGTGTCTATAATGTCACAGTTAGGCTCTGATGACACAGTGATATTGTGATGTCTCTGGAGAGCTTTTTATGGCACAGTTGAGGCTTTAATATTAGTGGTGAGGCTGATGTCACAATGAGGCTGTGATGTGACAAGAAGGGTGGAATGTCAACAGTGAGAGAGATGTCATAGTGAGTCTATGTCACTGGTGAGCCTATGATGTCAGTGGTGAACCTACTATGTGACAATGATACTGGTGAGGCTGTGATGTCAAAGATGTGTTGTCACTGGTGTGGCAGTGATGTCATTGTACTGACTAATATCAGTGGTGATACTGATATCACAGGTGAGTCTGTGCTATCACTGGTGAGGTTGTGATATCACAGTAAGGCTGTGATGTCAGTGATGATAGTCTATGACATATGCCAAAGCAAGGCTGGGATGTTACTGTTGAGGCTTACATGCTACAGCAAGGCTGTGGTGTTACTGTTGAGGCTGTCATGTGACCATGAGCCTGAGATGTCAGTGATGAGGCTGTCAGAGTGAGGTTAGGCAGGATGTCCATAGTGTCACTGCTTCTATGATATCAGAGGTTATCCTGTGATGTCACAGTGAGGCTATGATGTCAGAAATGAAGCTATAATGCCACAGTGAGGCTGCGATATCACTGTGATGCTGTGATGTCACTATGAGTCTGTGACATCGCAGAGAGGTTTTGATGGCACAGTGAGGCAGTGAGGTCAGTGTGGAAAATATGATGTCAGTGGCAAGACTCATTTCTCCATGAGGCTATGATGTAATAGGTGAGTCTATGATTTAATAGGTTAGACTGTGAGGTCACAGTGAGTCTGTGAGGTCCCTGGGAGGCTGTGAGGTCCCTGGGGAAGTTGTTATGTCACAGTGAGGCTGTGATGTAACAGGTGAGCCGCTGGTATCAGTGGACAGGTTGAGAGGCCACTGTGTGGCTGTGATGTTGCAATAAGTCTCTGATGCCAGGGCTGTTTCTATGAGATGTCATTGAGGCTCTGATATTGGGGGTGATGCTTGGATTTCACAGTGAAGTTAGGACATCATTGGTGAGGCTGTGGAGTCACACTGAAGATATGATGTCAGAGGTGAGGCTGTGATGTCCCTGTGAGGCGGTAATATTACTGTGAGGTTGTGATATCACAGTGAAGTTGTGATATCAGTGGTGATAGACTGTGACATCACAGCGAGGCTGAGATTTCAGAGACTGTGATGACAAAAGTGAGGCTGATATAAGTGATGAAGCCAAATGTCACAGTGAGGCTGGTAGTTACTGGTGAGGCTGTGATGCCACAGCAAGGCTGTGGTGTCACTGTTGAAGCAGTCACGTGACTGTGAGTCTGAGATGTCAGTGATGAGACTGGTGTGTCATATCAAGGCTAGGCAAGATGTCTGAGGTATCACTGAAGCTATAATTTCAGAGGTTAGCCTGTCATGTCACAGTGAGGCTGTGATGTCACAATGAGACTGTGATGTCAGAAATGAGGCTATAATGCCACAGTGAGGTTGTAATATCACTGTAAAGCTGAGATGTCATTGTGAGACATCACAGAGAGGTTGAGATGTCACAGTGAGGTGGTGGTTCACTATGGAAGATGTGATGTCAGTGGCAAGGCTAATTTTACCATGAGGCTGTGATGGAACAGGTGAGTCTATGATGTAACAGATTAGACTGTAAGGTCACAGTGAATCTGTGAGGTCACAGTTAGGCTGTGATATATGTGGGAAGATTGATGTCACAGCAAGGCAGTGATGTATCATGTGAGACTATGGTGTCACTGTTTATGATGTAAAAGGCTATGATGTCACTGATGAGGCTGTCACATCACTATGAGCCTGTGATATCTGTGGTGAGGCTGTGGTGTGATGGTAAAGCTAGGTAGGATACCAGTGGTGAGGCTGTGATGTCACAGTGTGGCTGTGATGTCAGAGTGGGGCTTTGATGTCACAGTGCATCTTTGAGATCAGTGGTTAGGCTGTGAATTCAGAAGTGAGACTGATGTGAGAGAAGAGCCTGAGATGTTGCATTGATTAATTGATATAACTGGTGAGGCTATGATGCCACAGTGAGGTTATGATGTTACTATGAGACTGTGGTGTCACTGGTAGGGCTGTAATATCAACTTGAGCCAGACCTATTACTGGTGAGGCTGAATATCATGTGTTGGCACAGTGTGGCTGTGATATCACAGTGAGGTTGTTTTCTCACAGTGAGGTTGTGATGTCAGTAATGACTGTGCTTTCAAAGGGAAACTATGTAATTAGTGAGGCAGTATTGTCACTGGTGAGGCTCTAATGTCACAGTGAGTTTATGTGTCAAACTGAGGCTGTGATGTCACAGGGAGGGTATGATAATCAGTGGTGAGGCTGTAATGTCACAGTGAGGTTGTGATGTCACAGTGAGGCTATGTCAGAGTGATGTCACAGTGAGGTATGGTGTCAGAGGTGAAGCTTTATGTCACAGAGATGCTTTGATAGCACAGTATGGCTGTGATGTCACAATGAGGCTATGATGTCACAATGTGGCTATTATGACACTGTGAGGTCACAGGGGAAGTTTTGATATGACTGCATTTGTAATGTCAATAATGACCCCGTGGTGTTACAAGGAATCTGTCATGTTTCAGTGAGACTGTGATGTCACAGTGTGGCTGTGATGTCACCATGACGCTATGAGGTCACAGTGAGGCTGTAATGTCAGTGGCAAGACTGATGCCATGCCACAATGAGACTATAATGTAAGAGCTGTGCCTGTGTTGTTATCAGTGGGCAGCCTGTGGTGTCAGTAGCAAGACTCATGTCACAATGCAGCTATGATGTATCAGGTGGGTCTGTTGTGTCAGGGGGCAGGTGTGATATCACTGTAAGGCTGTGATGTCATAGTGAGGCTATGGTGTGAGAAGTGAAGCTTTATATCACAGTGATGTTTTGATGGCATAATATGGCTGTGATGTCACAATGAGGCTGTGATGTCACTGTGAGATTGTGTTGTCAGTCGGGAAGGTATGATGTCACAGTGAAGTTGTGATGTCAGTAGCGACACTGTGGTGTCACAGGGAGTCAATCATATTTCAGTGAACCTGTAAGGTCAGTATTGAGGTTGTGGTGCCATAGTGAGGCTAATAGGATGTCAATAATGAGAGTATGATGTCACAATGAGGCTATGATTTCAGAGATGAGCATATGATGTCATAATGAGGCTCTCGTGTCACACTGAGGCTATAACTTCAGAGGTGAGGATGTGATATCACAGTGAGGCTGTATTGTCACCAAGGATGCCATGATATCCCGCTGAGGCTGAGATGTCAGTGGAGCAAGAATATGATATCAGAGTAAGGATGTGATTTCAGTAGTTAGGCTGTGATATCAGAATGAGGCTGGTGTGAGTGATGAGGGTTTGCTGTCAAAATGAGGCTGGCATTTCATTGTCAAGTCTGTGATGCCACCATGAGGCTTTCATGTCACTGTGTGGCTGTGGTAATACTGTGAGCCCGTGATGTTGTAGTGAGATGGTGATGTCACGGTGGACATTGTGAGGTCACAGTGACACTATGGTGTCAGTGGAAAGGCTGATGTCACAGTGATGCTATGATGTCAGTGGTGATGCTGTGATGTCACATTGTGGCTGTAATTTCACAATGTGGCTACGTCAGAGTTGTGTATGTGATATCACCATGAGGCTATTATGTCAGCAACAAAGCTGATGTCAAGGTGAGATTGTGATGTCACAGTGAGGCTGTGATGTCACATTCAGGTAGTAATGCCACAGTGGGTCTGTGAGGACACAGTGTGGCTGTGATGTCACAATGAGGCTATGGTGAAAGAGGTGAAGTTTTATGTTAAAATGATACTTTGATGGTACAGTATGGCTGTGATGTCACAATGAGGCTGTGATGTTACTATGAGGTTGTGATGTCACTGGGAAGTTGTGATGTCACAGTGAGGTTGTGATGTCAATAGTGACAGTGTGGTGTCACAGGGAGCCTGTCATGTTTCAGTGAGCCTGTGAGGTCACTGGTGAGGCTGTGGTGCCACAGTGAGGCTGTGGTGTCACTGTTGATGCTCTCATGTGACCGTGAGCCTGAGATGTCAGTGATGATACTGTGATATCATAGCAAGGCTAGGCAGGATGTCTGACGTGTCACTGATGCTATGATTTCAGAAGTTAGCCTGTTGTGTCACAGTGAAGCTGTGATGTCAGAGGTGATGCTGTGATGATACAGTGAGTCTGTGCTGGCACAGTGTGGTTGTGATGTCACAGTGAGGTTGTGATGTCACACTGAGATTGTGATGTCAGTAGTGTCTGTGCTTTCACAGGGAGACTACATCATTGGTGAGGCTGTATTGTCACTGGTAAGGCTCTAATTTCACAGTGAATTTATTGTGTCAAACAGGCTGTGAGTCACTGTGAAGGTTGTATGTCACTATGGCTGTCATGTCACTGTGAGGTGATATCATTCAAAAGCTGTGATATCACATTTAGGTTGTGATGTCAGTGTCAAGACTGATATCACAATGAGGCTATGATGTAACAGGTGAGCCTGTGGTGTCGGCAGGCAGGTTGTGAGGTCACTGTGAGGCTCTAATGTCAGGGCTATAAAATGTCAGTGAGTCTTTGATGACAGGGGTGATGCTTGGATTTCACAGTGAGGTGAGAAGGTCAGTGGTAAGGCTCTACAGTCATACTGAGGCTGCAATGTCAGAGGAGAGGCTGTGATGTTACTGTGAGGCAGTAATGTTACCGTGAGGTTGTGACATCACAGTGAGGCTGTCATATCAGTGGTGATACACTGTGACATCTCAGCTTGGCTGAGATTTCAGTGGTTAGGCTGAGATCTCAGAAGTGAGCCTGATGTCAGTGATGAGGCTGATATGTCACAGTGGGGCTGGGATGATACTGGTGAGGCTCTGATGCTACATCAAGGCTGTGGTGTTACTGTTGAGGCTCTCAGGTGACCACGAACCTGAGATGTCAGTGATGAGACCATGGTGTCATAGCAAAGATAGGCAGGATTTCTGAGGTGTCACTGATGCTATGATTTCAGAGACTAGCCTGTTATTTCACAGTGAGGCTGTGATGTCAGAAAAAAGGTTATCATGCCACAATGACCTTGTGATATCACTGTGAACGTGTGATGTCACTATGGGGTTCTGACAACACAGAGAAGTTGCGAAGTCACAGTGAGGCTGTGAGGTCACTGTGGAAGATGTGATGTTAGTGGCAAGACTGATTTCACCATGAGGCTATGATGTAACAGTTTCAATTGTGAGGTCATATTGAGGCTGTGAGGTCATAGTGAGACAGTGATGTCTGTGGCATGGCTGATGTCACAGTGAGTCTGTGATGTCAGTAGTGATGCTTTGATGTCACAATGTGGCAGTGATGTCACTGGAGAAGGTGTGACATCACAATAAGTTTGGAATATCAGTGGTGAGAAAGATTGTATAATGTGTCCAAGATGTCACTGATGAGGCTATGATGTCAGTGGTGAACCTATTATATGACAATGACACTAGTGAGGCTGTGACATCAAAGGCTGTATTGTTACTGGTGGGGCAGTGATGTCAGTGTTCCGACTAATGTCAGTGGTGGCACTGATGTCACAGGTGAGAGGCTGTGTTGTTGCAGTGAGGCTGAGATGTTACTGGTGAGGCTGTGATGACACAGCAAAGCTGTGGTGTCATTGTTGAGTCTTTCATGTGACTGTGAGCATGAGATGTCATTTAGGAGGCTATTGTGTTATGGTGAGGCTAGGTAGGATATCCATGGTGTAACAGATGCTATGATTTCAGAGGTTCGCTTGTAATGTCACAGTGAAGCTGTGATGTCACGGGTGAGGCTATATTGTCAAATTGAGGCTGGATGTCGGAAATGAGGCCTATAATGCCACAGTGATGCTGTGATATCACAGTGTGGTTGTGATGTGACCATGCAGCTCTGATGTCAGTGAGACTGATGTGAGAGATGAGGCTGAGACTGATGTGAGAGATGAGGCTGAGATGTCACATTGACGATGTGATATCACCGGTCAGACTGTGATGCCACTGTGAGGTTATGATGTCACCATGAGACTGTGGTGTCACCATGAGCCCATGATGACACGGAGTTGGTGATGTCACAGTGGAGGCTGTGGTGTGACTGTTGAGGCTATGATATCACAGTGAGCCAGTCATACCAGTGGTGAGGCTGTGAGGTCACAGTGAGGCTGTGCTGGTACAGTGTGGCTGTGCTGTCACAGTGACAGTATGATGTCACAGTGAGATTGAAATATCAGTGGTGACTGTGCTTTCACAGGGAGACTATATCATTGATTAGGCTGTATTGTCAATAGTGTTGCTGTAATGTCACAGTGAGTTTGTTGTGTCAAACTGTGGCTGTGATATCACAGTGAGACTATGATGTCAGAGGTAAATATTTACATGACAGTGATGCTTTGATTTCAGGGTATGGCTGTGATGTCCCTGTGAGGTTTTGATGTTAGTGGGGAAGTTGGGATGTCACAGTGAGATTGTTATGTCAGTAGCAACACTGTGGTGTTTCAGTAGCAACACTGTGGTGTTACAGGGAGGCTGTCATGTTTCAGTGAGCCTGTAAGGTCAGTGGTGAGGTGGTAGTGTCACAGTGAGTGTAGATAGGTTATCAGTGATGAGGATGTGATGTAGCATTGAGGCTATGATTTCAGAGGTGAGCCTGTAATGTCATAGTGAGGCTGTGATGTAACAGGAAGGCTATAATGTCAAAATAGATGCTGGGATGTCACAATGGGGCAATGATTTCAGAGGTGATCCTGTGATGTCACAGTGAAACTGCCATGTCACAGTGAGATTATAAACTCAGAGGTGTGGCTCTGATATCACAGTCATGCTGACCAATGATGTCATGATATCACAGTGGAACGAGATTGTGACATCACAGTGCAGATGTGATTTCAGTGGTTAGGCTGTGATATCAGAATGAGGCTGATGTGAGTTATGAGGGTATGATGCCACAGTGGGGCTGCCACATCACTGGTGAGGCTGTGATGCCACCATGAGGCTTTGATATCACCATGTGGATGTAGTGTCACCACAAGCCTGTGATGTCACAGGGAGTTTGTGATGTCATGGTGGAGGCTGTGAGGTCACAGTGATTCTGTGGCAAGGCTGATGTGACAGTGAGGCTATGATATCATTGGTGATGCTGTGATGTCACAGAGAGGCTATGTCAGAGGTGTGTATGTGATGCCACTATGAGGCTATTTTGTCAGTGGCAAGGCTGATGTCACAGTGAGTTTGTGATGTCACAATAAGGCTGTGACACCACTGTCAGCTTGTAATGTCACAGTAAGGCTGTGAGGACACAGTGTAGATATAATGTCACAGTGAGGTTCTGATGATACAGTGATATGGTGATGTCATTGGAGAGGATTGGATGGCAAAGTGAGGCTGTGATATTTGTGGTGAGGGAGATGTCACAATGAGGCCGTGATGTCACTGGCAGCCGGAATGTCAGTGCTGAGAAAGATGTCATAGTGAGTCTATGATGTCACTGCTGAGGCTATAATGTCAGTGGTGAACTTATTAAGTGACAGTGACATTGGTGAGGCTGTGATGTCAAAGGCTGTGTTTTCACTGTTTTGGCAGTGATCTCAGTGTTTTGACTGTCAGCGGTTATACTGTGATGTCAGAAGTGAGGCTAATGTAAGTGATGAGGCTGAGATGTCACAATGAGGCTGGTATGTTACTGGTGAGGCTGTGATGCCAGCGAGAGGTTTTAATATCACCATGTGTATGTGGTGTCACCGTGACCTGTGATGTCACAGGGAGTTGGTGATGGAGTTGAGGCTGTGAGGTAACAGCCAGACTGTGATGTCAGTGACAAGGCAGATTTCACTGTGATGTTATGATGTTGATGGTGATGTTGTGAAGTCACATTCAGGCTGTGTGGTCACTCTGAGGCTATGTTACAGGTGTGTATGTGATGTCTCTAAGAGACTATTATGCCAGTGGCAAGGCTGATGTCACAATGAGTTTGTGATGGCACAGTGAGGCTGTGTCACAATGAGGCTGTAATGTCGCTGGTGATGTCTCAATAAGGCTGGAATGTTAGTGGTGAGAAAGAGGTCATGGTGAGTCTATGTTGTCACTTGTGAGGCTATGACCTAAGTGGTCAACCTATTACCGGACAGTGACACAGTGATTCTGTGTGAGGCTATGAGGTCAAAGGCCGTGTTGTCCCTGGTGTGGGAGTGATGTCAGCGTTCTAATTAATGTCAGTGGCGATCCAGATGTCACAGGTGAGGCTGTACTGTCACTGGTGAGGCTGTAATGTCACAATGAGGCTGTGATGTCAATGTGAAGGTTGTATGTCACTGTGGGTTGTCATGTCACTGTGAGATGATATCACTCTGGAATCTGTGATGTCACAGTGAGGCTGTGATGTCACTGGCAAGACTGATGTCACAATGAGGCTATGATGTAATAGGTTAGACTGTGAGGCTGTGCAGTCACTATGAGGCTGTGATATCTGTGGGAAGATTGACATTACAATGAGTCAGTGATGTAACATGAGAGGCTGTGGTGTCACTGTTTATGATGTCAAAGGTTATGATGTCACTGCTGAGGCAGTCCCATTACTGTTAGCCTGTGCTATCTGTGGTGAGTCTTTTGTGAAGTAGTATGGCTAGGTAGGATAATACTGGTGAGGCTGTGTTGTCACAGTCTGGCTGTGATGTCACCGTGAGGCTCTGATGTCATAGTGAGGCTCTGATGTCACAATTTGGCTGTGCTGTCACAGTGCAGCTGTGAGGTCAGTGGTTATGCTGTGATTTCAGAAGAGAGACTGATGTGAGAGATGAGGCTGAGATGTTGCATTGATGATGTAATGTAACTGGTGAGGTTATGAAGCCACAGTGAAGTTATGATGTCACCAGGCTGTGATATCCCTGGTGAGGCTGTAATATCATGGTGAGCCTCTCATATCAGTTGAGGCTTTCATGTCACAGTGAGGCTGTGATGTTACACTGCAGCTGTGAGGTCAGTGGTTTGGCTGTTATATCAGAAGTGAGACTGATATGAGAGATGAGGGTGACTTGTTGCATTGAAGATGTGATATAACTGGTGAGACTGTGATGTCCCAGTTAGATAATGATGTCACCATGAGGATGTGGTGTCACTGATGAGGCTGTAATATCATGATGAGTCTGTCATTTCAGTGATGATTCTGTGATGTCACAGTGAGGCTGTACTGGTACAGTGTGGCTCTGTTGTCACAGTGAAGTTGTGATGTCACAGCGAAGTTGTGATGTCAGTAGTGACTGTGCTTTCACAGAGAGACTGTCATTGGTGAGGCTCTGTCACAATGAGTTTGTTGTGTCAAACTGAGGCTGTGATATCTCTGTGAGGCTATGATGTCAGAGGTGAATGTTTCCTTGACAGTGATGCTTTGATTTCATGGTATGGCAGTGATGTCACTGTGAGGTTGTGATGTTAGTGGGGAAGTTATGATAACGCAGTGAGGTTGTGATGTCAATAGCAACATTGTGGTGTCACAGTGAGGCTGTAATTTTTCAGTGGGCCTGTGAGGTCAGTGGTGAGGCTGTGGTACCATAGTGAGGCTAGGTAAGATGTCAGTGATGAAGGTGTGATGTCACATTGAAGCTATGATTTCAGAGGTGAGCCTGTGATGCCATAGTGAGGCTGTCATATCACAGTGAGATTATAACTTCAGAGTTGAGGCTGTGATGTCAAATGAGGTTGTGATGTTACTGCAAGGTGATTTCATTGGGGAAATTGTGATGTCACAGTGTGGTTGTGATGTCAATAGCGACACTGTGGTGTCATGTTGAGGCTGTCATGTTTCATTGAGGCTGTGAGATCAGTGGTGAGGCTGTGGTGACGTAGTGAGACTAGGTAGGATGTCAGTGATGAGGGTGTAATGTAGCATTGAGGCTATGAATTCAACGGTAAGCCTGTGATGTTATAGTGAGTCTGTGATGAAACAGTGAGGCTATAACCTCAGAAGTGAGGCTGTGATGTTACAGTGAGGCTATGTTGTCACCAGTGATGTCATGACATCACAATGTGGCTCAGATGTCAGTGGAATGAGACTATGACATCACAGTGAGGATGTGATTTCAGTGGTTCTGCTGTGATATAATGAGGGTGAAGTGAGTGATGAGTGTAGGATATCACAGTGAGGCTGGCATGTCCTTGGTGAGGCTGTGGTATCATAACAAGACTAGACAAGATGTCTGTGCTGTCACTGATACTATTATTTCAGAGATTAGCCTGTTATGCCACAGTGAGGCTGTGATGTCAGAGGTGATGCTGTGATGCAACAGTGAAGCTGTGATGTCAGAAATGAGACTATAATTAACAGTAGGTTGTGATATCACTGTGAAGCTGTGATGTCACTGTGAGGCTGTGACATCACAGAGAGGTTGTGATGTTGCAATGAGGCTGTGATGTCAGTGGCAAGACTGATGTCACAATGAGGCTATGATGTAACAGGTGAGCCTGTTGTGTCAATGGGCAGGTTGTGAAGTCACTCTGAGGCTGTGATGGCACCATGAGAATGTGATGTCAGTGGTAAGAATAATGTCACAATGAGACAATGTTGTAACAGGTGTGCCTGTAATGTCAGTGGGCAGGCTGTGAGGTTATTGTGAAGCTGTGATGTCAGTGGAGTGAGACTATAACATCACAGTGAGGTTGTGATTTCAGTAGTTAGGCTGAAATATAGATTGAGGCTGATGTGAGTGATGAGGGAATGATGTCACAGTGAGGTTGGCATGTCACTGGTGAATCTGTGATGCCACCTTGAGGCTTTGATATCACTGTGTGCTTGCGGTGTCACTGTGAGCCAATGATGTCACAGGGTGTAGGTGATATCATGGTGGAGGCTGTGGAGATCACAGTGAGACTGTGATATCAGTGGCAAGGGGGATATTGCAGTGAGGCTATGATGTCAGAGCTGATCCTATGAAGTCAAAATTCAGGCTGTGATGTCAAAGTGAGGCTATGTCAGAGGGATATATGTAATGTCAACATGAGCCTATTATGTCAGTGGCAAGGCTGATGTCACAGTGAGGTTGTGATGACCCAATGATAATGTCATTATCAGGTTGTAATGTCACAGTGAGACTGTGAGAACACAGTGTGGCTATGATGTCACGTTGAGGCTCTGACGACACAGTGATGTGATGTCACTGGAGAGATTTGGATGGCACAGTGGGGCTGTGAGGTCACTGTGTAAGATGTTATGTCAGTGGCAAGGCTGATTTCACCATGAGGCTATGATGCAATAGTTGAGTCTATGATGTAACAAGTTAGATTGTGAGGTCACAGTGATGCTATGAGGTCACTTTAAGTTGTGGTATCTGTGGGAAGATTGATGTAACACTAAGGCAGTGATTTAACATGTGTTTGGCTGTGATGTCAAAGTTTATGATGTCTGGTGAGTCTGTAGTGTCATAGTAAGACTAGGTAGGATACAAATGGTGCAGCTGAAATGTCACAGTGTGGTTGTGATATAAAAATGAGACTGTGATGTCATACTAAGGCTGTGAGTCAGTGGTAATACTGATGTCACCATGAGGCTATGATGTGATAGGTGAGCCTGTGGTGTCAATGGGGAGGTTGTGAGGTCACTGAGGCTGTAATGTCACAGTGAGACTCTGATGTCAGGACTGATTCTATGAGATATCAGTGAGACTGTGACATCCTCGGTGACGCTTGGATTTCACGGTGTGTTTAGGATGTCATTGGTGAGGCTGTGCAGTCATACTGAGACTTTGATGTCAGAGGAGAGGCTGTCATGTCACAGTTAGGCTGTCATGTCAGTGATAAAACTGATGCCACAATGAGGCTATGAAGTAACAGGTGAGCCTGTGGTGTTAGTGGGCAAGCTGTGAGGTCACTGTTAGTCTGTGATGCCACAGTGATTTTTGATGTCACCGTGTGACTGTGGAATCACCATCAGCCCGTGATGTCACAGGGAGTTGGAGATATTTTGGTTCATGCTGTGAGTTCACAGTGGGACTGTGATGTCAGTGGCATGGCTGATATAACAATGGGCCTATGATACCAGTGGTGATGCTGTGATATCACATTGAGGCTGTGAAGTCACAGCATGGCTATGTCAGAGGTGTGTATGTGATGTCACCATGAGGTTATGTCAATGGAAGGCTGATGTCACAGTAAAACTGTTGGGTTGTCGTGAGGCTCTGATGTCAGGGCTGATTCTATGAGATGTCAGTGAGGCTGTGATGTCAGAGGTGATGCTTTGATTTCACAGTGAGTTTAGGACATCAGTGGTGAGGCTGTGCAGTCACACTAAGGCATTAATGTCAGAGGAGAGGCTGTAATGTCACTGTGAGTTGGTGATGTTACTGTGAGGTTGTGATATCACAGTGAGACTGTAACATCAATGGGGATAGACTATGTCATCACACTTTGGCTGTGATAACAGTGGTTAGGCTGTGATGTCAGAAGTGAGGCTGATGTCAGGGATGAGGCTGAGATATCACAGTGAGGTTGGGATGTTACTGGTGAGGTTGTATTTCCACAGCGTGGTTGTGGTGTCACTGTTAAGGCTGTCATGTGACCATAAGCTGAGATGTAAGTTATTAGGCAGTGTGGTCCTAGTGATGCTAGGCAGGATGTCTGTGGTATCACTGATGCTATGATTTCAGAAGTTAGCTTGTTATATCACAGTGAGGATGTGATGTCACAATGAGACTCTGATGTCAAAAATGAAGGTATAATGCCACAGTGAGGCTGTGATATCACTATGAATATGTGATGTCACTAGAAGGCTTTGATATCCCAGAGAGGTTGTGATGTCAAAGTAAGGCTGTGAGGTCACTGTGGAAGATATGATATCAGTGGCAAAGCTGATTTCAACATGAACCTATGATGTAACAGGTGAGTCTATGATGTAACAGTTTAGTCTGTGAGGTCAGAGTGAGACTGTGAGGTCATTGTGAAGCTGCTATATGTGTTGAAGATTGATATCATAGTGAGGAAGTGATGTAACATGTGAGGCTGTGGTGTCATTGCTTATGATGTCAAAGGCTGTCACTGCTGAGGCTATGATGTCACTGTGATCCTGTGCTATCTTGGGTGAGGCTGTGGTATCATAGTAAGTTTAGGTAGGATACCATTGGTGAGACTCTGATGTCAGTGTGGCTGTGATATCACCATGAGGCTGTGATATCACAGTGAGACTGTGATGTCATAGTGGGTCTTTGGTGTCACAGTGCATCTGTGAGGTCAGTGGTTAGTGATTTCAGAAGTCAGACTGATGTGAGAGATGAGGCTGAGATGTACCATTGATGAAATGATATAACTGCTGAGGCTGTTAAGTCAAAATATGGCTGTGATGTCACAGTGAGGCTGTGATGCCACAGTGAGATTATAATATCACCATGAGGCTGTACTGTCACTTTTGAGGCTGTAGTATCATGGTGAGCCTGTCCTATTTGTTGTGAGGTTGTGATGTCACAGTGAGGCCATGATATCAGTGGCAAGACTGATGACACAATGAGGATATGATGTAAGAGGTGAGCCTGTGGAGTCAGTGGACAGGCTGTGAGGCTACTGTGAAGCTTTGATGTTGTGGTAAGGCTCTGATGTCAGGACTGATTCCATGAGATATCTGGGAGGCTGTGACATCAATGGTGATCTTTGGATTTCACAGTATGGTTAGGATGTCAGTGGTGAGGCTGTGCAGTCACACTGAGGCTGTAATGTCACTGTGAGGCTGTGACGTTACTGTCAGATTATTGATATCACAGTGAGGCTGTGATATCAGTAGTGATAGACTATGACATCACATTTTGGCTGAGATTTCTGTGTTTAGACTGTGATGTCAAAAGTGAGGCTGAAGACAGTGATGAAGCTGAGATGTCACAGTGAGGCTGGGATATTACTGGTGAAGCTGTAATGGCACCGTGAGTGTTTGATG
Source organism: Typhlomys cinereus (assembly GCA_023101885.1). Lineage (NCBI taxonomy): Eukaryota > Metazoa > Chordata > Mammalia > Rodentia > Platacanthomyidae > Typhlomys > Typhlomys cinereus. Next base: position 89,897 of record JALPQD010000705.1, on the reverse strand, counting down.
CCACCATGTGGCTGTGGTGTCACCATGAGCCCATGGTGACACAGGGAATTGGTGATGTCACAGTGAAGGCTGTGGGGTCACATTGGCTGTAATGTTAATGGCCAGGATGTCAGTGGTGATGCTGTGATGTCACATTGAGGCTGAGACGTCACATTGAAGCTATGTCAGAGGTGTGTATATGTCACCCTGAAGCTGTTATGTCAGTGCCAAGGATGACATCACAGTGAGTTTGTGATGTCACAGTGAGGGTGAGATGTCACTATCAGATTGTAATGGCACAGTGAGGCTGTGAGGACAGAGTGAGGCTGTGATGTCACAGTGAGGCTCTGTAGACTCAGTGATGTTGTTATGTCACTGGAGAGGTTTAGATATCAAACTAAGGCTGTGATGTTAGTGGTGAGGCTGATGTCACAATAATGCTGTGATGTCACTGGCGATTGTGTCATGTCACAATAAGGCTGGAATATCAGTGGTGAGAAAGATATTATAGTGAGTCTATGATGTCACTGGTGAGGCTCTGATGTCAGTGGTGAAGCTATTATGTGACAATGACCCTGGTGAGGCTGTGATGTCAAAGACTTTGTTGTCACTGGTGTGGCAGTGATGTCAGTGTTCTGTTATTGGTGACACTGACGTCACAGGTGAGGCTGTGCTGTCACTGGTGCAGCTGTGATGTCACACTGAAGCTGTGATGTCACTGTGAACATTGTATGTCACTGTGGGCTGTCATTTCACCATGAAGTGATATCATTCTGGAAGCTGTGATGTCACAGTGAGGCTGTGAAATCAGTGGCAAGACTGATGTCACAATGAAGCTATGATTTAACAGGTGAGCCTGTGGTGTCACTAGGCATGTTGTGAGGACACTGTGAGGATGTGATGTCTCAGTGAGACTCTGATATCAGTGCTGATTCCATGAGATGCCAGTGAGTCTGTGATGTCAAGGGTGATGCTTGGATTTCACAATGAGGTTAGGATGTCAGTGGTGAGGCTGTGCAGTGACACTGAGGCTGGGATGTCAGAGAAGAGGCTGTGATTTCACTGTAAGGCTGGGATGTTAACATGGAAATTGTGATATCACAGTGAGGCTGTTATATAACTGGTGACATCACAGTTTGGCTGAGATTTCAGGGGTTAGGCTGTGATGTCAGAAGTGAGGTTGATGTCAGTGATGAGGCTGAGATGTCATAGTGAGGCTGAGATGTTACCTGTGAGGCTCTAGGCCACAACGTGGATGTCGTGTCACTGTTGAGATTCTCACCTGACCATGAGCCTGAGATATCAGTGATGAGGATGTGGTGTCACAGCAAGGCTAGGCATGATGTCGCTTGTGTCACTGATGCTATGATTTCAGAGGTTAGTGTAGTATTCTTATCTAATCATGCTGTTTTGACAAGATCCAGCATTACAGAATACTGTTTCAGGGAAACAATTTCTGGGTAAAGGGCATGACATTATTTGATGTAAATAAAAGAAATAAGGATAATATGGGGATTGTCAGGCCTTAGTGTTACTGCTTGCCTTGGTGTTACTGTGTGGTTCTGGCCTAAGTCTGCTGGCTGGGGAGTGATACATAAATAGGCAATTGCTAAGTGCTAGGGGTTCTCCATAATTAAATTAAGTTTTGCCTCTGGCAGGAGGATTCCTCCCTCTGGAATTTAAGTTTACCTTTTGTATGTTCTTAGATCTTTGTTGTTGTTGTTATTGTTGTTTTTCTCAGGACTAGCTAGTTTACAGTCCCTCCCCCACACATTTGATGTTTATACATAAACCAGGGAAAATCTGCTTTGAAACATTCATTGTCCCTTTGCTTTTAGCAACTGAGTGTCATGCCTGCTTTAACTCTACCTGTAGACATCATGTCTGTTCCAATACAGAAAATACATGTCACCTCTGCTCTTCCTTTGTTACCTGGAATGAATACGTTTTACATTATCCTATAAAGAATTTGGTCCTGGTTTTCTTTGATGATTTGCCTATGGGCTTGGTGACACATCTCCTGGCCTTTACACAGGATTTTCTAAAGTATATAAACTCTGCTAAAAATTTCAAGAAAGAGTTCAGATTCACTCAGCTCAGTGAGCTGTCTGTCTGTCCTCCATTTGTGGAAGTCTTGCCAACCTTGTCGAGGGGAGCCCTGGTTTTGAGGTTGCAGCTTGGACAGCAATACCTGGTGCCCAAACCTGGGACACTCGACTAGGTAAATCTTCCTTTTCTCTTTTTTTCTTTTCAAGTCTTTCAGGCAAGGATAGGATCCTATCAGGGTACAGAAGACCCCTCAGACCAAGTGAAGCAGAGTTAAGAAGACAGGTAAAGATAGGATTCCGTCAGGGTACAGAAGACCTCTCTGACAAGAGTGGAGGCAAGTGATGAAGATAGGTAAGAAACATGGGCCATACTGAGTATAAAGAAAGAATACTCTTTATTGCATAACTAAGCAAATGATAAATGCACAAGGTGTTCATGTCTCTTCTAAGCAGTTAAGAATTTTTTTCATTTTTAATACATTTTTATTATTTCCGCTCATACAAATTTAATAGGTAGACCAGTTCCCTCCCTCCCTCCTCCTCCCCCCAGCCCCCTGCTCGCCCTCCCTCCCTCCCCATCCCCCAGTGCCTCCCCCCAATTCCCAGAGAGTCCTTTATTAGGTATGCCTAACTCCCCTCTTGGTTCTCCTCTCTGATGACGTACAAGGACCCAATGGCATTTCCAAGAACCCTTTCTCATGTTCCCCTTAAGCATAGGAACACTACTGTGGCTGTCAATCCCTTGCCTCCAAGGATCTTAGTGCCTTTAGCTGATGCTAGACTTTGTGAGGTCAATAGTGTGTTTGACATTGCGCCGGGCATGCAAAGTCCTATTATGATTACTTCGGCCTTAACTAGTGTGGAGAATCTTGCAAGTAATTGCTCCTCCCATCCTTTTGCTCTTACAATCTTACCACCCCCTCTTCCGTAAATGTCCCTGAGCTTCAGGATGGGGAGAGATTAGTCTGGCCTAGTTCTATGTGGTTGATACGGAGTCTCTGAACTTCTAAATTGTGATTTGTTGATTTTCTTTTGCAGTTTTGCTGCTCCTGCAATGCCCTTCACTCCATCCTGATGGGCACTGTATGTCACCCCCTGGTCAGAGACAAAAAACTGTTAAACTGGAGTCTTGTTATAATAGCACATTCAAGGGTAGATGTAATAAAAGCAGCAAACCTCGGTGAGGGAGGGGTCAGTCACCCATTTGCAAAATGATCACCTTTCCTCCTTCAGACTATATGCCCTCCCCTTCTGGTGAGATCATACCCCCTCAGTTGTACATGATCAGGAACGAACATCTGTGAACTTAACCAGGTGTCACATTACTTACTTGCATTCCTTGGAGGCCTATTTTCTCTGCTGTAACATGGCCCACTCTCTCCTTGTGTCTGGTGTGGCCCTCCAACCCCATCCCTCCTGTTCATAATCCTTGCAATTATTGTATTACATAAGTTTACCTTTGAGTGTCTCAATGTGGGCTGGGTGAGTTTGGTACTAGGAGCCACCTATTAGGGAGTACATATGGTAGTTAACTTTCTGGGTTTGGGATACTTCACTTAATATAATTGTTTCTAATGACATCCATTTCCCAGCAAATTCTAGTAATTCATGATTTTTGATGGCTGAGTAGTACTCCATTGTATAGATGTACCACAGTTTCCTTATCCACTCGTCAACTGTTGGACATTTAGGTTGATTCCATGACTTTGCTATTGTAAACAGTGCTGCTATGAACATGGTCGTGCTTGTGCTATCGAGGTGAACCTCTGCTGCATGGGGGGTTATTCCCAAAAGTGGAATAGCAGGGTCATATGCCATTTCAATCTTTAATTTCTTTAAGAATGTCCAGACAGCTCGCCAGAGTGGCTGTATGAGCCTGCATTCCCACCAGCAATGTAGCAGAGTTCCCCTCTCTCCACATCCTCTCCAGCACTTGTTGTTGTATGTATTGTAGATTTTTGCCATCCTGACCGGGGTGAGATAATATCTCAGGGAAGTTTTGATTTGCATTTCCCTGATGGCTAAAGAAGTGGAGCATTTTTTAAGATATTTGTTAGACATTTTAATTTCATCCCTGGTAAAATTTCTTTTAAGTTCCAGGGCCCATTTTTTAATTGGGCCAGTGGTTTCCTTGATGTTTAATTTTCTAAGTTCTTGTGCACTCTGGACAGTAGAGCTCTATCAGATATGTGGTCAGTGAAGATTTTCTCCCATTCTGTGGTTGCCTTTGAGCTCATGTTACAATCTCTTTATCTGAACAGAAGCTCTTCAATTTCACAAGATTCCAACTGTTGAGAGTTGGTAGCAGTGACTGTGCCATTGGATGTCTGTTTAGGAACTGTTGGCCTAGCCCAATCAGCTCAAGGGAGTTCCCTATCCTTTCAACTATGGTTTTTAGTCTCTGGCCTGATATCAAGGTCCTTGATCCATTTGGAATTAAGTCTTGTGCATGGTGACAAGTACAGGTCCAGCTTTAATCTTCTGCATGTGGAGATCCAGTTTTGCCAGCACCATTTGTTGAAGATGCTGTTCTTTTTCCATTGGATTCTTTGGGCCCCTTTGTCAAAGATCAAATGGCTTTATTTTTGTGGGCTTATATTTGGGTCTTCAACCCTTATCCGTTGATCTGTGTGTCTATTTAAGAATTTTTTTTCATTTTGTAAAAAAATGTTGTCCTTTTTTTCCAGAGGAGGGAACCTTCGATCTAGAAATTTGGAAAAAGATAGGAAAAGAGATAAAAAACTATTATCATGTTCATGAACCAGAAATGGTCACAATTGTTATATTTCCTTTATGGAGTTTAATGATAAATTCTTTAGGTCCTAGTCAAGAAACAGTAAGCATAGCACAGGAAACTAAGACTCCTCTGACTCCAAAGAAAATAAAGATAAAAATTATGAAGACTTAATTAAGCCTCAATGTGTCATAAGTTTAGAGGATGAAGCAGATGATTATGTCCTGTCTTCCTCTGTGGAGACTGATTTAGAGAAGGAAGCCGATGATGATGTCCTGTCTCCCTCTGAGGGGACTGATTTAGAGGAAGAAGCAACACCTCACCATAGTGAAGATGATGGGGTATTTTGAAAGGCTTCAATGCCATTTCCTCTTGAGCGTCCTAGGGAATCTCCCACAGAGGTAGGCTTTCTTGGAGCAATACAACAAGCTAGAAGAATGGAAAATGAAGATCCCACAGAGGATCCAAATCTAGAAGCTACAGAAACAGTTATAAAGCAATTGTCCTTTGAGAATACAAATACAATGTGCCATGCTTTATTAAGATCAGTCAGAAAACAAGAGTCCATGAGAGTACATCAGAGGATGTATGGATGCCTCACCAGCCTATATGCAGGGAGTACAAATATTAAAATGGGCAGGTGATATTAAATCAAAAAGTTTTCAGCCTTATGTCATTCCCTCGCTTCCTTTTCCATTATGGGGAAGAGGTATTTTGTCCTCAATGGAAATGGCTTTAGTAGTTCCTGATCCTGTAGAATTGGAACAAAAAATTTTTTTCCACAATGCAAAACATTTTAATAGGTTGTCAAATATACAGTTATTAGAATAATCTAAATATTACTTATAAAAATTGGTATACATTAGACGATTTTATAAAATAAGAGCACAAATCACACAGTGACTATAACCCTCGCAGTCAGTCCAAGAACAGCCCAGCAACAGTACAAATCACAAACATTAGAGAAAAGTAGACTCGAGACATTTAAATCAAAGTAATTTCAGGGAATACATTCGTTCACCAAGTACAAAGAACTCAGCCTTGCCGCCCAGAATCGCTAAGAACACAATCTTAGAGCGATGTCTTCCAGTAGTTCCACGATAAAGTGCCTGTGTGCGCTGCTTCTGCAGACCTGTGCAAGGCGTCCTACTCCAGCATTTTTACTTAGGATCAAATGTGATTTATTGACCTTGTAAGTGAACGCCAGATCACGTTTTAACCTGGTGACAGAGCCTAAAATTAGGAAGAGGAATCTGAACCACCTACGCTGCTTGAACGCCATGTCCTCTTGCTCCCGGCTCGGAGGGGTTGCAGCAGCGGAGGGGCTGCAGCAGCGGAGATGCAGGGGGGATCTGAGTCTTCTAGAAGGTGAACGGGCACTTGACCCACAGCTGCTGTCAACAAGTAATTTCATCTCATCAATTTGGACAATTAGTGATTTGAAGACGGGGCCTGAAGTCCTTGCATGAAACTCTGAAATGCAATTTTAGAGGCTTTGTTTCTCCACGTATGTGGGGATGCGTGTGTGTGCAGGCATGCACACAAGAGGGCGCTTGAGTGCGTGCCTGTGGGGGCCCAAGGGCGACACCAGGAACCATCCTGGGTGACTCCACCTCCTTATTGCTCTGCTCTGGGGTTTCCCAGCCTCCGCCTTCCAGGGCTGGAACTGCAGGCTGCCACACGTTCACCAGGCATTTTACGTGGGATCTGGGGACCCAAACTCAGGTCCTTTTGCTTGTGAGACAAAGATTTTAACCCCTGAGTTGTTTCCCCAGGCCCTAAAATGCCGTTTTAAACATGTGTCGATCTGTGTGTGGAGATGGGGTTTACAGCGAGGTTGAGGTTAGCCCTCTTCTTCAGGGTGGTCTGTGCCAATGCACCTTTCCTAGTAAGAGAGGAGGTGAGAGACCTCTCTAGCACCCCATCCGTGCCCAGGCCTGGCAGCATCAGTCCTGGGCACCCTGCCCACACTGCCCACCACCTAGTGGCAGGTTCGTCTGTCAAGTTCTGACAGGAACGCACACGTGAGAGGGGCCATGCATGCATGCTCTGAAGAAACTCCAGAGGCCGTCCTCCCTGTGGCCAGGGCCTGGGAGGTAACGCTCCTCTTCAGAAAAGCACGCTGCTAATATTTAAGAAAAAGCTGATGTTTCCCGGACAACTGGGCCACTGTAACAGTAGAGAACATTGGCTGACACTACAGGGGTGCCCACCCCCCACATACATCCACACACGTGCACCCGCATCCACACACACGCACACCTGTGCATATGCACCCCCCACACACATACATCCACACATGTGCACCCACACCCACACAGGGGAGAGGCACTGGTTAAGGACTGCACAGCTCTGAGTTCTACATGCAAACTCCAGAAGTCCAGCACCAGGGAGGCCTCGCTATGCTGCTTCCTTTCAGCCCACAGCTCTGATTCTAAAACCAGATGTTTCCACGAAACAAGAAAATAGCAACTGAAATCCCTTTTGACCCTAAATATTACAATTTGAAAAACCCTGAAGGCATGGTGTGGAGAACATGTCTTGGGAACCATAAGAATTTGGTCGCTTATGGAACAAAAATTTTTAATTGGGACCACTCTTACTCATTATGCTGATAAGATACAATGGAAATCAAAAGAGCCTGTATGGGTTGAACAGTGGCCTCTATCAATGGAAAAAATACAGCCTATAGAACAATTGGTAGAAGAACAGTTAAAATTAGGGCATACAGAATCATCACACAGAAAACATAATGTTAAAACCAAAAAGATTAGAAAAAGTGAAAAACAATTGGCTGGCTTTATAGATTAAGTTGTAAATTTACATCTTTCTTTTAATGAAGGGAGTGTAAATCCCAGAATTTGGTTTCATATGGATTTTAAAAATTAAATAAATAAAAAATAAAAATAAGAGGACAAAAACATGTTCTTCCTAATATTTTTAAATTATAAGAAAAAACAAAAAATTAATATAAAAACCTAGTATCCAAAAAGTAATTTAAATGTTTTTGAGATCCATAAAAAAAAAAAAACTTGCAAAACTGCCACTTTCACAGGTTGTGGTAAGATGATCTCAGCTTGGGAAACAATAATATAAGTATTTGCCCTTAAAAATGCAAATGGCCCTTTTGGAAATGCTAACAAATTTTCAGAAAAAGAAAAAGTTAGACAAATATATTCATCTATTAAATATAAAGTTTCTTAAATAATAATTTGTTTTGGTACTTAATTTTAAAGTTTAAACTGCTTTTCACGATTTTCATAATTAACCTATACTGCTGGACTTAACTAATATGAGATTTTGTTTTCAATGGTAAGGCTTTCATAAATGTTGATCTGCTTTTGATGATTTTTTTATTATTATTTATTCAATTGTGTGTGTGTGCATGTGTGTGTGTGTGTGTGTGCGTGTGTGTGTGTAGAACCATGGGCGAATTCAGGAAACACCATGGACCGCCTCCACCTCCTCCTTGTTTATTCTTCCCCGAGATTCACAGGCTCTGCCCTACCAGGACTAGAAATGCAGGCCACCACCACTTCCGCCTAGCGTCTATACATGGGGTCTAGGATTCGAACTCAGGACCTTCTGCTTGCAAGGCAGAAGCTTAACCCCTGAGTCACCTCTCCAGCCCCTTGATGATGTTTTTAAAGGTAATTTTAAGGCAGTTGTCAGTGAATTGTATGTTATTAATGTGTTTGTATGTTTATGTGTTCTGTGTTCATGTTGTGTGTCTTGTATTTCAATGTAAACAGTCTATGACCACTTCAATCTTTTTGATTCATGTTCCATGCTAATACTAAAATTTTGACATTCCATTTTTAAATATATGTATGCATACTTAAAATAAGAACAAATAATTTTAATAACACTTAAGGCCTTAACTATTCACATTTTGAATTGATCACAACTGCTTTTCTGATAGATTGTAAGTTTTCTTTCATAAAAAGTTGTCTCATTTGGTTTTGATCTTTAACAGGACTACAAATGAAAATGCCATTGTGTTCATAAAGGTTTTCCCTATATTCTCAAAATAACAAAGTCACTATACAACTGATCAATTAAACTTCCTCATTCCTCTTGACATCTTTTATAAAATTTTATCCCATCGAATCTAGCAACCAGGTAATACAAATGTCTTTTTTTGCAGTTATATCTTTTATTGTTGTTATTATTATTATTATTATTCTGCTCATACAAACTTAACAGGTATACCGGTCCCCTCCCCCCCCCCCACTTGCCTCCCCCCCCAATCTCCCAGAGCATCCTTTGCTGTGCATGCCAAACTCTCTTCTGGGTCCTCCTCTCCAATGAGGTGCAAGGACCCAGAGGCATTTCCCAGAACCCTTTCCTGTGTTCCCCTTAAGCTTAGGAACACTACTGTGACTGTCAGTCCCTAGCCTCCAAGGATCCCAGTGCTTAAGAGCACAAATGTCTTTTTAAAAATTCAATGAAATTCCTTCATTCTCTATAATAATTTCTAAATGTTTCTATTTCTAGAAAAAAAATGCTTATCTAAACAGAGACATACAGGTATTGTCTTGTGACCATGTGCTGTTTGTTTATTCCGTATTTAATGTCTCAGTCTCTACGAAATTTATAGAACTTTTACTGACTTGTGTTATAATTAATTTGGCTCCAAAGGATATTAAATTATGACAAGTTATTTAACATTTTCATTTCAAAATAAGATTTAAGTCTGTTACATTAAATCAAAAGTTTTCTTTTATGTTTATGTTTCATACACTTTAATGATAAAAATTTATGGTTACATAATGCCAAAGTAAATAAAAATTGAGATCTATAATGTCTTAAATTTCAAAGTATATATTATATATAAATGTATATTGTCTACACAATTGCTGTATCAGATTCAACTCAAAGTCTTTTAAAGATGAGATCTGTTATCTGTTACCACCTCCTTTAAAAGACATTTCTTGAGAGATAATTAATGTAAAAACAGAGGAAACCATCAAATATATATATGTATATATGTATGGATATAAATATGTATAGTACTTAGATGTACAATAGGTTTGATAGAAGCTTTATGGGATGGTACCTGTTGCTTAAAAGGTTAAGTGTGTACAGAAGGTTTATGAATTGGTTACTTAAAAGAATGTTAACATATGTTATAAAGGTTAGTGGGATGTTAGGTTTATGAAAAGATTAAAAATTAGAGATGATGTATAAAGGGAAGAATGCCTTTGACATACACCTGTCCTAACCAGACCCAAGGCTCCCTGGATTCATGGATGTCTTTGTGGTTCTCCATCAGCAGACTCACCCCTGTGGATTCCCAAACGTTTATTCTGCCCAGTGGAAAATCATAGACAGTCTCCCTGACAAGATGACAGCTCTCAGCCTATAAGGAGTTGACATCAATACAGAACAAGTCAAAGAGCCAGATCCAGACATGAAGGAGCCAGAAATGTTTCCTTCTAGGATGGATTCCTGATCCCCGTTTGGACTGACTCTGAGAGTCTTTCACAAATTGGACTTCAAGAGTTAACTGCTGCGCACCATATACTAAAGGACTTTATTTTCCATTTAAAATTCACTATTGTGTACTCGCCACATGTTATGTTTTTGGTTCATAAAAATGTACAATTATCTGTTGCCTTTGCTGACATTTATATCAACAATTGTATCTACTCTTTAATGGCTAATTATATTTCTCTTAACTTAGACACTAAGATGAAATTTATATTTGGGACAAAATTCAGACTCATTTAAACTCCAGAATAGATCTGATTGGCTTGACACTTAGCGCCTAAGTTATTTTTACCTATCAAAACTAGTCTGTTAGACATTTTAAGACTACTCTACATTTAAGTTTATACAAATTGCTGATGGCTACTACAATTGTACCCTTTAAGAAACATTCAAAGCTATTTTACCAACTTAAGGCTCTACACACTTATGTAAATACTCATATGAGATTTAGTGTTTTCCTATAACCTGGTTCACCATGTTAATTCATATTGGCATGACAATTCTGACAGAATATTTTTTCAAGGAAACAATTTCTGGATTAATTCCATGACATTATTTGATATAAATAAGAGAAATAAGGAAAATAAGGGGATAGTTAGGCCTTAGAGTTACTGCCTTCCTTAGTATTACTGTTTGGTTCTGGCCTAAAGCCTGCTTGCTGGGGAGTGACACATTCACATCTAAATAGGTAATTGTTAAGTGCTAGGGGCTCTCCATAAGTAAGTTAAGTTTTGCCTCTGGCAGGAGGATTCCTCCCTCTGGAATTTGAGTCTACCTCTTGTATGTTCTCAGATTTTTTTGTTGTTCTTGTTTTTCTCAGCTAGCTAGTTTACAGTCCCTCCCCCACATATTTGATGTTTATACATAAACCAGGGAAAATCTGCTTTGAAACATTCATTGTCCCTTTGCTTTTAGCAACTGAGTGTCATGCCTGCTTTAACTTTACCTGAAGACATCATGTCTGTTGAACACAGGCTGTGTGTCACCTCTTCTCTTCCTCTGTTATCCAGAATGAATACATTTTACATAATCCTATGAAGAATTTGGTCCTGGTTTTCTTTGATGTTTTCCCTATGAGTGTGGTGATACATCCCCTGGCCTTTACTCTGGATTTTGTAAATCTTCAACAAAGTATTTAGATTCACTCAGCCCAGAGAGCTGTCTGTCTGTCCTCCATTCCCTGAAGACTTGCCCATCTTGTGGAAGGGAGCCCTGGATTCGAGGTTGCAACTTGGACTGCAACAGGTTAGCCTGTCATATCACATTGAGGCTGTGATATCAGGGGTGATGTTTGGATTTCACAGTGAGGTTAGGATGTCAGTGGTGATGCTGTGCAGTCACACTGAGGCTGTGATATCATAAGAGAGGTTGAGATCTCACAATGAGGCTGTGATATCTGTGGAGGTAGACTATGTCATCACAGTTTGATTGAGATTTCAGTGATTAGGCTGTGATGTCAGAAATGAGGCTGATGTCCCTAATGAGACAGCTGTCACAGTCAGGCAGGGATGTTACTGGTGAGGTGGTGATGCCACAGTGAGGCTGTGGTGTTACTATTGAGGTTGTCTTGTGACAGTGAGCCTGAGATGTAAGTGATGAAGCTGTGGTGTCATAGCCTCATAGGCAGGATGTCCATGGTGTCAATGATGCTATGATTTCGAGGTTAGGCTGCTATGTCACAGTGAGGCTGTGAGGTCACTGTGGAAGGTGTGATGTCAGTGGCAAGGCAGAGATTACCATGAGGCTATGATGTAGCAGGTGAGTCTATGATGTAACAGATTAGACTCTCTGGTCACAGTGAGGCTGTGAGGTCACTGTGAAGCTGTGATATCTGTGGGAAGATTGATGTCAGAATGAGGCAGTGATGTTACATGTGAGGCTGTGGTGTCACTGTCCCTGATGTCAATGGCTATGATGTCACTGATGAGGCTGTGACATAACTGAGCCTGTGCTGTGGTGAGGCTGTGGTGTCATAATAAGGGTAAGGAGGATACCAGTGGTGAGGCTGTGATGTCACAGTGAGGCTGTGATATCACTGTGCAGCTGTGAGGTCAGTGGGTAGGTTGTGATTTCAGAAGTGAGACTGATGTGAGAGATGATGCTGAGATGTTGCATTGACAATGTGATGTCACCATGAGGCTGTGGTGCCACTCGTGAGGCTGTGATATCACGGTGAGCTTGTCCTATCAGGCTGTGATGTCATAATGAGGCTATACTGGCATAGTGTGTCTGTGATGTCACAGTGAGGTTGTGATGTCAGTAGTAACTGTGCTTTCTCAGAGAGATTATGTCATCGTTGAGGGTTTATTGGCATTGATGAAGCTCTAATGTCACAGTGAGTTTATTGTGTCAAACTGAGACTGTGATGTCACAGTGAGACTATAACATCAGGGTCAATGGTGTGATGTCACAGATGGGCAATGATTTCAGAGGTGAGCCTGTCATGTCATAGTGAGGCTGTCATATCACAGTGAGGCTATAACCTCAGAGGTGAGTCTGTGATGTCACAGTGAGGCTGTGTTGTAATCAGTGATGCCGTGATATCACAGTGAGGCTGTAATGTCAGTGGGCGAGACTGTGACATCACACAGGCTGTTATTTCAGTGGTTGGGCTGTGATATCAGAATGAGGCTGATATGATTGATGAGGGTATGATGTCAAAGTGAGGCTGGCATGCCACCATGAGGCTTTGATGTCCCTAGGTGCATGTGGTGTCACCGTGAGCCCATGATGTCACAGGGAGGTGGTGATGTCACAGTGGTGATTGGAGGTCACTGTGGAATGGCTGATGTCACAGTGAGGCTATGTTGTCACTGTAAGGGTTGTATGTCACTGTGGGCTGTCATGTAACCGTGAGGTGATATCAATCTGGAAGCTGTGATGTCAATGTGAGGCTGTGATATCAGAGGTGAATATATACGTGACAGTGATGCTTTGATGGTATGGTATGGCTGTGATGTCACTGTGAGGTTGTGATGTCACTGGGGATGTTGCGATGTCACAGTGAGGTTGTGATGTCATAGTGAGGCTATATCAAATGTTTGTATGTGATGTTACCATGAGGCTACTATGTCAGTGGCACAGCTGATGTCACAGTGAGTTTGTGGTGTCATATGAGTCTGTGATTTCAGTGTCTTGTTGTAATGTCACAATGAGGCCCTGAGGACACAGTGTGGCTATGGTGTCACAGTGAATCTCTGATGACACAGTGAGGTTGTGATGTCACTGGAGATGTTTGGATGATACAGTGAGGCTGTGAGGTTAGTGGTGATGCTAATGTCACATTAATGCTGTGATGTCAGTGGCAAAAACTAATGTCACAATGAGGATATGATGTAACAGGTGAGCCTATGGTGTCAGTGGGCAAGTAGTGAGGTCACTGTGAGTCTGTGATGTTGCAGTGAGTCTCTGATATCAGGGCTGATTCTATGAGATATCAGTGAGACTGTGACTTCAGGGGTAATGCTTGGATTTCACAGTGAGGTTAGTCCATCAGTATCGAGGCTGTGCAGTCACACTGAAGCTGTGATGTCATAGTAGAGGCTGTGATGTCACAGTGAGGCTATGATGTCACGGTGAGGCTGTGATATCTTTGGAAAGATTGATGTCACAATGAGGCAGTGATGTAAAATGTGAGGCTGTGGTGTCACTGTTTATGGTGTCAAAGGCTATAATGTCACTGCTGAAGATGTCATGTCACTGTGAGCCTGTAATATAACTGGTGGGGCAGTGATGCCACAGTAATTTTATAATTTCACCATGAGGCTGTGGTGTCACTGGTGAGGCTGGAATATCATGGTAAGAATGGCCTATCAGTGGTGAGGTTGTGCTGGCACAGTGTGGCTATGATGTCACAGCGAGGTTGTGATGTTATAGTGACTGTGCTTTCACATGGAGACTGTCATTGGTGAGGCTGTATTGTCACTGGTGAAGCTCCAATGTCACAGTGGGTTTATTTTGTCAAACTGAGGATGTGATGTCACAGTGAGGTTATGATGTCAGATATGAAGCATTATGTCACAGTGATGCTTTGATGGCATGATATGGCTGTGATGTCACAATAAGGGTGTGATGTTATGGTGAAGTTGTGACATCACTGGGGAAGTTGTGATGTCACAGAGATTTTGTGATGTCAATAATGACACTGTGGTGTCACTGTCAGGCTGTCATGCTTCAGTGAGAATGTGAGGTTAGTGGTGAGACTGTGGAGCCACAGTGAGGCTAGATAGAATGTCAGTAATGATGATGTGATGTTGCATTGAGGTTATATTTCAAAGTTGAGCTTGTAGTGTCATAGTGAGGCTGTGATGAAACAGTGAGATTATAATGTCAGAGTCGTTGCTGTGATGTCAAATTGGGCAATGATTTCAGAGGTGAGTCTTTTATGTCCTAGTGAGGCTGTCATGTCACTATGAGATTATAACCTCAGAAGTGAGGCTGTGATGTCACAGTGAGGCTGTGTTATCACCAGTGATGCCGTGATATCACATTGATGTGATGTCAGTAGAGCAAGACTATGATAACACAGTGATGTGATTTCAGTGTTTAGGCTTTGATATCAGAAAGAGGCTGATGTGAGTTATCAGGGTATGATGTCACAGTGAGGATGGCATGTTATTGGTGAGGCTGTGATGACACCATGAGACTATGATGTCACCATATGGCTGTGATGTCACTGTGATGCTTTGATGTCACCATGAGGCTGTGGTGTCACTGTGAGCCTGTGATGTCACAGGCAGTTGGTGATGTCATGGTGGAGGGTGTGAGGTAATAGTGAGACTGTGATGCCAATTGCAAGGCTATGATGTCAATGCTGATGCTGTGAAATCACATTGAGGCTGTGATGTCATAGTGAGGCTATTTCAGAGGTGTGTATGTGATGGCAACAGGCACTTGTAATGTCAGTGTCAAGGCTGCTGTCACAGTTAGTTTGTGATGGCACAGTGAGGCTGTGAAGGCACTGCCAGGTGGTAATTTCACAGTAAGGCTGTAAGGACACAGTGTGGCTATCATGTCACAGTGAGGCTTTGATTATACAGTGATGTTGTGATATCACTGGCGAGGTTAGGTTGGCACAGTGAGGCTATGATGTTAGTGGTGAGGCTGATGTCACAATGAGGTTGTGATGTCACTGTTGAAGGTGTGATGTCACAATAAGGCTGGAATGTCAGTGGTGAGAAAGATGTCAAAGTGAGTCTATGATGTCACTGGTGAGGTCATGATGTCAGTGGTGAACCTATTATGTGACAGTGACACTGGTGAGGCTGTGATGTCACAGGCTGTGTTGTCTCTGGTGTGCCAGTGATGTCAGAGTTCTGACCAATATCCGTGGTGACGCTGATGTCACACGTGAGGCTGGGTTGTCATTGGAGAGCCTGTGATTTCACACTGAGGTTGTGATTTCACACTGAGGCTGTGATGTCACTGTGAAGTTTGTATGTCACTGTGGGTTGTGATGTCACCATGAGGTGATATCACTCTGGAAGCTGTGATGTCACTGATGTCACATTGAGGCTGTGATATCAATGGCAAGACTGATGTCACAATGAGGCTATGATATATCAGGTAAGCCTGTGTTGCCAGTGGCCGACTGTGAAGTCACTGTGAGGCTGTGATATTGCAGGGAGGCTGTGATATAAGGGCTGATTCTATGACATATCAGTGAGGCTGTGACGTCAGAGGTGATGCTTGGATTTCACAGTGAGGTTAGGATGTTGGTGGTGAGGCCATGCAGTCACACTGAGGCTGTGATGTAAGAGGAGAGGTTGTGATGCCACTGTGAGGCTTTGATGTCACTGTGTGGCTGTGAGCTCAGGATGTCACAGGGAGGTGGTGATATCACGGTTGATTCTCTGAGGTCACAGTGATACGGTGATGGCAGTGGCAAGGCTGATGTCACAGTGAGGCTATGATGTCAGTAGTGATGCTGTGATGTCACATTGAGGCTGTGATGTCACAGTAAGTATATCAGAGTATGTATATGAGGTCACCATGAGGCTCTTATGTCAGTGGCAACAATGATGTTACAGTGAGTTTATGATGTAACAGTGAGGCTGTGATGGCACTGTCAGGTTGCATGTCATAGTGAGCTGTGTGGACATAGTGTGGCTAAGATGTCACAGTTGGCCTCTGACTCCACAGTGATATGATGTCACTGGAGACGTTTTGATGGCATAGTGAGGCTGTGATGATAGTGGTGAGGGTGATGTCACAATGAGACTATGATGTTACTGGTGAAGAGGTGATGTCACAAGAAGGCTGGAATGCCAGTGGTGAGAAAGATGTCATAGTGAATCTATGATGTCACTGGTGAGGCTATGATGTCAATTGTGAACCTATTTCATGACGGTGACACTAGTGAGACTTGATGTCAAAAGCTGTGTTGTCACTGGTGTGGCAGGGATGTCAGTGTTCTGACTAATGTCAGAACTGATGACACAGGTGAGGTTGTGCTGTCATTGGTGAGGCTGTGATGTCACAATGAGGCTGTGATGTTACTGTAAATGTTGTATGTTACTGCAGCTGTCATGTCACCCTGAGGTGATATCACTTAAGATATTGTAATGTCAGTGGCAAGACTGATGTCACAATGAGGTTATGATGTAACAAGTGAGCCTGTCATGAATGTGGGTAGGCTGTGAGGTCACTGAGTCTGTGATGTCACAGTGAGGCTCTGATGTCAGGGTTGACAATATGAGATGTCAGTGACGCTGTGAAGTTGGGGTGATGCTTGCATTTCACAGTGAGGTTAGGATGTCAGTGGTGAGATTGTACAGTCACACTGTAGTTGTGATGAAGAGGAGAGGCTGTGTTGTCACCATGAGGCTTTGCTGGCACAGTGTTGCTGTGATGTCACAGTGAGGTTGTGATGTCACAGTGAGGCTGTGATGTTAGTGGTGAGGCTGATTTCACAATGAGGCCATGATGTCACTGGTGAAGCTGTGATGTTGCAATAAGTCTGGAATGTCAGTGGTGAGAAAGATGTCATAATGAGTCTATGATGTCACTGGTGAGGATATGATGTCAGTGGTGAAGCTACTACTTGACAGTGACACTGGTGAGGCTGTGATGTCAAAAGCTGTGTTGTCACTGGTATGGCAGTGTTGTTAGTATCTGACTAATGTTAGTGGCATC
Source organism: Typhlomys cinereus (assembly GCA_023101885.1). NCBI lineage: Eukaryota > Metazoa > Chordata > Mammalia > Rodentia > Platacanthomyidae > Typhlomys > Typhlomys cinereus. Next base: position 72,509 of record JALPQD010000705.1, on the reverse strand, counting down.
ACTGATTTCACAGGTGAGACTATTATGTAACCGGTGAGTCTATGATGTAACAGGTCAGATTGTGAGATCACAGTGAATCTGTGAGGTCATTGTGAGGCTGTGATTTCACAGTAAGGCTCTGATATCAGCACTCATTCTGTGAGATATCATTGAGTCTGTGACATTAGGAGTGATGCTTGGATTTCACAGTGAAGTTCAGACATCAGTGGTGAGGCTGTAAAGTCACACTGAGGTTGTGATGTCAAAGGAGAGGCTGTGATGTTACCGTGAGGTTGTGATATCACAGTGAGGCTGTGATGTCAGAAATGAGGATATAGTGCCACAGTGAAGTTGATATCACTATGAATCTGTGATGTCACTATGAAGCTGTGACATCACAGAGAGGCTGTGAGGTCGCTGTGGAAGATGTGATGTCAGTGGTATGACTGATTTCACCATGAGGCTATGATGTAACAGGTGAGTCTATCCTGTAACAAGTTTGACTGTGAGGCCACAGTGCAGCTGTGAGGGCACTGTGAGGCTGAGATATCTTTGGGAGGATTGGTGTCACAGTAGTGCAGTGATGTAATATGTGAGGCTGTGGTTTCACTGTTCATGTTGTCAAAGGTTGTGATGTCACTGCTGAGGCTGTCACATCACTGTGAGCCTATGCTATCTGTGGAGAGTCTGATGTCACAATGATGATGGTGGGATGTCACAGTGAGGCTGTGTTGTCAATGGTGTGGCAGTGATGTCAGTGTTCTTACTAATGTAAGTGACATCCTTAATGTCACATATGAGGCTGTGCTGTCACTGGTGAGGCTGTGACGTCACAGTGAGTCTGTGTTTTCACCACTGAGGCTGAGATGTCAGTGGAGCGAGACTATGACATCACAGTGAAGATGTGATTTCAATGGTTAGGCTGTGATATAGAAAGAAGTGACGTGAGTAATGAGGGTATGATGTCACAGTGAGTCTGGCATGTCACAGGTGAGGCTGTGATGCCACCATGAGGCTTTGATGTCATGGTGTAACTGTGGTGTCACCATGAGCCCATGAAGTCACAGAGATTTTGTGATGTCAGGGTGGAGGTTGTGAGGTCACAGTGAGACTGTGATGTCAGTGGCAAGGTTGATGTCACAGTGAGGCTATGATGTCAGTGGTGATGCTGTAATGTCATATTGAGTCTGTGATATCATAGTGAGGTTGTGATGACACTGTCAGTTTGTAATGTCACAATCAGGCTGTGAGAACACAGTGGGGTTATGATGTCACAGTGAGGCTCTGATGACACAGTGATGTTGTGATGTTACTGACGAGCTTTTGATGGCCCAGTGAGCCTGTGATATTAATGATTAGGGTGATGTCACAATGAGGCTGTGATGTCACTGGTGAAGCTGTGATGTCACAATAATGTCGGTAGTGAGAAAGATGTCATATTGAGTCTATGATGTCACAGTGAGACAGTTATGTGACTGTAAAGGATGTATGTCACTGTGGGCTGTCACCTCATTGTGAGGTGACATCACTCTGGAAACTGTGATGTCACAGTGAGGCTACGATGCCAGTGACGAGACTGATACTGCAATAAGGCTATGCTGTAACAGGTGAGCCTGTGGTGTCAGTGGGTAGGCTGTGAGATCACTGTAAGGCTGTGATATCACAGTGAGTCTGTGATATCAGTGGTCAGTGATGACTCTGTTGTGTCATAGGGAGGCTAGGGAGAATGTCCATAGAGTTACTGATGCTATGATTTCAGAATTCAGCCTGTTATATCACAGCGTAGCTGTGGTGTCAGATGTGAGGTTATAATGCCACAGTGAGGCTGTGATATGACTGTGAAGCTGTGATATTACTATGAAGCTGTGACATCACAGAGAGGATGTGATGTCACGTGAGGTTGTGAGGTCACTGTGGAAGTTGTGATGTCAGTGGGAAGGCTGATTTCACCATGAAGCTATGGTGTAACTGGTGAGTCTAAGATGAAGCATTTTAAACTGTGAGTTCACAGTGAGGCTGTGAGGTTACTGTGAGGCTGTGATATCTGTGGGAAAATTGATGTCACAATGATGCAGTGATGTAACATGTGAGGCTGTTGTCAAAGGCTAAGATGTCACTGCTGAGGCTGTCAGGTCACTGTGAGACTATGCTAACTATGGTGAAGGTGTGGTTGAGGATGTGATATCTCAGTGTGGCTGTGATGTCACAGTGAGGTTATGCTGGCACAGTGTGGCTGTCATGTCGCAGTGAGGGTGTAATGTCACAGTGAGGTTGTGATGTCAATAGTGAGTGTGCTTTCACAGGGAGACTATGTAATTGGTGAGGCTGCAGTGTCACTGGTGAGGTTTTAATGTCACAGTAAGTTTATTGTGTCAAACTGAGACTGTGATGTCACAGTGAGGCTATGATATCAGAGGTGAAGCTTTACATGACATTGATGCTTTGATGGCACAGTATGGCTTTGATATCACAATAACGCTCTTCTGTCACAGTGAGCTTTTGATATCAAAATCAACACCGGTTTCACAGGGAGGGTGTCATGTTTCAGTGATCCTGTTAGGTCAGTGGTAAGGCAGTGTTCTCACTTGTGTGGCAATGATGTCATTGTTCAGACTAATGTCAATGGTGACACTTATGTAACAGGTGAGGCTGTGCTGTCAATGGTGAGGCTGTGATGTCACAGAGAGGCTGTGATATCAGTGGTAAGACTGATGCCACAATGAGGCTATGATGAAACAGGTGAGCCTGTTTTGTCAGTGGGCAGGCTGTAAGGTCACTGTGAGGCTGTGACATCACAATGAGGGTATGCTTTCAGAGGTGAAGCTTTATATCACAGTGATGCTTTGATGGCACAATATGGCTGTGATGTCACAGTGATACGGTGATGTCACTGTGAGGTTGTGATGTCAATAGTGATACTGTGGTGTCCCAGAGAAGCTGTCATGTTTCAGTGATCCTGTGAGGTCAGTGGTGAGGCTGTTGCAGCATAGTGAGTCTGGGTAGGATGTCAGTGATGATGGTGTGATGTCTCATTGAGGCTATGATTTTAGAGGTCAACCTGTGAAGTCATTGTGAGGCTGTGATGATGAAACACTGAGGCTATAACATCAGAGCTAATGCTGTGATGTCACAGTTGGGAAATGATTTTAGAGGTGTTACTGTGATGTCATAGTGAGGCCTTCATGTCCAGTGAGGCTATAACCTCAGAGATGATGCTGTGATGCTACAGTTAGTCTGTGTTTTCACCAGTGATTCTGTGATATCACAGTGAGGCTGAGATGTCAGTGGAGCGAGTCTATGACATCACAGTGAAGATGTGATTTCAATGGTTAGGCTGTGATATCAGAATGAGGTGATGTGACTGATGAGGGTATGATGTCACAGTGAGTCTGGCATGTCACAGGTGAGGTTCTGATGCCACTGTGAGGCTTTGATGTCATTGTGTGGTTATGGTGTCACCATGAGCCCATGATGTCACAGAGAGTTGGTGATGTCATGGTGCAGGCTGTGAGGTCACAGTGAGACTGTGATGTCAGTGGAAAGGCTGATGTCAGAATGAGGATATGATGTCAGTGGTAATGCAGTGAAGTCACATTGAGGCTGTGATGTCACAGTGAGTCAGAGGTGTGTATGTTATGTCACCATGAAGCTATTATGTCAGTGGCAAGCCTGATGTCACAGAGAGTTTGTGATGTCACAGCGAGGCTGTGATGTCACTGTCAGGTTGTAATGTCACAGTGAGGCTGAGGACCCAGTGTCGCTCTGATGTTACAGTGAGGATCTGATGACACGATGATGTTGTGATGTCACTGGAGAGGTTTTTATGGCAGAGTTAGGCTCTGTTGTCACAGTGTGGCTGTGAGGTCAGTGATTAAGCTTTGATTTCAGAAGTGAGACTGATGTGAGTAATGATCCTGAGATGTTGCATTGATGGTGTGATATAACTGGTGAGGCTGTGATGCCACAGTGAGCTTATGATGTCACCATGAGGCTGTGGTGGCACTGGTGAGGCTGTAATATCACAATGGTTCTGTCCTATCAGTGGGGAGGCTATTATGTCACAGGCTGTGCTGGCACAATGTGACTGTGATGTCACAGTGTGGCTGTGATGACATTAATGACTGTGCTTTTGCAGGGAGACTATGTCATTTGTGACACAGTATTGTCACAAGTTAGGCTCCAATGTCACAGTGAGGCTATGAGGTCAGAGGTGAAGCTTTATATAACAGTAATGCTTTGATGGCAAGATATGGGCGTGATGTCACAATGAGGCTGTGATGTCACTGTGAGGATGTGATGGAACTGTCAGACTTTAATGTTACAGTGAAGCTGTGAAGACACAATGTGGCTATGATGTCACAGTGAGGTTCTGATGACACAGTGATATGATGCGACTGGAAAGGTTTGGATGCCACAGTGAGGACGTGATGTTAGTGTTGAGGCTGATGTTACATTGAAGCTGTGATGTCACTGTGAAGGTGTATGTCACTGTGGGCTGTCATGTCACCGTGAGGTGATGTCACTCTGAAGCTGTGATATCACCATGAGGCTGTGATGTCAGTGGCAAGACTGATGCCACATGAGGCTATGTGGTAGCAGGTGAGCCTGTGGTATCAATGGGTAGGCTGTAAGGTCACTGTGAGGCTGTGATGTCACAGTGCATCTGTGAGATCACTGGTTAGGTTTTGTTTTCAGAAGTGAGACTGATGTGAGTGATGAGACTGAGATGTCACATTGATCATATAGTATAACTGGTGAGGCTGTGATGTCACAATGAGGTTATGATGTCACCATGAGGCTGTGGTGAGGCTGTAATATCATGGTGAGCCTGTCCTATCAGAGGTTAGGATGTGATGTCACAGTGAGGCTGTGTTGGCACAATGTGGCTGTGATGTCACAGTGAGATTGTGATCTCACAGTGTGGTTGTGATGTGAGTAGGGACTATGCTTTCATAGGGAGACTATGTCAATGGTGAGACTGTATTTGCCACTGGTGAAGCTCTAATGTCACAGTGAGTTTATTTTGTCAAACTGAGGTTGTGATGTCACTGTGAGGCTGTGATATCACTGTGAGGTTGTGTTGTTACTGGGGAAGGTGTGATGTCACAGTGAGTGTAACAGTTACTCCTAACTATTGCTGTGAGAGAGCACCCAAAGTCAAGAAACTAAAGGGAGAAAGATTTATTCAGCTTATGGTTCCAGAGGGAAGTTACTGTCGCTCAAAGCAGAAGTGGTATGGTTGGCTGGCCAAAGCTAGAGGAGTCTAAGTCATCTCAGACATTTTGGAAACTGAGAGATGCAGTCTATTTGCTACAAAAACAGAATTCTCCTAGAGGTAGGGTGGGACTAATCCACCTCAAGGCCCACCCCTTGTGACTGACTTCCTTCAGCAAGGCTCTACCTCTCAATGTGCCATTACCTTGCTAAACACATGAGACTGGGGGACACATTTCAAACCGACACACAACCCCTGATCCCCACAGGCTCATTGCCATTTCATTATGCAAACCATACTCAGTCCAACTTTAAAAGTCTTCATAGACTACATTAGTATTCCCAACACAGTCCAAAATCCAAAGTCCAAAGCCTCCTGTAAAACCAAAATACAAGTTATTTTCTTCCAACATACAATGGCACGGAATAAACATTCCCATTCCAAAAGGAAGGAATGGGGGCATAACCAGGAAAGATCGGTCCATAACAAGACCAAAAGCCAGCAGGACAAATCCCTAATCTTGTAGCTCCAAGTCCAACATGTGAGCCTCTTGTTGAAATTATCACAGTTCCAAAGGGCTTTGGTTCCACCTCTCCAATGCAGCTGCCCATAGAATGTCTCTTGAGCTGACTCTTCCCAGGACATACAGCTCTCCTTGGCAGGTGTCCCATGTTGTCTCTAGAAACTCTAACATCTTTATTTCTCAATGGCAAGCCAGGCTTTAACTCTACAGCACAAACTGCCTTTCTTGGGCCTCTAAACTGCAGACTTTCTGCTTTGCTGCCTGGCTTCCATCATTTTTTGAAATCTTGGAGGAAGACACCACCATCTCCTCCCTCTTGCATCCTTGATGCCTCTAAAACCAGATCCATGTGGACAACTTTGCCAAGTCTGGCCCCCTTAAATCACAGCTGATTCCACTTCTCTATGCTGACATTGGGGAAAAGCTCTTTCACACCTGGACAGTTGTTTTATAGAAGAGGATCCTTGCTTTGGAACTCCACCCTTTAGCTCATTTCTTCTAAAAGGATTTGCATTCTTATGGGTGGGAGCCTTCTCTGAGGATCTTGCCCTCAAAATAGGGACTTTCCTATTATCCAAATTGAGAGCAGGCTTTGATTTACAACTGGAGCTAATCTCTTTAACAGCCATTTTGTTCCCTGCTTCTTCCTGGTTAAGTTTGGCTTTATATTTTTTATCATTAGATCTTACAGTTTTTGCTTCTTCCAACCTGATTCTTTGCTCTTTTTCATGATTTTGAAGACAACTAAAAAGTAGCCATATCGCATTGTCAAGACTACACTGCTTTGAAATTTCCTCTGCCAAGCACTCCATTTTAAATTCCAGCAAGCTTTCAGGATGAGGGCAAAACTTCACTAAACTCTCAGCCAATGCGTGGCTCCATGTGTCACTCCTCCAGTTGCAAACACAGTCTCTGTTTCCCCTCTGAATCATCACAAGCAGGGCTTCCACTGCCTGCATCTCTCACAGCATTGCTTTCCTCTTAGCTCTCATGAGAAAGGCCCATTTGGCTCCCTCACCAAGACACAAAGACTTTCCCAGCACAAATTCCCAAAATTCTCCATATTTCTCAGAAGGGAAGCGAGAGTGAACTGCACCAGATATCTCAACTACTTACATGCAATAAATGACCATGGACTTATTCTCTACAGAAGCATGATCCATATCTATATCCTTTA